>OW052183.1:142042806-142749096 GCA_932526625.1 Rhingia campestris
TGGTTAAAACGTGTATTAGGCGTTACTCTTTAAAATGGTATACAAAAAATTTCTATAAACTTTGAACATAACAAAAAAAATCGTAAAAATGTGACAAAATTGGTACTAAAATAAATTTTTTTTTCAACACTTTTTCCATAGAAATTCTGAATTTTTTTTTTTTTTAAATCCTTATAATTCGTAAACCGCTTATTAGATTAGAATGAAATTTGGCAAATTGATAGATTGGAAACCGTTCTTTAAAATGACATGGTGCATTTGTCAGTGGGGGGTGGTGTAAGGGGTATTAACTCAATTTTTCAGTCGGAACCTAATAACGTAAAAAAGTACTATCACGAATTAAATGAAATTTGGTTAAAACGTGTATTAGGCGTTACTCTTTAAAATGGTATACAAAAAATTTCTATAAACTTTGAACATAACAAAAAAAATCGTAAAAATGTGACAAAATTGGTACTAAAATAAATTTTTTTTTCAACACTTTTTCCCATAGAAATTCTGAAATTTTTTTTTTTTCAAATCCTTATAATTCGTAAACCGCTTATTAGATTAGAATGAAATTTGGCAAATTGATAGATTGGAAACCGTTCTTTAAAATGACATGGTGCATTTGTCAGTGGGGGGTGGTGTAAGGGGTATTAACTCAATTTTTCAGTCGGAACCTAATAACGTAAAAAGTACTATCACGAATTAAATGAAATTTGGTTAAAACGTGTATTAGGCGTTACTCTTTAAAATGGTATACAAAAAATTTCTATAAACTTTGAACATAACAAAAAAAATCGTAAAAATGTGACAAAATTGGTACTAAAATAAATTTTTTTTTCAACACTTTTTCCATAGAAATTCTGAAATTTTTTTTTTTTTCAAATCCTTATAATTCGTAAACCGCTTATTAGATTAGAATGAAATTTGGCAAATTGATAGATTGGAAACCGTTCTTTAAAATGACATGGTGCATTTGTCAGTGGGGGGTGGTGTAAGGGGTATTAACTCAATTTTTCATTCGGAACCTAATAACGTAAAAAGTACTATCACGAATTAAATGAAATTTTGGTTAAAACGTGTATTAGGCGTTACTCTTTAAAATGGTATACAAAAAATTTCTATAAACTTTGAACATAACAAAAAAAATCGTAAAAATGTGACAAAATTGGTACTAAAATAAATTTTTTTTTCAACACTTTTTCCATAGAAATTCTGAATTTTTTTTTTTTTAAATCCTTATAATTCGTAAACCGCTTATTAGATTAGAATGAAATTTGGCAAATTGATAGATTGGAAACCGTTCTTTAAAATGACATGGTGCATTTGTCAGTGGGGGGTGGTGTAAGGGGTATTAACTCAATTTTTCATTCGGAACCTAATAACGTAAAAAGTACTATCACGAATTAAATGAAATTTGGTTAAAACGTGTATTAGGCGTTACTCTTTAAAATGGTATACAAAAAATTTCTATAAACTTTGAACATAACAAAAAAAATCGTAAAAATGTGACAAAATTGGTACTAAAATAAATTTTTTTTTCAACACTTTTTCCATAGAAATTCTGAAATTTTTTTTTTTTCAAATCCTTATAATTCGTAAACCGCTTATTAGATTAGAATGAAATTTGGCAAATTGATAGATTGGAAACCGTTCTTTAAAATGACATGGTGCATTTGGTCAGTGGGGGGTGGTGTAAGGGGTATTAACTCAATTTTTCATTCGGAACCTAATAACGTAAAAAGTACTATCACGAATTAAATGAAATTTGGTTAAAACGTGTATTAGGCGTTACTCTTTAAAATGGTATACAAAAAATTTCTATAAACTTTGAACATAACAAAAAAAATCGTAAAAATGTGACAAAATTGGTACTAAAAATAAATTTTTTTTCAACACTTTTTCCATAGAAATTCTGAAATTTTTTTTTTTCAAATCCTTATAATTCGTAAACCGCTTATTAGATTAGAATGAAATTTGGCAAATTGATAGATTGGAAACCGTTCTTTAAAATGACATGGTGCATTTGTCAGTGGGGGGTGGTGTAAGGGGTATTAACTCAATTTTTCAGTCGGAACCTAATAACGTAAAAAGTACTATCACGAATTAAATGAAATTTGGTTAAAACGTGTATTAGGCGTTACTCTTTAAAATGGTATACAAAAAATTTCTATAACTTTGAACATAACAAAAAAAATCGTAAAAAATGTGACAAAATTGGTACTAAAATAAATTTTTTTTTCAACACTTTTTCCATAGAAATTCTGAAATTTTTTTTTTTTCAAATCCTTATAATTCGTAAACCGCTTATTAGATTAGAATGAAATTTGGCAAATTGATAGATTGGAAACCGTTCTTTAAAATGACATGGTGCATTTGTCAGTGGGGGGTGGTGTAAGGGGTATTAACTCAATTTTTCATTCGGAACCTAATAACGTAAAAAGTACTATCACGAATTAAATGAAATTTGGTTAAAACGTGTATTAGGCGTTACTCTTAAAAATGGTATACAAAAAATTTCTATAAACTTTGAACATAACAAAAAAAAATCGTAAAAATGTGACAAAATTGGTACTAAAATAAATTTTTTTTTCAACACTTTTTCCATAGAAATTCTGAAATTTTTTTTTTTCAAATCCTTATAATTCGTAAACCGCTTATTAGATAAGAATGAAATTTGGCAAATTGATAGATTGGAAACCGTTCTTTAAAATGACATGGTGCATTTGTCAGTGGGGGGTGGTGTAAGGGGTATTAACTCAATTTTTCATTCGGAACCTAATAACGTAAAAAGTACTATCACGAATTAAATGAAATTTGGTTAAAACGTGTATTAGGCGTTACTCTTTAAAATGGTATACAAAAAATTTCTATAAACTTTGAACATAACAAAAAAAATCGTAAAAATGTGACAAAATTGGTACTAAAATAAATTTTTTTTTCAACACTTTTTCCATAGAAATTCTGAATTTTTTTTTTTTTAATCCTTATAATTCGTAAACCGCTTATTAGATTAGAATGAAATTTGGCAAATTGATAGATTGGAAACCGTTCTTTAAAATGACATGGTGCATTTGTCAGTGGGGGGTGGTGTAAGGGGTATTAACTCAATTTTTCAGTCGGAACCTAATAACGTAAAAAGTACTATCACGAATTAAATGAAATTTGGTTAAAAACGTGTATTAGGCGTTACTCTTTAAAATGGTATACAAAAAATTTCTATAAACTTTGAACATAACAAAAAAAATCGTAAAAATGTGACAAAATTGGTACTAAAATAAATTTTTTTTTCAACACTTTTTCCATAGAAATTCTGAAATTTTTTTTTTTTCAAATCCTTATAATTCGTAAACCGCTTATTAGATTAGAATGAAATTTGGCAAATTGATAGATTGGAAACCGTTCTTTAAAATGACATGGTGCATTTGTCAGTGGGGGGGTGGTGTAAGGGGTATTAACTCAATTTTTCATTCGGACCTAATAACGTAAAAAGTACTATCACGAATTAAATGAAATTTGGTTAAAACGTGTATTAGGCGTTACTCTTTAAAATGGTATACAAAAATTTCTATAAACTTTGAACATAACAAAAAAAATCGTAAAAATGTGACAAAATTGGTACTAAAATAAATTTTTTTTTCAACACTTTTTCCATAGAAATTCTGAATTTTTTTTTTTTAAATCCTTATAATTCGTAAACCGCTTATTAGATTAGAATGAAATTTGGCAAATTGATAGATTGGAAACCGTTCTTTAAAATGACATGGTGCATTTGTCAGTGGGGGGTGGTGTAAGGGGTATTAACTCAATTTTTTCAGTCGGAACCTAATAACGTAAAAAGTACTATCACGAATTAAATGAAATTTGGTTAAAACGTGTATTAGGCGTTACTCTTTAAAATGGTATACAAAAAATTTCTATAAACTTTGAACATAACAAAAAAAAATCGTAAAAATGTGACAAAATTGGTACTAAAATAAATTTTTTTTTCAACACTTTTTCCATAGAAATTCTGAAATTTTTTTTTTTTCAAATCCTTATAATTCGTAAACCGCTTATTAGATTAGAATGAAATTTGGCAAATTGATAGATTGGAAACCGTTCTTTAAAATGACATGGTGCATTTGTCAGTGGGGGGTGGTGTAAGGGGTATTAACTCAATTTTTCATTCGGAACCTAATAACGTAAAAAGTACTATCACGAATTAAATGAAATTTGGTTAAAACGTGTATTAGGCGTTACTCTTTAAAATGGTATACAAAAAATTTCTATAAACTTTGAACATAACAAAAAAAATCGTAAAAATGTGACAAAATTGGTACTAAAATAAATTTTTTTTTCAACACTTTTTCCATAGAAATTCTGAATTTTTTTTTTTTTTAAATCCTTATAATTCGTAAACCGCTTATTAGATTAGAATGAAATTTGGCAAATTGATAGATTGGAAACCGTTCTTTAAAATGACATGGTGCATTTGTCAGTGGGGGGTGGTGTAAGGGGTATTAACTCAATTTTTCAGTCGGAACCTAATAACGTAAAAAGCACTATCACGAATTAAATGAAATTTGGTTAAAACGTGTATTAGGCGTTACTCTTTAAAATGGTATACAAAAAATTTCTATAAACTTTGAACATAACAAAAAAAATCGTAAAAATGTGACAAAATTGGTACTAAAATAAATTTTTTTTTCAACACTTTTTCCATAGAAATTCTGAAATTTTTTTTTTCAAATCCTTATAATTCGTAAACCGCTTATTAGATTAGAATGAAATTTGGCAAATTGATAGATTGGAAACCGTTCTTTAAAATGACATGGTGCATTTGTCAGTGGGGGGTGGTGTAAGGGGTATTAACACAATTTTTCATTCGGAACCTAATAACGTAAAAAGTACTATCACGAATTAAATGAAATTTGGTTAAAACGTGTATTAGGCGTTACTCTTTAAAATGGTATACAAAAAATTTCTATAAACTTTGAACATAACAAAAAAAATCGTAAAAATGTGACAAAATTGGTACTAAAATAAATTTTTTTTTCAACACTTTTTCCATAGAAATTCTGAAATTTTTTTTTTTTCAAATCCTTATAATTCGTAAACCGCTTATTAGATTAGAATGAAATTTGGCAAATTGATAGATTGGAAACCGTTCTTTAAAATGACATGGTGCATTTGTCAGTGGGGGGTGGTGTAAGGGGTATTAACTCAATTTTTCATTCGGAACCTAATAACGTAAAAAGTACTATCACGAATTAAATGAAATTTGGTTAAAACGTGTATTAGGCGTTACTCTTTAAAATGGTATACAAAAAATTTCTATAAACTTTGAACATAACAAAAAAAATCGTAAAAATGTGACAAAATTGGTACTAAAATAAATTTTTTTTTCAACACTTTTTCCATAGAAATTCTGAAATTTTTTTTTTTCAAATCCTTATAATTCGTAAACCGCTTATTAGATTAGAATGAAATTTGGCAAATTGATAGATTGGAAACCGTTTTTTAAAATGACATGGTGCATTTGTCAGTGGGGGGTGGTGTAAGGGGTATTAACTCAATTTTTCATTCGGAACCTAATAACGTAAAAAGTACTATCACGAATTAAATGAAATTTGGTTTAAACGTGTATTAGGCGTTACTCTTTAAAATGGTATACAAAAAATTTCTATAAACTTTGAACATAACAAAAAAAAATCGTAAAAATGTGACAAAATTGGTACTAAAATAAATTTTTTTTTCAACACTTTTTCCATAGAAATTCTGAATTTTTTTTTTTTTAAATCCTTATAATTCGTAAACCGCTTATTAGATTAGAATGAAATTTGGCAAATTGATAGATTGGAAACCGTTCTTTAAAATGACATGGTGCATTTGTCAGTGGGGGGTGGTGTAAGGGGTATTAACTCAATTTTTCAGTCGGAACCTAATAACGTAAAAAGTACTATCACGAATTAAATGAAATTTGGTTAAAACGTGTATTAGGCGTTACTCTTTAAAATGGTATACAAAAAATTTCTATAAACTTTGAACATAACAAAAATGAGGAGGCTACAATCCGCTGTGCGGATCGTTGAATACCCTATCCCATCCTATCCATAAAACTAAAATCCCCAAAAAAGTGGGCATGGCTTAAAACACGATGTGGATAAAATAGAAAAAATGATATAGTGACAACAAATTCTTCAGACTGCTTACAAAACACTTTTACGGTTCTACAAAAGAAAAGGTTTTCTCCTGTATTTGTTATGGGGTAGTGTATAAAAATGGTTTTTATATAAAAACGCCCCCAAAAAGTGGGCGTGGGTTAAAATGGTATATAAACGAAATGTTCATATTAATAATGTTAATGATTCTGCATCAAAAATTTTTTACGAAAAATTTAAAATTTGACCGAAAACAGTTTTTTATTGAAAACGCCCCCAAAAAGTGGGCGTGGCAAAAAACTTTATATGAACGAAATATAGATATTACGATTCTGTAAATATGCTGTTCAGACACTTTTTTAAAATTCTTTACGGTTTTGCTAAAAATTACGTTTTTCTAAAAAGGGGGCGTGGCAGTGGGCGGATTTCAAAAATTTTTACACTTGTTCTGGTGACTCGCACAAGGATCCAATATACCAAATTTCATTATCCTAGCTCAAAATTTAAGGCCCAAAAATCGGTGACGAACAGACAGACGGACGGACGGACGGACGGACGGACGGACGGACGGACGGACAGACAGACATGGCTAATTCGACTCAGCTAGCGATTCTGAGTCGATCCATATACTTTGAGGTATATGTAGCAAAATTATTTCTCTATGTTACAAACTATGTATCAAAACTAATATACCCCCCTATGGGATAGGGTATAAAAATCGTAAAAATGTGACAAAATTGGTACTAAAATAAATTTTTTTTTCAACACTTTTTCCATAGAAATTCTGAAATTTTTTTTTTTTTTCAAATCCTTATAATTCGTAAACCGCTTATTAGATTAGAATGAAATTTGGCAAATTGATAGATTGGAAACCGTTCTTTAAAATGACATGGTGCATTTGTCAGTGGGGGGTGGTGTAAGGGGTATTAACTCAATTTTTCATTCGGAACCTAATAACGTAAAAAGTACTATCACGAATTAAATGAAATTTGGTTAAAACGTGTATTAGGCGTTACTCTTTAAAATGGTATACAAAAAATTTCTATAAACTTTGAACATAACAAAAAAAATCGTAAAAATGTGACAAAATTGGTACTAAAATAAATTTTTTTTTCAACACTTTTTCCATAGAAATTCTGAAATTTTTTTTTTTTTAAATCCTTATAATTCGTAAACCGCTTATTAGATTAGAATGAAATTTGGCAAATTGATAGATTGGAAACCGTTCTTTAAAATGACATGGTGCATTTGTCAGTGGGGGGTGGTGTAAGGGGTATTAACTCAATTTTTCAGTCGGAACCTAATAACGTAAAAAGTACTATCACGAATTAAATGAAATTTGGTTAAAACGTGTATTAGGCGTTACTCTTTAAAATGGTATACAAAAAATTTCTATAAACTTTGAACATAACAAAAAAAATCGTAAAAATGTGACAAAATTGGTACTAAAATAAATTTTTTTTTCAACACTTTTTCCATAGAAATTCTGAAATTTTTTTTTTTCAAATCCTTATAATTCGTAAACCGCTTATTAGATTAGAATGAAATTTGGCAAATTGATAGATTGGAAACCGTTCTTTAAAATGACATGGTGCATTTGTCAGTGGGGGGTGGTGTAAGGGGTATTAACTCAATTTTTCATTCGGAACCTAATAACGTAAAAAGTACTATCACGAATTAAATGAAATTTGGTTAAAACGTGTATTAGGCGTTACTCTTTAAAATGGTATACAAAAAATTTCTATAAACT
Organism: Rhingia campestris; assembly: GCA_932526625.1. Lineage (NCBI taxonomy): Eukaryota > Metazoa > Arthropoda > Insecta > Diptera > Syrphidae > Rhingia > Rhingia campestris. Next base: position 142,050,685 of record OW052183.1, read on the forward strand.
TTGAACATAACAAAAAAAATCGTAAAAATGTGACAAAATTGGTACTAAAATAAATTTTTTTTTCAACACTTTTTCCATAGAAATTCTGAAATTTTTCTTTTTTCAAATCCTTATAATTCGTAAACCGCTTATTAGATTAGAATGAAATTTGGCAAATTGATAGATTGGAAACCGTTCTTTAAAATGACATGGTGCATTTGTCAGTGGGGGGTGGTGTAAGGGGTATTAACTCAATTTTTCATTCGGAACCTAATAACGTAAAAAGTACTATCACGAATTAAATGAAATTTGGTTAAAACGTGTATTAGGCGTTACTCTTTAAAATGGTATACAAAAAATTTCTATAAACTTTGAACATAACAAAAAAAATCGTAAAAATGTGACAAAATTGGTACTAAAATAAAATTTTTTTTCAACACTTTTTCCATAGAAATTCTGAAATTTTTTTTTTTTCAAATCCTTATAATTCGTAAACCGCTTATTAGATTAGAATGAAATTTGGCAAATTGATAGATTGGAAACCGTTCTTTAAAATGACATGGTGCATTTGTCAGTGGGGGGTGGTGTAAGGGGTATTAACTCAATTTTTCATTCGGAACCTAATAACGTAAAAAGTACTATCACGAATTAAATGAAATTTGGTTAAAACGTGTATTAGGCGTTACTCTTTAAAATGGTATACAAAAAATTTCTATAAACTTTGAACATAACAAAAAAAATCGTAAAAATGTGACAAAATTGGTACTAAAATAAATTTTTTTTTCAACACTTTTTCCATAGAAATTCTGAATTTTTTTTTTTTTTAAATCCTTATAATTCGTAAACCGCTTATTAGATTAGAATGAAATTTGGCAAATTGATAGATTGGAAACCGTTCTTTAAAATGACATGGTGCATTTGTCAGTGGGGGGTGGTGTAAGGGGTATTAACTCAATTTTTCAGTCGGAACCTAATAACGTAAAAAGTACTATCACGAATTAAATGAAATTTGGTTAAAACGTGTATAAGGCGTTACTCTTTAAAATGGTATACAAAAAATTTCTATAAACTTTGAACATAACAAAAAAAATCGTAAAAATGTGACAAAATTGGTACTAAAATAAATTTTTTTTTCAACACTTTTTCCATAGAAATTCTGAAATTTTTTTTTTTCAAATCCTTATAATTCGTAAACCGCTTATTAGATTAGAATGAAATTTGGCAAATTGATAGATTGGAAACCGTTCTTTAAAATGACATGGTGCATTTGTCAGTGGGGGGTGGTGTAAGGGGTATTAACTCAATTTTTCATTCGGAACCTAATAACGTAAAAAGTACTATCACGAATTAAATGAAATTTGGTTAAAACGTGTATTAGGCGTTACTCTTTAAAATGGTATACAAAAAATTTCTATAAACTTTGAACATAACAAAAAAAATCGTAAAAATGTGACAAAATTGGTACTAAAATAAATTTTTTTTTCAACACTTTTTCCATAGAAATTCTGAAATTTTTTTTTTTCAAATCCTTATAATTCGTAAACCGCTTATTAGATTAGAATGAAATTTGGCAAATTGATAGATTGGAAACCGTTCTTTAAAATGACATGGTGCATTTGTCAGTGGGGGGTGGTGTAAGGGGTGTTAACTCAATTTTTCATTCGGAACCTAATAACGTAAAAAGTACTATCACGAATTAAATGAAATTTGGTTAAAACGTGTATTAGGCGTTACTCTTTAAAATGGTATACAAAAAATTTCTATAAACTTTGAACATAACAAAAAAAATCGTAAAAATGTGACAAAATTGGTACTAAAATAAATTTTTTTTTCAACACTTTTTCCATAGAAATTCTGAATTTTTTTTTTTTTAAATCCTTATAATTCGTAAACCGCTTATTAGATTAGAATGAAATTTGGCAAATTGATAGATTGGAAACCGTTCTTTAAAATGACATGGTGCATTTGTCAGTGGGGGGTGGTGTAAGGGGTATTAACTCAATTTTTCATTCGGAACCTAATAACGTAAAAAGTACTATCACGAATTAAATGAAATTTGGTTAAAACGTGTATTAGGCGTTACTCTTTAAAATGGTATACAAAAAATTTCTATAAACTTTGAACATAACAAAAAAAATCGTAAAAATGTGACAAAATTGGTACTAAAATAAATTTTTTTTTCAACACTTTTTCCATAGAAATTCTGAAATTTTTTTTTTCAAATCCTTATAATTCGTAAACCGCTTATTAGATTAGAATGAAATTTGGCAAATTGATAGATTGGAAACCGTTCTTTAAAATGACATGGTGCATTTGTCAGTGGGGGGTGGTGTAAGGGGTATTAACTCAATTTTTTAGTCGGAACTAATAACGTAAAAAGTACTATCACGAATTAAATGAAATTTGGTTAAAACGTGTATTAGGCGTTACTCTTTAAAATGGTATACAAAAAATTTCTATAAACTTTGAACATAACAAAAAAAATCGTAAAAATGTGCCAAAATTGGTACTAAAATAAATTTTTTTTTCAACACTTTTTCCATAGAAATTCTGAAATTTTTTTTTTCAAATCCTTATAATTCGTAAACCGCTTATTAGATTAGAATGAAATTTGGCAAATTGATAGATTGGAAACCGTTCTTTAAAATGACATGGTGCATTTGTCAGTGGGGGGTGGTGTAAGGGGTATTAACTCAATTTTTCATTCGGAACCTAATAACGTAAAAAGTACTATCACGAATTAAATGAAATTTGGTTAAAACGTGTATTAGGCGTTACTCTTTAAAATGGTATACAAAAAATTTCTATAAACTTTGAACATAACAAAAAAAATCGTAAAAATGTGACAAAATTGGTACTAAAATAAATTTTTTTTTCAACACTTTTTCCATAGAAATTCTGAATTTTTTTTTTTTTTAAATCCTTATAATTCGTAAACCGCTTATTAGATTAGAATGAAATTTGGCAAATTGATAGATTGGAAACCGTTCTTTAAAATGACATGGTGCATTTGTCAGTGGGGGGTGGTGTAAGGGGTATTAACTCAATTTTTCAGTCGGAACCTAATAACGTAAAAAGTACTATCACGAATTTATTGAAATTTGGTTAAAACGTGTATTAGGCGTTACTCTTTAAAATGGTATACAAAAAATTTCTATAAACTTTGAACATAACAAAAAAAATCGTAAAAATGTGACAAAATTGGTACTAAAATAAATTTTTTTTTCAACACTTTTTCCATAGAAATTCTGAATTTTTTTTTTTTTTAAATCCTTATAATTCGTAAACCGCTTATTAGATTAGAATGAAATTTGGCTAATTGATAGATTGGAAACCGTTCTTTAAAATGACATGGTGCATTTGTCAGTGGGGGGTGGTGTAAGGGGTATTAACTCAATTTTTCAGTCGGAACCTAATAACGTAAAAAGTACTATCACGAATTAAATGAAATTTGGTTAAAACGTGTATTAGGCGTTACTCTTTAAAATGGTATACAAAAAATTTCTATAAACTTTGAACATAACAAAAAAAATCGTAAAAATGTGACAAAATTGGTACTAAAATAAATTTTTTTTTCAACACTTTTTCCATAGAAATTCTGAAATTTTTTTTTTTTCAAATCCTTATAATTCGTAAACCGCTTATTAGATTAGAATGAAATTTGGCAAATTGATAGATTGGAAACCGTTCTTTAAAATGACATGGTGCATTTGTCAGTGGGGGGTGGTGTAAGGGGTATTAACTCAATTTTTCATTCGGAACCTAATAACGTAAAAAGTACTATCACGAATTAAATGAAATTTGGTTAAAACGTGTATTAGGCGTTACTCTTTAAAATGGTATACAAAAAATTTCTATAAACTTTGAACATAACAAAAAAAATCGTAAAAATGTGACAAAATTGGTACTAAAATAAATTTTTTTTTCAACACTTTTTCCATAGAAATTCTGAAATTTTTTTTTTTTTCAAATCCTTATAATTCGTAAACCGCTTATTAGATTAGAATGAAATTTGGCAAATTGATAGATTGGAAACCGTTCTTTAAAATGACATGGTGCATTTGTCAGTGGGGGGTGGTGTAAGGGGTATTAACTCAATTTTTCATTCGGAACCTAATAACGTAAAAAGTACTATCACGAATTAAATGAAATTTGGTTAAAACGTGTATTAGGCGTTACTCTTTAAAATGGTATACAAAAAATTTCTATAAACTTTGAACATAACAAAAAAAATCGTAAAAATGTGACAAAATTGGTACTAAAATAAAATTTTTTTTCAACACTTTTTCCATAGAAATTCTGAAAAATTTTTTTTTTCAAATCCTTATAATTCGTAAACCGCTTATTAGATTAGAATGAAATTTGGCAAATTGATAGATTGGAAACCGTTCTTTAAAATGACATGGTGCATTTGTCAGTGGGGGGTGGTGTAAGGGGTATTAACTCAATTTTTCATTCGGAACCTAATAACGTAAAAAGTACTATCACGAATTAAATGAAATTTGGTTAAAACGTGTATTAGGCGTTACTCTTTAAAATGGTATGCAAAAAAAAAAAATCGTAAAAATGTGACAAAATTGGTACTAAAATAAATTTTTTTTTCAACACTTTTTCCATAGAAATTCTGAATTTTTTTTTTTTAAATCCCTATAATTCGTAAACCGCTTATTAGATTAGAATGAAATTTGGCAAATTGATAGATTGGAAACCGTTCTTTAAAATGACATGGTGCATTTGTCAGTGGGGGGTGGTGTAAGGGGTATTAACTCAATTTTTCATTCGGAACCTAATAACGTAAAAAGTACTATCACGAATTAAATGAAATTTGGTTAAAACGTGTATTAGGCGTTACTCTTTAAAATGGTATACAAAAAATTTCTATAAACTTTGAACATAACAAAAAAAATCGTAAAAATGTGACAAAATTGGTACTAAAATAAAAATTTTTTTCAACACTTTTTCCATAGAAATTCTGAAAATTTTTTTTTCAAATCCTTATAATTCGTAAACCGCTTATTAGATTAGAATGAAATTTGGCAAATTGATAGATTGGAAACCGTTCTTTAAAATGACATGGTGCATTTGTCAGTGGGGGGTGGTGTAAGGGGTATTAACTCAATTTTTCATTCGGAACCTAATAACGTAAAAAGTACTATCACGAATTAAATGAAATTTGGTTAAAACGTGTATTAGGCGTTACTCTTTAAAATGGTATACAAAAAAATTCTATAAACTTTGAACATAACAAAAAAAATCGTAAAAATGTGACAAAATTGGTACTAAAATAAAATTTTTTTTCAACACTTTTTCCATAGAAATTCTGAAAATTTTTTTTTTCAAATCCTTATAATTCGTAAACCGCTTATTAGATTAGAATGAAATTTGGCAAATTGATAGATTGGAAACCGTTCTTTAAAATGACATGGTGCATTTGTCAGTGGGGGGTGGTGTAAGGGGTATTAACTCAATTTTTCAGTCGGAACCTAATAACGTAAAAAGTACTATCACGAATTAAATGAAATTTGGTTAAAACGTGTATTAGGCGTTACTCTTTAAAATGGTATACAAAAAATTTCTATAAACTTTGAACATAACAAAAAAAAATCGTAAAAATGTGACAAAATTGGTACTAAAATAAATTTTTTTTTCAACACTTTTTCCATAGAAATTCTGAATTTTTTTTTTTTTAAATCCTTATAATTCGTAAACCGCTTATTAGATTAGAATGAAATTTGGCAAATTGATAGATTGGAAACCGTTCTTTAAAATGACATGGTGCATTTGTCAGTGGGGGGTGGTGTAAGGGGTATTAACTCAATTTTTCATTCGGAACCTAATAACGTAAAAAGTACTATCACGAATTAAATGAAATTTGGTTAAAACGTGTATTAGGCGTTACTCTTTAAAATGGTATACAAAAAATTTCTATAAACTTTGAACATAACAAAAAAAATCGTAAAAATGTGACAAAATTGGTACTAAAATAAATTTTTTTTTCAACACTTTTTCCATAGAAATTCTGAAATTTTTTTTTTTCAAATCCTTATAATTCGTAAACCGCTTATTAGATTAGAATGAAATTTGGCAAATTGATAGATTGGAAACCGTTCTTTAAAATGACATGGTGCATTTGTCAGTGGGGGGTGGTGTAAGGGGTATTAACTCAATTTTTCATTCGGAACCTAATAACGTAAAAAGTACTATCACGAATTAAATGAAATTTGGTTAAAACGTGTATTAGGCGTTACTCTTTAAAATGGTATACAAAAAATTTCTATAAACTTTGAACATAACAAAAAAAATCGTAAAAATGTGACAAAATTGGTACTAAAACAAATTTTTTTTTCAACACTTTTTCCATAGAAATTCTGAAATTTTTTTTTTTTCAAATCCTTATAATTCGTAAACCGCTTATTAGATTAGAATGAAATTTGGCAAATTGATAGATTGGAAACCGTTCTTTAAAATGACATGGTGCATTTGTCAGTGGGGGGTGGTGTAAGGGGTATTAACTCAATTTTTCATTCGGAACCTAATAACGTAAAAAGTACTATCACGAATTAAATGAAATTTGGTTAAAACGTGTATTAGGCGTTACTCTTTAAAATGGTATACAAAAAATTTCTATAAACTTTGAACATAACAAAAAAAATCGTAAAAATGTGACAAAATTGGTACTAAAATAAATTTTTTTTCAACACTTTTTCCATAGAAATTCTGAAATTTTTTTTTTTTCAAATCCTTATAATTCGTAAACCGCTTATTAGATTAGAATGAAATTTGGCAAATTGATAGATTGGAAACCGTTCTTTAAAATGACATGGTGCATTTGTCAGTGGGGGGTGGTGTAAGGGGTATTAACTCAATTTTTCATTCGGAACCTAATAACGTAAAAAGTACTATCACGAATTAAATGAAATTTGGTTAAAACGTGTATTAGGCGTTACTCTTTAAAATGGTATACAAAAAAATTCTATAAACTTTGAACATAACAAAAAAAATCGTAAAAATGTGACAAAATTGGTACTAAAATAAATTTTTTTTCAACACTTTTTCCATAGAAATTCTGAAATTTTTTTTTTTTTCAAATCCTTATAATTCGTAAACCGCTTATTAGATTAGAATGAAATTTGGCAAATTGATAGATTGGAAACCGTTCTTTAAAATGACATGGTGCATTTGTCAGTGGGGGGTGGTATAAGGGGTATTAACTCAATTTTTCAGTCGGAACCTAATAACGTAAAAAGTACTATCACGAATTAAATGAAATTTGGTTAAAACGTGTATTAGGCGTTACTCTTTAAAATGGTATACAAAAAATTTCTATAAACTTTGAACATAACAAAAAAAATCGTAAAAATGTGACAAAATTGGTACTAAAATAAATTTTTTTTTCAACACTTTTTCCATAGAAATTCTGAAATTTTTTTTTTTTTCAAATCCTTATAATTCGTAAACCGCTTATTAGATTAGAATGAAATTTGGCAAATTGATAGATTGGAAACCGTTCTTTAAAATGACATGGTGCATTTGTCAGTGGGGGGTGGTGTAAGGGGTATTAACTCAATTTTTCATTCGGAACCTAATAACGTAAAAAGTACTATCACGAATTAAATGAAATTTGGTTAAAACGTGTATTAGGCGTTACTCTTTAAAATGGTATACAAAAAATTTCTATAAACTTTGAACATAACAAAAAAAATCGTAAAAATGTGACAAAATTGGTACTAAAATAAATTTTTTTTTCAACACTTTTTCCATAGAAATTCTGAAATTTTTTTTTTTTTCAAATCCTTATAATTCGTAAACCGCTTATTAGATTAGAATGAAATTTGGCAAATTGATAGATTGGAAACCGTTCTTTAAAATGACATGGTGCATTTGTCAGTGGGGGGTGGTGTAAGGGGTATTAACTCAATTTTTCATTCGGAACCTAATAACGTAAAAAGTACTATCACGAATTAAATGAAATTTGGTTAAAACGTGTATTAGGCGTTACTCTTTAAAATGGTATACAAAAAAATTCTATAAACTTTGAACATAACAAAAAAAATCGTAAAAATGTGACAAAATTGGTACTAAAATAAATTTTTTTTCAACACTTTTTCCATAGAAATTCTGAAAATTTTTTTTTTTTCAAATCCTTATAATTCGTAAACCGCTTATTAGATTAGAATGAAATTTGGCAAATTGATAGATTGGAAACCGTTCTTTAAAATGACATGGTGCATTTGTCAGTGGGGGGTGGTGTAAGGGGTATTAACTCAATTTTTCAGTCGGAACCTAATAACGTAAAAAGTACTATCACGAATTAAATGAAATTTGGTTAAAACGTGTATTAGTCGTTACTCTTTAAAATGGTATACAAAAAATTTCTATAAACTTTGAACATAACAAAAAAAATCGTAAAAATGTGACAAAATTGGTACTAAAATAAATTTTTTTTTCAACACTTTTTCCATAGAAATTCTGAAATTTTTTTTTTTCAAATCCTTATAATTCGTAAACCGCTTATTAGATTAGAATGAAATTTGGCAAATTGATAGATTGGAAACCGTTCTTTAAAATGACATGGTGCATTTGTCAGTGGGGGGTGGTGTAAGGGGTATTAACTCAATTTTTCATTCGGAACCTAATAACGTAAAAAGTACTATCACGAATTAAATGAAATTTGGTTAAAACGTGTATTAGGCGTTACTCTTTAAAATGGTATACAAAAAATTTCTATAAACTTTGAACATAACAAAAAAAATCGTAAAAATGTGACAAAATTGGTACTAAAATAAAATTTTTTTTCAACACTTTTTCCATAGAAATTCTGAAATTTTTTTTTTTTTTCAAATCCTTATAATTCGTAAACCGCTTATTAGATTAGAATGAAATTTGGCAAATTGATAGATTGGAAACCGTTCTTTAAAATGACATGGTGCATTTGTCAGTGGGGGGTGGTGTAAGGGGTATTAACTCAATTTTTCAGTCGGAACCTAATAACGTAAAAAGTACTATCACGAATTAAATGAAATTTGGTTAAAACGTGTATTAGGTGTTACTCTTTAAAATGGTATACAAAAAATTTCTATAAACTTTGAACATAACAAAAAAAATCGTAAAAATGTGACAAAATTGGTACTAAAATAAATTTTTTTTTCAACACTTTTTCCATAGAAATTCTGAAATTTTTTTTTTTCAAATCCTTATAATTCGTAAACCGCTTATAAGATTAGAATGAAATTTGGCAAATTGATAGATTGGAAACCGTTCTTTAAAATGACATGGTGCATTTGTCAGTGGGGGGTGGTGTAAGGGGTATTAACTCAATTTTTCATTCGGAACCTAATAACGTAAAAAGTACTATCACGAATTAAATGAAATTTGGTTAAAACGTGTATTAGGCGTTACTCTTTAAAATGGTATACAAAAAATTTCTATAAACTTTGAACATAACAAAAAAAATCGTAAAAATGTGACAAAATTGGTACTAAAATAAATTTTTTTTTCAACACTTTTTCCATAGAAATTCTGAAAATTTTTTTTTTTCAAATCCTTATAATTCGTAAACCGCTTATTAGATTAGAATGAAATTTGGCAAATTGATAGATTGGAAACCGTTCTTTAAAATGACATGGTGCATTTGTCAGTGGGGGGTGGTGTAAGGGGTATTAACTCAATTTTTCATTCGGAACCTAATAACGTAAAAAGTACTATCACGAATTAAATGAAATTTGGTTAAAACGTGTATTAGGCGTTACTCTTTAAAATGGTATACAAAAAATTTCTATAAACTTTGAACATAACAAAAAAAATCGTAAAAATGTGACAAAATTGGTACTAAAATAAATTTTTTTTTCAACACTTTTTCCATAGAAATTCTGAAATTTTTTTTTTTCAAATCCTTATAATTCGTAAACCGCTTATTAGATTAGAATGAAATTTGGCAAATTGATAGATTGGAAACCGTTCTTTAAAATGACATGGTGCATTTGTCAGTGGGGGGTGGGGTAAGGGGTATTAACTCAATTTTTCATTCGGAACCTAATAACGTAAAAAGTACTATCACGAATTAAATGAAATTTGGTTAAAACGTGTATTAGGCGTTACTCTTTAAAATGGTATACAAAAAATTTCTATAAACTTTGAACATAACAAAAAAAAATCGTAAAAATGTGACAAAATTGGTACTAAAATAAATTTTTTTTTCAACACTTTTTCCATAGAAATTCTGAATTTTTTTTTTTTTAAATCCTTATAATTCGTAAACCGCTTATTAGATTAGAATGAAATTTGGCAAATTGATAGATTGGAAACCGTTCTTTAAAATGACATGGTGCATTTGTCAGTGGGGGGTGGTGTAAGGGGTATTAACTCAATTTTTCATTCGGAACCTAATAACGTAAAAAGTACTATCACGAATTAAATGAAATTTGGTTAAAACGTGTATTAGGCGTTACTCTTTAAAATGGTATACAAAAAATTTCTATAAACTTTGAACATAACAAAAAAAATCGTAAAAATGTGACAAAATTGGTACTAAAATAAATTTTTTTTTCAACACTTTTTCCATAGAAATTCTGAAATTTTTTTTTTTTCAAATCCTTATAATTCGTAAACCGCTTATTAGATTAGAATGAAATTTGGCAAATTGATAGATTGGAAACCGTTCTTTAAAATGACATGGTGCATTTGTCAGTGGGGGGTGGTGTAAGGGGTATTAACTCAATTTTTCATTCGGAACCTAATAACGTAAAAAGTACTATCACGAATTAAATGAAATTTGGTTAAAACGTGTATTAGGCGTTACTCTTTAAAATGGTATACAAAAAATTTCTATAAACTTTGAACATAACAAAAAAAATCGTAAAAATGTGACAAAATTGGTACTAAAATAAATTTTTTTTTCAACACTTTTTCCATAGAAATTCTGAAATTTTTTTTTTTTCAAATCCTTATAATTCGTAAACCGCTTATTAGATTAGAATGAAATTTGGCAAATTGATAGATTGGAAACCGTTCTTTAAAATGACATGGTGCATTTGTCAGTGGGGGGTGGTGTAAGGGGTATTAACTCAATTTTTCATTCGGAACCTAATAACGTAAAAAGTACTATCACGAATTAAATGAAATTTGGTTAAAACGTGTATTAGGCGTTACTCTTTAAAATGGTATACAAAAAATTTCTATAAACTTTGAACATAACAAAAAAAATCGTAAAAATGTGACAAAATTGGTACTAAAATAAATTTTTTTTTCAACACTTTTTCCATAGAAATTCTGAAATTTTTTTTTTTTCAAATCCTTATAATTCGTAAACCGCTTATTAGATTAGAATGAAATTTGGCAAATTGATAGATTGGAAACCGTTCTTTAAAATGACATGGTGCATTTGTCAGTGGGGGGTGGTGTAAGGGGTATTAACTCAATTTTTCATTCGGAACCTAATAACGTAAAAATTACTATCACGAATTAAATGAAATTTGGTTAAAACGTGTATTAGGCGTTACTCTTTAAAATGGTATACAAAAAATTTCTATAAACTTTGAACATAACAAAAAAAATCGTAAAAATGTGACAAAATTGGTACTAAAATAAATTTTTTTTTCAACACTTTTTCCATAGAAATTCTGAAATTTTTTTTTTTTTCAAATCCTTATAATTCGTAAACCGCTTATTAGATTAGAATGAAATTTGGCAAATTGATAGATTGGAAACCGTTCTTTAAAATGACATGGTGCATTTGTCAGTGGGGGGTGGTGTAAGGGGTATTAACTCAATTTTTCATTCGGAACCTAATAACGTAAAAAGTACTATCACGAATTAAATGAAATTTGGTTAAAACGTGTATTAGGCGTTACTCTTTAAAATGGTATACAAAAAATTTCTATAAACTTTGAACATAACAAAAAAAATCGTAAAAATGTGACAAAATTGGTACTAAAATAAATTTTTTTTTCAACACTTTTTCCATAGAAATTCTGAAATTTTTTTTTTTTCAAATCCTTATAATTCGTAAACCGCTTATTAGATTAGAATGAAATTTGGCAAATTGATAGATTGGAAACCGTTCTTTAAAATGACATGGTGCATTTGTCAGTGGGGGGTGGTGTAAGGGGTATTAACTCAATTTTTCATTCGGAACCTAATAACGTAAAAAGTACTATCACGAATTAAATGAAATTTGGTTAAAACGTGTATTAGGCATTACCTTTAAAATGGTATACAAAAAATTTCTATAAACTTTGAACATAACAAAAAAAATCGTAAAAATGTGACAAAATTGGTACTAAAATAAAATTTTTTTTCAACACTTTTTCCATAGAAATTCTGAAAAATTTTTTTTTTCAAATCCTTATAATTCGTAAACCGCTTATTAGATTAGAATGAAATTTGGCAAATTGATAGATTGGAAACCGTTCTTTAAAATGACATGGTGCATTTGTCAGTGGGGGGTGGTGTAAGGGGTATTAACTCAATTTTTCATTCGGAACCTAATAACGTAAAAAGTACTATCACGAATTAAATGAAATTTGGTTAAAACGTGTATTAGGCGTTACTCTTTAAAATGGTATACAAAAAATTTCTATAAACTTTGAACATAACAAAAAAAATCGTAAAAATGTGACAAAATTGGTACTAAAATAAATTTTTTTTTCAACACTTTTTCCATAGAAATTCTGAATTTTTTTTTTTTTAAATCCTTATAATTCGTAAACCGCTTATTAGATTAGAATGAAATTTGGCAAATTGATAGATTGGAAACCGTTCTTTAAAATGACATGGTGCATTTGTCAGTGGGGGGTGGTGTAAGGGGTATTAACTCAATTTTTCAGTCGGAACCTAATAACGTAAAAAGTACTATCACGAATTAAATGAAATTTGGTTAAAACGTGTATTAGGCGTTACTCTTTAAAATGGTATACAAAAAATTTCTATAAACTTTGAACATAACAAAAAAAATCGTAAAAATGTGACAAAATTGGTACTAAAATAAATTTTTTTTTCAACACTTTTTCCATAGAAATTCTGAAATTTTTTTTTTTTCAAATCCTTATAATTCGTAAACCGCTTATTAGATTAGAATGAAATTTGGCAAATTGATAGATTGGAAACCGTTCTTTAAAATGACATGGTGCATTTGTCAGTGGGGGGTGGTGTAAGGGGTATTAACTCAATTTTTCATTCGGAACCTAATAACGTAAAAAGTACTATCACGAATTAAATGAAATTTGGTTAAAACGTGTATTAGGCGTTACTCTTTAAAATGGTATACAAAAAATTTCTATAAACTTTGAACATAACAAAAAAAATCGTAAAAATGTGACAAAATTGGTACTAAAATAAATTTTTTTTTTCAACACTTTTTCCATAGAAATTCTGAATTTTTTTTTTTTTTAAATCCTTATAATTCGTAAACCGCTTATTAGATTAGAATGAAATTTGGCAAATTGATAGATTGGAAACCGTTCTTTAAAATGACATGGTGCATTTGTCAGTGGGGGGTGGTGTAAGGGGTATTAACTCAATTTTTCAGTCGGAACCTAATAACGTAAAAAGTACTATCACGAATTAAATGAAATTTGGTTAAAACGTGTATTAGGCGTTACTCTTTAAAATGGTATACAAAAAATTTCTATAAACTTTGAACATAACAAAAAAAATCGTAAAAATGTGACAAAATTGGTACTAAAATAAATTTTTTTTTCAACACTTTTTCCATAGAAATTCTGAAATTTTTTTTTTTTCAAATCCTTATAATTCGTAAACCGCTTATTAGATTAGAATGAAATTTGGCAAATTGATAGATTGGAAACCGTTCTTTAAAATGACATGGTGCATTTGTCAGTGGGGGGTGGTGTAAGGGGTATTAACTCAATTTTTCAGTCGGAACCTAATAACGTAAAAAGTACTATCACGAATTAAATGAAATTTGGTTAAAACGTGTATTAGGCGTTACTCTTTAAAATGGTATACAAAAAATTTCTATAAACTTTGAACATAACAAAAAAAATCGTAAAAATGTGACAAAATTGGTACTAAAATAAAATTTTTTTTCAACACTTTTTCCATAGAAATTCTGAAATTTTTTTTTTTCAAATCCTTATAATTCGTAAACCGCTTATTAGATTAGAATGAAATTTGGCAAATTGATAGATTGGAAACCGTTCTTTAAAATGACATGGTGCATTTGTCAGTGGGGGGTGGTGTAAGGGGTTTAACTCAATTTTTCAGTCGGAACCTAATAACGTAAAAAGTACTATCACGAATTAAATGAAATTTGGTTAAAACGTGTATTAGGCGTTACTCTTTAAAATGGTATACAAAAAATTTCTATAAACTTTGAACATAACAAAAAAATCGTAAAAATGTGACAAAATTGGTACTAAAATAAAATTTTTTTTCAACACTTTTTCCATAGAAATTCTGAAATTTTTTTTTTTTCAAATCCTTATAATTCGTAAACCGCTTATTAGATTAGAATGAAATTTGGCAAATTGATAGATTGGAAACCGTTCTTTAAAATGACATGGTGCATTTGTCAGTGGGGGGTGGTGTAAGGGGTATTAACTCAATTTTTCATTCGGAACCTAATAACGTAAAAAGTACTATCACGAATTAAATGAAATTTGGTTAAAACGTGTATTAGGCGTTACTCTTTAAAATGGTATACAAAAAATTTCTATAAACTTTGAACATAACAAAAAAAATCGTAAAAATGTGACAAAATTGGTACTAAAATAAATTTTTTTTTCAACACTTTTTCCATAGAAATTCTGAAATTTTTTTTTTTTCAAATCCTTATAATTCGTAAACCGCTTATTAGATTAGAATGAAATTTGGCAAATTGATAGATTGGAAACCGTTCTTTAAAATGACATGGTGCATTTGTCAGTGGGGGGTGGTGTAAGGGGTATTAACTCAATTTTTCATTCGGAACCTAATAACGTAAAAAGTACTATCACGAATTAAATGAAATTTGGTTAAAACGTGTATTAGGCGTTACTCTTTAAAATGGTATACAAAAAATTTCTATAAACTTTGAACATAACAAAAAAAATCGTAAAAATGTGACAAAATTGGTACTAAAATAAATTTTTTTTTCAACACTTTTTCCATAGAAATTCTGAATTTTTTTTTTTTTTAAATCCTTATAATTCGTAAACCGCTTATTAGATTAGAATGAAATTTGGCAAATTGATAGATTGGAAACCGTTCTTTAAAATGACATGGTGCATTTGTCAGTGGGGGGTGGTGTAAGGGGTATTAACTCAATTTTTCAGTCGGAACCTAATAACGTAAAAAGTACTATCACGAATTAAATGAAATTTGGTTAAAACGTGTATTAGGCGTTACTCTTTAAAATGGTATACAAAAAATTTCTATAAACTTTGAACATAACAAAAAAAATCGTAAAAATGTGACAAAATTGGTACTAAAATAAATTTTTTTTTCAACACTTTTTCCATAGAAATTCTGAAATTATTTTTTTTTTCAAATCCTTATAGTTCGTAAACCGCTTATTAGATTAGAATGAAATTTGGCAAATTGATAGATTGGAAACCGTTCTTTAAAATGACATGGTGCATTTGTCAGTGGGGGGTGGTGTAAAGGGTATTAACTCAATTTTTCATTCGGAACCTAATAACGTAAAAAGTACTATCACGAATTAAATGAAATTTGGTTAAAACGTGTATTAGGCGTTACTCTTTAAAATGGTATACAAAAAATTTCTATAAACTTTGAACATAACAAAAAAAAATCGTAAAAATGTGACAAAATTGGTACTAAAATAAAATTTTTTTTCAACACTTTTTCCATAGAAATTCTGAAAATTTTTTTTTTTCAAATCCTTATAATTCGTAAACCGCTTATTAGATTAGAATAAAATTTGGCAAATTGATAGATTGGAAACCGTTCTTTAAAATGACATGGTGCATTTGTCTGTGGGGGTGGTGTAAGGGGTATTAACTCAATTTTTCATTCGGAACCTAATAACGTAAAAAGTACTATCACGAATTAAATGAAATTTGGTTAAAACGTGTATTAGGCGTTACTCTTTAAAATGGTATACAAAAAATTTCTATAAACTTTGAACATAACAAAAAAAATCGTAAAAATGTGACAAAATTGGTACTAAAATAAAATTTTTTTTCAACACTTTTTCCATAGAAATTCTGAAATTTTTTTTTTTCAAATCCTTATAATTCGTAAACCGCTTATTAGATTAGAATGAAATTTGGCAAATTGATAGATTGGAAACCGTTCTTTAAAATGACATGGTGCATTTGTCAGTGGGGGGTGGTGTAAGGGGTATTAACTCAATTTTTCAGTCGGAACCTAATAACGTAAAAAGTACTATCACGAATTAAATGAAATTTGGTTAAAACGTGTATTAGGCGTTACTCTTTAAAATGGTATACAAAAAATTTCTATAAACTTTGAACATAACAAAAAAAATCGTAAAAATGTGACAAAATTGGTACTAAAATAAATTTTTTGTTCAACACTTTTTCCATAGAAATTCTGAAATTTTTTTTTTTTCAAATCCTTATAATTCGTAAACCGCTTATTAGATTAGAATGAAATTTGGCAAATTGATAGATTGGAAACCGTTCTTTAAAATGACATGGTGCATTTGTCAGTGGGGGGTGGTGTAAGGGGTATTAACTCAATTTTTCAGTCGGAACCTAATAACGTAAAAAGTACTATCACGAATTAAATGAAATTTGGTTAAAACGTGTATTAGGCGTTACTCTTTAAAATGGTATACAAAAAATTTCTATAAACTTTGAACATAACAAAAAAAATCGTAAAAATGTGACAAAATTGGTACTAAAATAAAATTTGTTTTCAACACTTTTTCCATAGAAATTCTGAAATTTTTTTTTTTTTCAAATCCTTATAATTCGTAAACCGCTTATTAGATTAGAATGAAATTTGGCAAATTGATAGATTGGAAACCGTTCTTTAAAATGACATGGTGCATTTGTCAGTGGGGGGTGGTGTAAGGGGTATTAACTCAATTTTTCAGTCGGAACCTAATAACGTAAAAAGTACTATCACGAATTAAATGAAATTTGGTTAAAACGTGTATTAGGCGTTACTCTTTAAAATGGTATACAAAAAATTTCTATAAACTTTGAACATAACAAAAAAAATCGTAAAAATGTGACAAAATTGGTACTAAAATAAATTTTTTTTTCAACACTTTTTCCAAAGAAATTCTGAATTTTTTTTTTTTTTCAAATCCTTATAATTCGTAAACCGCTTATTAGATTAGAATGAAATTTGGCAAATTGATAGATTGGAAACCGTTCTTTAAAATGACATGGTGCATTTGTCAGTGGGGGGTGGTGTAAGGGGTATTAACTCAATTTTTCAGTCGGAACCTAATAACGTAAAAAGTACTATCACGAATTAAATGAAATTTGGTTAAAACGTGTATTAGGCGTTACTCTTTAAAATGGTATACAAAAAATTTCTATAAACTTTGAACATAACAAAAAAAATCGTAAAAATGTGACAAAATTGGTACTAAAATAAATTTTTTTTTCAACACTTTTTCCATAGAAATTCTGAAATTTTTTTTTTTCAAATCCTTATAATTCGTAAACCGCTTATTAGATTAGAATGAAATTTGGCAAATTGATAGATTGGAAACCGTTCTTTAAAATGACATGGTGCATTTGTCAGTGGGGGGTGGTGTAAGGGGTATTAACTCAATTTTTCATTCGGAACCTAATAACGTAAAAAGTACTATCACGAATTAAATGAAATTTGGTTAAAACGTGTATTAGGCGTTACTCTTTAAAATGGTATACAAAAAATTTCTATAAACTTTGAACATAACAAAAAAAATCGTAAAAATTTGACAAAATTGGTACTAAAATAAATTTTTTTTCAACACTTTTTCCATAGAAATTCTGAATTTTTTTTTTTTTTAAATCCTTATAATTCGTAAACCGCTTATTAGATTAGAATGAAATTTGGCAAATTGATAGATTGGAAACCGTTCTTTAAAATGACATGGTGCATTTGTCAGTGGGGGGTGGTGTAAGGGGTATTAACTCAATTTTTCAGTCGGAACCTAATAACGTAAAAAGTACTATCACGAATTAAATGAAATTTGGTTAAAAAGTGTATTAGGCGTTACTCTTTAAAATGGTATACAAAAAATTTCTATAAACTTTGAACATAACAAAAAAAATCGTAAAAATGTGACAAAATTGGTACTAAAATAAATTTTTTTTTCAACACTTTTTCCATAGAAATTCTGAAATTTTTTTATTTTCAAATCCTTATAATTCGTAAACCGCTTATTAGATTAGAATGAAATTTGGCAAATTGATAGATTGGAAACCGTTCTTTAAAATGACATGGTGCATTTGTCAGTGGGGGGTGGTGTAAGGGGTATTAACTCAATTTTTCAGTCGGAACCTAATAACGTAAAAAGTACTATCACGAATTAAATGAAATTTGGTTAAAACGTGTATTAGGCGTTACTCTTTAAAATAGTATACAAAAAATTTCTATAAACTTTGAACATAACAAAAAAAATCGTAAAAATGTGACAAAATTGGTACTAAAATAAAATTTTTTTTCAACACTTTTTCCATAGAAATTCTGAAATTTTTTTTTTTTTCAAATCCTTATAATTCGTAAACCGCTTATTAGATTAGAATGAAATTTGGCAAATTGATAGATTGGAAACCGTTCTTTAAAATGACATGGTGCATTTGTCAGTGGGGGGTGGTGTAAGGGGTATTAACTCAATTTTTCATTCGGAACCTAATAACGTAAAAAGTACTATCACGAATTAAATGAAATTTGGTTAAAACGTGTATTAGGCGTTACTCTTTAAAATGGTATACAAAAAATTTCTATAAACTTTGAACATAACAAAAAAAATCGTAAAAATGTGACAAAATTGGTACTAAAATAAAATTTTTTTTCAACACTTTTTCCATAGAAATTCTGAAAAATTTTTTTTTTCAAATCCTTATAATTCGTAAACCGCTTATTAGATTAGAATGAAATTTGGCAAATTGATAGATTGGAAACCGTTCTTTAAAATGACATGGTGCATTTGTCAGTGGGGGGTGGTGTAAGGGGTATTAACTCAATTTTTCATTCGGAACCTAATAACGTAAAAAGTACTATCACGAATTAAATGAAATTTGGTTAAAACGTGTATTAGGCGTTACTCTTTAAAATGGTATACAAAAAATTTCTATAAACTTTGAACATAACAAAAAAAATCGTAAAAATGTGACAAAATTGGTACTAAAATAAATTTTTTTTTCAACACTTTTTCCATAGAAATTCTGAATTTTTTTTTTTTTAAATCCTTATAATTCGTAAACCGCTTATTAGATTAGAATGAAATTTGGCAAATTGATAGATTGGAAACCGTTCTTTAAAATGACATGGTGCATTTGTCAGTGGGGGGTGGTGTAAGGGGTATTAACTCAATTTTTCAGTCGGAACCTAATAACGTAAAAAGTACTATCACGAATTAAATGAAATTTGGTTAAAACGTGTATTAGGCGTTACTCTTTAAAATGGTATACAAAAAATTTCTATAAACTTTGAACATAACAAAAAAAATCGTAAAAATGTGACAAAATTGGTACTAAAATACATTTTTTTTTCAACACTTTTTCCATAGAAATTCTGAAATTTTTTTTTTTTTTCAAATCCTTATAATTCGTAAACCGCTTATTAGATTAGAATGAAATTTGGCAAATTGATAGATTGGAAACCGTTCTTTAAAATGACATGGTGCATTTGTCAGTGGGGGGTGGTGTAAGGGGTATTAACTCAATTTTTCATTCGGAACCTAATAACGTAAAAAGTACTATCACGAATTAAATGAAATTTGGTTAAAACGTGTATTAGGCGTTACTCTTTAAAATGGTATACAAAAAATTTCTATAAACTTTGAACATAACAAAAAAAATCGTAAAAATGTGACAAAATTGGTACTAAAATAAAATTTTTTTTCAACACTTTTTCCATAGAAATTCTGAAATTTTTTTTTTTTTTCAAATCCTTATAATTCGTAAACCGCTTATTAGATTAGAATGAAATTTGGCAAATTGATAGATTGGAAACCGTTCTTTAAAATGACATGGTGCATTTGTCAGTGGGGGTGGTGTAAGGGGTATTAACTCAATTTTTCAGTCGGAACCTAATAACGTAAAAAGTACTATCACGAATTAAATGAAATTTGGTTAAAACGTGTATTAGGCGTTACTCTTTAAAATGGTATACAAAAAATTTCTATAAACTTTGAACATAACAAAAAAAATCGTAAAAATGTGACAAAATTGGTACTAAAATAAATTTTTTTTTCAACACTTTTTCCATAGAAATTCTGAAATTTTTTTTTTTTTCAAATCCTTATAATTCGTAAACCGCTTATTAGATTAGAATGAAATTTGGCAAATTGATAGATTGGAAACCGTTCTTTAAAATGACATGGTGCATTTGTCAGTGGGGGGTGGTGTAAGGGGTATTAACTCAATTTTTCATTCGGAACCTAATAACGTAAAAAGTACTATCACGAATTAAATGAAATTTGGTTAAAACGTGTATTAGGCGTTACTCTTTAAAATGGTATACAAAAAATTTCTATAAACTTTGAACATAACAAAAAAAATCGTAAAAATTTGACAAAATTGGTACTAAAATAAATTTTTTTTCAACACTTTTTCCATAGAAATTCTGAATTTTTTTTTTTTTTAAATCCTTATAATTCGTAAACCGCTTATTAGATTAGAATGAAATTTGGCAAATTGATAGATTGGAAACCGTTCTTTAAAATGACATGGTGCATTTGTCAGTGGGGGGTGGTGTAAGGGGTATTAACTCAATTTTTCAGTCGGAACCTAATAACGTAAAAAGTACTATCACGAATTAAATGAAATTTGGTTAAAACGTGTATTAGGCGTTACTCTTTAAAATGGTATACAAAAAATTTCTATAAACTTTGAACATAACAAAAAAAATCGTAAAAATGTGACAAAATTGGTACTAAAATAAATTTTTTTTTCAACACTTTTTCCATAGAAATTCTGAAATTTTTTTATTTTCAAATCCTTATAATTCGTAAACCGCTTATTAGATTAGAATGAAATTTGGCAAATTGATAGATTGGAAACCGTTCTTTAAAATGACATGGTGCATTTGTCAGTGGGGGGTGGTGTAAGGGGTATTAACTCAATTTTTCA
Organism: Rhingia campestris; assembly: GCA_932526625.1. Taxonomy (NCBI): domain Eukaryota; kingdom Metazoa; phylum Arthropoda; class Insecta; order Diptera; family Syrphidae; genus Rhingia; species Rhingia campestris. Next base: position 142,071,888 of record OW052183.1, read on the forward strand.
GTCGGAACCTAATAACGTAAAAAGTACTATCACGAATTAAATGAAATTTGGTTAAAACGTGTATTAGGCGTTACTCTTTAAAATAGTATACAAAAAATTTCTATAAACTTTGAACATAACAAAAAAAATCGTAAAAATGTGACAAAATTGGTACTAAAATAAAATTTTTTTTTCAACACTTTTTCCATAGAAATTCTGAAATTTTTTTTTTTTTTCAATCCTTATAATTCGTAAACCGCTTATTAGATTAGAATGAAATTTGGCAAATTGATAGATTGGAAACCGTTCTTTAAAATGACATGGTGCATTTGTCAGTGGGGGGTGGTGTAAGGGGTATTAACTCAATTTTTCATTCGGAACCTAATAACGTAAAAAGTACTATCACGAATTAAATGAAATTTGGTTAAAACGTGTATTAGGCGTTACTCTTTAAAATGGTATACAAAAAATTTCTATAAACTTTGAACATAACAAAAAAAATCGTAAAAATGTGACAAAATTGGTACTAAAATAAAATTTTTTTTCAACACTTTTTCCATAGAAATTCTGAAAAATTTTTTTTTTCAAATCCTTATAATTCGTAAACCGCTTATTAGATTAGAATGAAATTTGGCAAATTGATAGATTGGAAACCGTTCTTTAAAATGACATGGTGCATTTGTCAGTGGGGGGTGGTGTAAGGGGTATTAACTCAATTTTTCATTCGGAACCTAATAACGTAAAAAGTACTATCACGAATTAAATGAAATTTGGTTAAAACGTGTATTAGGCGTTACTCTTTAAAATGGTATACAAAAAATTTCTATAAACTTTGAACATAACAAAAAAAATCGTAAAAATGTGACAAAATTGGTACTAAAATAAATTTTTTTTTCAACACTTTTTCCATAGAAATTCTGAATTTTTTTTTTTTTAAATCCTTATAATTCGTAAACCGCTTATTAGATTAGAATGAAATTTGGCAAATTGATAGATTGGAAACCGTTCTTTAAAATGACATGGTGCATTTGTCAGTGGGGGGTGGTGTAAGGGGTATTAACTCAATTTTTCAGTCGGAACCTAATAACGTAAAAAGTACTATCACGAATTAAATGAAATTTGGTTAAAACGTGTATTAGGCGTTACTCTTTAAAATGGTATACAAAAAATTTCTATAAACTTTGAACATAACAAAAAAAATCGTAAAAATGTGACAAAATTGGTACTAAAATAAATTTTTTTTTCAACACTTTTTCCATAGAAATTCTGAAATTTTTTTTTTTTTTCAAATCCTTATAATTCGTAAACCGCTTATTAGATTAGAATGAAATTTGGCAAATTGATAGATTGGAAACCGTTCTTTAAAATGACATGGTGCATTTGTCAGTGGGGGGTGGTGTAAGGGGTATTAACTCAATTTTTCATTCGGAACCTAATAACGTAAAAAGTACTATCACGAATTAAATGAAATTTGGTTAAAACGTGTATTAGGCGTTACTCTTTAAAATGGTATACAAAAAATTTCTATAAACTTTGAACATAACAAAAAAAATCGTAAAAATGTGACAAAATTGGTACTAAAATAAAATTTTTTTTCAACACTTTTTCCATAGAAATTCTGAAATTTTTTTTTTTTTCAAATCCTTATAATTCGTAAACCGCTTATTAGATTAGAATGAAATTTGGCAAATTGATAGATTGGAAACCGTTCTTTAAAATGACATGGTGCATTTGTCAGTGGGGGGTGGTGTAAGGGGTATTAACTCAATTTTTCAGTCGGAACCTAATAACGTAAAAAGTACTATCACGAATTAAATGAAATTTGGTTAAAACGTGTATTAGGCGTTACTCTTTAAAATGGTATACAAAAAATTTCTATAAACTTTGAACATAACAAAAAAAATCGTAAAAATGTGACAAAATTGGTACTAAAATAAATTTTTTTTTCAACACTTTTTCCATAGAAATTCTGAAATTTTTTTTTTTTCAAATCCTTATAATTCGTAAACCGCTTATTAGATTAGAATGAAATTTGGCAAATTGATAGATTGGAAACCGTTCTTTAAAATGACATGGTGCATTTGTCAGTGGGGGGTGGTGTAAGGGGTATTAACTCAATTTTTCATTCGGAACCTAATAACGTAAAAAGTACTATCACGAATTAAATGAAATTTGGTTAAAACGTGTATTAGGCGTTACTCTTTAAAATGGTATACAAAAAATTTCTATAAACTTTGAACATAACAAAAAAAATCGTAAAAATGTGACAAAATTGGTACTAAAATAAATTTTTTTTTCAACACTTTTTCCATAGAAATTCTGAAATTTTTTTTTTTCAAATCCTTATAATTCGTAAACCGCTTATTAGATTAGAATGAAATTTGGCAAATTGATAGATTGGAAACCGTTCTTTAAAATGACATGGTGCATTTGTCAGTGGGGGGTGGTGTAAGGGGTATTAACTCAATTTTTCATTCGGAACCTAATAACGTAAAAAGTACTATCACGAATTAAATGAAATTTGGTTAAAACGTGTATTAGGCGTTACTCTTTAAAATGGTATACAAAAAATTTCTATAAACTTTGAACATAACAAAAAAAATCGTAAAAATGTGACAAAATTGGTACTAAAATAAAATTTTTTTTCAACACTTTTTCCATAGAAATTCTGAAATTTTTTTTTTTCAAATCCTTATAATTCGTAAACCGCTTATTAGATTAGAATGAAATTTGGCAAATTGATAGATTGGAAACCGTTCTTTAAAATGACATGGTGCATTTGTCAGTGGGGGGTGGTGTAAGGGGTATTAACTCAATTTTTCATTCGGAACCTAATAACGTAAAAAGTACTATCACGAATTAAATGAAATTTGGTTAAAACGTGTATTAGGCGTTACTCTTTAAAATGGTATACAAAAAATTTCTATAAACTTTGAACATAACAAAAAAAATCGTAAAAATGTGACAAAATTGGTACTAAAATAAATTTTTTTTTCAACACTTTTTTCCATAGAAATTCTGAAATTTTTTTTTTTCAAATCCTTATAATTCGTAAACCGCTTATTAGATTAGAATGAAATTTGGCAAATTGATAGATTGGAAACCGTTCTTTAAAATGACATGGTGCATTTGTCAGTGGGGGGTGGTGAAAGGGGTATTAACTCAATTTTTCATTCGGAACCTAATAACGTAAAAAGTACTATCACGAATTAAATGAAATTTGGTTTAAAACGTGTATTAGGCGTTACTCTTTAAAATGGTATACAAAAAATTTCTATAAACTTTGAACATAACAAAAAAAATCGTAAAAATGTGACAAAATTGGTACTAAAATAAATTTTTTTTTCAACACTTTTTCCATAGAAATTCTGAAATTTTTTTTTTTCAAATCCTTATAATTCGTAAACCGCTTATTAGATTAGAATGAAATTTGGCAAATTGATAGATTGGAAACCGTTCTTTAAAATGACATGGTGCATTTGTCAGTGGGGGGTGGTGTAAGGGGTATTAACTCAATTTTTCAGTCGGAACCTAATAACGTAAAAAGTACTATCACGAATTAAATGAAATTTGGTTAAAACGTGTATTAGGCGTTACTCTTTAAAATGGTATACAAAAAATTTCTATAAACTTTGAACATAACAAAAAAAATCGTAAAAATGTGACAAAATTGGTACTAAAATAAAATTTTTTTTCAACACTTTTTCCATAGAAATTCTGAAATTTTTTTTTTTTCAAATCCTTATAATTCGTAAACCGCTTATTAGATTAGAATGAAATTTGGCAAATTGATAGATTGGAAACCGTTCTTTAAAATGACATGGTGCATTTGTCAGTGGGGGGTGGTGTAAGGGGTATTAACTCAATTTTTCATTCGGAACCTAATAACGTAAAAAGTACTATCACGAATTAAATGAAATTTGGTTAAAACGTGTATTAGGCGTTACTCTTTAAAATGGTATACAAAAAATTTCTATAAACTTTGAACATAACAAAAAAAATCGTAAAAATGTGACAAAATTGGTACTAAAATAAAATTTTTTTTCAACACTTTTTCCATAGAAATTCTGAAAAATTTTTTTTTTCAAATCCTTATAATTCGTAAACCGCTTATTAGATTAGAATGAAATTTGGCAAATTGATAGATTGGAAACCGTTCTTTAAAATGACATGGTGCATTTGTCAGTGAGGGGTGGTGTAAGGGGTATTAACTCAATTTTTCATTCGGAACCTAATAACGTAAAAAGTACTATCACGAATTAAATGAAATTTGGTTAAAACGTGTATTAGGCGTTACTCTTTAAAATGGTATACAAAAAAATTTCTATAAACTTTGAACATAACAAAAAAAATCGTAAAAATGTGACAAAATTGGTACTAAAATAAATTTTTTTTTCAACACTTTTTCCATAGAAATTCTGAAATTTTTTTTTTTTTCAAATCCTTATAATTCGTAAACCGCTTATTAGATTAGAATGAAATTTGGCAAATTGATAGATTGGAAACCGTTCTTTAAAATGACATGGTGCATTTGTCAGTGGGGGGTGGTGTAAGGGGTATTAACTCAATTTTTCATTCGGAACCTAATAACGTAAAAAGTACTATCACGAATTAAATGAAATTTGGTTAAAACGTGTATTAGGCGTTACTCTTTAAAATGGTATACAAAAAATTTCTATAAACTTTGAACATAACAAAAAAAATCGTAAAAAATGTGACAAAATTTGTACTAAAATAAAAAATTTTTTCAACACTTTTTCCATAGAAATTCTGAAAATTTTTTTTTTTCAAATCCTTATAATTCGTAAACCGCTTATTAGATTAGAATGAAATTTGGCAAATTGATAGATTGGAAACCGTTCTTTAAAATGACATGGTGCATTTGTCAGTGGGGGGTGGTGTAAGGGGTATTAACTCAATTTTTCATTCGGAACCTAATAACGTAAAAAGTACTATCACGAATTAAATGAAATTTGGTTAAAACGTGTATTAGGCGTTACTCTTTAAAATGGTATACAAAAAAAATTCTATAAACTTTGAACATAACAAAAAAAATCGTAAAAATGTGACAAAATTGGTACTAAAATAAATTTTTTTTTCAACACTTTTTCCATAGAAATTCTGAAATTTTTTTTTTTTTCAAATCCTTATAATTCGTAAACCGCTTATTAGATTAGAATGAAATTTGGCAAATTGATAGATTGGAAACCGTTCTTTAAAATGACATGGTGCATTTGTCAGTGGGGGGTGGTGTAAGGGGTATTAACTCAATTTTTCATTCGGAACCTAATAACGTAAAAAGTACTATCACGAATTAAATGAAATTTGGTTAAAACGTGTATTAGGCGTTACTCTTTAAAATGGTATACAAAAAATTTCTATAAACTTTGAACATAACAAAAAAAATCGTAAAAATGTGACAAAATTGGTACTAAAATACATTTTTTTTTTCAACACTTTTTCCATAGAAATTCTGAATTTTTTTTTTTTTTAAATCCTTATAATTCGTAAACCGCTTATTAGATTAGAATGAAATTTGGCAAATTGATAGATTGGAAACCGTTCTTTAAAATGACATGGTGCATTTGTCAGTGGGGGGTGGTGTAAGGGGTATTAACTCAATTTTTCATTCGGAACCTAATAACGTAAAAAGTACTATCACGAATTAAATGAAATTTGGTTAAAACGTGTATTAGGCGTTACTCTTTAAAATGGTATACAAAAAATTTCTATAAACTTTGAACATAACAAAAAAAATCGTAAAAATGTGACAAAATTGGTACTAAAATAAAATTTTTTTTCAACACTTTTTCCATAGAAATTCTGAAATTTTTTTTTTTCAAATCCTTATAATTCGTAAACCGCTTATTAGATTAGAATGAAATTTGGCAAATTGATAGATTGGAAACCGTTCTTTATGGCATGGTGCATTTGTCAGTGGGGGGTGGTGTAAGGGGTATTAACTCAATTTTTCATTCGGAACCTAATAACGTAAAAAGTACTATCACGAATTAAATGAAATTTGGTTAAAACGTGTATTAGGCGTTACTCTTTAAAATGGTATACAAAAAATTTCTATAAACTTTGAACATAACAAAAAAAATCGTAAAAATCTGACAAAATTGGTACTAAAATAAATTTTTTTTTCAACACTTTTTCCATAGAAATTCTGAAATTTTTTTTTTTTTCAAATCCTTATAATTCGTAAACCGCTTATTAGATTAGAATGAAATTTGGCAAATTGATAGATTGGAAACCGTTCTTTAAAATGACATGGTGCATTTGTCAGTGGGGGGTGGTGTAAGGGGTATTAACTCAATTTTTCATTCGGAACCTAATAACGTAAAAAGTACTATCACGAATTAAATGAAATTTGGTTAAAACGTGTATTAGGCGTTACTCTTTAAAATGGTATACAAAAAATTTCTATAAACTTTGAACATAACAAAAAAAATCGTAAAAATGTGACAAAATTGGTACTAAAATAAAATTTTTTTTCAACACTTTTTCCATAGAAATTCTGAAATTTTTTTTTTTCAAATCCTTATAATTCGTAAACCGCTTATTAGATTAGAATGAAATTTGGCAAATTGATAGATTGGAAACCGTTCTTTAAAATGACATGGTGCATTTGTCAGTGGGGGGTGGTGTAAGGGGTATTAACTCAATTTTTCAGTCGGAACCTAATAACGTAAAAAGTACTATCACGAATTAAATGAAATTTGGTTAAAACGTGTATTAGGCGTTACTCTTTAAAATGGTATACAAAAAATTTCTATAAACTTTGAACATAACAAAAAAAATCGTAAAAATGTGACAAAATTGGTACTAAAATAAATTTTTTTTTTCAACATTTTTTCCATAGAAATTCTGAAATTTTTTTTTTTTCAAATCCTTATAATTCGTAAACCGCTTATTAGATTAGAATGAAATTTGGCAAATTGATAGATTGGAAACCGTTCTTTAAAATGACATGGTGCATTTGTCAGTGGGGGGTGGTGTAAGGGGTATTAACTCAATTTTTCATTCGGAACCTAATAACGTAAAAAGTACTATCACGAATTAAATGAAATTTGGTTAAAACGTGTATTAGGCGTTACTCTTTAAAATGGTATACAAAAAATTTCTATAAACTTTGAACATAACAAAAAAAATCGTAAAAATGTGACAAAATTGGTACTAAAATAAATTTTTTTTTCAACACTTTTTCCATAGAAATTCTGAAATTTTTTTTTTTTCAAATCCTTATAATTCGTAAACCGCTTATTAGATTAGAATGAAATTTGGCAAATTGATAGATTGGAAACCGTTCTTTAAAATGACATGGTGCATTTGTCAGTGGGGGGTGGTGTAAGGGGTATTAACTCAATTTTTCATTCGGAACCTAATAACGTAAAAAGTACTATCACGAATTAAATGAAATTTGGTTAAAACGTGTATTAGGCGTTACTCTTTAAAATGGTATACAAAAAATTTCTATAAACTTTGAACATAACAAAAAAAATCGTAAAAATGTGACAAAATTGGTACTAAAATAAATTTTTTTTTCAACACTTTTTCCATAGAAATTCTGAAATTTTTTTTTTTTTCAAATCCTTATAATTCGTAAACCGCTTATTAGATTAGAATGAAATTTGGCAAATTGATAGATTGGAAACCGTTCTTTAAAATGACATGGTGCATTTGTCAGTGGGGGGTGGTGTAAGGGGTATTAACTCAATTTTTCATTCGGAACCTAATAACGTAAAAAGTACTATCACGAATTAAATGAAATTTGGTTAAAACGTGTATTAGGCGTTACTCTTTAAAATGGTATACAAAAAATATAAACTTTGAACATAACAAAAAAAATCGTAAAAATGTGACAAAATTGGTACTAAAATAAATTTTTTTTTCAACACTTTTTCCATAGAAATTCTGAAATTTTTTTTTTTTCAAACCCTTATAATTCGTAAACCGCTTATTAGATTAGAATGAAATTTGGCAAATCGATAGATTGGAAACCGTTCTTTAAAATGACATGGTGCATTTGTCAGTGGGGGGTGGTGTAAGGGGTATTAACTCAATTTTTCATTCGGAACCTAATAACGTAAAAAGTACTATCACGAATTAAATGAAATTTGGTTAAAACGTGTATTAGGCGTTACTCTTTAAAATGGTATACAAAAAAATTTCTATAAACTTTGAACATAACAAAAAAAATCGTAAAAATGTGACAAAATTGGTACTAAAATAAATTTTTTTTTCAACACTTTTTCCATAGAAATTCTGAAATTTTTTTTTTTTCAAATCCTTATAATTCGTAAACCGCTTATTAGATTAGAATGAAATTTGGCAAATTGATAGATTGGAAACCGTTCTTTAAAATGACATGGTGCATTTGTCAGTGGGGGGTGTAAGGGGTATTAACTCAATTTTTCATTCGGAACCTAATAACGTAAAAAGTACTATCACGAATTAAATGAAATTTGGTTAAAACGTGTATTAGGCGTTACTCTTTAAAATGGTATACAAAAAATTTCTATAAACTTTGAACATAACAAAAAAAATCGTAAAAATGTGACAAAATTGGTACTAAAATAAAATTTTTTTTCAACACTTTTTCCATAGAAATTCTGAAATTTTTTTTTTTTCAAATCCTTATAATTCGTAAACCGCTTATTAGATTAGAATGAAATTTGGCAAATTGATAGATTGGAAACCGTTCTTTAAAATGACATGGTGCATTTGTCAGTGGGGGGTGGTGTAAGGGGTATTAACTCAATTTTTCATTCGGAACCTAATAACGTAAAAAGTACTATCACGAATTAAATGAAATTTGGTTAAAACGTGTATTAGGCGTTACTCTTTAAAATGGTATACAAAAAATTTCTATAAACTTTGAACATAACAAAAAAAATCGTAAAAATGTGACAAAATTGGTACTAAAATAAAATTTTTTTTCAACACTTTTTCCATAGAAATTCTGAAAATTTTTTTTTTTTTCAAATCCTTATAATTCGTAAACCGCTTATTAGATTAGAATGAAATTTGGCAAATTGATAGATTGGAAACCGTTCTTTAAAATGACATGGTGCATTTGTCAGTGGGGGGTGGTGTAAGGGGTATTAACTCAATTTTTCATTCGGAACCTAATAACGTAAAAAGTACTATCACGAATTAAATGAAATTTGGTTAAAACGTGTATTAGGCGTTACTCTTTAAAATGGTATACAAAAAAATTTCTATAAACTTTGAACATAACAAAAAAAATCGTAAAAATGTGACAAAATTGGTACTAAAATAAATTTTTTTTTCAACACTTTTTCCATAGAAATTCTGATTTTTTTTTTTTTTCAAATCCTTATAATTCGTAAACCGCTTATTAGATTAGAATGAAATTTGGCAAATTGATAGATTGGAAACCGTTCTTTAAAATGACATGGTGCATTTGTCAGTGGGGGGTGGTGTAAGGGGTATTAACTCAATTTTTCATTCGGAACCTAATAACGTAAAAAGTACTATCACGAATTAAATGAAATTTGGTTAAAACGTGTATTAGGCGTTACTCTTTAAAATGGTATACAAAAAATTTCTATAAACTTTGAACATAACAAAAAAAATCGTAAAAATGTGACAAAATTGGTACTAAAATAAATTTTTTTTTCAACACTTTTTCCATAGAAATTCTGAATTTTTTTTTTTTTAAATCCTTATAATTCGTAAACCGCTTATTAGATTAGAATGAAATTTGGCAAATTGATAGATTGGAAACCGTTCTTTAAAATGACATGGTGCATTTGTCAGTGGGGGGTGGTGTAAGGGGTATTAACTCAATTTTTCATTCGGAACCTAATAACGTAAAAAGTACTATCACGAATTAAATGAAATTTGGTTAAAACGTGTATTAGGCGTTACTCTTTAAAATGGTATACAAAAAATTTCTATAAACTTTGAACATAACAAAAAAAATCGTAAAAATCTGACAAAATTGGTACTAAAATAAATTTTTTTTTCAACACTTTTTCCATAGAAATTCTGAAATTTTTTTTTTTTTTTCAAATCCTTATAATTCGTAAACCGCTTATTAGATTAGAATGAAATTTGGCAAATTGATAGATTGGAAACCGTTCTTTAAAATGACATGGTGCATTTGTCAGTGGGGGGTGGTGTAAGGGGTATTAACTCAATTTTTCATTCGGAACCTAATAACGTAAAAAGTACTATCACGAATTAAATGAAATTTGGTTTAAAACGTGTATTAGGCGTTACTCTTTAAAATGGTATACAAAAAATTTCTATAAACTTTGAACATAACAAAAAAAATCGTAAAAATGTGACAAAATTGGTACTAAAATAAAATTTTTTTTCAACACTTTTTCCATAGAAATTCTGAAATTTTTTTTTTTCAAATCCTTATAATTCGTAAACCGCTTATTAGATTAGAATGAAATTTGGCAAATTGATAGATTGGAAACCGTTCTTTAAAATGACATGGTGCATTTGTCATCGGGGGGTGGTGTAAGGGGTATTAACTCAATTTTTCATTCGGAACCTAATAACGTAAAAAGTACTATCACGAATTAAATGAAATTTGGTTAAAACGTGTATTAAGCGTTACTCTTTAAAATGGTATACAAAAAATTTCTATAAACTTTGAACATAACAAAAAAAATCGTAAAAATGTGACAAAATTGGTACTAAAATAAAATTTTTTTTCAACACTTTTTCCATAGAAATTCTGAAATTTTTTTTTTTCAAATCCTTATAATTCGTAAACCGCTTATTAGATTAGAATGAAATTTGGCAAATTGATAGATTGGAAACCGTTCTTTAAAATGACATGGTGCATTTGTCAGTGGGGGGTGGTGTAAGGGGTATTAACTCAATTTTTCATTCGGAACCTAATAACGTAAAAAGTACTATCACGAATTAAATGAAATTTGGTTAAAACGTGTATTAGGCGTTACTCTTTAAAATGGTATACAAAAAATTTCTATAAACTTTGAACATAACAAAAAAAATCGTAAAAATGTGACAAAATTGGTACTAAAATAAATTTTTTTTTCAACACTTTTTCCATAGAAATTCTGAAATTTTTTTTTTTTTTAAATCCTTATAATTCGTAAACCGCTTATTAGATTAGAATGAAATTTGGCAAATTGATAGATTGGAAACCGTTCTTTAAAATGACATGGTGCATTTGTCAGTGGGGGGTGGTGTAAGGGGTATTAACTCAATTTTTCATTCGGAACCTAATAACGTAAAAAGTACTATCACGAATTAAATGAAATTTGGTTAAAACGTGTATTAGGCGTTACTCTTTAAAATGGTATACAAAAAATTTCTATAAACTTTGAACATAACAAAAAAAATCGTAAAAATGTGACAAAATTGGTACTAAAATAAATTTTTTTTTCAACACTTTTTCCATAGAAATTCTGAAATTTTTTTTTTTTTCAAATCCTTATAATTCGTAAACCGCTTATTAGATTAGAATGAAATTTGGCAAATTGATAGATTGGAAACCGTTCTTTAAAATGACATGGTGCATTTGTCAGTGGGGGGTGGTGTAAGGGGTATTAACTCAATTTTTCATTCGGAACCTAATAACGTAAAAAGTACTATCACGAATTAAATGAAATTTGGTTAAAACGTGTATTAGGCGTTACTCTTTAAAATGGTATACAAAAAATTTCTATAAACTTTGAACATAACAAAAAAAATCGTAAAAATGTGACAAAATTGGTACTAAAATAAATTTTTTTTTCAACACTTTTTCCATAGAAATTCTGAAATTTTTTTTTTTTTCAAATCCTTATAATTCGTAAACCGCTTATTAGATTAGAATGAAATTTGGAAAATTGATAGATTGGAAACCGTTCTTTAAAATGACATGGTGCATTTGTCAGTGGGGGGTGGTGTAAGGGGTATTAACTCAATTTTTCATTCGGAACCTAATAACGTAAAAAGTACTATCACGAATTAAATGAAATTTGGTTAAAACGTGTATTAGGCGTTACTCTTTAAAATGGTATACAAAAAATTTCTATAAACTTTGAACATAACAAAAAAAATCGTAAAAATGTGACAAAATTGGTACTAAAATAAATTTTTTTTTCAACACTTTTTCCATAGAAATTCTGAAATTTTTTTTTTTCAAATCCTTATAATTCGTAAACCGCTTATTAGATTAGAATGAAATTTGGCAAATCGATAGATTGGAAACCGTTCTTTAAAATGACATGGTGCATTTGTCAGTGGGGGTGGTGTAAGGGGTATTAACTCAATTTTTCATTCGGAACCTAATAACGTAAAAAGTACTATCACGAATTAAATGAAATTTGGTTAAAACGTGTATTAGGCGTTACTCTTTAAAATGGTATACAAAAAAATTTCTATAAACTTTGAACATAACAAAAAAAATCGTAAAAATGTGACAAAATTGGTACTAAAATAAATTTTTTTTTCAACACTTTTTCCATAGAAATTCTGAATTTTTTTTTTTTCAAATCCTTATAATTCGTAAACCGCTTATTAGATTAGAATGAAATTTGGCAAATTGATAGATTGGAAACCGTTCTTTAAAATGACATGGTGCATTTGTCAGTGGGGGGTGGTGTAAGGGGTATTAACTCAATTTTTCAGTCGGAACCTAATAACGTAAAAAGTACTATCACGAATTAAATGAAATTTGGTTAAAACGTGTATTAGGCGTTACTCTTTAAAATGGTATACAAAAAATTTCTATAAACTTTGAACATAACAAAAAAAATCGTAAAAATGTGACAAAATTGGTACTAAAATAAAATTTTTTTTCAACACTTTTTCCATAGAAATTCTGAAATTTTTTTTTTTTCAAATCCTTATAATTCGTAAACCGCTTATTAGATTAGAATGAAATTTGGCAAATTGATAGATTGGAAACCGTTCTTTAAAATGACATGGTGCATTTGTCAGTGGGGGGTGGTGTAAGGGGTATTAACTCAATTTTTCATTCGGAACCTAATAACGTAAAAAGTACTATCACGAATTAAATGAAATTTGGTTAAAACGTGTATTAGGCGTTACTCTTTAAAATGGTATACAAAAAATTTCTATAAACTTTGAACATAACAAAAAAAATCGTAAAAATGTGACAAAATTGGTACTAAAATAAAATTTTTTTTCAACACTTTTTCCATAGAAATTCTGAAAATTTTTTTTTTTTCAAATCCTTATAATTCGTAAACCGCTTATTAGATTAGAATGAAATTTGGCAAATTGATAGATTGGAAACCGTTCTTTAAAATGACATGGTGCATTTGTCAGTGGGGGGTGGTGTAAGGGGTATTAACTCAATTTTTCATTCGGAACCTAATAACGTAAAAAGTACTATCACGAATTAAATGAAATTTGGTTAAAACGTGTATTAGGCGTTACTCTTTAAAATGGTATACAAAAAAATTTCTATAAACTTTGAACATAACAAAAAAAATCGTAAAAATGTGACAAAATTGGTACTAAAATAAATTTTTTTTTCAACACTTTTTCCATAGAAATTCTGATTTTTTTTTTTTTTCAAATCCTTATAATTCGTAAACCGCTTATTAGATTAGAATGAAATTTGGCAAATTGATAGATTGGAAACCGTTCTTTAAAATGACATGGTGCTTTGTCAGTGGGGGGTGGTGTAAGGGGTATTAACTCAATTTTTCATTCGGAACCTAATAACGTAAAAAGTACTATCACGAATTAAATGAAATTTGGTTAAAACGTGTATTAGGCGTTACTCTTTAAAATGGTATACAAAAAATTTCTATAAACTTTGAACATAACAAAAAAAATCGTAAAAATGTGACAAAATTGGTACTAAAATAAAATTTTTTTTCAACACTTTTTCCATAGAAATTCTGAAAATTTTTTTTTTTTTCAAATCCTTATAATTCGTAAACCGCTTATTAGATTAGAATGAAATTTGGCAAATTGATAGATTGGAAACCGTTCTTTAAAATGACATGGTGCATTTGTCAGTGGGGGGTGGTGTAAGGGGTATTAACTCAATTTTTCATTCGGAACCTAATAACGTAAAAAGTACTATCACGAATTAAATGAAATTTGGTTAAAACGTGTATTAGGCGTTACTCTTTAAAATGGTATACAAAAAATTTCTATAAACTTTGAACATAACAAAAAAAAATCGTAAAAATGTGACAAAATTGGTACTAAAATAAAATTTTTTTTCAACACTTTTTCCATAGAAATTCTGAAAAATTTTTTTTTTTCAAATCCTTATAATTCGTAAACCGCTTATTAGATTAGAATGAAATTTGGCAAATTGATAGATTGGAAACCGTTCTTTAAAATGACATGGTGCATTTGTCAGTGGGGGGTGGTGTAAGGGGTATTAACTCAATTTTTCATTCGGAACCTAATAACGTAAAAAGTACTATCACGAATTAAATGAAATTTGGTTAAAACGTGTATTAGGCGTTACTCTTTAAAATGGTATACAAAAAAATTTCTATAAACTTTGAACATAACAAAAAAAATCGTAAAAATGTGACAAAATTGGTACTAAAATAAATTTTTTTTTCAACACTTTTTCCATAGAAATTCTGATTTTTTTTTTTTTTCAAATCCTTATAATTCGTAAACCGCTTATTAGATTAGAATGAAATTTGGCAAATTGATAGATTGGAAACCGTTCTTTAAAATGACATGGTGCATTTGTCAGTGGGGGGTGGTGTAAGGGGTATTAACTCAATTTTTCATTCGGAACCTAATAACGTAAAAAGTACTATCACGAATTAAATGAAATTTGGTTAAAACGTGTATTAGGCGTTACTCTTTAAAATGGTATACAAAAAATTTCTATAAACTTTGAACATAACAAAAAAAAATCGTAAAAATGTGACAAAATTGGTACTAAAATAAAATTTTTTTTCAACACTTTTTCCATAGAAATTCTGAAAAATTTTTTTTTTTCAAATCCTTATAATTCGTAAACCGCTTATTAGATTAGAATGAAATTTGGCAAATTGATAGATTGGAAACCGTTCTTTAAAATGACATGGTGCATTTGTCAGTGGGGGGTGGTGTAAGGGGTATTAACTCAATTTTTCATTCGGAACCTAATAACGTAAAAAGTACTATCACGAATTAAATGAAATTTGGTTAAAACGTGTATTAGGCGTTACTCTTTAAAATGGTATACAAAAAATTTCTATAAACTTTGAACATAACAAAAAAAATCGTAAAAATGTGACAAAATTGGTACTAAAATAAAATTTTTTTTCAACACTTTTTCCATAGAAATTCTGAAATTTTTTTTTTTTCAAATCCTTATAATTCGTAAACCGCTTATTAGATTAGAATGAAATTTGGCAAATTGATAGATTGGAAACCGTTCTTTAAAATGACATGGTGCATTTGTCAGTGGGGGGGTGGTGTAAGGGGTATTAACTCAATTTTTCATTCGGAACCTAATAACGTAAAAAGTACTATCACGAATTAAATGAAATTTGGTTAAAACGTGTATTAGGCGTTACTCTTTAAAATGGTATACAAAAAATTTCTATAAACTTTGAACATAACAAAAAAAATCGTAAAAATGTGACAAAATTGGTACTAAAATAAATTTTTTTTTCAACACTTTTTCCATAGAAATTCTGAAATTTTTTTTTTTTTTTCAAATCCTTATAATTCGTAAACCGCTTATTAGATTAGAATGAAATTTGGCAAATTGATAGATTGGAAACCGTTCTTTAAAATGACATGGTGCATTTGTCAGTGGGGGGTGGTGTAAGGGGTATTAACTCAATTTTTCATTCGGAACCTAATAACGTAAAAAGTACTATCACGAATTAAATGAAATTTGGTTAAAACGTGTATTAGGCGTTACTCTTTAAAATGGTATACAAAAAATTTCTATAAACTTTGAACATAACAAAAAAAATCGTAAAAATGTGACAAAATTGGTACTAAAATAAATTTTTTTTTCAACACTTTTTCCATAGAAATTCTGAATTTTTTTTTTTTTAAATCCTTATAATTCGTAAACCGCTTATTAGATTAGAATGAAATTTGGCAAATTGATAGATTGGAAACCGTTCTTTAAAATGACATGGTGCATTTGTCAGTGGGGGGTGGTGTAAGGGGTATTAACTCAATTTTTCATTCGGAACCTAATAACGTAAAAAGTACTATCACGAATTAAATGAAATTTGGTTAAAACGTGTATTAGGCGTTACTCTTTAAAATGGTATACAAAAAATTTCTATAAACTTTGAACATAACAAAAAAAATCGTAAAAATGTGACAAAATTGGTACTAAAATAAATTTTTTTTTCAACACTTTTTCCATAGAAATTCTGAAATTTTTTTTTTTCAAATCCTTATAATTCGTAAACCGCTTATTAGATTAGAATGAAATTTGGCAAATTGATAGATTGGAAACCGTTCTTTAAAATGACATGGTGCATTTGTCAGTGGGGGGTGGTGTAAGGGGTATTAACTCAATTTTTCATTCGGAACCTAATAACGTAAAAAGTACTATCACGAATTAAATGAAATTTGGTTAAAACGTGTATTAGGCGTTACTCTTTAAAATGGTATACAAAAAATTTCTATAAACTTTGAACATAACAAAAAAAAATCGTAAAAATGTGACAAAATTGGTACTAAAATAAATTTTTTTTTCAACACTTTTTCCATAGAAATTCTGAATTTTTTTTTTTTAAATCCTTATAATTCGTAAACCGCTTATTAGATTAGAATGAAATTTGGCAAATTGATAGATTGGAAACCGTTCTTTAAAATGACATGGTGCATTTGTCAGTGGGGGGTGGTGTAAGGGGTATTAACTCAATTTTTCATTCGGAACCTAATAACGTAAAAAGTACTATCACGAATTAAATGAAATTTGGTTAAAACGTGTATTAGGCGTTACTCTTTAAAATGGTATACAAAAAATTTCTATAAACTTTGAACATAACAAAAAAAATCGTAAAAATGTGACAAAATTGGTACTAAAATAAATTTTTTTTTCAACACTTTTTCCATAGAAATTCTGAAATTTTTTTTTTTCAAATCCTTATAATTCGTAAACCGCTTATTAGATTAGAATGAAATTTGGCAAATTGATAGATTGGAAACCGTTCTTTAAAATGACATGGTGCATTTGTCAGTGGGGGGTGGTGTAAGGGGTATTAACTCAATTTTTCATTCGGAACCTAATAACGTAAAAAGTACTATCACGAATTAAATGAAATTTGGTTAAAACGTGTATTAGGCGTTACTCTTTAAAATGGTATACAAAAAATTTCTATAAACTTTGAACATAACAAAAAAAAATCGTAAAAATGTGACAAAATTGGTACTAAAATAAATTTTTTTTTCAACACTTTTTCCATAGAAATTCTGAATTTTTTTTTTTTAAATCCTTATAATTCGTAAACCGCTTATTAGATTAGAATGAAATTTGGCAAATTGATAGATTGGAAACCGTTCTTTAAAATGACATGGTGCATTTGTCAGTGGGGGGTGGTGTAAGGGGTATTAACTCAATTTTTCAGTCGGAACCTAATAACGTAAAAAGTACTATCACGAATTAAATGAAATTTGGTTAAAACGTGTATTAGGCGTTACTCTTTAAAATGGTATACAAAAAATTTCTATAAACTTTGAACATAACAAAAAAAATCGTAAAAATGTGACAAAATTGGTACTAAAATAAATTTTTTTTTCAACACTTTTTCCATAGAAATTCTGAATTTTTTTTTTTTTTAAATCCTTATAATTCGTAAACCGCTTATTAGATTAGAATGAAATTTGGCAAATTGATAGATTGGAAACCGTTCTTTAAAGTGACATGGTGCATTTGTCAGTGGGGGGTGGTGTAAGGGGTATTAACTCAATTTTTCATTCGGAACCTAATAACGTAAAAAGTACTATCACGAATTAAATGAAATTTGGTTAAAACGTGTATTAGGCGTTACTCTTTAAAATGGTATACAAAAAATTTCTATAAACTTTGAACATAACAAAAAAAATCGTAAAAATGTGACAAAAATTGGTACTAAAATAAATTTTTTTTTTCAACACTTTTTCCATAGAAATTCTGAAATTTTTTTTTTTTCAAATCCTTATAATTCGTAAACCGCTTATTAGATTAGAATGAAATTTGGCAAATTGATAGATTGGAAACCGTTCTTTAAAATGACATGGTGCATTTGTCAGTGGGGGGTGGTGTAAGGGGTATTAACTCAATTTTTCATTCGGAACCTAATAACGTAAAAAGTACTATCACGAATTAAATTAAATTTGGTTAAAACGTGTATTAGGCGTTACTCTTTAAAATGGTATACAAAAAATTTCTATAAACTTTGAACATAACAAAAAAAAATCGTAAAAATGTGACAAAATTGGTACTTAAATAAAATTTTTTTTCAACACTTTTTCCATAGAAATTCTGAAAAATTTTTTTTTTTCAAATCCTTATAATTCGTAAACCGCTTATTAGATTAGAATGAAATTTGGCAAATTGATAGATTGGAAACCGTTCTTTAAAATGACATGGTGCATTTGTCAATGGGGGGTGGTGTAAGGGGTATTAACTCAATTTTTCATTCGGAACCTAATAACGTAAAAAGTACTATCACGAATTAAATGAAATTTGGTTAAAACGTGTATTAGGCGTTACTCTTTAAAATGGTATACAAAAAATTTCTATAAACTTTGAACATAACAAAAAAAATCGTAAAAATGTGACAAAATTGGTACTAAAATAAATTTTTTTTTCAACACTTTTTCCATAGAAATTCTGAAATTTTTTTTTTTTTCAAATCCTTATAATTCGTAAACCGCTTATTAGATTAGAATGAAATTTGGCAAATTGATAGATTGGAAACCGTTCTTTAAAATGACATGGTGCATTTGTCAGTGGGGGGTGGTGTAAGGGGTATTAACTCAATTTTTCATTCGGAACCTAATAACGTAAAAAGTACTATCACGAATTAAATGAAATTTGGTTAAAACGTGTATTAGGCGTTACTCTTTAAAATGGTATACAAAAAATTTCTATAAACTTTGAACATAACAAAAAAAATCGTAAAAATGTGACAAAATTGGTACTAAAATAAAATTTTTTTTCAACACTTTTTCCATAGAAATTCTGAAAAATTTTTTTTTTCAAATCCTTATAATTCGTAAACCGCTTATTAGATTAGAATGAAATTTGGCAAATTGATAGATTGGAAACCGTTCTTTAAAATGACATGGTGCATTTGTCAGTGGGGGGTGGTGTAAGGGGTATTAACTCAATTTTTCAGTCGGAACCTAATAACGTAAAAAGTACTATCACGAATTAAATGAAATTTGGTTAAAACGTGTATTAGGCGTTACTCTTTAAAATGGTATACAAAAAATTTCTATAAACTTTGAACATAACAAAAAAAATCGTAAAAATGTGACAAAATTGGTACTAAAATAAATTTTTTTTTCAACACTTTTTCCATAGAAATTCTGAAATTTTTTTTTTTTCAAATCCTTATAATTCGTAAACCGCTTATTAGATTAGAATGAAATTTGGCAAATTGATAGATTGGAAACCGTTCTTTAAAATGACATGGTGCATTTGTCAGTGGGGGGTGGTGTAAGGGGTATTAACTCAATTTTTCAGTCGGAACCTAATAACGTAAAAAGTACTATCACGAATTAAATGAAATTTGGTTAAAACGTGTATTAGGCGTTACTCTTTAAAATGGTATACAAAAAATTTCTATAAACTTTGAACATAACAAAAAAAATCGTAAAAATGTGACAAAATTGGTACTAAAATAAATTTTTTTTTCAACACTTTTTCCATAGAAATTCTGAAATTTTTTTTTTCAAATCCTTATAATTCGTAAACCGCTTATTAGATTAGAATGAAATTTGGCAAATTGATAGATTGGAAACCGTTCTTTAAAATGACATGGTGCATTTGTCAGTGGGGGGTGGTGTAAGGGGTATTAACTCAATTTTTCATTCGGAACCTAATAACGTAAAAAGTACTATCACGAATTAAATGAAATTTGGTTAAAACGTGTATTAGGCGTTGCTCTTTAAAATGGTATACAAAAAATTTCTATAAACTTTGAACATAACAAAAAAAATCGTAAAAATGTGACAAAATTGGTACTAAAATAAAATTTTTTTTCAACACTTTTTCCATAGAAATTCTGAAAAATTTTTTTTTTCAAATCCTTATAATTCGTAAACCGCTTATTAGATTAGAATGAAATTTGGCAAATTGATAGATTGGAAACCGTTCTTTAAAATGACATGGTGCATTTGTCAGTGGGGGGTGGTGTAAGGGGTATTAACTCAATTTTTCATTCGGAACCTAATAACGTAAAAAGTACTATCACGAATTAAATGAAATTTGGTTAAAACGTGTATTAGGCGTTACTCTTTAAAATGGTATACAAAAAATTTCTATAAACTTTGAACATAACAAAAAAAATCGTAAAAATGTGACAAAATTGGTACTAAAATAAAATTTTTTTTCAACACTTTTTCCATAGAAATTCTGAAAAAAATTTTTTTTCAAATCCTTATAATTCGTAAACCGCTTATTAGATTAGAATGAAATTTGGCAAATTGATAGATTGGAAACCGTTCTTTAAAATGACATGGTGCATCTGTCAGTGGGGGGTGGTGTAAGGGGTATTAACTCAATTTTTCAGTCGGAACCTAATAACGTAAAAAGTACTATCACGAATTAAATGAAATTTGGTTAAAACGTGTATTAGGCGTTACTCTTTAAAATGGTATACAAAAAATTTCTATAAACTTTGAACATAACAAAAAAAATCGTAAAAATGTGACAAAATTGGTACTAAAATAAATTTTTTTTTCAACACTTTTTCCATAGAAATTCTGAAATTTTTTTTTTTTCAAATCCTTATAATTCGTAAACCGCTTATTAGATTAGAATGAAATTTGGCAAATTGATAGATTGGAAACCGTTCTTTAAAATGACATGGTGCATTTGTCAGTGGGGGGTGGTGTAAGGGGTATTAACTCAATTTTTCATTCGGAACCTAATAACGTAAAAAGTACTATCACGAATTAAATGAAATTTGGTTAAAACGTGTATTAGGCGTTACTCTTTAAAATGGTATACAAAAAATTTCTATAAACTTTGAACATAACAAAAAAAATCGTAAAAATGTGACAAAATTGGTACTAAAATAAATTTTTTTTTCAACACTTTTTCCATAGAAATTCTGAAAATTTTTTTTTTTCAAATCCTTATAATTCGTAAACCGCTTATTAGATTAGAATGAAATTTGGCAAATTGATAGATTGGAAACCGTTCTTTAAAATGACATGGTGCATTTGTCAGTGGGGGGTGGTGTAAGGGGTATTAACTCAATTTTTCATTCGGAACCTAATAACGTAAAAAGTACTATCACGAATTAAATGAAATTTGGTTAAAACGTGTATTAGGCGTTACGTTTAACCAAATTTTTTTCAAATCCTTATAATTCGTAAACCGCTTATTAGATTAGAATGAAATTTGGCAAATTGATAGATTGGAAACCGTTCTTTAAAATGACATGGTGCATTTGTCAGTGGGGGGTGGTGTAAGGGGTATTAACTCAATTTTTCAGTCGGAACCTAATAACGTAAAAAGTACTATCACGAATTAAATGAAATTTGGTTAAAACGTGTATTAGGCGTTACTCTTTAAAATGGTATACAAAAAATTTCTATAAACTTTGAACATAACAAAAAAAATCGTAAAAATGTGACAAAATTGGTACTAAAATAAATTTTTTTTTCAACACTTTTTCCATAGAAATTCTGAAATTTTTTTTTTTTCAAATCCTTATAATTCGTAAACCGCTTATTAGATTAGAATGAAATTTGGCAAATTGATAGATTGGAAACCGTTCTTTAAAATGACATGGTGCATTTGTCAGTGGGGGGTGGTGTAAGGGGTATTAACTCAATTTTTCATTCGGAACCTAATAACGTAAAAAGTACTATCACGAATTAAATGAAATTTGGTTAAAACGTGTATTAGGCGTTACGTTTAACCAAATTTTTTTCAAATCCTTATAATTCGTAAACCGCTTATTAGATTAGAATGAAATTTGGCAAATTGATAGATTGGAAACCGTTCTTTAAAATGACATGGTGCATTTGTCAGTGGGGGGTGGTGTAAGGGGTATTAACTCAATTTTTCAGTCGGAACCTAATAACGTAAAAAGTACTATCACGAATTAAATGAAATTTGGTTAAAACGTGTATTAGGCGTTACTCTTTAAAATGGTATACAAAAAATTTCTATAAACTTTGAACATAACAAAAAAAATCGTAAAAATGTGACAAAATTGGTACTAAAATAAATTTTTTTTTCAACACTTTTTCCATAGAAATTCTGAAATTTTTTTTTTTCAAATCCTTATAATTCGTAAACCGCTTATTAGATTAGAATGAAATTTGGCAAATTGATAGATTGGAAACCGTTCTTTAAAATGACATGGTGCATTTGTCAGTGGGGGGTGGTGTAAGGGGTATTAACTCAATTTTTCATTCGGAACCTAATAACGTAAAAAGTACTATCACGAATTAAATGAAATTTGGTTAAAACGTGTATTAGGCGTTACTCTTTAAAATGGTTTACAAAAAATTTCTATAAACTTTGAACATAACAAAAAAAATCGTAAAAATGTGACAAAATTGGTACTAAAATAAAATTTTTTTTCAACACTTTTGCCATAGAAATTCTGAAAAATTTTTTTTTCAAATCCTTATAATTCGTAAACCGCTTATTAGATTAGAATGAAATTTGGCAAATTGATAGATTGGAAACCGTTCTTTAAAATGACATGGTGCATTTGTCAGTGGGGGGTGGTGTAAGGGGTATTAACTCAATTTTTCATTCGGAACCTAATAACGTAAAAAGTACTATCACGAATTAAATTAAATTTGGTTAAAACGTGTATTAGGCGTTACTCTTTAAAATGGTATACAAAAAATTTCTATAAACTTTGAACATAACAAAAAAAATCGTAAAAATGTGACAAAATTGGTACTAAAATAAATTTTTTTTTCAACACTTTTTCCATAGAAATTCTGAAAAATTTTTTTTTTTCAAATCCTTATAATTCGTAAACCGCTTATTAGATTAGAATGAAATTTGGCAAATTGATAGATTGGAAACCGTTCTTTAAAATGACATGGTGCATTTGTCAGTGGAGGGTGGTGTAAGGGGTATTAACTCAATTTTTCAGTCGGAACCTAATAACGTAAAAAGTACTATCACGAATTAAATGAAATTTGGTTAAAACGTGTATTAGGCGTTACTCTTTAAAATGGTATACAAAAAATTTCTATAAACTTTGAACATAACAAAAAAAATCGTAAAAATGTGACAAAATTGGTACTAAAATAAATTTTTTTTTCAACACTTTTTCCATAGAAATTCTGAAATTTTTTTTTTTTCAAATCCTTATAATTCGTAAACCGCTTATTAGATTAGAATGAAATTTGGCAAATTGATAGATTGGAAACCGTTCTTTAAAATGACATGGTGCATTTGTCAGTGGGGGGTGGTGTAAGGGGTATTAACTCAATTTTTCATTCGGAACCTAATAACGTAAAAAGTACTATCACGAATTAAATGAAATTTGGTTAAAACGTGTATTAGGCGTTACTCTTTAAAATGGTATACAAAAAATTTCTATAAACTTTGAACATAACAAAAAAAATCGTAAAAATGTGACAAAATTGGTACTAAAATAAATTTTTTTTTCAACACTTTTTCCATAGAAATTCTGAAAATTTTTTTTTTCAAATCCTTATAATTCGTAAACCGCTTATTAGATTAGAATGAAATTTGGCAAATTGATAGATTGGAAACCGTTCTTTAAAATGACATGGTGCATTTGTCAGTGGGGGTGGTGTAAGGGGTATTAACTCAATTTTTCATTCGGAACCTAATAACGTAAAAAGTACTATCACGAATTAAATGAAATTTGGTTAAAACGTGTATTAGGCGTTACTCTTTAAAATGGTATACAAAAAATTTCTATAAACTTTGAACATAACAAAAAAAATCGTAAAAATGTGACAAAATTGGTACTAAAATAAATTTTTTTTTCAACACTTTTTCCATAGAAATTCTGAAATTTTTTTTTTTTCAAATCCTTATAATTCGTAAACCGCTTATTAGATTAGAATGAAATTTGGCAAATTGATAGATTGGAAACCGTTCTTTAAAATGACATGGTGCATTTGTCAGTGGGGGGTGGTGTAAGGGGTATTAACTCAATTTTTCATTCGGAACCTAATAACGTAAAAAGTACTATCACGAATTAAATGAAATTTGGTTAAAACGTGTATTAGGCGTTACTCTTTAAAATGGTATACAAAAAATTTCTATAAACTTTGAACATAACAAAAAAAATCGTAAAAATGTGACAAAATTGGTACTAAAATAAAATTTTTTTTCAACACTTTTTCCATAGAAATTCTGAAATTTTTTTTTTTTCAAATCCTTATAATTCGTAAACCGCTTATTAGATTAGAATGAAATTTGGCAAATTGATAGATTGGAAACCGTTCTTTAAAATGACATGGTGCATTTGTCAGTGGGGGGTGGTGTAAGGGGTATTAACTCAATTTTTCATTCGGAACCTAATAACGTAAAAAGTACTATCACGAATTAAATGAAATTTGGTTAAAACGTGTATTAGGCGTTACTCTTTAAAATGGTATACAAAAAATTTCTATAAACTTTGAACATAACAAAAAAAATCGTAAAAATGTGACAAAATTGGTACTAAAATAAAATTTTTTTTCAACACTTTTTCCATAGAAATTCTGAATTTTTTTTTTTTTAAATCCTTATAATTCGTAAACCGCTTATTAGATTAGAATGAAATTTGGCAAATTGATAGATTGGAAACCGTTCTTTAAAATGACATGGTGCATTTTTCAGTGGGGGGTGGTGTAAGGGGTATTAACTCAATTTTTCATTCGGAACCTAATAACGTAAAAAGTACTATCACGAATTAAATGAAATTTGGTTAAAACGTGTATTAGGCGTTACTCTTTAAAATGGTATACAAAAAATTTCTATAAACTTTGAACATAACAAAAAAAATCGTAAAAATGTGACAAAATTGGTACTAAAATAAATTTTTTTTTCAACACTTTTTCCATAGAAATTCTGAAATTTTTTTTTTTTCAAATCCTTATAATTCGTAAACCGCTTATTAGATTAGAATGAAATTTGGCAAATTGATAGATTGGAAACCGTTCTTTAAAATGACATGGTGCATTTGTCAGTGGGGGGTGGTGTAAGGGGTATTAACTCAATTTTTCAGTCGGAACCTAATAACGTAAAAAGTACTATCACGAATTAAATGAAATTTGGTTAAAACGTGTATTAGGCGTTACTCTTTAAAATGGTATACAAAAAATTTCTATAAACTTTGAACATAACAAAAAAAATCGTAAAAATGTGACAAAATTGGTACTAAAATAAATTTTTTTTTCAACACTTTTTCCATAGAAATTCTGAATTTTTTTTTTTTTTAAATCCTTATAATTCGTAAACCGCTTATTAGATTAGAATGAAATTTGGCAAATTGATAGATTGGAAACCGTTCTTTAAAATGACATGGTGCATTTGTCAGTGGGGGGTGGTGTAAGGGGTATTAACTCAATTTTTCATTCGGAACCTAATAACGTAAAAAGTACTATCACGAATTAAATGAAATTTGGTTAAAACGTGTATTAGGCGTTACTCTTTAAAATGGTATACAAAAAATTTCTATAAACTTTGAACATAACAAAAAAAATCGTAAAAATGTGACAAAATTGGTACTAAAATAATTTTTTTTTTCAACACTTTTTCCATAGAAATTCTGAATTTTTTTTTTTTAAATCCTTATAATTCGTAAACCGCTTATTAGATTAGAATGAAATTTGGCAAATTGATAGATTGGAAACCGTTCTTTAAAATGACATGGTGCATTTGTCAGTGGGGGGTGGTGTAAGGGGTATTAACTCAATTTTTCATTCGGAACCTAATAACGTAAAAAGTACTATCACGAATTAAATGAAATTTGGTTAAAACGTGTATTAGGCGTTACTCTTTAAAATGGTTTACAAAAAATTTCTATAAACTTTGAACATAACAAAAAAAATCGTAAAAATGTGACAAAATTGGTACCAAAATAAATTTTTTTTTCAACACTTTTTCCATAGAAATTCTGAAATTTTTTTTTTTTCAAATCCTTATAATTCGCAAACCGCTTATTAGATTAGAATGAAATTTGGCAAATTGATAGATTGGAAACCGTTCTTTAAAATGACATGGTGCATTTGTCAGTGGGGGGTGGTGTAAGGGGTATTAACTCAATTTTTCATTCGGAACCTAATAACGTAAAAAGTACTATCACGAATTAAATGAAATTTGGTTAAAACGTGTATTAGGCGTTACTCTTTAAAATGGTATACAAAAAATTTCTATAAACTTTGAACATAACAAAAAAAATCGTAAAAATGTGACAAAATTGGTACCAAAATAAATTTTTTTTTCAACACTTTTTCCATAGAAATTCTGAAATTTTTTTTTTTTCAAATCCTTATAATTCGTAAACCGCTTATTAGATTAGAATGAAATTTGGCAAATTGATAGATTGGAAACCGTTCTTTAAAATGACATGGTGCATTTGTCAGTGGGGGGTGGTGTAAGGGGTATTAACTCAATTTTTCATTCGGAACCTAATAACGTAAAAAGTACTATCACGAATTAAATGAAATTTGGTTAAAACGTGTATTAGGCGTTACTCTTTAAAATGGTATACAAAAAATTTCTATAAACTTTGAACATAACAAAAAAAATCGTAAAAATGTGACAAAATTGGTACTAAAATAAAATTTTTTTTCAACACTTTTTCCATAGAAATTCTGAAATTTTTTTTTTTCAAATCCTTATAATTCGTAAACCGCTTATTAGATTAGAATGAAATTTGGCAAATTGATAGATTGGAAACCGTTCTTTAAAATGACATGGTGCATTTGTCAGTGGGGGGGTGGTGTAAGGGGTATTAACTCAATTTTTCATTCGGAACCTAATAACGTAAAAAGTACTATCACGAATTAAATGAAATTTGGTTAAAACGTGTATTAGGCGTTACTCTTTAAAATGGTATACAAAAAATTTCTATAAACTTTGAACATAACAAAAAAAATCGTAAAAATGTGACAAAATTGGTACTAAAATAAAATTTTTTTTCAACACTTTTTCCATAGAAATTCTGAAATTTTTTTTTTTTCAAATCCTTATAATTCGTAAACCGCTTATTAGATTAGAATGAAATTTGGCAAATTGATAGATTGGAAACCGTTCTTTAAAATGACATGGTGCATTTGTCAGTGGGGGGTGGTGTAAGGGGTATTAACTCAATTTTTCATTCGGAACCTAATAACGTAAAAAGTACTATCACGAATTAAATGAAATTTGGTTAAAACGTGTATTAGGCGTTACTCTTTAAAATGGTATACAAAAAATTTCTATAAACTTTGAACATAACAAAAAAAATCGTAAAAATGTGACAAAATTGGTACTAAAATAAATTTTTTTTTCAACACTTTTTCCATAGAAATTCTGAAATTTTTTTTTTTTCAAATCCTTATAATTCGTAAACCGCTTATTAGATTAGAATGAAATTTGGCAAATTGATAGATTGGAAACCGTTCTTTAAAATGACATGTTGCATTTGTCAGTGGGGGGTGGTGTAAGGGGTATTAACTCAATTTTTCATTCGGAACCTAATAACGTAAAAAGTACTATCACGAATTAAATGAAATTTGGTTAAAACGTGTATTAGGCGTTACTCTTTAAAATGGTATACAAAAAATTTCTATAAACTTTGAACATAACAAAAAAAATCGTAAAAATGTGACAAAATTGGTACTAAAATAAATTTTTTTTTCAACACTTTTTCCATAGAAATTCTGAAATTTTTTTTTTTCAAATCCTTATAATTCGTAAACCGCTTATTAGATTAGAATGAAATTTGGCAAATTGATAGATTGGAAACCGTTCTTTAAAATGACATGGTGCATTTGTCAGTGGGGGGTGGTGTAAGGGGTATTAACTCAATTTTTCATTCGGAACCTAATAACGTAAAAAGTACTATCACGAATTAAATGAAATTTGGTTAAAACGTGTATTAGGCGTAACTCTTTAAAATGGTATACAAAAAATTTCTATAAACTTTGAACATAACAAAAAAAATCGTAAAAATGTGACAAAATTGGTACTAAAATAAATTTTTTTTTCAACACTTTTTCCATAGAAATTCTGAAATTTTTTTTTTTTCAAATCCTTATAATTCGTAAACCGCTTATTAGATTAGAATGAAAATTGGCAAATTGATAGATTGGAAACCGTTCTTTAAAATGACATGGTGCATTTGTCAGTGGGGGGTGGTGTAAGGGGTATTAACTCAATTTTTCATTCGGAACCTAATAACGTAAAAAGTACTATCACGAATTAAATGAAATTTGGTTAAAACGTGTATTAGGCGTTACTCTTTAAAATGGTATACAAAAAATTTCTATAAACTTTGAACATAACAAAAAAAATCGTAAAAATGTGACAAAATTGGTACTAAAATAAATTTTTTTTTCAACACTTTTTCCATAGAAATTCTGAAATTTTTTTTTTTTCAAATCCTTATAATTCGTAAACCGCTTATTAGATTAGAATGAAATTTGGCAAATTGATAGATTGGAAACAGTTCTTTAAAATGACATGGTGCATTTGTCAGTGGGGGGTGGTGTAAGGGGAATTAACTCAATTTTTCATTCGGAACCTAATAACGTAAAAAGTACTATCACGAATTAAATGAAATTTGGTTAAAACGTGTATTAGGCGTTACT
The DNA here is from genome assembly GCA_932526625.1 of Rhingia campestris. Taxonomy (NCBI): domain Eukaryota; kingdom Metazoa; phylum Arthropoda; class Insecta; order Diptera; family Syrphidae; genus Rhingia; species Rhingia campestris. Next base: position 142,100,781 of record OW052183.1, read on the forward strand.
CTTTAAAATGGTATACAAAAAATTTCTATAAACTTTGAACATAACAAAAAAAATCGTAAAAATGTGACAAAATTGGTACTAAAATAAATTTTTTTTTCAACACTTTTTCCATAGAAATTCTGAAATTTTTTTTTTTCAAATCCTTATAATTCGTAAACCGCTTATTAGATTAGAATGAAATTTGGCAAATTGATAGATTGGAAACCGTTCTTTAAAATGACATGGTGCATTTGTCAGTGGGGGGTGGTGTAAGGGGTATTAACTCAATTTTTCAGTCGGAACCTAATAACGTAAAAAGTACTATCACGAATTAAATGAAATTTGGTTAAAACGTGTATTAGGCGTTACTCTTTAAAATGGTATACAAAAAATTTCTATAAACTTTGAACATAACAAAAAAAATCGTAAAAATGTGACAAAATTGGTACCAAAATAAATTTTTTTTTCAACACTTTTTCCATAGAAATTCTGAAATTTTTTTTTTTTCAAATCCTTATAATTCGTAAACCGCTTATTAGATTAGAATGAAATTTGGCAAATTGATAGATTGGAAACCGTTCTTTAAAATGACATGGTGCATTTGTCAGTGGGGGGTGGTGTAAGGGGTATTAACTCAATTTTTCATTCGGAACCTAATAACGTAAAAAGTACTATCACGAATTAAATGAAATTTGGTTAAAACGTGTATTAGGCGTTACTCTTTAAAATGGTATACAAAAAATTTCTATAAACTTTGAACATAACAAAAAAAATCGTAAAAATGTGACAAAATTGGTACTAAAATAAAATTTTTTTTCAACACTTTTTCCATAGAAATTCTGAAAATTTTTTTTTTTCAAATCCTTATAATTCGTAAACCGCTTATTAGATTAGAATGAAATTTGGGAAATTGATAGATTGGAAACCGTTCTTTAAAATGACATGGTGCATTTGTCAGTGGGGGGTGGTGTAAGGGGTATTAACTCAATTTTTCATTCGGAACCTAATAACGTAAAAAGTACTATCACGAATTAAATGAAATTTGGTTAAAACGTGTATTAGGCGTTACTCTTTAAAATGGTATACAAAAAATTTCTATAAACTTTGAACATAACAAAAAAAATCGTAAAAATGTGACAAAATTGGTACTAAAATAAAATTTTTTTTCAACACTTTTTCCATAGAAATTCTGAAATTTTTTTTTTTTCAAATCCTTATAATTCGTAAACCGCTTATTAGATTAGAATGAAATTTGGCAAATTGATAGATTGGAAACCGTTCTTTAAAATGACATGGTGCATTTGTCAGTGGGGGGTGGTGTAAGGGGTATTAACTCAATTTTTCATTCGGAACCTAATAACGTAAAAAGTACTATCACGAATTAAATGAAATTTGGTTAAAACGTGTATTAGGCGTTACTCTTTAAAATGGTATACAAAAAATTTCTATAAACTTTGAACATAACAAAAAAAATCGTAAAAATGTGACAAAATTGGTACTAAAATAAATTTTTTTTTCAACACTTTTTCCATAGAAATTCTGAAATTTTTTTTTTTCAAATCCTTATAATTCGTAAACCGCTTATTAGATTAGAATGAAATTTGGCAAATTGATAGATTGGAAACCGTTCTTTAAAATGACATGGTGCATTTGTCAGTGGGGGGTGGTGTAAGGGGTATTAACTCAATTTTTCATTCGGAACCTAATAACGTAAAAAGTACTATAACGAATTAAATGAAATTTGGTTAAAACGTGTATTAGGCGTAACTCTTTAAAATGGTATACAAAAAATTTCTATAAACTTTGAACATAACAAAAAAAATCGTAAAAATGTGACAAAATTGGTACTAAAATAAATATTTTTTTCAACACTTTTTCCATAGAAATTCTGAAATTTTTTTTTTTTCAAATCCTTATAATTCGTAAACCGCTTATTAGATTAGAATGAAATTTGGCAAATTGATAGATTGGAAACCGTTCTTTAAAATGACATGGTGCATTTGTCAGTGGGGGTGGTGTAAGGGGTATTAACTCAATTTTTCATTCGGAACCTAATAACGTAAAAAGTACTATCACGAATTAAATGAAATTTGGTTAAAACGTGTATTAGGCGTTACTCTTTAAAATGGTATACAAAAAATTTCTATAATCTTTGAAGATAACAAAAAAAATCGTAAAAATGTGACAAAATTGGTACTAAAATAAAAATTTTTTTCAACACTTTTTCCATAGAAATTCTGAAATTTTTTTTTTTCAAATCCTTATAATTCGTAAACCGCTTATTAGATTAGAATGAAATTTGGCAAATTGATAGATTGGAAACCGTTCTTTAAAATGACATGGTGCATTTGTCAGTGGGGGGTGGTGTAAGGGGTATTAACTCAATTTTTCATTCGGAACCTAATAACGTAAAAAGTACTATCACGAATTAAATGAAATTTGGTTAAAACGTGTATTAGGCGTTACTCTTTAAAATGGTATACAAAAAATTTCTATAAACTTTGAACATAACAAAAAAATCGTAAAAATGTGACAAAATTGGTACTAAAATAAATTTTTTTTTCAACACTTTTTCCATAGAAATTCTGAAATTTTTTTTTTTTCAAATCCTTATAATTCGTAAACCGCTTATTAGATTAGAATGAAATTTGGCAAATTGATAGATTGGAAACCGTTCTTTAAAATGACATGGTGCATTTGTCAGTGGGGGGTGGTGTAAGGGGTATTAACTCAATTTTTCATTCGGAACCTAATAACGTAAAAAGTACTATCACGAATTAAATGAAATTTGGTTAAAACGTGTATTAGGCGTTACTCTTTAAAATGGTATACAAAAAATTTCTATAAACTTTGAACATAACAAAAAAAATCGTAAAAATGTGACAAAATTGGTACTAAAATAAATTTTTTTTTCAACACTTTTTCCATAGAAATTCTGAAATTTTTTTTTTTTCAAATCCTTATAATTCGTAAACCGCTTATTAGATTAGAATGAAATTTGGCAAATTGATAGATTGGAAACCGTTCTTTAAAATGACATGGTGCATTTGTCAGTGGGGGGTGGTGTAAGGGGTATTAACTCAATTTTTCATTCGGAATTTCTATTTACTCTTTAAAATGGTATACAAAAAATTTCTATAAACTTTGAACATAACAAAAAAAATCGTAAAAATGTGACAAAATTGGTACTAAAATAAAATTTTTTTTCAACACTTTTTCCATAGAAATTCTGAAATTTTTTTTTTTTCAAATCCTTATAATTCGTAAACCGCTTATTAGATTAGAATGAAATTTGGCAAATTGATAGATTGGAAACCGTTCTTTAAAATGACATGGTGCATTTGTCAGTGGGGGGTGGTGTAAGGGGTATTAACTCAATTTTTCATTCGGAACCTAATAACGTAAAAAGTACTATCACGAATTAAATGAAATTTGGTAAAAACGTGTATTAGGCGTTACTCTTTAAAATGGTATACAAAAAATTTCTATAAACTTTGAACATAACAAAAAAAATCGTAAAAATGTGACAAAATTGGTACTAAAATAAATTTTTTTTTCAACACTTTTTCCATAGAAATTCTGAAATTTTTTTTTTTTTCAAATCCTTATAATTCGTAAACCGCTTATTAGATTAGAATGAAATTTGGCAAATTGATAGATTGGAAACCGTTCTTTAAAATGACATGGTGCATTTGTCAGTGGGGGGTGGTGTAAGGGGTATTAACTCAATTTTTCATTCGGAACCTAATAACGTAAAAAGTACTATCACGAATTAAATGAAATTTGGTTAAAACGTGTATTAGGCGTTACTCTTTAAAATGGTATACAAAAAATTTCTATAAACTTTGAACATAACAAAAAAAATCGTAAAAATGTGACAAAATTGGTACTAAAATAAATTTTTTTTTCAACACTTTTTCCATAGAAATTCTGAAATTTTTTTTTTCAAATCCTTATAATTCGTAAACCGCTTATTAGATTAGAATGAAATTTGGCAAATTGATAGATTGGAAACCGTTCTTTAAAATGACATGGTGCATTTGTCAGTGGGGGGTGGTGTAAGGGGTATTAACTCAATTTTTCATTCGGAACCTAATAACGTAAAAAGTACTATCACGAATTAAATGAAATTTGGTTAAAACGTGTATTAGGCGTTACTCTTTAAAATGGTATACAAAAAATTTCTATAAACTTTGAACATAACAAAAAAAAATCGTAAAAATGTGACAAAATTGGTACTAAAATAAATTTTTTTTTCAACACTTTTTCCATAGAAATTCTGAAATTTTTTTTTTTCAAATCCTTATAATTCGTAAACCGCTTATTAGATTAGAATGAAATTTGGCAAATTGATAGATTGGAAACCGTTCTTTAAAATGACATGGTGCATTTGTCAGTGGGGGGTGGTGTAAGGGGTATTAACTCAATTTTTCATTCGGAACCTAATAACGTAAAAAGTACTATGACGAATTAAATGAAATTTGGTTAAAACGTGTATTAGGCGTTACTCTTTAAAATGGTATACAAAAAATTTCTATAAACTTTGAACATAACAAAAAAAATCGTAAAAATGTGACAAAATTGGTACTAAAATAAAATTTTTTTTCAACACTTTTTCCATAGAAATTCTGAAATTTTTTTTTTTCAAATCCTTATAATTCGTAAACCGCTTATTAGATTAGAATGAAATTTGGCAAATTGATAGATTGGAAACCGTTCTTTAAAATGACATGGTGCATTTGTCAGTGGGGGGTGGTGTAAGGGGTATTAACTCAATTTTTCATTCGGAACCTAATAACGTAAAAAGTACTATCACGAATTAAATGAAATTTGGTTAAAACGTGTATTAGGCGTTACTCTTTAAAATGGTATACAAAAAATTTCTATAAACTTTGAACATAACAAAAACAATCGTAAAAATGTGACAAAATTTGTACTAAAATAAAATTTTTTTTCAACACTTTTTCCATAGAAATTCTGAAATTTTTTTTTTTTCAAATCCTTATAATTCGTAAACCGCTTATTAGATTAGAATGAAATTTGGCAAATTGATAGATTGGAAACCGTTCTTTAAAATGACATGGTGCATTTGTCAGTGGGGGGTGGTGTAAGGGGTATTAACTCAATTTTTCATTCGGAACCTAATAACGTAAAAAGTACTATCACGAATTAAATGAAATTTGGTTAAAACGTGTATTAGGCGTTACTCTTTAAAATGGTATACAAAAAATTTCTATAAACTTTGAACATAACAAAAAAAATCGTAAAAATGTGACAAAATTGGTACTAAAATAAAATTTTTTTTCAACACTTTTTCCATAGATATTCTGAAATTTTTTTTTTTCAAATCCTTATAATTCGTAAACCGCTTATTAGATTAGAATGAAATTTGGGAAATTGATAGATTGGAAACCGTTCTTTAAAATGACATGGTGCATTTGTCAGTGGGGGGTGGTGTAAGGGGTATTAACTCAATTTTTCATTCGGAACCTAATAACGTAAAAAGTACTATCACGAATTAAATGAAATTTGGTTAAAACGTGTATTAGGCGTTACTCTTTAAAATGGTATACAAAAAATTTCTATAAACTTTGAACATAACAAAAAAAATCGTAAAAATGTGACAAAATTGGTACTAAAATAAATTTTTTTTTCAACACTTTTTCCATAGAAATTCTGAAATTTTTTTTTTTCAAATCCTTATAATTCGTAAACCGCTTATTAGATTAGAATGAAATTTGGCAAATTGATAGATTGGAAACCGTTCTTTAAAATGACATGGTGCATTTGTCAGTGGGGGGTGGTGTAAGGGGTATTAACTCAATTTTTCATTCGGAACCTAATAACGTAAAAAGTACTATCACGAATTAAATGAAATTTGGTTAAAACGTGTATTAGGCGTTACTCTTTAAAATGGTATACAAAAAATTTCTATAAACTTTGAACATAACAAAAAAAATCGTAAAAATGTGACAAAATTGGTACTAAAATAAAATTTTTTTTCAACACTTTTTCCATAGAAATTCTGAAATTTTTTTTTTTCAAATCCTTATAATTCGTAAACCGCTTATTAGATTAGAATGAAATTTGGCAAATTGATAGATTGGAAACCGTTCTTTAAAATTACATGGTGCATTTGTCAGTGGGGGGTGGTGTAAGGGGTATTAACTCAATTTTTCATTCGGAACCTAATAACGTAAAAAGTACTATCACGAATTAAATGAAATTTGGTTAAAACGTGTATTAGGCGTTACTCTTTAAAATGGTATACAAAAAATTTCTATAAACTTTGAACATAACAAAAAAAAATCGTAAGAATGTGACAAAATTGGTACTAAAATAAATTTTTTTTCAACACTTTTTCCATAGAAATTCTGAAATTTTTTTTTTTCAAATCCTTATAATTCGTAAACCGCTTATTAGATTAGAATGAAATTTGGCAAATTGATAGATTGGAAACCGTTCTTTAAAATGACATGGTGCATTTGTCAGTGGGGGGTGGTGTAAGGGGTATTAACTCAATTTTTCATTCGGAACCTAATAACGTAAAAAGTACTATCACGAATTAAATGAAATTTGGTTAAAACGTGTATTAGGCGTTACTCTTTAAAATGGTATACAAAAAATTTCTATAAACTTTGAACATAACAAAAAAAATCGTAAAAATGTGACAAAATTGGTACTAAAATAAAATTTTTTTTCAACACTTTTTCCATAGAAATTCTGAAATTTTTTTTTTTTCAAATCCTTATAATTCGTAAACCGCTTATTAGATTAGAATGAAATTTGGCAAATTGATAGATTGGAAACCGTTCTTTAAAATGACATGGTGCATTTGTCAGTGGGGGGTGGTGTAAGGGGTATTAACTCAATTTTTCATTCGGAACCTAATAACGTAAAAAGTACTATCACGAATTAAATGAAATTTGGTTAAAACGTGTATTAGGCGTTACTCTTTAAATGGTATACAAAAAATTTCTATAAACTTTGAACATAACAAAAAAAATCGTAAAAATGTGACAAAATTGGTACTAAAATAAATTTTTTTTTCAACACTTTTTCCATAGAAATTCTGAAATTTTTTTTTTTCAAATCCTTATAATTCGTAAACCGCTTATTAGATTAGAATGAAATTTGGCAAATTGATAGATTGGAAACCGTTCTTTAAAATGACATGGTGCATTTGTCAGTGGGGGGTGGTGTAAGGGGTATTAACTCAATTTTTCATTCGGAACCTAATAACGTAAAAAGTACTATCACGACTTAAATGAAATTTGGTTAAAACGTGTATTAGGCGTTACTCTTTAAAATGGTATACAAAAAATTTCTATAAACTTTGAACATAACAAAAAAAATCGTAAAAATGTGACAAAATTGGTACTAAAATAAAATTTTTTTTCAACACTTTTTCCATAGAAATTCTGAAATTTTTTTTTTTTTCAAATCCTTATAATTCGTAAACCGCTTATTAGATTAGAATGAAATTTGGCAAATTGATAGATTGGAAACCGTTCTTTAAAATGACATGGTGCATTTGTCAGTGGGGGGTGGTGTAAGGGGTATTAACTCAATTTTTCATTCGGAACCTAATAACGTAAAAAGTACTATCACGAATTAAATGAAATTTGGTTAAAACGTGTATTAGGCGTTACTCTTTAAAATGGTATACAAAAAATTTCTATAAACTTTGAACATAACAAAAAAAATCGTAAAAATGTGACAAAATTGGTACTAAAATAAAATTTTTTTTCAACACTTTTTCCATAGAAATTCTGAAATTTTTTTTTTTTCAAATCCTTATAATTCGTAAACCGCTTATTAGATTAGAATGAAATTTGGCAAATTGATAGATTGGAAACCGTTCTTTAAAATGACATGGTGCATTTGTCAGTGGGGGGTGGTGTAAGGGGTATTAACTCAATTTTTCATTCGGAACCTAATAACGTAAAAAGTACTATCACGAATTAAATGAAATTTGGTTAAAACGTGTATTAGGCGTTACTCTTTAAAATGGTATACAAAAAATTTCTATAAACTTTGAACATAACAAAAAAAAATCGTAAAAATGTGACAAAATTGGTACTAAAATAAAATTTTTTTTCAACACTTTTTCCATAGAAATTCTGAAATTTTTTTTTTTTCAAATCCTTATAATTCGTAAACCGCTTATTAGATTAGAATGAAATTTGGCAAATTGATAGATTGGAAACCGTTCTTTAAAATGACATGGTGCATTTGTCAGTGGGGGGTGGTGTAAGGGGTATTAACTCAATTTTTCATTCGGAACCTAATAACGTAAAAAGTACTATCACGAATTAAATGAAATTTAGTAAACGTGTATTAGGCGTTACTCTTTAAAATGGTATACAAAAAATTTCTATAAACTTTGAACATAACAAAAAAAAATCGTAAAAATGTGACAAAATTGGTACTAAAATAAAATTTTTTTTCAACACTTTTTCCATAGAAATTCTGAAATTTTTTTTTTTTCAAATCCTTATAATTCGTAAACCGCTTATTAGATTAGAATGAAATTTGGCAAATTGATAGATTGGAAACCGTTCTTTAAAATGACATGGTGCATTTGTCAGTGGGGGGTGGTGTAAGGGGTATTAACTCAATTTTTCATTCGGAACCTAATAACGTAAAAAGTACTATCACGAATTAAATGAAATTTGGTTTAAAACGTGTATTAGGCGTTACTCTTTAAAATGGTATACAAAAAATTTCTATAAACTTTGAACATAACAAAAAAAATCGTAAAAATGTGACAAAATTGGTACTAAAATAAAAATTTTTTTCAACACTTTTTCCATAGAAATTCTGAAATTTTTTTTTTTCAAATCCTTATAATTCGTAAACCGCTTATTAGATTAGAATGAAATTTGGCAAATTGATAGATTGGAAACCGTTCTTTAAAATGACATGGTGCATTTGTCAGTGGGGGGTGGTGTAAGGGGTATTAACTCAATTTTTCATTCGGAACCTAATAACGTAAAAAGTACTATCACGAATTAAATGAAATTTGGTTAAAACGTGTATTAGGCGTTACTCTTTAAAATGGTATACAAAAAATTTCTATAAACTTTGAACATAACAAAAAAAATCGTAAAAATGTGACAAAATTGGTACTGAAATAAATTTTTTTTTCAACACTTTTTCCATAGAAATTCTGAAATTTTTTTTTTTTTCAAATCCTTATAATTCGTAAACCGCTTATTAGATTAGAATGAAATTTGGCAAATTGATAGATTGGAAACCGTTCTTTAAAATGACATGGTGCATTTGTCAGTGGGGGGTGGTGTAAGGGGTATTAACTCAATTTTTCATTCGGAACCTAATAACGTAAAAAGTACTATCACGAATTAAATGAAATTTGGTTAAAACGTGTATTAGGCGTTACTCTTTAAAATGGTATACAAAAAATTTCTATAAACTTTGAACATAACAAAAAAAATCGTAAAAATGTGACAAAATTGGTACTAAAATAAATTTTTTTTTTCAACACTTTTTCCATAGAAATTCTGAATTTTTTTTTTTTTCAAATCCTTATAATTCGTAAACCGCTTAATAGATTAGAATGAAATTTGGCAAATTGATAGATTGGAAACCGTTCTTTAAAATGACATGGTGTATTTGTCAGTGGGGGGGTGGTGTAAGGGGTATTAACTCAATTTTTCATTCGGAACCTAATAACGTAAAAAGTACTATCACGAATTAAATGAAATTTGGTTAAAACGTGTATTAGGCGTTACTCTTTAAAATGGTATACAAAAAATTTCTATAAACTTTGAACATAACAAAAAAAATCGTAAAAATGTGACAAAATTGGTACTGAAATAAATTTTTTTTTCAACACTTTTTCCATAGAAATTCTGAAATTTTTTTTTTTTCAAATCCTTATAATTCGTAAACCGCTTATTAGATTAGAATGAAATTTGGCAAATTGATAGATTGGAAACCGTTCTTTAAAAATGACATGGTGCATTTGTCAGTGGGGGGTGGTGTAAGGGGGTATTAACTCAATTTTTCATTCGGAACCTAATAACGTAAAAAGTACTATCACGAATTAAATGAAATTTGGTTAAAACGTGTATTAGGCGTTACTCTTTAAAATGGTATACAAAAAATTTCTATAAACTTTGAACATAACAAAAAAAAATCGTAAAAAATGTGACAAAATTGGTACTAAAATAAATTTTTTTTTCAACACTTTTTCCATAGAAATTCTGAATTTTTTTTTTTTCAAATCCTTATAATTCGTAAACCGCTTAATAGATTAGAATGAAATTTGGCAAATTGATAGATTGGAAACCGTTCTTTAAAATGACATGGTGTATTTGTCAGTGGGGGGGGGTGGTGTAAGGGGTATTAACTCAATTTTTCATTCGGAACCTAATAACGTAAAAAAGTACTATCACGAATTAAATGAAATTTGGTTTAAAACGTGTATTAGGCGTTACTCTTTAAAATGGTATACAAAAAATTTCTATAAAACTTTGAACATAACAAAAAAAATCGTAAAAATGTGACAAAATTGGTACTAAAATAAATTTTTTTTTCAACACTTTTTCCATAGAAATTCTGAATTTTTTTTTTTTCAAATCCTTAAATTCGTAAACCTCTTAATAGATTAGAATGAAATTTGGGAAATTGATAGATTGGAAACCGTTCTTTAAAATGACATGGTGCATTTGTCAGTGGGGGGTGGTGTAAGGGGTATTAACTCAATTTTTCATTCGGAACCTAATAACATAAAAAGTACTATCACGAATTAAAATGAAATTTGGTTTTTTAAAACGTGTATTAGGCGTTACTCTTTAAAATGGTATACAAAAAATTTCTATAAACTTTGAACATAACAAAAAAAAATCGTAAAAAATGTGACAAAATTGGTACTAAAATAAAAATTTTTTTCAACACTTTTTCCATAGAAAATTCTGAAATTTTTTTTTTTTTCAAATCCTTATAATTTCGTAAACCGCTTAATAGATTAGAATGAAATTTGGCAAATTGATAGATTGGAAAACCGTTCTTTAAAATGACATGGTGCATTTGTCAGTGGGGGGTGGTTGTAAGGGGTATTAACTCAATTTTTCATTCGGAACCTAATAACGTAAAAAAGTACTATCACGAATTAAATGAAATTTGGTTAAAACGTGTATTACTCTTTAAAATGGTATACAAAAAATTTCTATAAACTTTGAACATAACAAAAAAAAATCGTAAAAAATGTGACAAAATTGGTACTAAAATAAAATTTTTTTTCAACACTTTTTTCCATAGAAATTCTGAAATTTTTAACTTTCTCTTACAAAGAGAAAGATATTGTTTTCGTGAAAATTTTCGACCTCGAGATTTTGATTGATTCTAACATTAAGATGATAGCGGAGCCTAAAAAGTGGTTTTTGGAATTCCGTCCGTCGGTCCGTCGGTCCGTCGATCCGTCTGTCCGTGATGGTCTCCCCAGCCTAAACGGCTAGACCGATTTTCTTCAAACTTTGTATACAAGCTAGTTTTAGTCATTATTCAAGGCCATTTTTTTTGTTTGCTTTTAGCCATGTTAATAGTGGTACCTGCCATATAAAAATTACACATAACCTCAATTTTCTTGAAAACGGCTCTAACGATTTTGATTAAACTTTATATATACTATAACCATATTAGCTTAAACAAAACTGCATACCCAGTTTTTTCGAGAAAATCCATATAACGGATTTTGTTATTTAGGCCATATAAGGAAAATTGATAATTTCTCGCAAACTATTATGTCAAATTGAATGAAATTCAATATATATACTACTATTACAACTTGAAGCAATTCCACATAATTAGTTTTAGCCCAAATATCACTTAACGGAATTTTCAGTTTTGGCCAATAACGGAAAATCATTATTATTCACATTGACATCGATTTCTTCAAATATCGGAGTAAACGTTTGTATAAACTCATTTCGACATTATTTATATCATTAATCAAAATGCGTACTATTTGATCTAACGCCTAACTCGCTGTGAAAGAGAAAGTTGCGTACGACCCAGTCGTGCACCCACCACTCGTTTAAATATGATTTCGGGCATGTGGCCGCCGCGGCTGGTTCGAAAAAAGCCAAGTATAGGGGTCCAATTTTCAACCACTTTTTCGAGCAGAATCTTCCATAAATTTGATGGACAAAGCTCCAATTGCTGTGCACGGTGGTGAAACGATTCATTTGGGTCCTCCTCAACACTTTGCTATATAGCGACAATTGTTTCTTCAGTGCGCACTGTTTGACGTCTCTGCGGATGCGTATTATCACATAGAGTAAGCGTAGTGCGAAAACGATCCACCGAATTAATTGCTCTGATGGACGATTATGTCGACCATAAAATGGACGGAGCTTGTGGTAAACTTCGCGGAATGAACCATTATTTTCGAAATTAGCAAGCGTTGTTAATTTGTCAACCTGTTCATGATGAAATGACAAAGCAAACTTAACATTAGAGTCGCCCGATTTGACCGCAAAATGTCAGTTTTATCTCTATTCGAAAAACCAACCCTTTACTAAGGAGATCCTATATAAGACCCTGATCATCAAAGTCCTGCTCTACGGAGCTGAAGCATGGACCGTAACAAATGCGGATGCAGAAATCCTTGGTCGATTCGAGAGGAAAATCCTTCGGGCTATGGGGATGAAGATTCAACTAAGAACTATACGAGCTGTACAGCGACATACCCCTGGTCAAAAAAACTCCACATTGGACGTTTAAGATGGCTAGGACATGTAGAACGAATGGACACCAATACTCCGACTCGCAGAGTCTTCGATTCCCAGCCAGACGTCGGACGCAGTAGATTAAGACCTCGCCTTAAGTAGCGCGCACAAGTAGAAACCGATCTCAACCAACTTGATGGTCTTCAAGCCTTCTACTCCGAATGGAAGGTTATTTTGAATTGTACGAAATGCATAACCATACCTACTGTCCCACACCCCAATAAGACGCGGTAATTCAGATTAAAAAACGCAACTGGAGAAACTCTAAAATAACGATTTCAAATGGTCTTCAGATCCAATCGAAGACTGTTGTGCAATATTTGGGTGTTCATTTGGACAAGTTTTTGTATTAAAATTAGCACCTAATATTCAATTAGACAAGACAAGAGCGGAATTCACGTCGCTAGAAAGCCTAGTTGGAATATATCTAAGATCCGATGTGCTTGTTACCAAGCATATGTTCGTCTAATTCTGACTTAGATATGCACAGTGTGGAGGAACATTAACCCATCGTAAATAGAAAAGTTCCAGGTTTTCTTGTCATGCCTTTAATTCCCAATAAATTTTGTGGCGAGCCTTTGTCCTCCACACTGCTAATTAATTTTTCTTCATAAAGCAAACCTTACGGGGTGACACTAGGCTCCCAAGTTAGTCAGATTTTGGCTAACTGACTACTCTCTCCCAGTATAAAAAAGTCACAGTAACCAAAAAAAAAACTGGTTCCGCTGATAGATTACCAGGAGAACTCTTCAAATACGGAAGTGTTGCCATTAGAAGTGTGCCTGTGCATGCACCAAATCACTAACGAAGTCTGAATAGATGAGAACATGCCAGATGACTGGAATATCAGCTCTATATACCCCATCTGCAAAAAAAAAAGCGATTACATGTCTTGCACCAACAACGCAGAGGCATATCCCTGCTAAATGTCGAATATAAGATGCTATCCAACGCCATGTACTGTGTGAACGTCTTAAGCCATTCTGCAACACACTTATCGGCACGTAACCATGTGGCTTCGAACATACAGCAAATTTTCACACTAAGGCAAATCTTGGAAAAGACCAACGAAGTTCAGGGCCCCCATTCAAATCACAGACGATTATTGAGCGATTGATCATGAGGTCTTGACTTCCGTCTAACATAGCGTATCGCTATGGGCAAACGTAGGCCTCTGCGAGTTTGACTGCTCAACAGCCCATTAAAACCTAACCTAACCGTCTGAATGATTATCGTTTTCAAAGTTACGGAATGACCAACCAGGTCGAGACACATCATCTTTTCATCGACTTCAAGGCGATGGCGGAATTCGTGATACCATCAAAACGGTGTCGCCTATAATACTGAAGAAAGCTCGATCAAACGTTCTTCTAAACTAACGTGAACAGCTCATCTGAACTTTTCCAAACTAGTACCGGATTCCGACAAGGAGATATTATGCGACGACCTTAATCGCATATGTTAAGTTAGGTTAGGCTTGTTGGGCTGTTGACGCTCATGTGAGCCGTCAAACTCGCATAGGCCTATATGGGCCGATGTCGATACCCCTTTCTTGAAAAATATTGGAACCTGAAAAAGAATGTTGTGTTAGATTAAAGGGTGATACTTATGTAATTGGTGCTGCTCCATCTGCTTCAAAGAGATAATTGATCCATCCCGATTTGCAGCAGAAACGGACGATCTGTGCTATAGGGATAGCTGCTAGCTTCATCAAGTCCTCGTAGTAAAAGCTTACAAGGATTTTACTACTGCTCTTGCTGATCGCGGGGCAGTGACAAAGTAGTTGGGTGATGTCCTCCTCGATGTATGGCTCTGGATTTCCGCATTTTCTGCATAGTTGGTGTGAGTCAGTTAGTTTGATTCTATTGAAGTGCCTGATCAAAAGATTGGACATATTATCACTCTCACCGCATTTGAAATGGAAGCTCTGTTCAGAGCTATAGCTTGTTTGATTGTTTGATTCAATACCGCTTAATTCCGGCCATAGGTCTTTGGTATGTTTGCAAGTGTTAATGTTTTGCCACCTAGGTAATCTCATTACACTTTGCGTTATTACCTGCTTTTTAAAAGCAAGTCGGGGTCTAACCCTACTGTCAAATAAGGAGATTCAGGTGGACGATCCTTGTATGGCTATAGCTCGTTTGCTTGCTCATTTCCTGGAATATTATTATGTCCTGGCACCCAGTTCATTCGGACTTTATTCTGGTTACGCCATACGTAATTTTATTATAATGGTTGTCAGAGCTTTTATGCCCGCTTGACTATCTTCGTAAATGGGGATATCCTCATGTGATATATCCAACCTCTAGCCGATTCGGCAGCTTCAAGTATGGCTTGGATTTTTGCTTGGAATACACTGCATGAGTTTACTTTCTCTTTCTTTTGTTCTTTCATAGACAAATTTTACATTTCATTTCAACAGCTGTGTGCCTGTGTACATTTAAATTTGGTTCCTAAGCAACGAAATTTTGTTTTTATTGTTTGCAATGCCATTCTCAAAAGCCTGTTATGGGCAACTTGAGTAATTGAGAGTACTGAAGAAAACTTAACTGAGAATTTTTACATTAGCTTCCGATTGCTTCCGTCTATTATAGTTCAGCCTTAACACTTTTATAGAATTATTTCAGCGCAAAATAAATTATTCTCTCAAAGAGACAAATACATTTTGACAGATACCACAATTTTACATTAGGTCTGTTCGCGTACAAAATAATATTTACTGATTCTTACAGATTTTTACTGATTTCTACTTATTGCCGTTCCCGTACGCAAAAATAAGTAAAAGAGACAGTTCACGAGAGAGCAAAAAACTACCCCTCCATGAAAATCTGTAAAAAATTTATTGCAGAAATTTCTGTTGGTAAAAATCAGTAAACTGTCAGATGGTATCTAAATATGACAACTCGCTTGTTTTGACAGGTGATTTATGTCATTTGTTCTTTAAAAGGCATACAAAATATACAATTTTAGTGTTTTACTTAAACGCGTTCCCGTACTTTTTGGTAAATTTGCCTCTTTCTGAGATAATTTACCCCTACTCCAAGAAATTTGAGAATTTACTTATTTTTAATGAAAAAGTACGGGAACAGACCTATTAACTACTTCAGTTACGTAGCAGACTTAACAAATGTACTTAATCAAAAAAAAGTGACATTTCGGCCATCTCTGCTCGGAAGCCACTAAAACTTCTCTCGGCACGATTTACTGGTTCTGTTTCCGGGTTGATTAGTCTGGACACCAGGGTATAATCATTGCATTTGCTGAATGCAAAAAATTCCTTGGGAAAAAGAATTCCCGATAACCATAAATGTGTCTTGGGTAGAATGGTGCTTGACCAGACTATTTTCACATCTTTCGTCGGAAGGCAAAACATTTATGGCTGAATCACAATCACGCTTTTGCGAGCTGCGTTGGTAGACGCACCTAGTTGAATGATATTAAATCCACGTACCTATCACAATGTAGTTTTGTCTGGCGTTGGGCTTTAACCTTAAAATGAAAAACGTAAAATATTAACGTAACGTTGCTGTAAAGCGCAATGGGTTAAAGCGAGGTTGGAAAACGTGTGAATTGTCAATATAGTTGTTGTTTTCTAGGTTTTTTTTGAGAGGGTTGTGGAGAACGATATTTTTAACGACGATTTTATTTAGTATATGGAAGAACCACTTCTTCAGACTGTTAAACGGCGATGACGAACAACATTCCGCTGTCAGGCAGCACGAACCGTTAAATATTGGCAGCGGCAGCAAAAACATCCAAACAACCGGCCTAAGTGAAGTGAGTATAGCAATATCTAAACTCAAGCTTAATAAGGCCGCCGGAAATGACGGCCTTTCCGCTGAGCTTTATAAAGCTGGCGGAGATGACTTTTTAAGTAACATCCACCAACTCATAAGCCAAATCTGGTCGGATGAAAGTATGCCTGAAGAATGGAACCTCAGCATCGTTTGCCCGATCCACAAAAAAAGGAGACCCTCTGAACTGCGCCAACTACAGAGGCATAAGTCTGCTTAACATCTCCTACAAGATCCTATCTGCCGTAATATTTGAACGCCAGAAACCGTTTAACAACAACCTGATCGGCCCTTATCAGTGTGGTTTTAGGCCAGGAAAGTCCACAACCGATCAAATTTTCACACTTCGGCAGATCCTGGAAAAACCCAAGAAGTCCAAATCGTTACCCACCACCTATTTATCGATTTCAAAGCCGCATACGACAGCCTTTATAGAGACGAACTATACAGAGCCATGTCTAGTTTTGGTATACCGTCAAAACTCTTCCGTTTGTGCAGGATGACGATGGATATTTCTCGCTGCACCATCAGGGTCGGAAATGACCTCACCGACACATTCGATACCAAAAAAGGATTTAGGCAAGGCGATGCGCTGTCATGTGACTTCTTCAGTTTGATTCTTGAGAGGATTGTGCAAAACTGCCGAGCCAACATCAGAAGCACAATTTTCCAAAAGTCTGTGCAACTACTATCATACGCCGACGATATTAACATCATTGGTAGGACTCAACGTGATGTTATAGCCACGTTTGCCAGTATAGAGAAGGAAGCGGGAAAAATGGGTTTAGCAGTAAATGAGGGTAAGACTAAGTATATGCTGTCAACACAAAAGGACACACAGCATCGACAAATTGGACAGAACGTCTTTATTGACAGATATAAATTTTAGGTAGTACAGGACTTTGTCTACCTCGGCTTCGCAATTAACTCTGACAACAACATATCCTCAGAAATCAAACGAAGAATTACTCTTGCCAATCGCTGTTTCTTCGGACTAAGAGGGCAATTTATTAGTAAAAACCTCACTCTACTTCAGCTCCGTAGAGCATGCATGGACCATATCAAAAATGAATGAAGAAATCACTGGTCTACTTAGGAGATTCTATATAAGACCCTGATCATCCTAGTCCTGCTCTACTTCAGCTCCGTAGAGCATGCATGGACCGTATCAAAAATGAATGAAGAAATCCTTGGTCGATTCGAGAGAAAAATTCTTCGAAAAATCTTCGGTCCCGTTTGCGTTGACGAGCTATGGAGACGAAGATTCAACCACGAACTATACGTGCTGTACAGCGACATACCCCTGGTCAAAAAAAAAACTCCGCATTGGACGTTTAAGATGGCTAGGACATGTAGAACGAATGGCTCGCAAAGTCATCGATTTCCAGCTAGACATCGGGCGCAGTAGAGGAAGACCTCGCCTTAAGTGGCGCGCACAAGTAGAAACCGACCTCAACAAACTTGATGGGCTTCAAACCTTCTACTGCGAATGGAAGGTTAAAATGAATTGTACGAAATGCAAAGCCATACCTAATGTCCCACATCCCAATAAGACGCGGTAATTCAGATTTAAAACGCAACTGTAGAAACCTTAAAATAACAAGTTCATATAGAAAAGTTCCGGGTTTTCTTGTCATGCCTTTATTTCCCAATACATTTTGTGGCAAGCCTCCGTCCTCCACACAGCTAATTAATTTTTCTTCATAAAGCATACGGGGTGAAACTAGACATAATATGGGTCTCAAGTTAGTCCGATTTTTTGCTAACTGACTACTCTCTCCCAGTATAAAAAAGTCACAGTAACCAGAAAAAACTGGTTCCGCTGATACATTACCAGGAGAACTCTTCAAATGCGGAAGTGTTGCCATTAGAAGTGTGCCTGTGTATGCACCAAATCATTAACAAAGTCTGAATAGATGAGAACATGCCAGATAACTGGAATATCAGCTCTATATATCACATCTGCAAAAAAAAAAAAAAGCGATCACATGTCTTGCACCAACAACGCAGAGGCATATCCCTGCTAAATGTCGAATATAAGATGCTATCCAACGCCATGTACTGTGTGAACGTCTTAAGCCATTCTGCAACACACTTATCCGTACCAATGTGGCTTCGAAAATACAGCAAATTTACACACTAAGGCAAATCTTGGAACAGACCAACGAAGTTCAGGGCCCCCATTTAAATCACAGACGATTATTGAGCGATTGATCATGAGTTCTTGACTTCCGTCTAACATAGCGTATCGCTATGGGCAAACGTAGGCCTCTGTGAGTTTGACTGCTCAACAGCCCAATAAAACCTAACCTAACCGTCTGAATGATTATCGTTTTCAAAGTTGCGGAATGACCCATCAGGTCGAGACACATCATCTTTTCATCGACTTCAAGGCGATGGCGGAATTCGTGATACCATCAAAACGGTGTCGCCTATAATACTAGAGAAAACGCGATGGAACGTTCTTCTAAACTCAACATGAACAGCTCATCTGTACTTTTCCAAACTAGTACCGGATTCCGACAAGGAGACATTATGCGACGACCTTAATCACATATGTTAAGTTAGGTTAGGCTTGTTGGGCTGTTGACGCTCATGTGAGCCGTCAAACTCGCATAGGCCTATGTGGGCGGATGTCGATACCCCTTTCTTGAAAAATATTGGAACCTGAAAAAGAATGTTGTGTTAGATTAAAGGGTGATACTTATGTAATTGGTGCTGCTCCATCTGCTTCAAAGAGATAATTGATCCATCCCGATTTGCAGCAGAAAGGGACGATCTGTGCTATAGGGATAGCTGCTAGCTCTATCAAGTCCTCGTAGTAAAAGCTGCTAGCTCCATCAAGTCCTCGTAGTAAAAGCTTACAAGGATTTTACTACTGCTCTTGCTGATCGCGGGGCAGTGACAAAGTAGTTGGGTGATGTCCTCCTCGACGTCTGGCTCCGAATTTTCGCATTTCCTGCATAGTTGGTGTGAGTCAGTTAGTTTGATTCCATGGAAAAGCCTACTCAATAGATTGTGACCAGTTATCACTCTCACCGCTTTAGAAATGGAAGCTCTGTTCAGAGCTATAGCTTGTTTGATTCAATACCGCTTAATTCCGGCCATAGGTCTTTGGTATGTTTGAAAGTGTTAATGTTTTGCCATTTAGGTAATCATATTACACTTTGCGTGTATCTAGTTATTACCTGCGCTTTTTAAAAGCAAGTCGGGGTCTAACCCTACTGTCACATAAGGAGATGCAGGTGGACGATCCTTGTCTGGCTATAGTTCGTTTGCTTACTCATTTCCTGGAATATTATTATGTCCTGGCACCCAGTTCATTCGGACTTTATTCTGGTTACGCCATACGTAATTTTATTATAATGGTTGTCAGAGCTTTTATGGCCGCTTGACTATCTTCGTAAATGGGGATATCCTCATGTGATATATCCAATCTCTATAGCCGATTCGGCAGCTTCATGTATGGGTAGGATCTCAGC
Source organism: Rhingia campestris (assembly GCA_932526625.1). Classification (NCBI taxonomy): domain Eukaryota; kingdom Metazoa; phylum Arthropoda; class Insecta; order Diptera; family Syrphidae; genus Rhingia; species Rhingia campestris. The sequence goes on from OW052183.1 coordinate 142,120,791, forward strand.
TTGGAATACACGGCATGAGTTTGCTAGTCGAAGGCATGTGGCTAAACGGATTTCATCTGAGTATACCCTAAAGCCCCACTTCTATTTCCATTTTAGACCCATCGGTATAAATTGATATTTCATTTTTAGATGCCACATTGTCATTGATATGGACACCAACGACATGCGGTTTTAACAGGACGGCGCTACATGCAACACACAGCGATTTGAACCCGTTCGACTTTTTCTTGTAAGGTTTTCTAAAGTCGCAGGTCTATGCGAATAAGCCACAAACCACAGCGGCCTTCAAAGCCAACATAACAATTCCATCGGTCAAATTTAGCCTGATTTATCCATAGTCATGGCAAATTGGCAATTTCGGATGCGCGCTGCTCAGAGAACCCGCGCCGGACATTTGAACGAGATGTTATATTCCATACATTCCTTCCTTTCAAACGAATAAAAAAATCGATGATTTCTCACACACACTTTAAGGGTATTTATGCAATTTTATTACGTGCGAAAGATTGTAATTTTACGACGACCTTTCATGAACGACCCTAAAACTGCACCACTAAATTATGCGGTAACCCACTGAATTGAATCTCATTTTAGTAATTTATGTTTTGATAGAAATTCGTTCCTTTGTCGGTAATTTTTTTCAGTTTAGCGCACAAATTTGATGTGTGAAAGTGACGATTAAATGTCGAAATAGCATTTCAAAAGTTTACAACGTTTACTATCTCAGTTTACGCACCCAATTCCTGTGAGAAAATTCCAATATTATTGGAAAAGATTTCCCATACAAATTTTGACAGTTAATTTATCATGTCGTAATTTTATCACGTTTACAACGTTTACGACGACTTTCCGACGTTGCATGAATACCCCTTTTGTTTCATTTAAATTTAAAGATATGAAGCGCGCTTAATGAAAGACCCTTTAGAACAGTGCACTAAAATAACACTTTTATAGAATTATTTCAGCACAAAATAAATTATTCTCTCAAAGACAAAGAGACAATTACATTTTGGGAGATACCACAAACCAATTCGTATACTACATTTTGCTACTTAAACATTAACTACCTCAGTTACGTAGCAGACTTAACAAATGTACTTTGGGCCGATTTTTTTAACTGTCAGTTAAACAGTCTGATTGCTGTCTAATGAATAAATGTAAAGGGTGATCCATTTCGAGGTTCCCTACTTTTTTAAAGAAAAAAACACAGAAAAATCAAATTTAATGGAGAATGTATATTATCATTTGAAAGAAAATTCTTTGGCATTTATTTTTTTAAGATTATGTCTATCAAATGTCGCAGATGGTCCATCCGTTGAGTCCAATTTTCGATCACTCGTTCGAGCATTTCGACTGGTAACTGGCGAATGACACGCGTGATGTTTTCCTCCAAGGCCTGAATCGAAGCGGGTTTGTCGGCATAAGCTTTTGACTTTACATATCCCCACAGGAAAAAGTCTAACGGTGTGATATCACACGATCTTTGTGGCCAATCGACCGGCCCAAAACGTGAAATTATGTGCTCACCGAAATGTTCTCTCAATAAGTCCATTGATTGATGCGATGTGTGGGAAGTGGCGCCGTCTTGCTGAAACCAAATGTCGCCGAGATCACGAGCTTCAATTTCAGGCATCAAATAGTCGGTTATCATGGCACGATAACGGTCGCCATTGACGGTTACGTTCGCACCGGCATAATTTTTTAAAGAAATATGGACCGATGATTCCACCGGCCCACAAACCACACCAAACCGTTGTTTTTTCTGAATGAAGTGGCAGTTCTTCAATCTCTTCAGGTTGCTCTTCGTCCCAAAGTTTTACTACACACATATTGAAAAATGTATTTTTGTGTTATCTGACTGTTAAATGTTATTTGATTGCTTATCTGGTGATTGAAAAATTGGCCCTTAATCAAACAAAGTGACATTTCGGCCATCTCTGCTCGGAAGCCACTAAAACTTCTCTCGGCACGTTTTACTGGTTCTGTTTCCGGGTTGATTAGTCGGGACACCAGGGTATAATCATTGCATTTGCTGAATGGAAAAAAATTCCTTGGGAAAAAGAATTCCCGAAAACCATAAATGTGTCTTGGGTAGAATGGTGCTTGACCAGACTATTTTCACATCTCTCGTCAAGTCAAAACATTTATGGCTGAATCACAATCACGCTTTTGCGAGCTGCGTTGGCAGACGCACCTAACGGGTGATTTTTTAAGAGGTTTAGAACTTTTTTTAAAAAAAATTCGAAAAAATTAATGAAATATTTATTTGAATCGATAGTTTGAACCTTGCAATTTAATGTTTAAAGATAATTTCATGCAAATGTTGACCGCGGCTGCGTCTCAGGTAGCCCATCCGCTGAGTCCAATTTTGGCATACTCTTTCACACATATCGGCCGGTATCTCACGAATGAATGCATGGATGTTGGCTTCCAGTGCGTCAATGGAAGCGGGCTTGTCCCTATAGACATTAGCCTTGACATACCCCCACAAAAAATAATCTAATGGTGTCAAATCGCACGATCTAGGCGGCCAATTGACCGGCCCGAAACGTGAAATTAACTGTTCACCAAACTCGCCTCGCAATTGCGCCATTGTTTCGCGTGCTGTGTGGCATGTGGCACCGTCTTGTTGAAACCACATATCATGCAAGTCAAGAACTTCCATTTCGGGCAAAAAAAAGTTTGTTATCATCGCTCGGTAGCGTTCACCATTGACAGTAACGCTGCGATTCGCATCATCTTTGAAGAAATATGGCCCAATAATGCCGCCGGCCCATAAACCGCACCAAACAGTGGCTTTTTCGGGATGCATTGGTAGCTGTTGCAATGCTTCTGGCTGATCTTCACTCCAAATGCGGCAATTTTGCTTATTTACGTACCCATTCAACCAAAAATGAGCCTCATCGCTGAACACAATTTTTCGATAAAAAAGCGGATCCTCGGCCAGCTTTCCAAGAGCCCATTCACCAAAAATTCGGCGTTGTGGTAGGTCGGCTGGCTTTAGTTCTTGCACCAGCTGTATCTTAAAAGGCTTTACGCCCAAATCCTTCCGCAAAATTTTCCACGTAGTGCTGTAACAAAGGCCTAACTGCTGGGAACGGCGCTGAATCGACATTTCGCGGTCTTCTGTCACACTAGCTGATACGGCCGCAATATTTTCTTCACTACGCACAGTACGTAAACGTGTTGGTGGTTTAATGTCCAACAAAGTAAATTTGGTGCGAAATTTGGTCACAATCTTCCGAATAGACTGCTCAGAAGGTCGAGAATGCCGATCATAAAATGAAAGCAGCGCGCGATGAACATTTCGAACCGAGCACGAATTTTGATTGTAAAATTCAATAATTTGCAAGCGTTGTTCATTTGTAAGACGATCCATGGTTAAATTGCAAACCAAACTGAAGCTGTTTGATAGTGACACAAGGTACTAAACACACGTCAGCTGTCAAAACCAGTGTTGCCAAAACCAAACCAGCTAAAAAATCACCCGTTAGTTGAACAATAGGAAATCAACGATACCTATCACAATGCAGTTTTGTCTGGCGTTGGGCTTTAACCTTAAAATGAAAAACGTAAAATATTAACGTAACGATGCTGTAAAGCGCTATGGGTTACAGCGAGGTTGGAAAAAGTGTGAATTGTCAAAATAGTTGTTGTTTTCTAGTTTTTTTTTTTGAGAGGGTTTTGGAGAACGATATTTTTAACGACGATTTTATTCATTTCTCCATTTTTGGAGCATTTCTCGCGGCCACCAGCAAGAAACCCCTGGTTTCATGAGGAATGCTGACAGATGCTCGCAGCCAAGAACGAGGCCTGCAAGGCTAAGCTGGAGGTAAGGACGAGAGCTGCCATTGAACTATATACGCAAAGAAGAAGGGAAGAACACCGGCTTTTCAGAAAGAAGATAAAAGAGCAAGAAAAGCGCGCCATCGAGGATATAGAGAGGTGCAACTCCAGGAACGATGTTTGCAAGTTTTACCAAAGTGTAGAACGTGAAAGCCAAGGATACAAGGATCGAATAGAATCCTGTCGAGATGAACAAGTAAATATCGCAGTTAAGATAAAGTCGATGCTGAGGATATGGAAGAACCACTTCTTCAGACTATTGAACGGCGATGACGAACAACATTCCGCCGTCAGGCAGCACGAACCGTTAAATATTGGCAGCGGCAGCGAAAACTTCCAACCACCAGACTTAAGTGAAGTGAGTATAGCAATATCTAAACTCAAGCTTAATAAGGCCGCCGGAAATGAGGGCCTTCCCGCTGAGCTTTATAAAGCTGGCGGAGATGAATTGTTCAGTAACATTCACCAACTCATAAGCCAAATCTGTTCGGCTGAAAGTATGCCAGAAGAATGGAACCTTAACATCGTTTTCCCGATCAACAAAAAAGGAGACCCTCTGAACTGCGCCAACTACAGAGGCATAAGTCTGCTCAACATCGCCTACAAGATCATATCTGCCGAAATATGTGAACGCCTGAAACCTTTTACCAACAACCTGATCGGCCCTTATCAGTGTGGTTTTAGGCCAGGAAAGTCTACAACCGATCAAATTTTCACACCTTGGCAGATCCTGGAAAAAACCCAAGAAGTCCAAATCGATACCCACCACCTATTTATAGATTTCAAAGCCGCATACGACAGCATTTATAGAGACGAACTATACAGAGCCATGTCTAGTTTTGGTATACCGTCCAAGCTCGTCCGTTTGTGTAGGATGACGATGGAGAATTCTCGCTGCACCATCAGGGTCGGAAACGACCTCACATTCGATACCAAAAAAGGATTTAGGCAAGGTGATGCACTGTCATTTGATTCTTGAGAGAATTGTGCAAAACTCCCGAGCCAACACCAGAAGCACAATTTTCCAAAAGTCTGTGCAACTACTAGCATACGCCGACGATATTCACATCATTGGTAGGACTCAACGTTATAGCCACGTTTGCCAGTATAGAGAAGGAAGCGGGAAAAATGGGTTTAGCAGTAAATGAGGGTAAGACTAAGTATATGCTGTCAACACGAAAGGACACACAACATCGACGAATTGGACAGAACGTCTCTATTGACAGATATAAATTTGAGGTAGTACGGGACTTTGTCTACCTCGGCTCCGCTATTAACTCTGACAAAACATCTCGTCAGAAATCAAACGAAGATTCTCTTGGCAACCCTTGTTTCTTTGGGCTAAGAAGACAATTTAGTCGTAAAGCCCTCACTCGAACTAAATGGTGTTTTTTTTTAGAGGTATAGAACTTCGAATTGAAATAAAATACAAGAAAATCGTTTTGATGTCCATCAATTTGGCTTTATTGGAAGGATAATTGTATGCCTTTAATTTTTAAATATGATTTCGTGCATGTGGCAGCCGGGGCTGGTTCGAAAAAAGCCAAGTCTAGGGATCCAATTTTCAACCACTTTTTCGAGCAAAATCTTCCATACATTTCATGGACAAAGCTCCAATTGCTGTGCACGGTGGCGAATCGGGTCCTCTTCAACACTTTGCTCTACAGCGGCAATTGTTTCTTCGGTGCACACTGTTAGACGTCTTTGCGGATGCGTATTATCACATAAAGTAACGATCCATGGTTAACCGAATTAATTGCTCTGATGGACGATTATGTCGACCATAAAACGGACGGAGCTTGTGGTAAACTTCGCGGAATGAACCATTATTTTCGGTATTAGCAAGCGTTGTTCATTTGTCAACCTGTTCATGATGAAATGGCAAAGCAAACTTAACATTAGAATCCCCTGATTTGACCGCAAAATGTCAGTTTTATCTCTAGTCGAAAAACCAACCCTTTACTAAGGAGATCCTATATAAGACCCTGATCATCAAAGTCTTGCTCTACAGCGCTGAAGCATGGACCGTAACAAAAGCGGATGCAGAAATCTTTGATCGATTCGAGAAGAAAATTCTTCGGGCTATGGGGACAAAGATTCAACCAAGAACTATACGAGCTGTACAGCGACATACCCCTAGTCAAAAAACTCCGCATTGGACGTTTAATGACACCAATTCTGCGGCTCGCAGAGTCTTCGATTCCCAGCCAGACGTCGGACGCAGTAGAGGAAGACCTCGCCTTATGTGGCGCACAAGTAGAAACCGACCTCAACCAACTGGAGGCAGTTAGCTAATGACCGGGCTAATTGGAGAGGCATGTTGGTTGAGGCCCAGGTTCATCCCGGTCTGTAGCGCCACTTAAGTAAGTAAGTATGTTAAGTCGTTCACAATTATTTCTAAACGTAAATCGACCGAAGACATTGGGCAAAAGGCTGATACAACTTCCTCGAGGGTTCTACAAAGTGATCAAGATAAGCCTCTCAAATCACATCGTGATTATTTTCCAATGTAAATTGAACCTTGTAAACTGAAGTAACCTTGTTATAACAAATCAAGTGGGATAAGATTCCTTACATAGAAAAGCCCAATGCGGCAATGCCACAATTGTAGTATCTTCTAGCATAACTGTAAGATTGAAATATTCACTACACGAATTAAGTAAAATTATTTCCATATAACTCTGTTTTTTTAATCAGAATAACGTTGTTTTAAATATTTCTATTATTCCCAACTTGTTTTTTTTTTCTTGCAAGAAATTATCCGCTTTATATATTTGTGGTGTTAAATAAGCGTACGCACACATAAATGCATTTGGACAAATTATTTTCTTGGTATCTGAGTATTGGCAAGAAGCTAGCACAAACCTTGCCAGATAACAGTAATTTTTTTCTAAAACTTATAATTAACCATTAATTTACAAATGTGCTATTTTAGTTCGTACAAAGGCTTGCCAGTGGATAACCAAGTTAGAAGCTTTCCCTGCTCCTGAAGAGGACGACAAGAAAGTACGTTTGCATGCATTGAAACTATTGCAGCTTTCATTGTCCCGAAAAGAATTAGTTGGCCCTTTTGAAAATTCGCCAGATGACAAAGAAATATCAGAGTACAATTGGAATTCCTATCAATTGAATGATTTTGTCAACATGATCAAAGATAAGGAACAAGCTGCATCAGAACAATCGAAAATATCTTATGCTGTTAATGGTAATCGAAGAAAATTAGTCACTTATCAGTCGGATCCACAAACTGGACAACATTGCTGCTATGCATATTCACGAGAACCTGTAGAAAGGTGGCATAACTTGCAAGGGGGAGCAATTCCAAGCGAGACGATTGACACTTGGCAGGAACGTGGCGAATGGGGAGTACTAAATGATGGAGGGTATGGTGACACTATTTCTTTATAAATCTTAAGTTTTGGACCTGTTTATTCACTATACGGTAACTTTAACTTAAATATAAGTACCAAGGTTAGTCCCAAAATAATATGGTGGGTCCTTTGCTAGCCCCATTCAGCTGTGCACTTAAAACTGAGTCTTTGGTCTGGCTATGAATCGAAGGCTCTGTAATCCGCAGTATTGGTGTCCATTCGTTCTACATGACCTAGACATCATAAACGTCCAATAGGGAGTTTTTTTTTGACCAGGGGTTTGTCGTATAGTTCGTGGTCGAATCTTCGTCTCCATATCCCGTAAACGGAAACGGGACCGAAGATTTTTCGAAGAATTTTCCTCTCGAATCGACCAAGGATTTCTTTATCCGCTTTTGATACGGTCCATGCTTCAGCGCCGTAAAGCAGGACTGGGATGATCAGGGTCTTATATAGGCTCTCCTTAGTAGTTCGAGTGAGGGCTTTACTACTAAATTGCTTTCTTAGCCCGAAGAAACAGCAATTGGCAAGAGCAATTCTTTGTTTCGGACAAGATTTCTTCATCCGCTTTTGATACGGTCCATGCTTCAGCGCCGTAAAGCAGGACTGGGATGATCAGGGTCTTATGTATGATCTCCTTCGTAGTTCGAGTAAGGGCTTTACTACTAAATTGCCTTCTTAGCCCGAAGAAACAGCAATTGGCAAGAGCAATTCTTTGTTTCTGACAAGATGTTGTCCCGTACTACCTCAAAGTTATATCTGTCAATGGAGACGTTTTGTCCAGCAAATACTTAGTCTTACCCTCATTTACTGCTAAACCCATTTTCGCCGCTTCCTTCTCTATACTAGCAAACGTGGCTATGACATCACGTTGAGTCCTACCAATGATGTCAATATCGTTGGCGTATGCTAGTAGTTGCACCGATTTTTGGAAAATTGTGCCTCTGGTGTTGGCTCGGTAGTTTTGCACAATCCTCTCAAGAATCGATTTAAATAAATCACATGAAAGCGCATCGCCTTCGTCGGTGAGGTAGTTTCCGACCCTGATGGAGCAGCGAGAATTCTCCATCGTCATCCTACACAAACGGACGAGTTTGGGCGGTATACCAAAACTAGATATGGCTCTGTATAGTTCGTCTCTATAAATGCTGTGGTATGCGGCTTTGAAATCGATAAATAGGTGGTGGGTATCGATTTGGACTTCTTGGGTTTTTCCAGGATCTGCCGAAGTATGAAAATTTGATCCGTTGAGGACTTTCCTGGCCTAAAACCAAACTGATAAGAGCCGATCAGGTTGTTGGTAAACGGTTTCAGGCGTTCACATATCACGGCAGATAAGATCTTATAGGCGATGTTGAGCAGACTTATGCCTCTGTAGTTGGCGCAGTTCAGAGGGTCTCATTTTTTGTGGATCGGGCAAACGATGCTGAGGTTCCATTCTTCAGGCATGCTTTCATCCGACCAGTTTTGGTCTATCCTCACTTCACTTAGGTCTATCCTCACTTCACTTTTCGCTGTAGTTGCTAATATTGAATGATTCGTTCTGCCTGACAGCGGAAAGTCCGTTTAACGATCTGCAGAAGTTGTTCTTCCATATCCTCAGCATCGACTGTATCTCAACTACGATATTTCCTTGTTCATCTCGACAGGATTCTGTTCGAGCCTTGTATCCTTCGCTTTGACGTTTTATACTTTGGTTGCTGCGAGCATCTGTCGCCATTCCTCCTCAAATCAGCGGTTTCTAGCTGGTGGCCATGAGATACCTAGCACATCAGTTACGGCTGATCTAATGGCTTTTTGGAATCGTTGCCATTGTTCTTCGACATTAGATGCTGGTGGTATGGTGTGAATCGAGAGGTAAAGTGATACGCCTTGCGCGAAGGTCTTGGCGGTCTCTGTCCAATGTCCCCTTATGGATATCGAGGTGAGGAAACAGTGTGCTGGCTATAGTGGCATTTCGTTCGTGTTGACGTGCTGTCGTGTAGGCTATGTTTTCCAACAATACTGTTAAAGATGTCTTCTCTTCCTAGCTTTGAGTTAAAATCTCCCATTGTTACAATGCATTCGCTAGTGTCTTGGAAACATAAGACTTCTGGCGTAAGTCTGGCACTTATTATAAATCCGCATCCGAATAGTCGCTGTTTCTGCTCACTATAACACGGTCCATAGTAGATGTCACGCCTGCACCTCTCCTGGTTAATGTTCTCACATTCCAGGAGCAGATATGAACGTCGTTGTCCTTTTTGCATATAGCAGGGTCGTTAACAATAATATCAGTCCTTTCCGAGGCTATTGGTAGCTTCGTAACAGATGGTTTCTTCCATGGTAAATTAATTAACCCATAGCACGACCCCCAAGCTGGAGAGCAAGTTCCAATTTATAAGATACCATTAGGACACGGGTCCATCAGTATCCACTACGGGATTGAGCGCTGCCGTTGACGTTTCGGTTCATCCGCCACCATCTCTGTTCAAGGGGCCTCACTTACCCTTGAGATTCCAAGGTAACCTGTTGTCCGAATATGTCGAAGCAGCTCATCTAGGTTCGCCTGGGATGGCGGTCATCCTTTCATTCCTTGCCATTCTGACCAGGGTGATTCTGGTGTTGCTGTTTTATGTCTTGTTATCAACACTCGCACTTATCGTTTAGCAAGTCAAATCCGGTTGGATGAGACCAGTTCCCGATGGTTACCACTTGGAGGTAAAAATTAAGCACATTTGATGTGTATTCAGAGTAACAACCACTGGGCATTGCCAAGTAAAATCCAATCAGAGTCTACCCTCGTTAGTTCGTTCAGGCTGACAACGGAGGATTGCTCGTCGTCGAAATGTTTTTCTCATTCTCATTATCGACATATCATTCTCAGCATTGACTGTGACTCAACTACGATCGCTCCTTACTCTTTCTTGTCTTCACCTGCACCATTGCATTGTAGACTTTGTGTTTGTCGGCATTCTTCGTCAAACCTGAGGTTTCGTGTTTTTGGACGGAAGGAACCTAGCTCATCAGTTGCGGACGATCTTATGGCCATTAGTCTTCGATATCAGATTCTGTGGTATGGGTTTAATTGAGAGGTTAAGGAATACGCGATCTGCAAAAAATTGGTGGTCTCTACCAAAGATAATCTGTCGACATTAATTTTTTTTCACATTATTTCGCACTTTTGTAGCGTGGTGTATATCCGCATTATCATCTCGTCTCCAACGAGATGTTTCTCCGAGTCGATGTTAGCCAATTAGAATGTTCGGACATCTAAAATAGTGTTGCGTGCCTTCTGTCTATCGCAATGTGATGACTCTGATTGACCGTTTGTTGATCTGAATCAACAATACCAAAGCGATGAAACAGTGTGCGGTCTATAGCGGCATTTATTTCCTTATGTCATGTAGGCTGTATTTTTTGACAATACTACTAAAGATGTACCCCTTCCTTTATACGTATTCGCTCATACGTTTTGTCCAAGTGCTTGTAGATACAGTCCTTAGAAATGTTAACTTTTTTTCTTCGTCGCAACGTGAGCGCATATAAAGTTTATGTTGTCCAATTCTGCTATGATGGGGACTTTAATATTATGTTAACTAATGTCTTCCAATCATTCAAGCATAAGACTTCTTGCCTAAGTCGGTCACTTTTCGACTTCTTCGCTACCATTCATGGGGCATGACTAACCATTGAAATTCCTAGATGACGAATTGACCGAATATGCCATGTTGACGGCACCAATGGCTCGAACTGTGAAGGAGGTGCCTTATGAAAAGGGCTGTCTCATCTGCCCCTGCGATAGGGTGCTAATTTTTTCGCCGCCTTGTATAATGTAATCGCATCGACCACCACTTTTCCTAAAGAAATTTCTTGACCAGATAGTAGTAGCTCTCTCATGGAGTTAAGGAACAACTTGTAGTAGTTTTTAGTAAGTTTTCATAGATTTTAGTAGAAAACAGACTTATTGGTAACTGATGAACCCATAAAGTATTCCTATTGATAACGATATGAAAATGAATCATTCATTCTTCCATTAGCTTTTTTCCCAAAATCTAGTTCACAAACCTCTTCCGTTGATGCACCACGTTGCCAGCCACAGTCTGATACCCGAGACGTAGATTTTGTTATTCACGATGAACGACGTCAAGATTCAAATGTGCATCCTAGGACTGAATATAAAGCAGATAAATCGCTTCATGCTAGACCAAGTATGTATCTGTATGACTTATAATAGCAAATATACAATATCTATTCCAAATTGGCAAGAAACACCTGTCAAACTTGGAGGATCAAGCCAAGCACAAAGTTATGAACCGGAACAATTTGGACTAACTCGCGAGGAGCGCTTCCGTTCACCCAGATCAGTATTTCAACATTCACAGTGTAAGTCAGAAGCTTGGTAATCAGATTGCCAATAAAATCCTAGTTAACCTTTGAAAATCAAAGTCTTTTTATCTCTTGTGTCACTTAAAACTTTCAGACGATCAATGTCCTCTTCTTCAAAAGAGCTCGATGCCACAACATATCATAGAGCAAGGAGATGAGACGATAAAAAAAGGAACGCACCTTAAGAAACTGAAAGCCCGTTTAGACAATCTACGTGATACAAAGCATCAGCCATTGCAAAATCATTTTTCTGTAGATTTAGAGCCCAATGAAGTGGAGTATGAGTCGATCAGACTGGAAGATTTAAGCTTTAACGATTTGCCTGACATCAACAGGAATGAAGATGATGAAGAATCTCTCGGAATTCTTTCTGTGGGCGAAATGTATAACGAAGATTTATTTGGCGAGGACAAAGTGCCTGCTGATAGGTCTATGTTGAAGGAGAATGATGGAACCGTAGTATCCCGTAGCGTGGTCAAAATTGAAACAAACACAACCATCTGTGGCAATGAGCGCCATGTAACTGAAGAAATATTGGAACAAGAAGAAGTCAAAGTTCCGCAAATAGCATTAGCTCCAGATCAGAGCCACATTAATCACGATTTTATGTTAAAGAGAACTGAGCAACGTCCAATTGAGGAGGAGTGTGGAACAAGTCATAACGAATTAAAAAAGAAAGCAGAAGATATCTCCAGGGGTTTCGAAGATTCCAGGCGCAGATTAAATGAAAGAGAGCGCAGAGACCACCAACGTTTTCATCCCGCTGTGGACGTATCTGAGCAACGATTGGAAGATATTAGCCAACCACAGTTTTCTTCAACATACGAAGATTCTCGACCTAGATCCGAAGCAAATAGGCGTAGAACAGATCAAAGCCAAGTGTATCCCTTTGAAGTTTCGGAGAGGCTTGAAGATGTTCGTCAACCAGATTTCCCGCATTCATTCGAAGATTCTAAATATATTCCAGAAGTAAGCAGACACAGAGCGGAACGAAGTCGGTTTCCCAATGTGGATGAATCTGAGAGATTGACTGATGTTCGCCGGCCACAGAATGCTACAACTTTCGAAGGTTCCACATGTAGATCCGAAATGAGAAGAAGCAGAAAGCAACAAAGTCGCCTTGGAGATTTGGAAAAGGCTGAGCTACTGACTGATGTTAGCCAACCGCAATTCGCTCCAACATTCGAAGATTCCCTATCCAGATCCGAACCAAATAGGCGCAAAATGGATCAAAGGCAATTTATTCCCTTTGAAATTTCAGAGAGGCTTGAAGATGTTCGTCAACCAGATTTCCCGCATTCATTCGAAAATTCCAAATATAGACCAGAAGTAAGCAGACGCAGAGCGGAACGAAGTCGGTTTCCCAATGTGGATGAATCTGAAAGGTTGACTGATGTTCGTCAGCCACAGTTTGCTACAACTTTCGAAGATTCCACACGTAGATCCGATATGAGCGGACGCAGAAAGAAACAAAGTCGCCTTCCAGATGTGGATAACTCTGAGCTATTGACTGAGGTTAGCCAACCACAGTTCGCTCCAACATTCGAAGATTCCCGAGCCAGATTCGAAAATTCCAAATATAGACCAGAAGTAAGCAGACACAGAGCGGAACGAAGTCGGTTTCCCAATGTAGATGAATCTGAAAGATTGACTGATGTTCGTCAGCCAGAATTTGCTACAACATTCGAAGATTCCACACGTAGATCTGAAAGGAGCGGAAGCAGAAAGCAACAAAGTCGCCTTCCAGATGTGGACAACTCTGAGCTATTGACTGAGGTTAGCGAACCACAGTTCGCTCCAACATTCGATGATTCCCTACCCAGATTCGAAAATTCCAAATATAGACCAGAAGTAAGCAGACACAGAGTGGAACGAAGTCGGTTTCCCAATGTGGATGAATCTGAAAGATTGACTGATGTTCGTCAGCCACAGTTTGCTACAACATTTGAAGATTCCACACGTAGATCCGATATGAGTGGACGCAGAAAGCAACAAAGTCGCCTTCCAGATGTGGACAACTCTGAGCTATTGACTGAGGTTAGCGAACCACAGTTCGCTCCAACATTCGAAGATTCCCGAGCCAGATTCGAAAATTCCAAATATAGACCAGAAGTAAGCAGACGCAGAGCGGAACGAAATCGCCTTCCAGATGTGGACAACTCTGAGCTATTGACTGAGGTTAGCGAACCACAGTTCGCTCCAACAATCGAAGATTCCCGAGCCAGATTCGAAAATTCCAAATATAGACCAGAAGTAAGCAGAGGCAGAGCGGAACGAAGTCGGTTTCCCAATGTGGATGAATCTGAAAGATTGACTGATGTTCGTCAGCCACAGTTTGCTACAACATTCGAAGATTCCCGATCCAGATCTGAAGCAAATAGGCGCAAAACAGGTCAAAGCCAATTTTATACAATGGAAGTTTCAGAGAAGCTTGAAGATGTTCCTCCGCCAGATTTCCCGCATTCATTACAAAATTCCGAATATAGACCAGAATTAAGCAGACGCAGAGCAGAACGAAGTCGCCTTCCCAATGTGGATCTATCTGAGAGATTGACTGATATAAGTCAGCCACATTTCGCATCTACTTTTGAAGGTTCCAGAGGTAAATTAGAAAAAAACACACGGACAAATGGTCGTAAGCGCGTTTCACCAGATAACGCCTTGAAAAGGATAGATGATTTTTCTCAGTCTCTAAAAGATTCCAGACGCATTTCAGGCGCAACTAGTCGTAGACTCCACCGAATTCACAATCCCGACGTAGATCTCTCTGAACAATTAGCTGACGTTTCTCAGCCAAACTACCCATCATCATTACAAATGTCAGAATACGATAAGCCCGGTCTAGTTTCAATTGACCAACACACAGAAACACATATTAAAACATATACTTCACCTTCTCGACGGTCGTACACAAAGCGGATAACTACCAAACAAACAGAAAGGATTAGTGAACCTCACTACTCAGAGGAAAACCTGGATGATATTTCACAGCCAATATTCCATTCAGTAAGACACGACTCCAAGGAGAGCACTCATCCGTCACATCGTTCTACAATTCAATCCCCAAGGAATCTTCATAACGTGAGATCAAAAGCCCCTCAACGCCATCGTTTTCCAAAACAAGACCCAACTGCAAAACTTCACTCTTCGGATCGGGCTGGAGATTATCGAAAGCCATTCATTACAATGCCACATTATCTACCATTTGAGAAGCAAATCGATCCCAAATGGAGTCCAGGTCCAACGAAAGATTTCATCACAAAACTACGGCGTCCCGGCACCTTTGCAACATCCACAACCAGGATACCAACTCATGATCGGAAAAATCAAACTCACCGGTCACCGTCGCGTGACCGGTTAATGAAGTCAGAGCTTTCTCGGATGGCTAATAAACCTGATCCACGGCAACAAGCTGGTGTATCCCGTCAAAGAACAGACGGTCAAATTGCAAGGGAACGTCTAACTAATAAGTCAAGTATCAAGTACCAGGTGACAAAGTCGAAATTTTTCAAAGATCGACCGAAAAATGTCAATTAGTCTTGAAAATCAAAATAATTTTGGCAAAACTGTATATGTGTGTGTTTACGTCCTGTGAATATAAAGAAATTGAGAATATAAATATATGCTTTACACTTCAATGTGTTGGTTGATTTTAGACACCTAAACCTATCCTATGCCAATTGTATGCGTGGATGTATATTCGGACATCCATGCCATTTTGCCTCTTGATACACAGGATTTCGCTTATAAATCTTTTGATTGTTAAAAAAAAGTCCTGAAGCAGATTGCAGCCTTTTTATATGCTTATCTTTTATTAGCTAACTGCTTCCAGTTGCGCACTCCAAGTTGGTTGAGGTCGGTTTCTACTTGTGCCCGCCACTTAAGGCGAGGTCTTCCTCTACTGCGTTCGTGTGGTTGGGAATCGAAGACTCTGCGAGCCGGAGTATTGGTGTCCATTCGTTCTACATGTCCTTGCCATCTTAAACGTCCAATGCGGGGTTTTTTTTACCAGGCGTATGTCGCTGTACAGCTCGTATAGTTCTTGTTTGAATCTTCGTCTGCATAGCCCGTCAACGCAAACGGGACCGAAGATTTTTCGAAGAATTTTCCTCTCGAATCGACCAAGGATTTCTTCATCCGCTTTTGATACGGTCCATGCTTCAGGGCCGTAGAGCAGGACTGGGATGATCAGGGTCTTATATAGGATCTCCTTAGTAGTTCGAGTGAGGGCTTTACGACTAAATTGTCTTCTTAGCCCGAAGAAACAGCGATTGGCAAGAGTAATTCTTCGTTTGATTTCTGACGAAATGTTGTTGTCAGAGTTAATAGCGGAGCCGAGGTAGACAAAGTCCCGTACTACCTCAAAGTTATATCTGTCAATGGTGACGATCTGTTTGTATTTGCGACGATCTGTCCAATTCGACTAAGTATATGTATATGTATATGTATATGTATATGTATATGTATATGTATATGTATATGTATATGTATATGTATATGTATATGTATATGTATATGTATATGTATATGTATATGTATATGTATATGTATATGTATATGTATATGTATATGTATATGTATATGTATATGTATATGTATATGTATATGTATATGTATATGTATATGTATATGTATATGTATATGTATATGTATATGTATATGTATATGTATATGTATATGTATATGTATATGTATATGTATATGTATATGTATATGTATATGTATATGTATATGTATATGTATATGTATATGTATATGTATATGTATATGTATATGTATATGTATATGTATATGTATATGTATATGTATATGTATATGTATATGTATATGTATATGTATATGTATATGTATATGTATATGTATATGTATATATATATGTATATGTATATGTATATGTATATGTATATGTATATGTATATGTATATGTATATGTATATGTATATGTATATGTATATGTATATGTATATGTATATGTATATGTATATGTATATGTATATGTATATGTATATGTATATGTATATGTATATGTATATGTATATGTATATGTATATGTTGACAGCATATACTTAGTCTTACCCTCATTTACTGCTAAACCCATTTTTGCCGCTTCCGTCTCTATACTAGCAAACGTGGCTATGACATCACGTTGAGTTAATGATGTCAATATCGTCGGCGTATGCTGGTAGTTGCACCGATTTTTGGAAAATTGTGCCTCTGGTGTTGGCTCGGGAGTTTTGCACATTCTCTCAAGAATCAAATTGAAGAAGTCACATGACAGCGCATCGCCTTGCCTAAATCCTTTTTTGGTATCGAATGTGTCGGTGAGGTCGTTTTCGACCCGGATGCAGAAGCGAGAATTCTCCATCCTCATCCTGCACAAACGGAAGAGGTTGAGCGGTATACCAAAGCTAGACATAGCTCGTCTCTATTAATGCTGTCGTATGCGCCTTTGAAATCGATGTATAGGTGGTAGGTATCGATTTGGACTTCTTGGATTTTTTCCAGGATCTGCCGAAGTGTGAAAATTTGATCGGTTGTCGGCTTTCCTGGCCTAAAACCATACTGATAAGGGCTGATCAGGTTGTTGGTAAACGGTTTCAGGCGTTCACATATTACAGCAGATAGGATCTTGAATGCGATGTTGAGGAGACTTATGCTTCCGTAGTTGGCGCAGGTCAGAGGGTATCCTTTTTTGTGGATCGGGAAAACGATGCTGAGGCTCCATTCATCAGGCATACTTTCATCCGTCCAGATTTGGCTTATGAGTTGGTGGATGTTACTTACCAAGTCATCCCCGCCAGATTTATAAAGCGGGAAGGCCGTCATTTCTGGCGGCCTTATTAAGCTTGGGTTTAGATATTGCTATCCTCACTTCACTTAGGTCAGGTGGTTGGCAGTTTTCGCTGCCGCTGCCAATATTAAACGGTTCGTTCTGCCTGACAGCGGAATGTTGTTCGTCATCGCCGTTAACCAGTCTGCAGAAGTGATTCTTCCATATCCTCAGCCTCGACTGTGTCTCAACTACGATATTTCCTTGTTCATCTCGACAGGATTCTGTCCGAGCCTTGTATCCTCGGCTTTGTCGTTTTATACTTTGGTAAAACTTGCGAACATCGTTCCTGGAGTGGCACCTCTCTATATCCTCGATCGCGCGCTGTTCTTGCTTTTTTTTTTCTTTCTGAAAAGCCGATGTTCTTCCCTTCTTCTTTGCCTATAGAGCTCAATGGCAGCTCACGTCTTCACCTGCAGCTTAGCCTTGTAGGCCTCGTTCTTGGCTGCGAGCATCTCTCGGCATTCCTCACCAAACCAGGGGTTTCTTGCTTGTGCCCGCGAGAAACCTAGCACATCAGTTGCGGCTGATATTAGATCAGCCGCAAGGTAGATGACTTTGGCATCGTTGCCATTGTATTTCGACATTAAATTTTTTCACAGTATTACTGTTTGTTTGTGGCGTGGTGGATATCCGCATCCTTACCTTGGCTACAACAAGGTAGTGGTCCGACTCGATGTTAGCCCCTCGGAATGTTCGGACATGCAAAATACTGGATGTGTGCCTTTTGTCTATCGCAATGTGATCAATTTGGTTGACTGTTCGTTGATCTGGAGACCGCCATGTCCCCTTATGGATATCGAGATGAGGAAACCGTGTGCTGGCTATAGTAGCATTTCGTTCCGTAGCGAAGTCAATTAGCCTTATTCCGTTACCAGACGTGTTGTCGTGTAGGCTATATTTGCCGACAGTATTGCTAAAGATGTCTTCTCTTCCTACCTTTGCGTTAAAATCTCCCAGCACGATTTTAACATCGTACTTTGGTAATGGCTCATAGGTTTTGTCAAGGAGCTCGTAGAAGCAATCCTTAGATATATCAATCAAGCCACGTCTAGAGGTCCAATTTTTAACCACTTTTTCGAGCATTTGGTGCCGTATGTCGGCAATAACGGCACGAACGTTGGCTTCCAAGTCCCCTAACATTTCTGGTTTGTTGGCGTAGACGAGCGACTTCACATATCCATAAAGAAAATAATCCGATGGTGTCAAATCACACGATCTTGATGGCCAATTGACAGGTCCATTCCGCGAAATTATGCGCTCATCGAATGTTTCCTTCAGTAAATCGATTGGAGCGTAGCGCCGTCTTGTTGGAACCACATCTCATCGACATTCGTGCCATCCAATTCGGGAACAAAATAGTCGGTTATCATGGCTCTATACCGGTCTCCATTAACGATTACTGACTCTCCAGCATCATTTCGGAAGAAGTATGGCATGATGACTGTACCAGCCCATAGAGCACACCAAACAGACAATTTTTGTGGATGTAATGGCGTCTCAAGGGTCTCATGTGGATTCTCTTCACTCCAAATGCGGCAATTTTGCGATGAAAATCATCATCGAGATCAATCTCATTTTCGACCCGGCCATACACCAAAACCAAACCTCTAAAAACACCCGTTATGACATTCTGGTTAACATTCTAGTTGACTGGGGTGTCGTTCTCAAAACTGTACCTGTCGATTCTGACATTCTGTTCAATTTATCGATGCAAAATTGCAAACTCGGGGTTAACCTCTCCTTGAGTTGACTCATTTTGTATCTATGAAAGATTGTGCCCCTAATGTTGACTTGGAAATTTTGCACGCTCCTCCAAGAATGATGTTAAATAAATCTTATACCAATACCTCGTCCTTTCAAAATCCTGCTTTGGTATCGATTGTAAGGTCAAGTGGTTGGGTTATTCTCCCTATAACCTCAACATAACCCAATGAAACAATAACCAACCGAAATTGATCCGGCTTGACCCACGTTACAAAATAACTCAATGGCACCATACGGAGCGTAAATTAAATCAAAAGATTATCCCAGTTGCGAAAAATGTCCTTTTCATTTTAATTATCCCTAATTAACTAACCTCTGGTAAAATCGAGAACATCTTGTAAGGCACACAAAAGGAAAATTGTACTTTCATGCCATTAATTACCTTAGCAATTACTTCCTTTGACTGTCAGGTTTTTACTCATAATACACATTCACCCCTAACGGTATACATTACTGTGCCGCATGTATTGTTTCTGCCATCACATTTTTTTTTTATTTTTATCTTTATCCCAGAGCCAACTCTCAACTTTGAAGAACTCGGTTCGCCTTGTGTTGAAGACGATGGCTCGTCAGCCTCTGAAATTATTTAATCCGATGTAACATCAACCTTTTGCATAATCCTCTTAAAATGCAAAACTTTTAATTACTTCATTTTTGGATAAAATAGCAATCGATATACGTCGACTTCCGTCGTCTCCTTTGTCAGGTACTGGTAATAGTACATCCTGCAGAGGAATGTAATAATGCCTCTCGTACATCTATACATGCTATGTGAAAAGTTATGGCAACGTATTGAACTTGAAGATTAAAATTCTCTTCGCTTAGGAAATGTTTCGAAGCGAAGATAAAGGAATGCTTAAACTTGCTCACCATGACAATGCGTAAAGCTCAGGGAATATATTCTCAAGAATAAGACGATCTAAATTAGTGACAATCTACCAATTGTTAGGACGAAATTTGTTCTGAAAGACTGATGTGATGATGGAATCAACTATACGAGAGTCTTAGGAGTGCAGTTCAGAATAGATAAGATCTGTTACAAGACTTAAAAAATAAAAATAAAAACAAATGAGAAGGCTACAATCGGCTGTGCGAATCGTTGAATACCCTATCGAATTCCACTATTGTCGTTTAATTTCTGACAAGATGTTGTTGTCAGAGTTAATAGCGGAGCCGAGGTAGACAAAGTCCCGTACCACCTCAAATTATATCTGTCAATGGTGACGTTCTGTCCAATTCGTCGATGTTGTGTGTCCTTTCATGTTGACAGCATATACCTAGTCTTACCCTCTTTTACTGTTAAACCAATTTTTATTTTTGCCGCTTCCTTGTTTATACCCTATCCCATAGGGGTATATTAGTTTTGATACTTAGTTTGTAACACAGAGAAATAATTTTGCTACATATACCTCAAAGTATATGGATCGACTCAGAATCGCTAGCTGAGTCGATTAAGCCATGTCTGTCTGTCCGTCCGTCCGTCCGTCCGTCCGTCCGTCTGTACGTCACCGATTTTTAGGCCTTAAATTTTGCGCTAGGATAATGAAATTTGGTATATAGGATCCTCGTCTCTGCCTACAGAACAAGTGTAAAAATTTTTGAAATCCGCCCACTGCCACGCCCCCTTTTAAGAAAAACTCAGTTTTTGACCAAACCGTAAGGAATTTTAAAAAAGTTTCTGAACAACATATTTAGACATTATTAATATCTATATTTCGTCCATATAAAGTTTTTTGCCACGCCCACTTTTTGGGGGCGTTTTCAATAAAAAACTGTTTTCGGTCAAATTTTAAATTTTTCGAAAAAATTTTTGATGCAGAATCATTAACATTATTAATATAAACATTTCGTCTATATACTATTTTAACCCACGCCTACTTTTTGGGGGCGTTTTTATATAAAAACCATTTTTATACCCAACCCCATAACATATGCAGGAGAAAACCTTGTCTTTTGTAGAACCGTCAAAGTTTTTTGTAAACAGTCTGAAGAATTTGTTGTCACTATATCATTTTTTCTATTTATCCACATCGTGTTTTTAGCCATGTCCCCTTTTTTGGGGATTTTAGTTTTATGGATAGGATGGGATAGGGTATTCAACGATCCGCACAGCGGATTGTAGCCTTCTCATATGTTTTTTTTTTTAATTCTGACCTGCCTAGTCAGTAAGATACACATCGACTTAAAAGATCTATTGTGCTTGCCGTCAGATGTTTTTTGAAGTTAGTAGCGCTTCTACTTTCCTAATGTAGCTGATAATACTTTCAGCCGAAGATTTTCTCAGTTCTTCGGGACTTAAAAATTCCCTGAAGAAAGATTCCCTTCTCATACCGTAAAGGGCCGGGCATTCACATATGATATGCTCGGCTGTTTCGTCTTCTTCTAGACATAGTCTGCACTCCGGTGAGTCGAATAGATGCATTTTATTTAGGTGATATCGCAGACCGTGATGACCAGTTAGGTAGCCTACTAAGTTTTTGATATCGTGCCTGCGAAGATTTAGTATCTTATTGGCATCTGCTTTGAAGGGCTGAATAGCTCTTTTAGCCAGTCTTACCCCTGGGATGTTTTCACAGTATGAAAAACATTTGTTTTGTTCCCAGTTTTTTATAACCAGATTTATGTCTGATTTGGGGATTGTACAGAAGGGTTCAGGTCCAATGAAGGGGGTTTCCTAACCTTTTCTGGCTAGTTCATAAGCTTTTTTGTTAACTTCAATCCCCTTATGTGCGGGGACCCACCATAGTCTGGTTTTGTTAATGGAACTTAGTGTATGGAGGAAATTGAAGCAGTGTAGTACTGATAAGGAGTCAATAATGTGTGAGCTAAGGGCTTTTATAGCTGCTTGATTATCCGTGAATATGTGGATGTTGGCGCCTTTAATACCTGAGTTTTGTATTAGGTTTGCGCATTCTTTGATGGCATGGAGAGCTCTGCTTGAAATACACTGGGTTTTTTTTCCACAGGTATTGAGATGTTCCTATTTGGTACATGCATGCCAACTCCTACCCCTGAGTCAATTTTAGAACCATCCGTATACCACTTTAGGCCGTTTTGGCAGTTTGGTGGGTTATTGCTAAACCATGCTTATCTGGTTGTGATCTCCGTTGAGAATCTTTTGTTGAAGTATAGTGTCATTGGTAATCGGTCTGTAACCGCACAGATCATGTCAAGTTCTGAAAGTTCGGATAGTAGTTCATTTAGTTCTCGGTGGTTGCTAAACTTTAACTCTTCCGCTTGTGTCAAACTTGCTGAGCTGCGAATCGCCACTTTTTTTAATATAGATGTGGAGGGGCATTAATCGTATTAAGGCTTCTATAGCCGCAGTGGGACAGGTACGCATAGCTCCGGTAATGCCCAGACAGGCAAGCCGTTGTACCTTGTTTAATTTATTTATAGTTGTTTTTTGGGTGACTTTTTTCCACCATACCTACTATTGAAGCGTTCGGCAAGCCCAGAAAGCTTTGGTTACTTTTTGAATTTTGTTGTTAATGTGGGAGTTCCAGCTTAGTTTTTTGTCGAGGATCACTCCAATATATTTAACTTCAATGTATGTTGAGCAAACGGGGCTACGACATCACGTTGACCGATGATGTCGGTTAGGTCGGTTAGGTCGGTTAGGTCGTTTCCGACCCTGATGGAGCAGCAAGAATACTTTATCGTCATCCTACACAAACGGACGAGTTGTATAGTTCGTCTCTATAAATGCTGGTGTATGCGGCTTTGACATCGATAAATAGGTGGTGGGTATCGATTGGATTTCTTCGGTTTTTCTAGGATCTGCCAAAGTGTGAACATTTGGTTGGTTGTGGACTTTCCTGGCCTTAAACCACACTGATAAGGGCCGATCAGGTTGTTGGTAAACAGTTTCAGGCGTTCACATATTACGGCAGATATAGGATCTTGTAGGCGATGTTGAGAAGACTTATGCCTCTGTAGTTGGCGCAGCTCTCCTTTTTTGTGGATCGGGAAAACCATGCTGAGGTTCCATTCTTCAGGCATACTTTCATCCGACCATATTTGGCTTATGAGTTGGTGGATGTTACTTACAAGGTTATCTCCGCCGGCTTCATAAAGCTCGCCAGGCCGTCATTTTCAGTAGCCTTATTAAGCTTCAGTTTAGACATCCTCACTTCACTTAGGTCGGGTGGTTTTTTATTCGTTCAGAAAAGCCAGTGTTCTTCCATTCTTCTCTGCCTATAGAGCTCAATGGCAGCTCTCGTCTTCACCTGCTGCTTAGCATTGCAGGCCTCGATCTTCGCTGCGAGCATCTGTCGGCATTCCTCACTGGTGGGCGCGAGAAACCAGTTGCGACTGATCTAATGGCTTGTTGGCATCGTTGTTCTTCGATGTTAGATACTATTGGTATGGTGTGTGTTTTGGCCAAACATAAAGATTGGGTTTTGAATTTTTCATTTGTTTTATTTAGATAAGGGTTGTTTTCCAATATACATTTTTCTTGGTTGGTTTTGGGTTTCTTACGCTGTTGGTGCCTTGTGCGCTTGATGACTTGGTGGTGGTTGAAAAAAGAATGAGAGCAAGTCATAACCGCCAAAATGCATGACCATGATGGACAAGTCCACTACAGAGCGTTATGTTCAAGGTAATGGGGGACGATACCTCTTGTAGCAAGATCTGCGGGGTTATCTGCCGACCTGACATGTCTCTAAGCCAGATCTCCTATATTGTCAATAATAGCTGCGACCCGATTGGCAACGAAAGTTTTCCACGTACATGGGGGTTTCTTTAACCATGCCAACATTATAAACGAATCACTCAATAGAAAAAGGCCAAAGGAACTGTCTGGTAGATTGCCCCGCATAGCTCTAAACGCGGTAGTGAAACTGATTTGACAGGGGCAACCTTCGTCTTCGCGCAAATAAGATGAGAGTGGGCATTATTATCGTTGTCGATCAATCAAATATACAAGGTGGCAGAATACGCTCTCTCCGATGCATCGCAGAACCCATAAAATTGGATATTACACTACGGGTGATATTAATTCCATCTGGGTATTTTAAAAGATTGGATATAGGACAAGGTCTCAATAAAGATTTGCCATTTTTGACATAAAGAAGACATATAACTATCGGTACCAACCAACCCGCAGGAACGAAAAGTCGCGCTGTCTGAGAGAAGACTTCCCGCTTAGTAGAAATGTTGGGGTATTAGGAGATTTAGGTTGTGAAATAAAAATAATCGCTCTTAGCATTCCAGCGAACCTCGAGAGTTTTGACGGAACTGTCTTCGTCAAATTTTAAAAAATGCTCATTGAGTATGTGCTCTAGCGGTAGATGCTGAAGCAATTGTAGAGAATTTGACGTTCACTTTCGTAGAACAAATCCAGCAGAATCCAAAGCAGTGAGCAATGAGCTCCTTTTGCGAGTCCTGAGCTGTAGAAATTATCATGCTTACAAGATAAGGCGTCATCTATGTTAAAGTCTGACTTAATGATTTTTGAAGCGAGTCCTCTGCCAGCTGTAGTACCGTTCCCAGGGCCAGATAAGGTGCGCAATTAACCCCAAAGGTGACGGTAAGTAGTTCAAAATCCTCTATCCGAAAAGTGGGTGAAGTGCGAAAGAGGGTTCTTTGAAAAGGAGTCTCGTCGGGAGAACAATGATTTGACAATACATCCTTTCGATGTCGCCATTTAACACGAACTTAAAGAATCTCCATCGGATCATTAGGGTAGTCAAATCACCTTGAAGAGCAGGACCGGGATAAAGTAGGTCGTTTAAACTCTATCCAGAAATTGAACGGTTTGATGCGTCAAATGCTATTTGAACCTTAGTGGATACACTTTCCGGTTAAATTACCGCGTGGTGTGGTAATTAAAATGAAGATATTGAACCAATTTTAAGCTTTTCTATGGAGTAGACATTCCGCATATGGTTTAAGGATAGGTATTCCGAAATAACATTGGAATATTGGGATTACTAGGATTTTTCGATAACATCTTTACAGCACGCATAAACTGGTTAAGTGCTATATGTCTAGACAATCCTAGATGATTATCACCTGAAGTTTCGGTTTTAAATGCCAACCGGACTACATATCGTCCACCAAGTTGCCTGATAGTGGTGCTTTGTAAAGTTCCTCGCAATACTGGTCACTGGCAGATAAAATTGGCATTGAGGTTGGAACCTCTTCTAACTCCCAAAATTGTTTAAATTGATGCTCAAGACTTTTTTCACTTGTAGCGGAAGCAAATGTGGTGAATGTATTAATTTGCTTGGTAAGGGTCCAGATAGAATCCACCCAAATACGGTGCTTTGAGCAATTTAAGAGCCCGATAAGTTAATAAGTCCCTTGCGAATAAAATATGGGTAGAGATCCGCACCTATTAAGATATCAACTCTTGATATCAACTCTGCTAATCGAAGACCCCTTAAAGGACTCGTATCAGAAAGTTCGAAGGATGAACTGGACAGGTTATCTGTTAAGTACTTGAGAACTTTGGCTTGCGCTGGTATTGGTTCGTTTCGATTCTCATTGTTGCTTAGAACTAGAAAGCATAGTTTGTAAGAAATTGCAGCATGAACGGAATTGATTCCCGAAATGGCGAATGCATTGGTTTGTTGTACTGGTAACTGTAAACGATTCTGATTTAATTGAGAAATGAAGGATACTTCAGAACCAGAGTCAAAAAGTGCTCGTACTACATGACTTCTATATTGGTATATAATTTTTACCATGGCAGTTGACAAAAGGACACGCCTTTTGGTAATGGTGAAATGCGAACGATGGCTAGTGGTAGGTAGCATAGGTAAAGAAGTGGACTGTAAGATTGGTTGGTGGGCAATGAGATTGGTAGATCTCTATAACACGGCCCATAGTATAGGTGTCACAGTTTTCATCCTCTTTTTGCCTGTCCCTTCGTATCGTATTTCTCGGATGGCAGTTATGTCTGCTTTGTAGCAGTTTATGGCTTCCGCTAGTTGCTTGCCTACACCTCTCCTGTTTAATGTTCTCACATTCCTGGTGCAGATACGAACAATAAGATCAGTCCTTTCCGAGGCTATTGGTTACATATTCGTAACAGTTGATTTTTCTATGGGTGGGTGGTTAACCCAAAGCACAACCCCCAATCTGAAGGGCCAGTTCCAATTTATTAGATACCACTAGGACACGGGGCCATCAGTATCCACTACTGGATTGAGCACTGCCGTTGGCCTTTCAGTTCATCCGCCACCATCTCTCTTCAAGGGGCCTGCCTGTCTTACTTTTGATATTCCTAGATAACCTGTTATCCGAATATGTCAAAGCAGCTCATCTAGGTTCGCCTGAGAAGGCAGACCGGGTATTCATTCCTTGCCATTTTTTTTTTTTTTTAATTTTTATGTTCCATGCCAGTCAGTTAAGAGATCAATAGCGAGAGCAAAAAAATTGTTTTTCACATATTAAAAAAAAATTAAAGTCAAACGGTGAGTAAATTGAATCCATCCATACAAAACCAGTTCGAACAATGTAAATATGAAGATATAAGTGTGAGATCCCGTCTCCTGGGAAAAATTTCAATATAAAAAATAATTCATTACCAATGTCAATAATTTCAAATTAAAACAAAATACAACATAAGGCCTTCACCATTTTAATCGCATTGCAATCATAACTGAGCTGGACATCGACAGTCTCCTTCCGAAAGGAAATCCTCTCAAGTGTGTTGTGTATTCGCCAGCATCCTCCTCGCAATTATTTATACGTTTCGCTGCGTGTCTCTACGTATACTCACATACTCGTAGGATCCTGTGAAACATTGCAGCTCTAGTTAATTAAAAGTATCTCACATATGGTGCGCGCACATCACCTTCGCCTTTCATTGCGAATATTGGGATCTCATCATCACACCAACATGCAATGACACCTGTAGTTGAGTAGCTGTAAATCGAAAAAAATAAATAAATGCTTGGGCATAACTTTAAAATATTTGCAATGGATGTGGAATTAATTGTTAAGGCCTTTTCGTATACAGGGACGAATGATGTTTGGAAGGTCCCTTGACCATGTCAGATCATTTATAAACCGTTAATTGAATATGATGCCGTGTTTACTGGTCTTTTCTTAACATATAGATGTCTCAATGGTTGGTGAAATTATCATGGTAGGTAAACTTATAATAGGCTTAGATTTAAAGCAATTAAAAATTAATTTATGAGTTCTTATAAGTAGGGATGAAGGTCATTCGTAAGTCACGTCAAACTGTAGTCTGTATTTTTGTTTGGTATTGGTTGACTTTGGATCATGAAAAGTTGTAGTCAGTTACAACGTCTACGAATAAAGCGTTATTCGAAGAATATGATTCGTATGCTTGAAACAACTTATGGTCTAATTCACTTTACTCAAAAAGATCACATCCGCCAGTTAGTGCAGAAAATATGGCGGCGGTATAGGTAATGATCACGATTGAAGATGAATCGATTTTCGGTTTTTTTAACAGCTTCTCTGTCGAATGCAACAGCTTAGCGTATTAAACGTAGGGATCTTAGTTTCGAAAAAAAAAACATTCAACTATGTAGAAAAAAAACTAACGTCAACCGACTAAAATGTTGTTTAACAATAAGGGCATTTATGTAACGTTTATGATCTGAGTGTAACATTTACCAAGAACCACTTCAAGCTAACAGAAGCCAATCACGTAAAATCAATAGGCCTTCATGCAAATTTAGATTCTGTAGATTCTGTAGAGGCTCCTTCTCTCTACTCCACGCTGGTGACTGGTGGGCGCCTAGTGCATCGACTGGAGAATACTTAGCCAGGGTGTTGGAAAAGAGTTGGTGGCGGAGGAGCCCTCAATGGGTCTACGGCAGCGCTCATATCCCAAAATGGGCAACTGACATCGGTATTTTTCCGGCCCGCCGTCCTAGGGTCAAAACAAAGGCCTGGCCATCCAGGTTTGGGGTTGTGCTTTGGGTTAACTACCCATCCACGGAAAAGAGATTATGTTACGAAGCAACCAATAGCCTCGGAAAGGAGTGATATTATTGTTGACGACCATGCTAAACGAAAAAAGGACAACGACGTTCGTATCTGCTCCTGGAATGTGAGAACATCAAACAGGAAAGGTGCATGCGAACAACTAGCAGAAGCCCTAAACTGCTACAAAGCAGACATTACTGCCATCCAGGAAATGCGAGGATGAAAAACTGTGACATCTACTATGGACCGTGTTATAGTGAGCAGAAACAGCGACTATTTGGATGAGGATTTGTTATAATTGCCAGACTTAGGCAAGAACTCTTATGTTTCCAAGACATTAGCGAACGCATTGAACCAACCCGCATCAAGGCCAAATTCGCCTATATGCGCTCACGCTCCGACGGAAGAAAAAGATGATATAACTAAGGATTGCTTCTACGAGCACCTTGACAAACCCTATGAGCGACTACCGAAGTACGATGTTAAAATCGTGCTGGGAGATTTTAACGCAAAGGTAGGAAGAGAAGACTTCTTTAGCAATACTGTCGGCAAATATAGCCTACACGACAACACGTCTGGTAACGGACTTAGGCTAATTGACTTCGCTACGGAACGAAATGCCACTATAGCCAGTGCACGGTTTCCTCACCTCGATATTCACAAGGGAACATGGCGGTCTCCAGATCAACGAACAGTCAACAAAATTGATCACATTGCGATAGACAAGAGGCACGCATCCAGTATTTTGGATGTCCGAACATTCCGAGGGGCTAACATCGACTCGGACCACTACCTTGTTGTAGCCAAGTTAAGGATGCGGATACCCACCACACCACAACAAACCAGAAATACTGTGAAAAAATTTAATTTAATTTCGATTCACACCACACCACCAGCATCTATAATGTCGAAGAACAATGGCAACGAGACCAACAAGCCATTAGATCAGCCGCAACTGATTTGCTAGGTTTCTCGCGGCCACCAGCAAGAAACCCCTGGTTTGATCAGGAATGCCGACAGATGCTCGTAGCCAAGAACGAGGCCTACAAGGCTAAGCTGCAGGTGAAGATGAGAGCTGCCATTGTGCTCTATAGGCAAAGAATAAGGGAAGAACATCGGCTTTTCAGCAAGAAGAAAAAAGAGCAAGAAAAGCGCGCGATCGGGGATATAGAGAGGTGCCACTCCAGGAACGATGTTGGCAAGTTTTACCAAAGTGTAAAACGTCAAAGCCAAGGATACAAGACTCGAACAGAATCCTGTCGAGATGAACAAGGAAATATCGTAGTTGAGACGCAGTCGATGCTGAGAATATGGAAGAACCACTTCTGCAGACTGTTAAACGGCGATGACGAACAACATTCCGCTGTCAGGCAGAACGAACCATTTAATATTGACAACGACAGCGAAAACTGCCAACCACCCAACCTAAGTGAAGTGAGGATAGCTATATCTAAACTCAAGCTTAATAAGGCTGCCGGAAATGACGGCCTTCCAGCTGAGCTTTAGCTGGCGGAGATGAATTGGTATGTAGCATCCACCAACTTATAACCCAAATCTGATCAGATGAGAGCATGCCTGAAGAATGGAACCTTAGCATCGTTTGCCCGATCCACAAAAAAGGAGACCCTCTGAGCTGCACCAACTACAGAGGCATAAGTCTGCTCAACATCGCCTACAAGATCCTATCTGCCGTAATATGTGAACGCCTGAAACCGTTTACCAACAACCTGATTGGCCCTTATCAGTGTGGTTTTAGGCCAGGAAAGTCCACAATCGATCAAATTTTCACACTTCGGCGGATCCTAGAATAAACCCAAGAAGTCCAAATCGATACCCACCACCTATTTATCGATTTCAAAACCGCATACGACAGCATTTATAGAGACAAACTATACAGAGCCATGTCTAGTTTTGGTATACAGCCCAAACTCTCCCGTTTGTGTAGGATGACGATGGAGAATTCTCGCTGCACCATCAGGGTCGGAAACGACCTCACCGACACATTCGATACCAAAAAAGGATTTAGGCAAGGCGATGCGCTGTCATGTGACTTTTTCAATTTGATTCTTGAGAGGATTGTGCAAAATTCCCGAGCCAACACCAGAGGCACAATTTTCCAAAAATCGGTGCAACTACTAGCATACGCCGACGATATTGACATCATTGGAAGGACTCAACGTGATGTCATAGCCACGTTTGCTAGTATAGAGAAGGTTGCGGCAAAAATTTGTTTAGCAGGAAATGAGGATAAGACTAAGTATATGCTGTCAGCACGAAAGGATACACAACATCGACGAATTAGACAGAACGTCACCATTGACAGATGTAACTTTGAGGTAGTACGGGACTTTGTCTACCTCGGCTCCGCTATTAACTCTGACAACAACATCGCGCCAGAAATCAAACGAAGAATTACTCTTGCCAATCGCTGTTTCTTCGGGCTAAGAAGGCAAGTAAAGCCCTAACTCGAACTACTAAGGAGATCCTATATAAGACCCTGATCATCCCAGTCCTGCTCTACGGCGCTAAAGCATGGACCGTATCAAAAGCCGATGAAGAAATCCTTGGTCGATTCGAGAGAAAAATTCTTCGGAAAATCTTCGATCCCGTTTGCGTTGACGGGCTATGGAGACGAAGATTCAACCACAAACTATACGAGCTGTACAGCGCCATACCCCTAGTCAAAAAACTCCGCATTGGACGTTTAAGGTGGCTAGAATGGACACCAATACTCCGGCTCGCAGAGTCTTCGATTCCCAGCTAGACGTCGGACGCAGTAGAGGAAGACCTCGCCTTAAGTGGCGCGCACAAGTAGAAACCGACCTCAACCAACTTGGAGTGCGCAACTGGAGGCAGTTAGCTAAGGACCGGGCTAATTGGAGAGGCATGTTGGTTGAGGCCCAGGTTCATCCCGGACTGTAGCGCCACTTAAGTAAGTAAGTAGACTGTTTTCTTCTTTTGGAAGATCTGTTAAAGCTTGATAACTGGTGCAAGCAAAATCACCTTCTGTTAAATGTTTCGAAGTGTCAAGTGTTGTCGTGTTTCCGAAATTCTAATCCCATAGTGTTTGATTATAATATCAATCACACAATTTTACAACGTGTAACTAGGAAGAAAGATCTAGGAGTAATCCTTGATACAAACCTTTATTTTTACCACATTTAGATTATATTATAAACAAAGCAAATCAAATGCTTGATTTTCTACAAAGAAACTCTAAAGAATTCTCGGGTTCATATACTTTAAAATCCCTTTTCAATTCTCTGGTAAGGTCAGTTCTTGAGTATTGTAGCATTGTTTGGAACCCCTATTATACAAATTAAATTGACAAAATTGAGAAAGTTCAAAAGCATTTTACTAGATCTGCATTTTATAAGCTTAATTGGAGGATTGCAAAGCGTTCTTATTATACGGGTGGCGCACCAATTGTGCTACAATAAGAAATTCAAATAACTTTTTTTTTAATCGATGTATTTAATTTTTTTTTTTTATTGGTTAAAAAATTAAATTTTATTTTAAATAGTTAGTTGTTTTTAAAGATTATAGATCGCAAATGACCTCCACGCTCTCCCACACATATGCGGCACCTGATCAAAAAATTATTCATTGCGGCCTGAAGAGTTGAAGTTGGGATCGCCTCAATTATTGTCGTTATGGACTGCTTTAATTCAGTTAAATTCCTGGGCTTCGTTTTATACACCTCTTGCTTGACATAACCCCATAAAAAGAAGTCTGGTGCAGTCAGGTCAGAAATTAATTTGTTTGCGAATTTTTTGTTTAGCTCCGCCATAACTGGTCTGGCTATATGTGCAGTTGCTCCATCTTGCTGAAACCAAACGCTGTTGAATGGTATACGTCTTCGGCGCAGTTCTGGGTAAAAAAAACTCCTTCAACCTCTTTAAATAACGGTCCCCATTGATAGTAACGGTTACACCGTTTTCTTCAAAGAAGTACGGCCCGACAATACACCTTGATGAAACTGCGCACCACACAGTGACTCGTTCTGGGTGCAGTTCCGTCTCATGGAGCATTTCTGGATTAGACTCTTTCCATATACGGCAATTTTGCTTGTTTACATTGCCGTTAAGATCAAAATGGGCCTCATCAGACATGAACAAACAATTGATCAATGTGTTGTCTTCTTCGGTCATTGATATCATTTTTTGGCAAAATTCCAGGCGAACAGGCAAATCCTGAGGGTTTAACTTGCTAGTAATTTGGACTTTGTACGGAAACAAGTTTAAATCGTCATGAAGTATCCGTTGTAATGACCGTCTACTAACTCCAATTTGCCCCGATAAGTTTCGGGTCGAAACGCTCGGATTCGCCTGTATTGCAGATGCTACTGCTGCGATTGTATCCTGAACCCGAACATTGGCATCTCGATGGTACAGCCTTCGTGCGATGCTTCCAGATTCGGGGGATTACCGCCAAACTCCCGCCTAAATTCCCTTTGGACGGAAATGACGGACTGCAAAGCATGGTACCGTTGCACTATCCAAATTCTTTTCTCCGTATATCAAGCATCCATTTTTATAAATCTAAATAGTAACCTACAAAATAAAAAAAAAATAAGCCACTCACACAGAAAAAAAGTTATTACGTTTTATTTTTGTAGCACGATTCGTGCGCCACCCTGTAGTAGATGTTTATTGTTCGGTATGCATTCTCTTTATGATCGTCGGGCTTATTTTTCAGTTATGTTTATAAGAGATACAGTAACACTTCATATCAATTGCCCTCCTTTATTAACTTCAGTTAATTGTGTCAATGCACCCTCTAGAACTACACGCTATCGATTTTACTTTTATGAGCAGTTTAATCGTACAAACTATGGCCGTAATGAACCAATCACGCGTTGCACTAGAGAAGTGAATTTAATTTGCAATAAGATTGATTTTAATCTTGAAGTTTCCAGAGATATATTTAAAAAATATCTGTTGAATTATATTAATACTGTAACTTCCTAATAAAATTTAAGAATTAACCTTTTAATTAATTGTAAAATTATAAATAAAAATGTCAATTAAATCAATATTTTATTTAATTTATGTTAATTATATAATCAAATAGCCCCCAGCAATTATATTACTTATTATCTAGTCTATAAAGATTGTAATCAAAATTGATGACATAAACTAAACTAAACTAAACTTTTGAAATCCATTCAAAACTGTTCCCAGATCTCAATAATTGCTCCTTCTCTTGCAAAAACCGCCATCAATATTTTATCAATAGATACTGTAAGTATAATCGGACAATACAAACAACAAAGAACATCAGCAAACTGTCTAAAGATATACAACGCGTCTAAACCGCAAATCCCCATTATTCGAAGGAATAAGATTGATTACACATTAATTAAGATAATCTTC
Source organism: Rhingia campestris (assembly GCA_932526625.1). Classification (NCBI taxonomy): domain Eukaryota; kingdom Metazoa; phylum Arthropoda; class Insecta; order Diptera; family Syrphidae; genus Rhingia; species Rhingia campestris. The sequence goes on from OW052183.1 coordinate 142,154,264, forward strand.
ATCACATCCCTTCCAAATAAAAGGAAAATCCTTGATTACCTATACAGACAAGAAAAAAAATACCCAACAAACGATAGCGTCATGCCATATTAATCCTTTCGTCCTTTTTGTAGATTTGGTAAATGCACGAATTTGTTTGTTTCGTATGGATACGAAAAATCACCAGATCCCCAAAATCGATTTATTTTTTTGTTGTTTCGTCTTTTACTGAATATATTATGATGACCGACCGATTGAACGTAACCGTTCGGAATTCAATTTTCTCCCGAATTGAAATTGTCGAAAAAGGATTAACATAAATATTTCATGTGAAATATTCGCGCACTGAAGTACCCAAAAGTAATTTCTCACCCCGTCGCACATGGCGCACGCACTTGAGACAAAGTGTTTCGCATTAGGATATTTGAATATCCTTTTTGTTATTTTTTTGTTCGTTTGTTGTTTTCTTTTTAATGCTTAGCCCCCTATTCACCGCTCGACTCCCAAATAGCACGCATTACAAAGGGCAGATGTTAACATGTGGATTGTTATGTAATGCGGAAATTCGAACAAAGTGAACAACTTCTTAAATGAGCTTAAGAATAACAAAAAGGAAACATTTTCCTTTCGTGCAAACTTTTCACTTCACCAGACTCTAATACGATGCTTGCTTTCGAATGGGAGGGGGTAGGTATCGGAAGGTGTGGATTGAACTTCTCTACAAGAAGGAAGGAAACAAATGAAGCTGTTCTCTTGTAGATTGGGATGTGCGGAAGCATCTTTAAAGGATCATTTTAGGTTTATTTTTTTCTCTGGTTGAAGGTTTAACATATGATGATCCAATGTCAAAGTATGTACGGTGTCCAGCAGTTGAAGATTGTAGGCCCAGCTTCTGCATTATAAATTATTAGCCCTGACTAAGATAAAAAGTCCATGTGGCGACCACTGTGTGCTAATAAATTTCAATAGGCGAATATGTCCTTTCACTATGACGACAAAAAACAAATAGGTACACATTTTTGGCGCAAGAGGCTCGTTAGTACCCAGGGCCTAGCTTTCTTACAACCATTCATGTGTGCGTATGTACTTCTTGCACGATGGCGGGATGTCCTGTTTAATGGCGTCTCTGAACAGCTTACTTACTTACTTAAGTGGCGCTACAGTGAGGGATGAACCTGGGCCTCAACCAACATGCCTCTCCAATTAACCCGGTCCTTAGCTAACTGGCTCCAGTTGCGCACTCTAAGTTGGTTGAGGTCGGTTTCTACTTGTGCGCGCCACTTAAGGCGAGGTCTTCCTCTACTGCGTCCGACGTCTGGCTGGGAATCGAAGACTCTGCGAGCCGGAGTATTGGTGTCCATTCGTTCTACATGTCCTAGCCATCTTAAACGTCCAATGCGGAGTTTTTTGACTAGGGGTATGTCGCTGTACAGCTCGTATAGTTCATGGTTGAATCTTCGTCTCCATAGCCCGTCAATGCAAACGGGACCGAAGATTTTCAGAAGAATTTTTCCCTCGAATCGACCGAGGATTTTTTCATCCGCTTTTGATACGGTCCATGCTTCAGCGCCGTAGAGCAGGACTGGGATGATCAGGGTCTTATATAGGATCTCCTAAGTAGTTCGAGTGAGGGCTTTACTACAAAATAGCCTTCTTAGCCCGAAGAAACAGCGATTGGCAAGAGTAATTCTTCGTTTGATTTCTAACAAGATGTTGTTGTCAGAGTTAATAGCGGAGCCGAGGTAGACAAAGTCCCGTACTACCTCAAAGTTATATCTGTCAATGGTGACGTTCTGTCCAATTCGTCGATGTTGTGTGTCCTTTTGTGTTGACAGCATATACTTAGTCTTACCCTCATTTACTGCTAAACCCATTTTTGCAGCTTCCTTCTCTGTACTAATAAACGTGGCTATAACATCACGTTGAGTCCTACCAATGATGTCAATATCGTCTGCGTGCAACTACACCGATTTTTGGAAAATTGTGCCTCTGGTGTTGCTCGGGAGTTTTGCACAATCCTCTCAGGAATCAAATTGAAGAAGTCACATGACAGCGCATCGCCTTGGGTAAATCCTTTTTTGGTATCGAATGTGTCGGTGAGGTCGTTTCCGACTCCGATGGTGCTGCGAGAATTCTCCATCGTCATCCTACACAAACGGACGAGTTTGGGCGGTATACCAAAACTAGACATGGCTCTGCATAGTTCGTCTCTATAAATGCTGTCGTATGCGGCTTTGAAATCGATAAACTGGTGGTGGGTATCGATTTGGACTTCTTGGGTTTTTTCCAGGATCTGCCGAAGTGTGAAAATTTTATCGATTATGGACTTTCCTGGCCTAAAACCACACTGATAAGGGCCGATCAGGTTGTTGGTAAACGGTTTCAGGCGTTCACATATTACGGCAGATAGGATCTTGTATGCGATGTTGAGCATACTTATGCCTCTGTAGTTGGCGCAATTCAGAGGGTCTCCTTTTTTATAGATCGGGCAAACGGTGCTGAGGTTCCATTCTTCAGGCATGCTTTCATCCGACCAGATTTGGCTTATGAGTCGGTGGATGTTACTTGCCAAGTCATCTCCGCCAGCCTTATAAAGCTCAGCGGGAAGGCCGTCATTTCCGGCGGGTTTTTGGTTGCGGGTTTTTGGTTAAAATACAAGTCATCTCCTCCAGCCTTATAAAGCTCAGCGGGAAGGCCGTCATTTCCGGCGGGTTTTTGGTTGCTTTGTAGAAATAGAGGTTTTCCATGATTGAATAGTTAACCCAAAGCCTTTCGGTGCCTAATCCTTGGAATGTTTTTATCTCCTATTTTCCGAATATGTCAGACTTGTTCGTGTATGTTTTTTTACTTCGTAGATACCATCATTAACTCCCTCTGGATAACTCTACCTCTGCCGTTAGAGGAGGATTTTTGATTGATTCTATTTTATAGAAGTATATTAGTTTTGATAGATATTCGTTTTCGTCGCATATTGCCAAAGCTAACTGCGGTGTTTACAGCGGCGTAATTTGAATTTATTTTTCGTTAAAAAAAACTCAATATAAGGCTTGAAGGTTTTTGAATTGTTTGATTTAAAAAGGAGGATCATCCTCCCAAAAGGAGGATAAATGGGATGGTTAGGCAGATATGATCTTGTAGGCGATGTTGAGGAGACTTATGCTTCTGCAGTATTCGCAGCTCGGAGGATATCCTTTTTTGTGCGTGTCCTGTATAATATTTTCAGTAGCATATCTTCAAATCAGAGATGCCACACTTTAATTACCCATAACATGACTTTGTATTAAAAATACTTGTTAGCCAGAACTTTAAAAGTCTCCATCAAACTGATTTACCGAAATACCCTGCATATGAATAACAAAAAAACTTTCCATCGATATAACTTTTATTTCTCGATAAATCATTTCATTTCATTGACAGCCCCTTTAGTGATATTTAAAATGTGTTTTTGTTTCAACTGACCCACTCGCATATTTATAAGCTTTCGATCTTTTCTACCCTTCTCACGATGCTTGATGTCATAAAATGCTTTTTGGTAGACAACCCCACTCATCGAAGCTTACAAAATAAAATAGCATCCTGCCTTGTCCCGAAAATGCGTATACCTCCGACTACACCTATAACAAAGAAATAAACATTCCAAGTTTATACACCACTTTGTCTTCGGCTCTCGTAAACACATCAAATACCCATAACTTTCCATTTAACCCTCAAATCCCTTTTTGTGCTGTTTAGCTGTGTGCCACTCTTTTTTAGGGGTTGCCATTCCCGCAGTGGCTACATACAATACTGTTGCTGCTTTTTCTGGCGTAGCTCTGTGCACTTTATAACCTCAGGTTGTAAGGAACCCTTCGACGGAATTCCCCAATATAAACTGCTCCTATATAACATTAAAATTCTTCACAACACTTCGTAGCGGAATTATTGTAAATTTACGATTTAATAAACATGAGAGTAAAATCCTTTCTTGCCATTACCCAAGGACTATGTTGTAATCTTAAAATTTTCAACAGCAAAAAAGTTTTTCCCTTGCTTTTTGTGATGCACTTGCTTGTGAGGGTTCAGGGCGGTGAGCGTATGTAGGGAAAGGCTTTTCATTGCGGTTTGTTGGCGATAAATACAATATTCAGGATTAGATGGGTTAATGAGTGAAGTGTGATCAGCAGATTATATTTTAAAGTATATTCTAAAAATCATTGTTACTTTGGGTCCAAGGGGGGTTGGGCCCCTACTGGGCGCGTCCTCAGGTGGTGGATAGAGGTAGCCGCAGGAAAGCTAGTTTCGTTAATTCATTACTTAGCGATCTGCGGTGAATGTGGTCATAGCAGTTTACTGTGAAAGCCTATCGCGAACCAATCCAAGCCGACTTCATGTGGATCCACAACCATTTGGCTGCTATAATTCGCCGTAAGGACATTCTCTGTTCGGTAACCGAATAAAGATTTGTCCGAAAAGGCGAGGCAGTCAAGCTCGTTTTGTTGAATGAACAAACGTAAGTTCAATGAACAACTAGAGTAAATGGTGCATGAAGTGGGAAAGTTACTTGTTGTTGCCACTGATCACTACCTGATTGGTGGTGACTTAGTAACTTAGAGACCGGACTGGGTTGTTATGGAGCCCATAAGGAATCGGTGTGGAGTCTCACCATTGACTATATAATGGTACCACGGGAATCAGAGCCCCAAGGACAATGTCCTAGACTGATTTTGAGGTAGGCCCCCTTGTGGGAGTATCGTGGTGGTTGTGGTTGTCAGAAGTTCGTTGAAGAGTATGGCATTCTAAAGAGGTGGCTTTAGAATGCAAGAGGTGCAGATAGCCTCGGGCCTTAGCAAGGTTGAAGTTCGTGCCTAAAACATGATTTTCGAAATGTTACCGATGCAGTGCGGCCTGCATTGGGGTGCTAACCACACTTAAAAATGGTTGCGGTATGTGGGTAGGCCCACCGTGAGATAAGAGCCGTAAAGGCTAGGTGCTCACGTAAAGCATGCTTACATTATCTGTTACTTTAGGTCCCAAGCAGGGGTTGGGCCCCTACTGGGCGCGTCCTCGGGTGGTGGATAGAGACAGCCGCAGTAAAGCAAAGATTCGTTCATTCCAAGTTGGTTGAGGTCAGTTTCTCCTTGTGTGTGCCATTTAAGGCGAGGTCTTTCTCTACTGCGTCCGACGTCTGGCTGGGAATCGAAGACTCTGCGAGCCGGAGTATTGGTATCCATTCGTTCTACATTTCCTAGCCATCTTAAACGTCCAATGCGGAGTTTTTTGACCAGGGGTATGTCGCAGCGGGTGCTTAAGGATACTGATGCGATTACATGAGGACACAAGCGTTCTCACTCTAGCCTCTTACTATCAACTCCTACTCCCACCTCCACGCTGGTGATTGGTGGGTGCCTAGTACCTCGACTGGAGATGGGGTATTAAACCCCTGATGATATAACTAAAGATTGCTTCTACGAGCTCTTCGACAAAACCTATGAGCGACTACCAAAGTACGATGATAAAATCGTGCTGGGATATTTTAAGCAAAGGTAGGAAGAGAAGACATCTTTGGCAGTATTGTCGGAAAATATTGCCTCCATGACAACACGTTTGGTAACGGACTTAGGCTAATTGACTTCGCTACGGAACGAAATGCCACTATAGCCAGCACACGGTTTCGTCACCTCGATATCCATAAGGCGACATGGCGGTCTCAAGATCAACGAACAGTCAACCGAGTTGATCACATTGCGATAGACAAGAGGCACGCATCCAGTATTTTGGATGTCCGAACATTCCGAGGGGCTCACATCGACTCGGACCACTACCTTGTTGTAGCCAAGGTATGGATGCGGATATCCACCACGCCATAAAAAAACCGAAATACTGTACAAAAATGTAATGTCGAAAGACTGCAATCGCCATAAACCGCCAAGACCTTCGCGCAACGCGTTGTAATAGGCAAAACAACCGAGTCGCGTGAAGGTTGGAAAAAGACTGTGTCGCACTGGCCAAACATAATATACCTATATACCTATATATGTTTTTTTTTTAATTGATTTATTTGAGTAAAATAAAAGCATAAAAATAAAATTTATTAAAAAAAATTATATATTTTAAATATTGGAATGAGTTCCTTTTTCAAATGTAATCGTATATATAAATATGTTTATTTGTATTTATATCTTAAACAAACAGATATATTTCTAACATCAACAATCTAAAATTAAATACCTACATCTATATATTATTTTTTTCTTAACCATATTATGTCCTATATCTAACTATATGTAATGCGCGAAAAGTATCTATTAATTATAAAACTAATGATACTACATGATTTTCTAAAACAATAATTCAAGTTTTATTTTTATTTATACATGTTATTATAATGTAATTTATATATATATATATATATATAATATATATATATATATATATATATATATACTTTTATGTTTTATATATATTTTTTTTAGGCATTTCAAATTTTACATATTAATTAAAAAAATAAAAAAAAAATTAAACTCTTTCTACAAATGGCTTAAGTCTATTTTTGTGTATTTTATACTGCTTATTGTTTTGATCTTTTATTGTACAATTATGGTTTTCATTAATTTCTATTACTTTGAAAGGACCTTTAAAAACCTTGTCTAATTTATGTCCTGCGTTATTTTCTAACAATACTAAGTCTCCTGGTTTTATTTTTTGACTTCTTTCTTTTCTATCATAGTTTAACTTTTGTTTCATTTTTGCCTTGTTAAGTAATGATTGAGCCCTAACATTTGCCGCCTGCAATCTAAACTTCACTTCTTTCTCATAAGCATCAATATTATATACTGGGTCTATTGTTTTTTCATCTAAGAACTGCAGTGTGTTTGGAAATTTTCCAAACACTAGCTCAAAAGGGCAATAGCCATGCAGTGCTGAGTGGGTGGTATTGTAGCAGTATGCAAAAAATTGTAACCAATCATCCCAATCGTTTCTTTGAATGGACACATATGAGCGTACATACTCATTGAATGTCCTATGACTTCGTTCTATTGTACCTAGGGATTGATGATGGTAAGGAGTCGATGTTACTTTATCTATGCTAAGAAGAGAGCAGATTTCGGAAAAAAGTTGATTTTTATATTCAGTCCCCATGTCGGCTACAACTTTTTTCATTGGACCGTATATCAGGACAAAATTTTCAACAATTGCTTTCGCTACAGCTTTTGCACTTTTATTCTGGATTGGTATCGTTACCAAGTATTTCGTTAGGTCACATGCAATTGTGACTGCGTACTCATTACCTTTTTCTGACAAAGGTAATGGTCCAATTGTGTCTATTAAGACTATATCGAATGCTTTTTCTGGTGTTGGTGTTATAACCATTGATTCCTTTGTTCTTATGAGGTTTTTGTTTTGTTGACAGCGTTCACATGATTTGACATACTTTTTGACATACTTACAAGACCTCCCTTAATCTCTCGACTCACAACACACCACCAGCATCTAATGTCGAAGAACAATGGCAACGATGCCAACAAGCCATTAGATCAGACGCAACTGATCCAGCAAGAAACCCCTGGTTTGATGAGGAATGCCGACAGATGCTCGCAGCCAAGAACGAGGCCTACAAGACTAAGCTGCAGGTGAAGACGAGGGCTGCCATTGAGAAGAAGGAAGAACATCGGCTTTTCAGAAAGAAGAAAAAAGAGCAAGAAAAGCGCGCGATCAAGGATATAGAGAGGTGCCACTCCAGGAACGATGTTTGCAAGTTTTACCAAAGTGTAAAACGTCAAAGCCAAGGATACAAGGATCGAATAGAATCCTGTCGCGATGAATAAGAAAATATCGTACTTGAGACACAGTCGATGTTGAGGATATGGAAGAACCACTTCTGCAGACTGTTAAACGGCGATGACGAACAAAATTCCGCTATCAGGCAGAACGAACCAGTTAATATTGGCAACGACAGCGAAAATAAATAAATTAAATTAATAAAGCCGCCGGAAATGACGGCCTTCCCACTGAGCTTTATAAAGCTGGCGGAGATGACTTGGTAAGCAACATCCACCAACTCATAAGCCAAATCTGGTCGGTTGAAAGCATGCCTGAAGAATGGAACCTCAGCATCGTTTGCCCGATCCACAAAAAAGGAGACCCTCTGAACTGCGCCAACATCTCAACATCGCCTACAAGATCCTACCTCCTGTAATAAATGAACGTCTGAAACCGTGTACCAACAACCTGATCGGTCCTTATCAATGTGGTTTTAGGCCAGGAAAGTCCACAATCGATCAAATTTTCACACTTCGGCAGATCCTGGAAAAAACCCAAGAAGTTCAAATCGATACCCACCACCTATTCATCGATTTCAAAGCCGCATACGAGAGCATTTATAGAGACACACTATACAGAGCCATGTCTAGTTTTGGTATACCGTCCAAACTCGTCCGTTTGTGTAGGCTGACGATGGAGAATTCTCGCTGCACCGTCAGGGTTGGAAACGACCTCACCGACACATTCGATACCAAAAAAGGATTTAGGCAAAGCGATGCGCTGTCATGTGACTTTTTCAAATAGCCCTAGTCAAAAAAACTCCGCATTGGACGTTTAAGATGGCTAGGACATGTAGAACGAATGGACACCAATACTCCGGCTCGCAGAGTCTTCGATTCCCAACCAGACGTCGCGTCGGACGCAGTAGAGGAAGACCTCGCCTTAAGTGGCGCGCACAAGTAGAAACCGACCTCAACCATGGTCGTCTACAATAAAATCCTTTCCGTGGCTCTTGGTTGCTTTGTAACAATACAACAAAAAAATAAAATCCAAAGGCTGTCTATTTAACCATGGTAAGTACGTTATAGAGAACAATTTAAGCAAGATGATACAACTTCTCAGAATTTCATCTCATTAATACCTAATTAACAGCAGAATTCATTTTCAACTTCTGTTGTATTTTTGTCTTATTAATTATAATTTAATCCCTTTCCGAATTGCAATATTTGTAAGCACGTATTTCCACTCAGACAATTTCAATTGACTTGTATTCTCTTAAACCAAGAGGCTTAGATTCATATTCTGCTTATTTAATCTGGAGAAGTTTGTCTGAACTCTTTATTCAAGTTTTATGTTGTTCTTAAATTCGAGTCATTCTTAAAATTCCATGCCATTCTTAAATTCTGTGGTAAAAAGTAAATACAATCAATTGATACAAGAAGCATTCCTCATTAGAAGCATCAAAAAGCATAAGACGTAAATACTTCCTGCTGTCAATATGTCAATATTCTGAAGTGAAGGGTATGTTCATCCCTAAAAGTATTTCACCCCCACGCCTAAGCACAGCGAAACAATACTCAACAATTGTCTGACATCTCAAGTAATAACTTGAAGGTACGTATATTGTTTTTCACCGGAATTGCCTTTCTGGGTTTCAATCGATTTGTTTTTCCAAATAAAAGTTGTTCTACTGACGAAAAATTACCAACACAGATGTACAAATATTTTCATAAATTTAATTGTGCTTCTGTATGCATTCATTTATTGAAACTATATTTCCAAACTCAAGCAGAGTCACATACAAGTGAAGCAATTTATTATTTTTTTTTTTTTTAAGTTTTGATGTGGATATAACCGAACCATACATTAAAAATGTGATGGTTGGGTGTTTCAGGAAGATGGTAGACAATGATCGCCGTTTGGCGATGGCCGGTATTTTAACTGGAAGGATACACATCAATCTACCGATTCGTGGTAACTATCGGATTTTTTGATTTGTCAATTTCAAAACGGTAGTCAACAGTACGAAATACCCAAAATAAATCTGAATAATTTATTCCTGATCCTTTCTTTTGCAGATTTTACTTTCGGAATATTAGCCCCGAAGGTATCGATGCAGGCTACTTTACCTTCGAGATTATGTTTTGGGAGAAAACTTAACTAAACTATACATTTTTATGGTCCAGAAATGAAAAAAAAAAGTTTAAGCTTTCTTCATTGGAGTTGTAAGGATAGCCATTTTCCATCCGAAAATAAACTTTTTGATCTTAAATTTGCAACTATTGTGTTAAGTGGTAGGGGACTAAGAACCTAAGAACACTTTTTGCTTCATAAGTCTCATAAAAGACTATGTTTTTGAATTATTGATCTGTAACTTATTTTCCCTTTAGCTAATGAAATTAAGTTTTAGTTTAAGCTCATAATTCTACTCGTATAAAGATGGCGATTTATTATAATTTTTTGAATGAAGCAGATCCTTATGTTGAGAGGTGTTTTCTCCCCAAGTGGGGTAGCTTTGAACAAGGCTGAGGCACCTTTGAACGACAGTTTTTATAATAATATTTTTATCTTCTTTAAAAAATAAATTAGTTTTATTTTTTAAACAAGAGATAAAAACATATGAGAAGGCTTCAATCCGCTGTGCGGATCGTTGAATACCCTATCCCATACTATCATACTTACTTACTTAAGTGGCGCTACAGTCCGGGATGAACCTGGGCCTCAACCAAAATGCCTCTCCAATTAGCCCGGTCCTTAGCTAACGGCCTCCAGTTGCGCACTCCAATTTGGTTGAGGTCGATTTATACTTGTGCGAGGTCTTCCTCTACTGCGTCCGACGTCTGGCTGGGAATCGAAGACTCTGCGAGCCGGAGTATTGGTGTCCAATCGTTCTACATGTCCTAGCCATCTTAGACGTCCAATGCGGAGTTTTTTGACCAGGGGTATGTCGATGTACAGCTTGTATAGTTCTTGGTTGAATACTCCTCATAGCCCGTCAACGCAAACGGAACCGAAGATTTTTCGAAGAATTTTTCTCTCGAATCGACCAAGAATTTCTGCATCTGCTCTTGATAAGGACCATGCTTCATCGCATCGATGATCAGGGTCTTATATAGGATCTCCTTAGTAGTTCGAGTAAGGGCTTTACTACTAAAGTGCCTTCTTAGCCCGAAGAAACAGCGATTGGCAAAAGTAATTCTTCGTTTAATTTCTGACGAGATGTTGTTGTCAGAGTTAATAGTGGAGCCGAGGTAGACAAAGTCCCGTACTACCTCAAAGTTATATCTGTCATGGTGACGTTCTGTCCAATTCGTCGATGCTGTGTGTCCTTTCGTGTTGACAGCATATACTTAGTCTTACGCTCATTTACTGCTAAACCCATTTTTGCCGCTTCCTTCTCTATACTAGCAATCGTGGCTATGACATCACGTTGAGTCCTACCAATGATGTCAATATCGTCGGCGTATGCTAGTAGTTGCACCGATTTTTTGAAAATTGTGCCTCTGGTGTTGGCTCGGGAGTTTTGCATAATCCTCTCAAGAATCAAATTGCAAAAGTCACATGACAGCGCATCGCCCTGCCTAAATCCTTTTTTGGTATCGAATGTGTCGGTGAGGTCGTTTCCGACCCTGATGGTGCAGCGAGAATTCTCCATCGTCATCCTACACAAACGGACGGGTTTGGGCGGTATACCAAAACTAGACAGGGATCTGTATAGTTCGTCTCTATAAATGCTGTGGTATGCGGCTTTGAAATCGATAAATAGGTGGTGGGTATCGATTTGGACTTCTTGGGTTTTATCCAGGATCTGCCGAAAGGTGAAAATTTGATCGATTGTGGACTTTCATGGCCTAAAACCACACTGATAAGGGCCGATCAGGTTGTTGGTCAACGGTTTCAGGCGTTCACATACTACAGCAGATAGGATCTTCTAGGCGATGTTGAGTAGACTTATGCCTCTGTAGTTGGTGAAGTTCAGAGGGTCTACTTTTTTCGATCGGCAACGAGGCTGAGTTTCCATTCTTTAGACATACTTTCATCCGACCTGATTTGGCTTATGAGTTGGTAGATGTTACTTACCAAGTCATCTCCGCCGGCGTTATAAAGCTTGCTCAGCTTGAGTTTAGATATTGCTATCCTCACTTCACTTAGGTCGGGTGGTTGGCAGTTTTCGCTGTCGTTGCCAATATTAAATGGTTCGTTCTGCCTGACATCGGAATGTTGTTCATCATCGCCGTTTAACAGTCTGCAGAAGTGGTTCTTCCATATCCTCAGCATCGACAGCATCTCAACTACGACATTTCCTTGTTTATCTCGACAGGATTCTGTTCGAGCCTTGTAACCTTGGCTTTGACGTTTTACACTTTGGTAAAACTATCCGCATCCTTACCTTGGCTACAACAAGGTGGTGGTCCGAGTCGATGTTAGCCCCTCGGAATATTAGGACACCCAAAATACTGGATGCGTGTCTATTGTCTCACGCAATGTGATCAATTTGGCTGACTGTTCGTTGATTTGTAGACCGCCATGTCCCCTTATGGATATCGAGGTGAGGAAACCGTGTGCTGGCTATAGTGGCATTTCGTTCCGTAGCGAAGTCAATTAGCCTAAGACCGTTACCAGACGTGTTGTCGTGTAGGCTATATTTTCCGACAGTACTGCTAAAGGTATCTTCTCTTCCTACCTTTGCGTTAAAATGCCCCAGCACGATTTTAACATCGTACTTTGGTAGTCGCTCATAGGTTTTGTCGAGGAGCTCGTAGAAGCAATCCTTAGTTATATCGTCTTCCACTAAGGGCTTCCACTTGTTCGCCTGCACCTCTCCTGTTTAATGTTCTCACATTCCAGGTGCAGATTCGATCGTCGTTGTTCTATTATCGTTTAGCAGGGTTATCAACAGTAATAACAGTCCTTTCCGAGGTTATTATAGTTGCTCCGTAACAGGGTCGGCAACGACCTCATTGTTAAGTTCAATACCAACGTCACACCAGAGAAACAGCCTTTCATTAGTCTGCACAGCCACTAGGATACGCTGGCGATATTGACATCATAGGTTGGTCTCCGAGTATAAATTTGATCAAATGTCACAATCGATAGCTACAACTTTGATGTAGTAGAAAACGTTGTCTACATCGACCACCCTTTTAAACTTTGGCAACGACATATCATCTTTCGCAACCCTACATTGTTAACATACCAAAAGAAGTAAAAAAAGGAACCTTCAAAAGTTCCATTACTTGTAAGAGCAAATCAACACTTCAATAAGACTTTCAAACTTGCATCTAAGAGTTGCATTAATTGAATTCTTACACAGCCTTCAGCAATCAAAGTTTATCATTGACAACATGAGTTCAACTCGCCTTTTAGTTATTCGAAAAGATACACACACACTCTCGTTCCTAACCTTCCCGAGCTCACAGAGAAAATCCCCCTGCTAACTCGATTTATTGCCACAAAACACTTTTAATGGGATTTGTTCAGCTTATTCACGAGGCACATACGAAATCCCACATCGTTGCATGGAATCCGCTATGAGAGCCTCTTCCTTTGGACCGGTAAAGAAAATCGGCTTTTAATTTTCGTAGAATATAACTTTTCCCTCTGCCAAGGATGCACCCTCACCTCATCCGTGACAGAAATAGACACAAATCCGACGACGAAAGACACACAGGGCTGCCACGCGTTTAAAAGGGAAAATATGTCACATGGCCCTAACACAATCTATATAGGCTCGACAAGCACAGACACTAATTTAACATGCTCCGCAAATGCCGTTCTAAAGTTGATTAAGAAACTTTGCACATACGCAGCTAGACGACGGCAAAGTCTGCAAAGTCGACATGTAACGTCATTTTGCCGCCACCCTCAAAGTGAATTAATTCTTACACTGAAATGATATTCCGAGGATATTTACACACCATTAATCCAAAGGCTGTGGCAAGTAGATTGAGTTGACATAATCAACTGACAGATGCGGGGGCTGCGCTGAACAAAATGAACAATAAATATCGGCTGTCGTGTGTTCCTTGTGGCAACCAGCCATGTGGGTGCTTGATGAAAATATTGCGCCATCATGAGGTGAAAGCTGACCATTTTCGAAAGGGATATTGTCATAAGAACATGTGTTATTTCTTAGTCCCCGTAGCTGAGTTTTACATTTTTTTTAATAGCCGACAGGGCGAACTTCATTTCGCCATGATGTAACGCCATCAGACAAACTCCAGATTGAATACAGAGAGTTTAAATATCAATTTGATTTATTTGAATAGAATCGAAATGAGTAGGGAACGATGTGATAAACAATGTTTGCGATTTGATTTTCGGCGCAAAAACAAACACCGAAGACGGTTTGCCAACACGCGAACAGGCAACGTACAGCTGGCAGCAAAAAAACACGGAAATTCGAGGTTAATCCAACAGACTTCCAACGATTGGCCTTTCGATTTATTGATTGTCATCGCAAAAGTGAATCGAACGCGGAACTGGATCCGCTTGATTTAGACTGGAAGATCAGTTGGAATAATCAGAATTCGTTGCATAAGCACTTCCTCTCCTTTGAATTTGCCCTTGATGATCGTCTCTTGAATCACATTGTTCATCAGTTTCTTGACGGACAAGTGCGTACCGTTGCATAGTTTCGGATGATTCAGATTCCGCAACATGAATCTGATCAATCCCACCTTCAGCTCGAAATTATGCGGCGGAGTTCCTGGCACATCAAGCGAGTTCAAAAAATCCCTTGGAATAGTTGGTCGCTTCATCCTCGTCCTTCACGCTGTCAACGGATTTGTAAGAATGTCGTTCCCTAGCGATTTGACTTTGAATAATGAAATTCAAGCTAACCGACGCGACGTCCTTATTCCTCGTTGCTAGTAATGCCCGTTCACAAATCCAATCGAGATTTTTATAATTTTGTGCCCCCAGCAAGGACGGGGTTAGAATAGCCTTGAGGTAATGCATGCCTGTCGTAAAAGGCGACTAAAATCTAACGCCCGAGGGAGTAGCCTTTATGATGCTATGAGCTATGCTGTCGGGAGAGTATTCTCCTGGTAGGGACACCCTAGGCAGACAGGTCATAGTTGAAGGGCAAATCCGAAGACAAACCCAAATCCAAAAGCGTCTTATCTATAGTAGGCGGCTCCTTGGTCTGCGTCTGATCCTAGAAGGACGGCAGTGCTAAAACCTGGCAGAAGGTATAAAATGCAAAAAAATAAATAGAAGATATGCAATGGAACAAACAACTGATTTTATTACCCCAGGTGGCAGAACAGTTATACTGGAAAATCCACCCTCTACGGAGGTCGGTCCCTCGGATTCTGGGGAGGACCAACTATTGCCTTTCAACGACCCACTGAAAGGGGGGAAAATACGCTAAGATCGCCACCGATAGCGTCAAGTGCAAAACCAACAATATTGCCGATAAATCCCTTTGAAAAAAGAACAAAGATATGTCGATCTCCACCTGGATCGTATGTCTCCGAAAAAAGAAGTCCGTCGGTTAATCAGGACTCAGTGAAAACGAAATGCTTCGTAATAGAAAATAACGAATTACGAGCTAAACTTTATGGAATGGAGCAACTCTTCAATGATTTTAAAAAGGAAGTCGATTCCTTGCGAAAAGATAACGAGGATCTCAAAAACCTTCGTGCACCGAAAGATCTCGAGACAACACCGAACCGCCCAGCAAGTGAATATTTTACGGACGAGGAAGAACTTGATCGCGAAACCAATCCCGCCTCTAAGAAAAGGCCTAGCAAAAAGCGTAAGGCTGTCACCTCACCCGAAGTGCTACAAAAGGAGTATAAGCCCGCCGTACCAAACAAGGCAAAAACTCAAGCGAAAACTCGCCCTCCACCCGCAATAAATGTCATCGGGATAGAGGACTACGGAAACCTTCGTAAACTTCTCAAAAATACGCTGATGACAAAGCACAATATAACCTCGCGCCGAAATAACGTGTGGAAAATATACGTGGAGGACTCCGACTCTCATCGAGCACTGTCTCTAAAATTAAACGCAGAGAATATTCAATGGTTTACCTATGAAAATAAGTTCGAAAAGTCAGGAGTCTTCGTCAGGGGACTCCACCCGTCTTGCATAAAGGAAGTTATCATCGAAGACGTGCAAACCCAAGGTTTCAAAATTCTTGACGCCGTGAATATTATCAAGAAGGAAAAGCAAAGTGGGGAAGAAGACAAGACAAAGACACCGTAGTCAAACGCGGAATTCCACTTTGTATGCTCACCTTTGATAGGACCGAGAATATGGACGGCGTCTTCGAAATCAAGACCATTCTAAACATCAAGGTCAAAATCGAGCCAATGCGTAAGGGAAGGAAAACTGTACCTCAGTGCAAACGATGCCAAGGTTTCAACCACACGCAGGCATACTGCCAAAAAGAACCACGATGCGTTAAATGTGCCGGTACACATCTCTCGGTAGAGTGCACCAAAACCAAGCAGTCCCCAGCAGTCTGCGCTAATTGCACAAAAAACCCCCCAGCGAATTATCGAGGTTGCGAAATCGCGAAAGAACTACAAAAGAGACGCGACACTCTAAAGAAACCCCCACACAAGCTTAGCAGATCCTAAAACTGATAAGCCAAAGACCATTAAGCCAGTCAAAAAGACGAATCCAGTAATGGAAAATAAAAAAGTTATAAAACAGAACGTCGCAGATCATACGCGCAAGTTGCAACACAGGGAAATCAGACAAGACCAGATACAGCAGATCCGATCCGCCAACTATTAACTGTGATATATGAAAAACTTGATGAACAAACCAAGATCAATCAAGTTATATTTGACAAATTGAGCAAGCTCGAGTTCAAACCTCGAAAACCAAACAACAAAACATGAATATGACACAGCTTCTTAAGATACTAACATGGAACGCAAATGGGTTCACAAACAAAATTGACGAACTAGAAGTTTTTCTACGGAAAAACAATATTGATATATGCTTGATATCGGAAACTCCCTTAAAAAAGGGAGCTGGACCCAAAATAAAAGGTTACAGTGATTATCAGGCGCATCATCCTTCGGAAAATGCGAGAGGAGGATCCTCTCTTTACATCAATGAATGCATGAAGCACTCTGAAAACATTAAAATAGAACTCGATTCTATGCAAATAATTTCAGTCTCTGTAAAAGTAAAGCATTTAGACTACCTCATCGGATCTAGTTACTTCCCTCCGGGATATAGACTGGTAGACGACGACCTCGATCTCTTTGATTCGAGTCTAATTTTATCATCGGTGGGGACTTTAATGCAAAACACATTTTTTGGGGTTCAAGATGAACTTCAACGAAAGGCAGACTACTGTACAAATCCTGTATGAAGCGTGAAGTGGACTTTTATTCGACGGGAAAGCCAACGTATTGGCTAACTGACAAAAATAAAATCCCTGACCTAGTCGACTTCTTTATCGCCCACCACGGGCACGCTTGCAGAAGTTCAGACGCTGAACCCAATTTTCGACGGTTTTCAAGCATAAATCGGCCGATACTGCTGCAATTTCACCTTCGATATTCGTACGAAGTGCATCAATCGTCGCTGGCTTGTTGGCATAGACCATAGACTTGACGTAGCCCCATAGGAAATAGTCTAACGGCGTTAAATCGCACGACCGAGGCGGCCAAGCGACTGGACCATTCGTGAGATAACACGTGCTCCAAACTTGGTTTCCAATAAATTAATTGTGACATTCGCTGTGTGGCTTGTGGCGCCGTCCTGTTGGAACCGCATATCCTCCAAGTCCATATCATCCATTTGGGGCCAAAAATATTCGGTTATCATTGAACGGTAGCGATTCCCATTCACAGTAATGTGCCGGTCTTGATCATCACGGAAGAAGTACGGCCCAATGACGCCGCCGGCGCATAAACCACACCAAACCGTCATTTTTTCGGGATGCAATGATGACTCATGGAGTTCGTGTGGATTGCTGCCTGACCAATACCGCATATTTTGTTTATTGACGAAGCCAGAAATGAGCCTCATCGCTGAAGATGATTTTTCGATGAAAATCCGAATCATTTTCAAGTTGTTGCTCAGCCCAATTCTCGAACATACGACGCTTCTGGTGGTCAAGCTGCTTCAGTTCTTGCGTCAATTTAATCTTGTTAGGATGTAGGCCAATATCTTTTCGCGAAATTCGCCACAACGACGTCACAGAGATGCCCAACGCTTGAGAGCGACGTGCGAGAGACACATTTGGGCTTTCTTCAACTGAAGCCTCAGCGGCAGCAATATTCTCGACACTCGACAATTGTTGATCTGCTAGGACGATTATGACGACCATAAATTGGACGTAGCGCTCTTAACGTTGAGGCCACTGACTCCGAATTTCGGTAGAAAATTTGAATAATTTAGACCCGTTGTTGGCTCGTATATCTTTCCATCATGAAATGGCAAACCTTACTGAAGAGAAATGTCAAAAGAGCGGCAAGAAATATGGCGTCGTTTGCTGTCCCTGTCGTTCTACTTTTGTAGCGTCCCTGTTGAAAAACCCTGTAAAAGACTAGGTCCTGAAGAGCGAATGAACACCAACGCTTTAGCTTAAAGAGTCTTCGATTTCAAGCCAGATGGTAGACACCGTAGATGAAGACCGCGTCTTTAATGACGCTCACGAGTAGACATCAACCAACTAAAAATAGACGCAATTGGGGGCAGCTAGCTACCTGTCTAATTGGAATGGCATGTTGGTTGAAGGTCAGGTTCACCCCGGACTGTAGTGCCATGATGGTAAAATTTACGTGTGTGAACATAAGTTGAACACGGTGTCATAGACGTTCACACTTTTGATTTCAAAATCTAATAAACCAGGAGGTCTTGAAAGCCCTTTCCTTGTTTGCACCAATTGTCTTATTGAAACTCCTGAATTAAAAGTCCTTAGTGGCAGTTCGCAGTCCCACTCATAATCCCAGTTGCATACTTCTCTAGTCTTCCATTTGTCTTCCAGTAATGTTCTTGGTCAATGTTACAACTTCGCATGCTCAAGCACCAGCGTTTACAGTGGTCTCAGAATAAATGCATCTACATCGGTGGTTCAGACAACATGTTAGCAGACTTGTTGGACGGCAAATTATGTGTACCTTGTGGTCAGGCCCAGACGATGGAAACAAACAAAAAAAAAGTGCAATCCAGCACAATCATCCAATTGATAGTGTTTTCGAAAAGTGGCTGTGGAATAGAGAGAGTATGCCTTAATTAAATCCACGAGCCCTCGAAGCGAAGTGGGACATGGTCACATGATAGGGATTGTGAAATTGAAATTGTTTTGGGGTCGGCAATAAATCAACGGTGCCATTCGGCATCGTTCTTGCTTCCGAAATGGGTATGCCATTTCGTACTTGGCCGGTAAAGGCACACGAGAGATAGGAAACCATCATCAGTGTCCCGTAACCAGTGTGACTATGCTTAAGTGAACAACGAAATGGTCGGTAGAATTCCACGTGCTTTTAGCAGGAGTCGGACCAAGGAATAAAATGCTTTTTTTTTTTGGAATCAGTTAAGGAAGGAAACCCAACGACAAAAAATGTCCATTCGACACGACCAACGAACGAAAGCAGTCACATCGAAAATAGATAATTAAGTTCTGGTTGTTGGATGAAGTTGGTGTTGGGGTTTAATCCAAAGTGAATTACCCAAACCATCGAAACAGAAAACTTTAATGAGACAAGTGTTTGCCGAGAGTGCCAAATTATGTCCGTAACGTATGGGATGGGTTTTAAGGATTTACCTTTCTACTTTTACATAAAATCTACTATGTGCCTTAAACAAGCTGAAAGACCAGTTTTCAAGGATCTTCAGTTAACTTACTTACGCAAGTGCCTTGCAGTCCGGAATAACCCTGTTGTCAAAAAACATGGCTTTACATTTCATCCGGCTTTTAGATAACTCCCAAAAATGGACAAAATGGTCTCTTGTACTCTCCAAATGGGCCGCCAGATGTAGCCTTGGAGCGAACTATCAAAAAAACCGAATTGGTCCTTTTCAGCAGGAAATACAAAGTCCCGCACATTAACCCTCCGAAAATTAAAGCATCAAGTTCGCAGAATCAGCCAAATACCTGGGTCTGGTTTTAGATAAGAAACTGAACTGGGAAGCCAACATCTGTTGTGAGTCAAGATAAGCCACGGAGGTATCTTTGATGCAGGAGAGGAGGGCTTTGCACGCTCGCGGTTGCTCGGTTCAGCTCGTCGGACGGGGTGTTGTTCTTGCCCATTCACTCTACATCCTTACTCTACAAACATTTGTATCGTGCAATTTTGTTCATCAAATAAAAAAATAAGAGAAGGAAGTTACTCTACTTAGACTTCGGACGGACAAAGAAGATAGGAAAGAATGATAGGAGAAAATGAAATGAAAAACCGATCACTTACCTATGCCACTACCACTGAAAAAGATCAGGAATTTACCGCGATTCTAAAGTTACTAACCTAAGATAAGCGTAAGCTACCCTAGGAAGTAAAATAAACCCTAAAAATAAATCTTAACTAACTTAAAAACCTAAGGTACCCTACACACGATAAAAATCATTCCCGACATCTTTCCGAGATAATGGTTCATCAAGAACCCGAAATACGCCAGATGGTTTGGCAAAGGTTGGCCTGCCCACCCCACGTGTCCAATGACACGTCCAATGGCTATCCTCCTGGCCAAGTCTATGAAGGATAGCCCCTAAATGTCCTTCCAGTCCCAACCAAAAAGGCGCGAAACAAAAATGTCAGTTTTTTTCAGCTTGCGTCGTCATGTTCGTATCGTCCCGTTATGTATAGTCAATCCACCAATGGACGGCCCGCCCATCGTGCACACACCAAAACAAGAGGCTTTAAACGCCCATATTGGGAGAAACAAAACACATCAAATGACTTTGAAATACATACAATTCATTCTTTCCACGATTTCAAATTTAAACTAGTTAAAACCTTAATTCTGCTCTTAAGATAAAAAAAATGGAAAATTCATATATATATATATCATAAAACTATTACTTACGGTTACACAGGAAGATCCACCGTTGTCCTGCCGGCAGCACGAGGATAGATGTATGCTTGTAATTTTATAGCAAAATATTGCTCAACGCGCACAAAACACTTAAAGGCAGAATTACTGCTTAGCCTAACCTTACGTTATTTTATAAAAGAAAAAAAAAACAATGCCAAAAAATTAAAATAAAATTAATGAAAAAAAAACACTACGCCACTGGGAAACCCCTTTCAGACGACTCCACTGGTACGTCACAGTTGATGTTGTTGTACAACCTGGACTTTTAGTTTGGCTTTGTTTTCGTTTGTCGTTTCGTCTAACACATTATTCTACGAAAACTTATGGTTTGGGGGAATTTGAGGCACGGGGTTCAGTAAATGCTCAAGTTGACCGTTGGTAAAAATGTTGAAATATTGGTGTGGTCAACCAAGTTCCCCGAAGATCTAAGACAGGATGGCTTAATGCACTGTCCGTGTTGTCGAGAGCTACGCAAATGAAGATGAAGTCAGAGAAGATTCAACAGCTGTATGTCAGCCAAAAGTACGTACCTCGCAGTAGATATTCAGGAATATATTCAATTCAATTGCTGTCTCTTTCAAAACAAAACTGACGATCAAAGTCTTCCACCCCAAAATCCTACATGAAAACATGTTTTTCAATTCGAAAATACTTTACTAGCAATATTTTACTCACCCCCACGTAGTTTATATATCCCAAAAATGATTTCTCAAGATTTCTAACAAGCACTGCCTTATTTTGTGTTGCTGTTAGCTTTTTGTGTCTGCAAATTTCTTTTCTTATATTGCTGTCTATGTTCTATTCTGTCCTTTTCAACTCTCCACTACCGATAAATTACATGCGCTAAACACAATGTTGTTTCGTCCAATATTGCTATTCTAATTTGTGACGTCATCTTGTACCTATATCTATGATAAATAATTTATTTAAATCTCACCTATACGTAATATCATTAAAAAATAAATAAATAAATAAATAAACACACAATACTTTATCACCGCTGCAAAAGCGCGACGTCTATGTAAAATAACACAAGTATATATATATATATATATATACATTTATTCATCATAAATGTAATCTCGATAAAAACTAATCACGTCAAAAAAGTCGTATCCTAGAACGCTGACGCCACATTTTTAAACTCTCCACTATACGACCAGCGGAATGGAATTGGAAACATAGTGAAGTGACATTTCAAACGTAAACAACAAGAAACAAAAAAATTCACACGGACGATGCTGACTCTTCTGCGGTAAGCAACAATGTTCATTTATTGTTCATATGTAGCAAATTACATTCGTTGTTTACTTCTTTTTTTCTCTTTCATTGAACTGAGCACCGTACCTATCATGGGCACCGTATCGTTAATGTTGGCGGGTGGATTACTGTGGATGGGAAAGGGCAAGTGATGTAGGTACAGTGAAATCCAATTATACGGTAACGAGCTACTAATATATTTGTTTTCAGAGGCCTGCCGTAACACATCCAAGAACTCGTTAAGAAAGCCTTATACTCTTGTAAAAGGGAATCGGAAAGAAATGGGGCATGCAACCAGATATCTCTTTCTGGCTTTACCCGTCTATCATTTGACCCATACTCCTGTATGGTGTCTTAGTCTAGTGAACGGCTTTAGAAACAGCCTCCAACTGCAACCTACTAAATAAAGTTCAAGGATTAGCTTGCACATGCATTAGCGGAGCTCTTAGAAAGACCCCCTCCGCAGCCCTAGATGCTATCCTACATCTAGTGCCCCTAGATATCAACGGCAAACAGACCGTAGCTTGTGCAGATGTGAGCCTGAGAACCTCGTCACAATCAAATCCCTGGAAGCAATCTCGTTCAGCTCGAAATCAGCCCACGAATGCCGACTGTATCTTAAAGAGATGGCAGAGCATTTTACCATTCACCTCTTTTGGGTGCCGACCCACAGAGACATACCAAGAAATTGACATTCTTCCGCCAGTAGATATGCTAGGTATGCCCCCTGCTACACGTAAATTACTGGTCAAACAGGATGCGATCGAAATGCGATCGAAAGCAATAAGATCAAACATCAGCACCATAATCGGTGTCCTCAAAGGACACTGTCCTATAGGCCTACACTCAAAAAGACTAGGCCTCTTCAGCAATGATATCTGTAGAAGCTGCTTGGACGAGGAAGAGGAGAAAAGTATTACTCACCTTATTTGCTCTTGTCCAGCTCTCTCAGAAAAAAGGAAACTACATCTGGGAGACCACTTTTTCGAGGTGAGCAGGCTAGTATCAGTGTCAGAAACTTCCTACGGTACATAGTTAGCTTTGAATGGTTCAATAAGGCGAACGGATATAGGGAAGCCGATGGATCCAAGTGGTACCACAACGGACCGCATCGCGTGCAGCCACTACTACTGTTAAGGAATGTCAAGGGAATGCACAGGGTCGATATGATTAAACGTTATAAAAATGTTTGTTTTATTTGCAATAATAAATTTAGTTATAATATAAGGCAAAAGGGTAAGTGATACTTAGCGTGATATGTGGAGTGGTCAGCGAACAAGATCCAAGTGACGATCAAGCACAACCACCAGAAATGCAATGCTCCCACACAAAAAGCTTTCGCACACGCAACACAAATTTATGTTGTAAAGCTGTGCGAACTTGTATGATATGCTCTAATAGGTTTCTTATGCTAGCAAGTCATGACAGCAGCATAACTACATCATAAGAACCAATGTCAATAGCTTTACATATAGATATATGACAAACTTAAGATTAAGTGATTAAAGCTTTAACACATAAGTATGATATAAATTTGTATGAATGTAAACGATTGAATGAATGTGAACAATTGGATAAAAGTGTACGATTGAATTATAAATAAGAATGAACGAATGATATTATAGATATATTTGAATGTTGATTGATGGGTCCCAAACATCCCGGCCCCCCTGGAACGAGTTTCAGGACACCGGTAGAAGCGCAAGTTTTGATATTGGGCGAATGAAAGTTCCTGCGGATGTTCTGACGGTTGCTACTCGAACTCGTTGATCAGTACCCTGGTTGACTGATACAATGCGTCCGAGAACCCACTTTGTCGGTGGAAGGTTTGGCTCCTTGATAACCACTAAATCACCCTGTTTAAGATTGGTAGTAGGTCGTTGCCATTTGGGTCGCTCCTGTAGGGTTGTCAGGTACTCAGAGTGCCATCTCTTCCAGAACCCCTGGGTCATACTTTGAAGGTGATTCCACAATGACAAGCGATTTGGCGGCGTCTCCAAAACAGTTGGCTCTGGTACGGCTGTTAATGGTTCACCTACAAGAAAATGGGCAGGAGTTAGTGGATTTAAATCAGAGTCGGACATGGAACATAGAGGACGAGAATTCAAAATTGCTTCTACTTGACTAAGGACAGTATATAATTCTTCGAATGTTAAAATCGAACTCCCAATTACGCGACGCAAGTGCAGCTTTACTGACTTGACGCCCGCTTCCCATAGACCACCGAAATGCGGTGCCGATGGGGGGATGAAGTGCCACGCAATTCCATCCTTGGCTAGAGCTGCTGCGATGATTTCGTTATGCGTTTGTGTCATAACTAATTTGTGCATGTCTGTTAAGCACCGACGAGCTCCATGGAAATTGGTCCCGTTGTCGCTGTAGATGTTGCTGCATTTTCCCCGGCGAGATACGAATCTGCGTAAAGCGGCGATGAAAGCTTCGGTTGTGAGATCACTGACCAATTCGAGATGAATCGCTTTAGTGGACATGCACACAAACAAGGCAATGTAAGCTTTGGCCAACTTCGGTTTACGACAGCGAGATAATTTGATGGTAAGTGGACCAGCATAATCACATCCCGTGTTAGCAAACGGACGGCTCGGCTGTATTCGATGCGGTGGCAAATCGCCCATCATCTGTTGGCTGGTGAGCCTTCGCTGCATGAAGCATGCTTTACAACTGTGGACAATTTTGCGAATCAGATTTCGGCTCCCCATTATCCAAAACTGCTGTCGAACAAAGGCGAATGTTTCAGATACTCCAGCGTGTAGATAGCGTTGATGAATATCTGAAATGATGAGTAATGAAACAGCATTATTTTTGGGTAGTACTATGGGGTGTTTTATGTTGAAAGATACACTCGCATGCTTGATTCGTCCACCGATGCGTAATAATCCATCGTCGTCCAGAAATGCAGAGTATCTCAGCAGCTTAGATTTTGATGGAAGTTGCTTCTTGTTCTTCAGGTATCCGATGTCATATTCAAAGGCATATAGTTGGACAAACTTCAAGATACAAATCCTTCCTGCGAGAATTTCGGAGTACCTCAATCCATGTTTAGGGCGTTCAGTGTAGGTTATACGGCAATTTCTCACAAACCTGAGACAATAAGCAGCCACTCGTTGCAATCGATACCACGAAGAGACCCTCTTGATCAGATCTACGAAGACATGCCCGTCAAACGACGTGACAAGTACACGCCTTGCGACAGTCTTTTCTTCCCTTTTGACGGTCTCACAATTTGAAAGGTCCACAGAGACGCTGGATTTTGGCCAATGGTTCTCGGACTGCAACAACCAAGATGGACCGGTCCACCAGAGACTGTGATTAACGAGATTTGTTGGGGATATACCACGCGATGCACAGTCAGCTGGGTTTGAGTCCGTTGGAACATGGCGCCATGAGTATCGGGGTGCATTTTCCAAAATAGCAGCTGTTCGATTGGCGACAAAGGTTGTCCAGCGACGAGAGGGTGACGAAAGCCAATGAAGGACTATTTCAGAATCGCACCACGCGAATGTTTTTGCGATTTCTACATTTACTGACGAACGAACGAGATTTAGTAAACGAGACAACAACAATGCACCACAGAGTTCCAGACGTGGAATTGAGACGGATTTCAAAGGGGCCACTTTTGTCTTGGCTGCAACGATTGTGATCTTGCAATCACCTGTAGAGGATCTTGATAGCGCGTAGACGACTGCGGCGTAAGCGAGAGATGAAGCATCTGAGAACCCATGCAGTTCAACAGTTTCTTCCGAATGAAATGCATTCCGCGGCACCCGAATTTCTTCGAAACACGGAAGTTGTTGTCTGTAACCCATCCATTTTTCTGACAGCTCCGGAGGAAGAGGATCATCCCAGGTAAGGTTTAACTCTGATGACCAGAGTTGTTGGAACATAATCTTAAACAAGATTACCGAAGGAGCAAGAAGTCCTAAAGGATCAAAAATTCGAGCTATTTCAGATAGCAAAGTTCGACGGGTAACAACGGAACTTGGAGAAGGTTGAGTAAGACGATAAGAATACACGTCGTTGGCTGGATCCCAATACATTCCTAGCACTTTTATCAGCGATTGTGACTGCTCGTGGTCTACGAAAGAGTATTCGCAGTCATCCGACGGAAGTTTTGATAAAAGAGTCCAGCAATTGGAGCTCCATTTTCGAAGCTGAAGATTGGCCTGCGATAGAAGAGTAACCAGCTCATTTTGCAAATCTAGCAACGTTTCGATGTTATTAGCCCCGGTCATGACATCGTCGACATAGACGTCATTAAGTAAAATATTGGCAGCATTAGGATATGAAGATTTGTAATCTTCTGCGATTTGCTGCAACACGCGAACCGACAAAAAAGGAGCTGAAGACGTCCCGTATGTAACCGTTCGCAATCGATAATGTCGAATTGGTTCATTTGAATGATTGCGCCATACGATGCGTTGGTAGTCTCTATCTTGATCCCGAATCCAAATTTGTCGAAACATTTTCACGATATCGGCAGTGAACACAAATCGATGTTGCCGAAACCGCAAGCACACACCTATCAAATCCCGTTGAATAGGCGGACCGATACAAAGTTGGCTATTTAACGAGAGTCCGTTTACATCTTTAACCGATCCATCGAATACGACGCGAAGCTTAGTTGACGAACTTTCAGGTTTTAGAACCGCGTGATGAGGCAAATAAAATTGGTTTGCGGTATTTTTATGAAGTTCATCGGCAGGGATGAGTTCCATATGGCCATGTTGCAGATACTCATCCATGAACTGGGAGTATTGCCGATGCAACTCCGAATTGTTTCGAAACCGGCGCTCCATAGAATGCAAACGAAAGATTGCCGATTTCAAAGTATCTCCAAACGCGGGTGAATTAGCTTTGAACGGAAGGGATACGATGTATTTTCCGTCAGGAGCTCGCGAAAACGTTTTCCGAATGTGATTTTCAGCTGGATCATTAAGAGAAGCATTTTCTTTATGAGAAGGGACTTCTTCTAACTGCCAAAATCGTTGTAAAAGAGCATCCGTATCCACAGCGGTGTGAAATGACGACATCTCCGATTGACAATTACTATCGTCAAAATGTTCTCCCGAAATAACCCAACCGAATGAAGTGTTTTGTGCAATAGGTCGGCCTTGTGGCCCACGGATTTGGTCTGGTTTTAAAATGGTCCAAACTTTATCCGCGCCGAGGAGAACATCAACCGACTTAGAGACATTAAAATGTGGATCCGCTAGATCCAGCATGCGAATATGTTCCCAGTATGATGCGTCGAATGAATTGGAAGGTAAATTCGAGGTTAATTTACCCAACACGAACGCGTCGACCGATAGATTAGCTGCATTGTTACGAGAATGCAGACGAATTGACACGCAGCCGTTAGTAAATCCTGCTTCTCTCGACGATAACCCCATTACAGGAATTCGAGCATGTGTACGCGGAAGTCCTAATCGCTGCGCTAAGGATTCTGTCACAAACGACGATTGAGATCCCGTATCCAAAAGAACACGACACTCAACGAACTGCCCGCGGTTATCTTGAAGTTTAGCTAAGATAGTTGGCAAAATAGTTTGCTTACGAATGCTAAACTCAAGCGAGTGGTTGTTGACCAATGCGGAAGCAGCGCTGGATGTTGAAGCAACATTGTGCTCGGAGGAATTCACGTGGGATTTTTGAGACACTGAAGATACCGATGGTGTAGCGGAATCAGACTTGGAACTATGTTCTGATTCATCATAATGCACCAACGAATGATGTCGTGCTTTACACACACGGCACCGGAACGATGACCGACATTTATTCGAAGAGTGACCCATTCGAAGACAGTTGAAACAAACCATTTGCGTTTTGACGAACTTTCGTCGCGATAGAATGTCTATGGCTAAAAACTGCGAGCACTGCGATAGAATGTGGTCATTTTTGCACATTGGACACGAATTAGTTGCTGACGACTTGGCTAAGTGGGTTTTAATTTGAGCCGTAGTTTTTCCACGCGAAGGAACCGAACGATTTTCCGTTTGACATGATTCGAATGCATCACATCTTAATTCGAGGAATTCAATGAGGTCAATGATCGACATATCGTCGCGAGATCCGACTTCTTCTGCCCACGCGTGTTTCGTGCCTGTATCCACTTTAGCTAGCAATAAATATATAAGCCATGGATCACGACCGGTTTTGTCTAACGCTTTTAGACCCCGAATAACTTCATCCGCATTGTCAGTTATCTTTCGCAGAGATTGTACATTAGGAACACTCATGGAAGGAATGGAAATAAATGTTTGCACGAACGACTGAACAATTAAATTTACGCGATCGTAGCGCCTTTCAAGCCTATCCCATGCTTCAATGTAGTTAGCATCCGAAATTGCGATGTGTTTTATATGGTTCGCCGCATCCTCACGCAAAAATGATTTCAAATAATGAAATTTTTGTGTTGCGGTGAGGTTTGGTTTACTGTCGACTGAACCAGTAAAAATGTCTTTAAAGGATGGCCAATCCTTGTAATTTCCGGAAAAGGGAGGCACAACGATTGGAGGTAAATTCACTGTCGAACACGTGTTTTTGGAAGAATCCAACGTTTTGAGCAACGCACTTTGCTGACTGGCAATTTGTGTTAAAACTGAATCGTTAGTATTCGATTTAACCGAAGATTGTCTTTCGCGAATTGCCTTTTTTAATGCTGCATGAGCCACGAAGTATTTCTCTTCGTAAACACCGAATTCACTGCTGAACTCAGCTTCGTCAGCTTCTTCGACATGCGGTAAGCACTCGTTGTGCAACGACGAAAATTCCGACCACGCTTCGACCACTCTGCTAAGACGAATCTCTAGCATTTCGATGCTAGTATTTTCATCGATAGATGAAACGAAATCTGCAGCACGAGTTAAACACGCTTTTGCGTTTCCACGTTTTTGCTTTATAGCATTCATTTTGTAGCACAAAAACCCCGGTGAAATGCTGACTAAGTACACGATGTATCCTTAGTTAATTATAAAAAAAACTCGCGATACAACTAAAAGGGTAATCGCACGAGAGAAAAATTCTTATAGTTTTGTCTATAACGAGTATATATGTATAAACGTATTTTTTCCCTATAGCACAGCACAAGATCACACACGCGGTTTTTCTTTTACACTTAGAAAAACAGAATACCCAACAGCAGCATACAATTCAGGTTCGTTTTTCAAAAAATTCGGCTTTCGAAGGACCAAAAAAGTTATGTTAAGGAATGTCAAGGGAATGCACAGGGTCGATATGATTAAACGTATGATTAAATGTTTGTTTTATTTGCAATAATAAATTTAGTTATAATATAAGGCAAAAGGGTAAGTGATACTTAGCGTGATATGTGGAGTGGTCAGCGAACTAGATCCAAGTGACGATCAAGCACAACCACCAGAAATGCAATTCTCCCACACAAAAAGCTTTCGCACACGCAACACAAATTTATGTTGTAAAGCTGTGCGAACTTGTATTATATGCTCTAATAGGTTTCTTATGCTAGCAAGTCATGACAGCAGCATAACTACATCATAAGAACCAATGTCAATAGCTTTACATATAGATATATGACAAACTTAAGATTAAGTGATTAAAGCTTTAACACATAAGTATGATATAAATTTGTATGAATGTAAACGATTGAATGAATGTGAACAATTGGATAAAAGTGTACGATTGAATTATAAATAAGAATGAACGAATGATATTATAGATATATTTGAATGTTGATTGATGGGTCCCAAACAACAACCTAACCTTACCTAAAGAGTATTAACGATTGATCCATCTATTTATTTCACTGCAACCATATCAATATTTCCTTGTAAAAGGTTTTTCTAATAAACCTACCTCAGGTCATATAAAACTTATCATCGAAACTAAAAAGTAATAAATCCAAAAATACCACAATTCGCTTGGAATTGAGGAAAAACTTTGCCGCATAATAATCAGGACACAGATTCGCATAAACTTTTTACACACTTGTGTGTATGTATGTTGCTGATGTCAAATTGGGTGATTTTTTTCAAAACTTTTATATAAAGTGGTAGAGTTAGAAACGATAAAAGTTCGGTGCTCGGAATTGTAGATGCGGAATTTGGTAGTTTAACTAACCCTTAACACTTAAAGAAAAATCATTTCAATATACAAACTTCAAAATTCAAAGCTTGTCCAATTGAACACTACATGTCTGTATTTATTCTAACCCGCATACTAAGCCTACCAAAGGTAGATACAAATTACCTATTTGTATGGGGCAAATATACAATGCGATACATCAGAGTCCAATAAATTCCGTAATATGCTTTAAATACAAAACCCTATCCATTGTCCATATTATCTACGAGGCACTAAGTGTGTCCATGTGACAGTGCCAAAATGTCTTCTTGATAGCTTCAGCTTGGTGCACCCCACGTTGGAGTGCGAAGGAATTCGTGAATTAAGATTTATGGCGATGAAAATATTTTTCCACACCTTTCGAATTGTTACTTACCCGACGAAAATCGATGAACAAAAGTACTTAGGAATGCATTGCAGTCTATCAACGATGACTTCGAGAAAAGGTTTGGATGCTGGTCGTGGCATGTTGCTCATGTGTTGCATCTAGCTTAACGTCTTAAAACTTGTGACACCAGGGGGGAGAGATGTGATTAGATCGACAAAGCTTTTGATATCATCGTCAGTCCGTCCGAATGCCACCAGTTTTTAGGCGTGTTGCTAAAAACATAATATGATAATCGTAGAGCTACCATAGTGTCCATCAATATTAAGCCAGAACAAGTGTAAACAATTTATTTTAAGGTCTCAAGTAGATGTGTCCTCACACTAAGGCAAATAGTCCCTTTCCAATGCGGCAGCTGAAGAATTTCCAAGATGGAATCAACCGTGGTGTCCCACTTATGATGGATAAAGTTGAAAAAAAAAAATAAATAAATGAGTTGCTTCGACATATCCGGACAACATAAGTCATTTAGGAATATTAAGGGTTAGTCAGGCCCTTTAAACAGGGATGGGAGCGGAAGAGCCGAAAGGCCAACGACAGTGCTCGTCGTAAATACTGATGGCCCCGTGTGTTAGGAGTATCTAATAAATTGTAGCTGCCCTCCAGGTTGGGGGTAGTGTTTTGAGATGTCCATGATGAACGAAAAAGGATGGTGAGCAGACAAAGGGACTATTCTGATGTAGATTGCCAAGTGCCACACCACAATCAAGGCCAAATTCGCCAACATAAGCCTTATCTGCGCTCATGTTCCGACGGAGGAACTAAGGACTGCTTCTACGAGCTCCTTGACAAAACCTATGAGCGACTACCAAAGTACGATGTCAAAATCGTGCTGGGAGATTTTAACGCAAAGGTAGGAAGAGAAGACATCTTTAGCAGTATTATCGGAAAACAAATCCTACACGACAACACGTCTGGTAACGCACTTAGGCTAATTGACTTCGCTACGGAACGAAATGCTACTATAGCCAACACACGGTTTCCTCACCTCGATAACCATAAGGGGACATGGCGGTCTCCAGATCAATAAACAGTCAACCAAATTGATCACATTGCGATAGATAAGAGGCACGCATCCAGTATTTTGGATGTCCGAACATTACGAGGGGCTAACATCGACTCGGACCACTACCTTGTTGTAGCCAAGGTAAGGATATCCACCACGCCACAAAAAAACCGAAATACTGTGAAAAAATTTAATGTCGACAGACAGCAATCGCCAGAGACCGCAAAGATCTTCGCGCAACGCGTATCCCTTAACCTCTCGACTCACAACATACCACCAACATCTTATGTTGAAGAACAATGGCAACGATGCCAACAAGCCATTAGATCAGCCGCAACTGATGTGCTAGGTTTCTCGTGGCCACCAGCAAGAAACCCCTGGTTTGATGAGGAATGCCGACAGATGCTCGCAGCCAAGAACGAGGCCTACAAGGCTAAGTTGCAGGTGAAGACGAGAGCTGCCATTGAGCTCTATAGGCAAAGAAGAAGGGAAGAACATCGGCTTTTCAGAAAGAAGAAAAAAGAGCAAGAAAAGCGCGCGATCGAGGATATAGAGAGGTGCCACTCCAGGAACGATGTTCGCAAGTTTTATCAAAGTGTAAAACGTCAAAGCCAAGGATACAAGAAACAACAGAATCCTGTCGAAATGAACAAGGAAATATCGTAGTTAAGACACTGTCGATGCTGAGGATATTGAAGAACCACTTCTGCAGACTGTTAAACGGCGATGACGAACAACATTCCGCTGTCAGGCAGAACGAACCATTCAATGTTGGCAACGACAGCGAAAACTGCCAACCACCCGACCTGAGTGAAGTGAAGATAGCAATATCTAAACTCAAACTGAAAATGACGGCCTTCCCGCCGAGCTTGGCATAGATAACTTGGTAAGTTACATCCACCAACTCATAAACCAAATCTGGTCGGATGAAAGTATGCCTGAACCGATCAAATTTTCTCACTTCGGGAGATCCTGGAAAAAACGCAAGAAGTCCAAATCGATACCCACCACCTATTTATCGATTTCAAAGCCGCATACGACAGCATTTATAGAGACGAACTATACAGAGCCATGCCTAGTTTTGGTATACCGCCCAAACTCATCCGTTTGTGTAGGATGACGATGGAAAATTCTCGCTGCTCCATCAGGGTCGGAAACGACCTCACCGACACATTCGATACCAAAAAAGGATTTAGGCAAGGCGATGGGCTGTCATGTGACTTCTTCAATTTGATTCTTGAGAGGATTGTGCAAAACTCCCGAGCCAACACCAGAAGCACAATTTTCCAAAAATCGGTGCAACTACTAGCATCATTGGTAGGACTCAACGTGATGACATAGCCACGTTTGCTAGTATAGGGAAAGAAGCGGTAAAATGGGTTTAGCAGTAAATGAGGGTAACCCTAATATATGCTCTCAACACGAAAGAACACACAACCTTAACGAATTGGACAGAACGTCACCATTGACAGATATAACTTCGAGGTAGAACGGAACTTTGTCTACCTCGGCTCCGCTATTAACTGTGACAACATCATCTCGTCAGAAATCAAACGAATAATTACTCTTGCCAATCGCTGTTTCTTCGGGCTAAGAAGGCAAATTAGTAGTAAAGCCCTCACTCGAACTACTAAGGAGATCCTATATAAGACCCTGATCATTCCAGTCCTGCTCTACTGAGCTGAAGCATGGACCGTATCAAAAGCGGATGAAGAAATCCTTGGTCGATTCGAGAGGAAAATTCTTCGGTCCCGTTTCCGTTGACGGGCTATGGAGACGAAGATTCGACCACGAACTATACGAGCTGTACAGCGACATACACCTGGTCAAAAAAATCCGCATTTGACGTTTAAGATGGCTAGGACATGTAGAAAGAATGGACACCAATACTCCGGCTCGCAGAGTCTTCGATTCACAGCCAGACGTCGGAGGCAGTCTAATTGGAGAGGCATATTGGTTGAGGCCCAGGTTCATCCCGGACTGTAGCGCCACTTAAGAAGAAGAAGAAAGTAAAGCCCCTTTAGATATTGGCATCTTGCTAACAATCAGTTTTTCAAAATATTTTCAAAACTATTCTAACACATGAATAGGTAGCAGTCAACAAGCGTGATTAACAACTTTTTAAAAAAAAGTGCAAAAGGATTTAGTTGTGGCGAATATTTTCATCAATCCAACACTCACCTTTTACCGGTAAAGTAATAAAACCAAAGAAGAAAAGAAAAAACCTTGATCCTATCCAAGTTCCAGGAATCGAACGAAGATTTACGATTGCGATGTGCTTTAGTGTGTGAAATACAGCTGTGAAGGAAGTTCGTCCTTTTGGGTGCATTGTTTTACGCCAGTGCTTCTTGGGCATTATTCTCATGTGGACCAGGCAAAAATGAGGAAACGTATCGATTTTGTGCAAGGACAATTATTGTCCTTTTTGCTGCAGGGCGAGTGAGAGAGAGAGAAAAAAATGATAAATGGTTATTACATGAAAGGAAATGTGGTCTCTTTTATTTCTTTGTTTCAGCCGCATGTACATGGGTAGGAGTGTGTTCAAACACAGATTTAAATATAACAAGGATGCGAGATAATTTTACAATTAAAGATGAAGGACGAATGGACTTTATTCCGTCGGATAATTAAAAGTAAAGGAACAGTCAACATCATGATACACACATGTTAATATAAAAAGCAAACGAGTAACCACATCAAAGGGACCACATTAAAAATAATTCTAAAAGGAATGTCCTTTTTTCTGCACCCCGCCTCCCACATACCTAAAGTGATGTGGTAGGTGTTAAAAATTGGTTCAAAGAAGGCATGAGATTGTGGTGACTTTTGCACTTTATTACCCACACACAGGAAAAGACCATTCGACTAATTTGCATGTACTCTTCATTCATATCCTTGACTCAATATAAATGCAAAGCACTTCACTTGCGCGGATGTTATAAAAATGGACACTTGCTCGTAGAACTATTTAAAAGTCTTCGCCCTCTCTAGTTTAAAATTCCAAAGACAGAGACTGAAACGATGGTGGCAGGTATGGAGGAGATTTCAAATCCACAGTTAAGGCATCCCGCAACTCGGAGCGAAGCAAAGGATGTGTTTTTTTTCTATGGCCCACGAATAGATTAAGTTCTCGCTCATATTATGGAATAATTTTACTTTGTTAAGCCGATCGTTAAATGGAATATTCATAAGAATTGTACAACATTTTCTGCCGCCCGACGTCAGAGTATTTTTAAAGAGGCGCATAGCGCCAACGTGCAATGGGCTGTCAAACAAGG
The DNA here is from genome assembly GCA_932526625.1 of Rhingia campestris. NCBI lineage: Eukaryota > Metazoa > Arthropoda > Insecta > Diptera > Syrphidae > Rhingia > Rhingia campestris. The sequence goes on from OW052183.1 coordinate 142,189,038, forward strand.
ACCCATTTCACTTGTTGGATTGTTTTTGTTGCTTTATGTGTGATAAAATCTGGGAAAATGTTTCAATTTTTTTGGGCTATCCATTGAATGATTTAGCTAGGGAAAACTTTTTCCTCATGTATCTTTTTTTTAAAGAAGACTTTAGAAGAGTTTTCAGCTTAAAGATACATTTTAAGTGGGGTAGATAAAAAACAAGTTGTTTTTGATAGGACTTTGTGGTTTAGGGGAGTATGGTATATGAGCAATATTTAAGTGAAAGTGTCGATTTAGCTCAAATAAACACTCACTAAGGCACTCACTCTCAGGCGGCAGCGGAGGAATTCCCTAGATGGAGTCAACGGTGGTGCCCACAGCTCCAGTTTGATCGAACTGGCAGTGTAATCCCTATATGAGCTGCTTCGACATATTTGAACACCAGGTCTATACGGATTTCCAATACTGAGCTAGGGTTTTGGAAAAGAGTTGGTGGCGGAGGAGCCCTCAATGGGTCAACGGCAGCGCTCATATCCCAAAATGGGCTACTGACATCGGTATTTTTCTGGCCCGCTGTACTAAGGTCAAAACAAGGGCCTGGAGCTAAAGGTTGCGGGTTGTGCTTTGTGCTAACTACCCATCCACGGAAAAAAGATTATGTTACGAAGCAACCAATAACTTCGGAATGGACTGATATTATTGTTGACGACCATGCTAAACGACAAAAGGACAACGACGTTCGTATCTGCACCTGGAATGTGAGAACATTAAACAGGAGAGGTGCAGGCGAACAACTAGCGGAAGCCCTAAACTGCTACAAAGCAGACATCACTGCCTTCCAGGAAATACGATGGGATGGGCCGGGCAAAAAAAAGGATGAAAAACTGTGACATCTATTATGGGCCGTGTTATAGTGAGCAGAAACAGCGACTATTTGGATGCGGATTTGTTATAGGTGCCAGACTTAGACAAGAAGTTTTCAAGACATTAGCGAACGCATTGTAACAATCCGCATCAAGGCCAAATTCGCCAACATAAGCCTTATATGCGCTCATGCTCCGACGTAGGAAAAAGATGATATAACTAAGGATTGCTTCTACGAGCTCCTCGACAAAACCTATGAGCGATTACCAAAGTACGATGTTAATATCGTGCTGGGAGATTTTAACGCAAAGGTAGGAAGAGAAGACATCTTTAGCAGTACTGTCGGAAAATATAACCTACACGACAACACGTCTGGTAACGGACTTAGGCTAATTGACTTCGCTACGGAATGAAATGTCACTATAGCCAGCACACGGTTTCCTCACCTCGATATCCATAAGGGGACATGGCGGTCTCCAGATCAACGAACAGTCAACCAAATTGATCACATTGCCGCAACTGATGTGCTAGGTTTCTCGCGGGCACAAGCAAGAAACCCCTGGTTTGATGAGGAATGCGGACAGATGCTAACAGCCAAGAACGAGGCCTACAAGGCTAAGCTGCAGGTGAAGTCGAGAGCTGCCATTGAGCTCTATAGGCAAAAAAGAAGGGAGGAACATCGGCTTTTCAGAAAGTAGAAAAAAGAGCAAGAAAAGCGCGAGATCGAGGATATAGAGAGGTTCCTCTCCAGGAAAGATGTTCGCAAGTTGTACCAAAGTGTAAAACGTCAAAGCCAAGGATACAAGGCTCGAACAGTATCCTGTCGAGATGAACAAGGAAATATCGTAGTTGAGACACAGTCGATGTTGAGGATATGGAAGAACCACTTCTGCAGACTGTTAAACGGCGATGACGAACAACATTCCGATGTCAGGCAGAACGAACCATTTAGTATTGGCAACGACAGCGAAAACTGCCAACCACTCGACCTAAGTGAAGTGATGATAGCTATATCTAAACTCAAGCTTAATAAGGCCGCCGGAAATGACGGCCTTTCCGCTGAGCTTTATAAAGCTATCGGAGATGAATTGGTAAGTAGCATCCACCAACTCATAAGCCAAATCTGGTCAGATGAAAGCATGCCTGAAGAATGGAACCTCAGCACCGTTTGCCCGATCCACAAAAAAGGAGACCCTCTGAACTGCGCCAACTACAGAGGCATACGTCTGCTCAACATCGCCTACAAGATCCTGTCTGCCGTAATATGTGAACGCCTGAAACCGTCTACCAACAACCTGATCGGCCTTTATCAGTGTGGTTTAAGGCCATGAAAGTCCACAATCGATAAAATTTTCACACTTCAGCAGATCCTGGAAAAAACCCAAGAAGTCCAAATCGATACCCATCACCTATTTATCGATTTCAAAGCCGCATACGAAAGCATTTATAGAGACGAACTATACAGAGCCATGTCTAGTTTTGGTATACCGCCCAAACTCGTTCGTTTGTGTAGGATGACGATGGAGAATTCTCGCTGCACCATCAGGGTCGGAAACGACCTCACCGACACATTCGATACCGAAAAAGGATTAAGGCAAGGCGATGCGCTGTCATGTGACTTTTTCAATTTGATTCTTGAGAGGATTGTGCAAAACTCTCGAGCCAACACCAGAGGCATACGCCTACGGTATTGACATTGGTAGTTCTCAACGTGATGTCATAGCCACGATTGCTAGTATAGAGTAGGAAGCGGCAAAAATGGGTTTAGCAGTAACTGAGGGTAAGACTAAGTATATGTCAACACGAAAGGACACACAACCTCGAAGAATTGGACAGAACGTCACCATTGACAGATATAACTTTGAGTTAGTACGGGACTTTGTCTACCTCGGCTCCGCTATCAACTCTGACAACAATATCTCGTCTCAAACGAAGAATTACTCTTGCCATTGTTTCTTCGGGCTAAGAAGGCAATTTAGTAGTAAAGCCCTCACTCGAACTACTAAGAAGGTCCTATATAAGACCCTGATCATCCCAGTCCTGCTCTACGGCGCTGATGCATGGACCGTATCAAAAGCGGATGAAGAAATCCTTGGTCGTTTCGAGATTTAAATTCTTTGAAAAATCTTCGGTCCCGTTTGCCTTGACGGGCTATGGAGACGAAGATTCAATCACGAACTATACGAGATGTTCAGCGACATACCCCTAGTCAAAAACTCCGCATTGGACGTTTTATATGGCTAGGACATGTAGAACGAATGGACCCCAATACTCCGGCTCGCAGAGTCTTCGATTCCCAGCCAGACGTCGGACGCAGTAGAGGAAGACCTCGCCTTAAGTGGCGCGCACAAGTAGAAACCGACCTCAACCAACTTGAAGTGCGCAACTGGAGGCAGTTATCTAAGGAGTGGGCCAATTGGAGAGCCATGTTGGTTGAGGCCCAGGTTCATCCCGGACTGTAGCGCCACTTAAGTAAGTAAGTATACTCGGGTCGCTGGAATTTGCGGTCCGAATTCTGTTATTCCAAAACAAATTAATGGATAACCGATAGTTCTCCTTGATCAATTGGTTGATGAGAAGACTCATCTGCTGCCGTCAATGCTTTACACAGGGTCATGGTACTAAGCACTCAGTGGTTGCCACTGGAAGGCTGAGAGTAGGAGTTGGTAGGTACCAGCTAGGTGAAAACTCAAGGTTTCATATAATCGCCTACCGTCTGACCACCACCAACAGCACACATATCCGAAATTTCAGTCAACTCGGACGAGTAGTTCAGGCTCTAATAACAATAACAGACTTCGGACTGCAAACAAACATTTTGTGGAAACTACTTTTTTGAACAAAGGGTTCCTCAAAGAAATTTTTAAAAATCTCAACTTCGAATTTTCTGCCACCACAATACTTCCCTAGTCTACGTATACTGCAGAAGTAAAACACTTTAAGGTCAAAATAACAATTTACTTTACTATTCCTACACTACCATCCTGAAGTACTCTAGTTATTGGATAGATATCACTAGTTTGCTTAAAGATACATTGACTTACCAACTCCAGTTAACTGAATATCCGCAATACCAAATCACAATCACTTGACACCTTACATACACACAAATAACATTGCGTGCATGTCCCCCCTTAAATCCAAAATCCAACATGCCCTGATTAGCAATCACATTCACATACCGATACCTGTGATCGTGATGTGTATTTTGAAAATGTGTTGCGAATGTGTATAAATCCGCCATACGATGTCAACGATGACAAATTAGAGAAAATCCTCGCATTAATTAACTCGCATCACTTTATGCAACAAGTCCCCAATCGAACATGGTAATTAATTAATGAGTGTCATTACAATTTACACGAGGATGACGCCGATGAGTATATCAGTATCCACCTGGAACTGTAGTTGTTAAAAAAAAAAAAAACTATCAACCATCCCTGCTCTAGTGTTCGCATGCATATTTGGAGCAGCACAGCATGCACAGTCATCCCAAACAAGCACGAGCTACGAGTAAAGCTGGTTATTAAGGATTTTCTCTTCAAGCATCATGGTTTCACTATTTTTTTGTTGCTTTTTTTTATAAATTGCATTGCATAACAAAGTTGAAATAAAAATTCTTTGGCGAAGCATATAAAAAAAAATTCCAACACCATAAAACATTTCAGGCGAAAGACAAAGGATTGTATATTTCGTTGTTTAAAGGAAAAGATATTTTTCTAGATTTATGCTCAGCTCGGAATCCCATATGGCAAGGCATTGTTTGCTCTGTTTCCGGGAATTTCAAACAATAATAGGAGATTAGAGATGAGATAGATTTTTTTTTTTTCAGAACGAAACTATTTCTGTGAATAGCAGATTGTGCTGACTATTGAGAATATTTCATTTCCATTCATTTCAAGAAGATAATGAGGATTTAAAACGTTTTCTGTATTTTCTTAATTAATCGCATTAGCAGAGATAGCCAAGGCCATATGAAGAGAAATTGCCGACCCTCCCGGGGGTAAAGCAAAACTAAATTTCATACCATCTACTGGGATCGCTTTATGTCTGAATGCTGAATAGCAACATGAGTGATGATTAAGATGTTTTAAAGAACACAATTGCACACAACTTGCGGGTTCTTCAGACCACCTCTACGGACCGCTTTAAAATTAAAGACCTGATGGTATTAACCACTTTATAGTTTTTGTGTCGATAGGCTAACTGAGTGGGCTGGCTATACCATACCATATGTAAGTGCTGGCAAATTCCTTTGGCAGAAATGTCTTAGCAATTAACGACCTTATTAGGTAGGGGACTTTTTCAATTAACCCGATTGCCCTTCGGAATACACAATGCGACCGCAACTTGGCAGCGCTTTATTGATAGGGTACTTACTTACTTAGTCACTTACTTAAGTGGCGCAACAGTCCGGGATGAACCTGGGCCTCAACCAACATGCCTCTCCAGTTAGCCCAGTCCTTAGCTAACTGCCTCCAGTTGCGCACTCCAAGTTGGTTGAGGTCGGTTTCTACTTGTGCGCGCCACTTAGTCTTCCTCCACTGCGTTAGACGTCTGGCTGGGAATCGAAGACTCTGCGAGCCGGAGTATTGGGGTCCATTCGTTCCACATGTCCTAGCCATCTTAAACATCCAATGCGGAGTTTTTTTTGACTAGGGGTATGTCGCTGTATAGCTCGTATAGTTCGTGGTTGAATCTTCGTCTCCATAGCCGTCAACGCAAACGGGACCGAAGATTTTCCGACGAATTTTTCTCTAGAATAGACCAAGGATTTCTTCATCCGCTTTTGATATGGTCCATGCTTCAGTGCCGTAGAGCAGGACTGGGATAATCAGGCTCTTATATAGGATCTCCTTAGTAGTTCGAGTGAGGGCTTTACTACTAAATTGCCTTCTTAACCCGAAGAAACAGCGATTGGCAAGAGTAATTCTTCGTTTGATTTCTGAGGAGATGTTGTTGTCAGAGTTAATAGCGGAGCCGAGGTAGACAAAGTCCCGTACTACCTCAAAGTTATATCTGTCAATGGTGACGTTCTGTCGAATGCGTCGATATTGTGTGTCCTTTCTGCTAAACCCATTTTTGCCGCTTCCTTCTCTATACTAGCAAACGTGGCTATGATATTACGTTGAGTCTTAACAATGATGTCAATATCGTCGGCGTTTGCTAGTAGTTGCACCGATTTTTGGAAAATTGTGCCTCTGGTGTTGGCTCGGGAGTTTTGCACAATCCTCTCAAGAATCAAATTGAAAAAGTCACATAACAGCGCATCGCCTTGCCTTAATCCTTTTTTGGTATCGAATTTGTCGGTGAGGTCGTTTCCGACCCTGATGGTGCAGCGAGAATTCTCCATCGTCAGCCAACACAAACGGACGGGTTTGGGCGGTATACCAAAAATAGACATGTCTCTGTATAGTTCGTCTCTATAAATGCTATCGTATGCGGCTTTGTTGTAGTGCAGGTGGTGGGTATAGATTTGGACTTCTTGGGTTTTTTCAGGATCTACCGAAGTGTGAAGATTTGATCAGTTGTGGCATTCCAGGCCTTAGGCCATTTCGATAGGGGACGATCACGTTGTTGGTAAACGGTTTCTGGGGTTGACATATTACGGCAGATAGGATCTTGTAGGATCTTTTTGTATTTTGGACAAACGATGCTGAGGTCATTCTTCAGGCATGCTTTCAACCGACCAGATTTGTCATATGAGTTGCTGGAAGTTACTTACCAAGTCATCTCCCACGGCTTTATTAAGCTCAGCGTGAAAGCCTTCATTTCCGGCAGACTTGTTAAGCTTGAGTTCAGATATTGCTATACTCACTTCAAATAGGTCGGTTTGTTGGCAATTTTAGCTGCCTGACAGCGGAATGTTGTTCGTCATCGCCGATGAATATTCTGCAGAAGTGGTTCTTCCATATCCTCAGCATCGACTGTGTCTCAAGTACGATATTTCCTTGTTCATCTGGACAGGATTCTGTTCGAGCCTTGTATCCTTTGCTTTGACGTTTCGCACTTTGCTAAAACTTGCGAACATCGTTTCTGGAGTAGCACCTCTCTACATACTTGATCGCGAGCTTTTTTTGCTCCTTAAATCCTATCCCACATGGGTATATTAGTTTTGAAACATAGTTTGTAACATAGAGAAATAATTTAGCCAGATATACCTAAAAGTATATGGATGGACTCAGAACCGATACCTGAGTTGATTTAGCCATGTCTGTCTGTCCGTCCTTCCGTCTGTCTGTTCGTCACCGATTTTTGGGCCTTACATTTTGAGCTAGGGTAATAAAATTTCGTATATACGATCCTTGTCCGGGACACCAGAACAGTTGTACACATTTTTAAAATCCGCGAACTTCCACGCCCCCTTTTTAGAAAAACCTTGTTTTTGGCCAGACGTTAGACAAGTTTGAAAAGTTTCCGAACAAGATATTTCGACAATACTAATTTCTATATTTTGTTCAAACAAAGTTTTTTGCAACGCCAAATTTTTGGGGGCGTTTTTAGTAAAAAAATTTTTTTTTTTAAATATAAAAAAAATCGAGAAATCTTTTGGTGCAAAATCAGTGGTTTTCGTCTATAGATCATTTTAACCCACGAATTTAACATCGTACTTCTGTAGTCGCTCAGAATTGTCAATGAGCTCGAAGAAGCAATCTTTTGCAATGTCATCTTTTTGCTTGTTCGGGGCGTGAGCGTATATAAGGCTTATGATGGCGACTTTGGCCTTGATGCTAATTGTTACAATGCGTTCGCTAATGTCTTCTTGCCGAAGTCTGACACTTATAACAAATCCGCATCTGAATAGTCGCTGTTTCTGCTCACTATAACACGGTCCATAGCAGATTTCACAGTTTTGATCCTCTTTTTGCCTGGCCCATCCCATCTTATTTCCTAGATAGCAGTAATGTCTGTTTTGTAGCAGCTTAGGGATTTTGCTAGTTGTTCGCTTGCATCTGTCCTGTGTAAAGTACTCACATTCCAGGTTCAGATACGAACGTATATAAGGCTTATGATGGCGACTTTGGCCTTGATGCTAATTGTTACAATGCGTTCGCTAATGTCTTCTTGCCGAAGTCTGACACTTATAACAAATCCGCATCTGAATAATCGCTGCTTCTGCTCACTATAACACGGTCCGTAGCAGATTTCACAGTTTTGATCCTCTTTTTGCCTGGCCCATCCCATCTTATTTCCTAGATAGCAGTAATGTCTGTTTTGTAGCAGCTTAGGGATTTTGCTAGTTGTTCGCTTGCATCTGTCCTGTGTAAAATACTCACATTCCAGGTTCAGATACGAACGTCGTTGTCCTTTTTTCGAGGCTATTGGTAATTTCGAAACAATGATTTTTTAATCCAAAGCACAACTCTCAACCTGGAGGCCCAATTCCAATTTATTAGATATTCCTAGGACACGGGGCCATCATTAACCACTGCGGGATTGAACGCTGCCATTGGCCTTTTGGCTCTGCCGCCACCATCTCTGTTCAAGGGGCCTGATTCCTATATAAGCTGTTGTCCGAATATGTCGAAGCAGCATATCTAGGTTCGCCTGGGACTGCAGGCCAGGTAATCTGTGCCATTCTGACCAGGCTGTATGTAGTTTTGTTGTTTTTCGTCTTGTTATCAATACTCGCACTTATCGTTTAGCAAGTCAAATCCGGTTGGATGAGAACAGTGCCTAATGGTTTTAACTCCAAGTAAAAATAAGCACATTTAATGTGTAGTCAAAGTTACAACCACTGGGTATTATCAAGTTTAAGCCAATCAGAGTCAATCCCCGTTCTATAATATCCAAACATCTCCTTTTATAGTCACACTTTAAAAAATATCCTGTCCATCCGCTATTTTACATTTTTTTTATGCTGTCACACTTTTTGTTCAACATTTTTAAAACCAATTCATTGAATGGGGTCGTTTTTGTATTCATACTTCTAGTCAATTTCAGGTGGCTGTCAGTTTGTATACAAAATGCATCCAACCGATTCGATTTTCAATTCTCAACATGTCATCTGCATAAAGATCTTTTTTAAAAGTTTAAAAAAATATTACGTTCCCTTTCATTACCACTACAAAACTCAACGAAAACATCAAATAATGCCAGTTGTGTGTGTAAAATTGTTATCCTCTCCATGTGTGGAAGTATTATGTATCATGTTCCAGTTTATAGAGGGGAGACCACCTTGTGTAATGCAAAACGTCTCATGTTCCTGTTGGAAAACTACCATGAGATTAATTGTAATTAAACCGTTTTGTTGCATTTTCTGACAGAAGTTACCCAACATAACGTAGTACAAATGGGTGAGCATCGCAGAGGGGTTGTGTATACCTAACGGGTTGTTCGTCTAGGTTATGGCAACATGCGTATAGCCTATTTCAGCTGAGTAAAAGTTCAGTTTCACAGATGACAAGTAGCAGTAGTGTTGCCAAGTTCATGCGATTGGAAGAAAAATCGATAAAAATTTTTTATTTGGCTTCTAATGTTGACCTAGAAAAGGCACATTTAGGCCTTTAGCAAAAATTACCAACTACCCGAGATAAGTGAAGTGAGGATAGCAATGTCTAAACTCAAGCTTAACAAAACTGCCGGAAATGACTTACTGACCAACTCATAAACTAAATTTGGCTGGAAGAAAGTATGCCTGGAGAATGAAGCCTCAGCATCGTTTGCTCGATCCACAAAAAAAGAAGTTCCTCTGAACTGCGCCAACTTAGAGTGGCAAAAGTCTCCTTAAATCGTTTACCAACAACCTGATCGGGACTTATCAATTTGGTTTTAGGCCAGGAAAGTCCACAACCGATCAAATTTTTCCACTTCGGCAGATCCTGGAAAAAAAAACCCAAGAAGTCCAAATCGATACCCAACACCCATTTATCGATTTCAAAGCCGCATACGGCATTATTTATAGAAATGAACTATACAGATCCATGTCTAGTTTTGATATTCCGGCAAAACTCATCCCAGACGTGCTCTACGGCGTTGAAGCATGGACCGCATCAAAAGTTAAAGTAATCCTTGATCGTTTTGAGAGAAAATTTTTGAAAAATTTTCGCCTCCGTTTGTGTTCAGGATCGTTCAGAAGACGATTAAACCAAGAACTATAAGAGCTGTACAGCGACATACCCCTGATCAAAAAAACTCCGCATTGCACGTTTAAGACGGCTAGGACATGTAGAGCGAATGGACACCAATACTCCGGCTCGCAGAGTATTCGATTCCCAGCTAAACGTAAGTAGAAACCGACCTCAACCAACTAGAAGTGCGCAACGAGAGTAGGTAAGTAAGGACCGGGCTAATTGGAAAGCCATGTTGGTTGAGGCCCAGTTTCATTCCGCACTGAAGCACCACTTAAGTATGCACTTAGGACTTAGCCCCTTAGATTATATAACCCAGTGATGGACAGAAGGATTTGTAGGATATTGGTAGCAGGTTCGAAAGGGTGAGGTGAGGGTGCGGTTTCGAAGAATTTTGCTCTAAAAACGACCTTTGAGGATTTCTTCATCCAATTTTGGTACGGTCCATGCTGCAGCTCCGTAGAGAAAGACTGGGATGATCAGGTTCTTATATACAATCTCCTTAGTAGTTTGAGTGAGGGCTTTACTACTGAATTGCCTGCTTAGCCCGAAGAAACAGTGGTTGGCAAGAGTAATTCTTCGTTTAATTTCTGACGAGATGTAGTTGTCAGTAGGCTGGTGATACATTGAACCACACGGGACAACCTTAAGTGATGATTGGCCTTATGAGGGCCATGTAGCAAATGACTTTCACCCTTGAATCTAGTTGACTGCTTTGAAACAGTCTTCTTGCTTGACTCTCTGGCCAGACAAGCATCCATTTCAATTCTCACCGCCAACGGCTGACCGATGATGCATAATTTTTTTCAGTTTTTTCTGGTATCGCCTGAAGCCCTTAGCAATGGGATCCTAAAGAGAATAGTTTCGGGGTTTTGGAAATTGATCCCTTAATGTGATCGAAGTGACGTTGCAAAAGTATGTTGTATGATTATTGGACCTGATCTGTACGCCACTAAATCATCTGCGTACGTTATAGCGTGTCTAAGAGAACCTACAAGATCACTCGTATAAATGTTAAACAATATCGGGGAGTTCACCGCCCCTGTTGTAAACCGTTTTTAATTTCAAAGACTTTATTCGACGCGTTGCCACATTGACGACGAACTTCTTTCCAATAAGCATTTCAGAAGTCAGCTTCTAGAAAAGATCCTCTAACCATCGGTGTCGAAGGCCTTCTTAAAGTGTCCCTGTGCACTGTTTTTTGGACTTATTCCATTGAATGTCGGACACTAGTTTCGACGAGGCTTGAATAGTGTCATGCCTCCATTGACTATCTTTTGGAATACCCTGCTTACATTCGGCAGAAGGCTTATTGGTCGAAGATTAACTCAGTTTGTTTTTTCCTTGTCCTTTTTAAAGATAGGATGTACCACTGCCGTTTTCCAGTGCACAGGATTGTGTGCATTATTCAGTGCATTGTTAAACAGGGTGGTGGACTGCTTTGTTGGCAGGTGTCTCAATACGACGTTTTCTCCCTCCGAATTTTAATTTTCCAGTGATACAAAGATGTCCAGGAGTTCATCTCTTTGCACGAATAGCATCAGGCTATTGGCGACTATGCCATTGGAAGGGTTTTTGTCATTGAATACGGTAAAACCGTGATTCTCAGATCAACAAGCTTGGAGTTCAGCACGTAAATAAAAGTGATTCAGAAAGGCTCACTCTCTCTCCCCAATATCGCGATTTGGGCGAACAGGTTGTTCACCGTATACCCGGTATCGAAGATAGCGCCTATCGAATTCACCTTCTCCTGAGGATTTTCGATCGTTAAAAAACCGTCGTTCGAGTTAACACTTTCCGGACTTATACCAACAGCCGTCAATGTCTGTCATTTTTTTCTATTTGGGAAATTCGGACACATGGAATGTCGTTATGATCTTTCTCCTGATCTGGTTTCTGGTTTTTATAGCCTGAATTTTCTTGCCCCAGTACAAACTTACAGATTTTATGTAATTCTCCGAGGTTAACTGTTAAAGGTTTTTGATCAGTGACTTCAGTGTCCGAATCTCCGGGTCTTGTCTATCGGTGGACTGTTTGTGCAGCTTTTTTCGAGAGCATTGTGCTTTTGTGTCTGTGGAGTGCATCGATTGTTGGCGTTCGATATTTCTCCGTCTGGTCATCGGAACTATCTACCTTAGGGATAGTTCGATCCATTGACCTCATTCATTTTTAGTAGGTAAATTTCGTTCAATTTCGTCGTTTGTTAGGTTTCTGTTTGTCGGTGGACTAATTTCGCTTAAACGTAATTCTCTCTTTACAACTCTGGTGAAGAGCGGCCAGTTCGTCCTCCGATAGGCGAAAGGATGCACTTGGTAGAACAACTCCAGCTGAATTTGCTCTTTTGGGATCTTAAATATGGCAGCAAGCCCGAGATGGTCACTATCGTTCTCGAATGCTTGTACACAGTTCCGCGCGTGTTCGTTATTTGTCAATTCTAGTCTAGCGTCCATAAGCACTAAGTACAGGAAAGAGTTTCATCTCGGGCTCAACCTCAACTCCTTCAATTTTGAGTTTAGCTACATTTGTATTACCCTTCAGAGATAGGAGACAGCACTGTGTTTTTGCCTTTGCGAATGTGGATGCTTGAGTTCAGTTAAAATTCGTTGGCGTTGCAACTGTAAAACTTGGGGCTCTTTTCGTGGAGTCCTTAAAGAGTAAACGAACTCATCCGCGAATGTATCAATTGGATACATAAGTCTACACAACATCGCCTACAAGATCCTATCTGACGTAATTTGTGAACGCCTGAAACCGTTTACCAATAACCTGATCGGCCCTTATCAGTGTGGTTTTAGGCCAGAAAAGTCCACAATCGATCAAATTTTCACACTTCGGCGGATCCTGGAAAAACCCCAAGAAGTCCAAATCGATACCCACCACCTATTTATCGATTTCAAAGCCGCATACGACAGCATTTATAGAGACGAACTATACAGAGCCATGTCTAGTTTTGGTATACCGTCCAAACTCGTCCGTTTGTGTAGGATAACGATGGAGAATTCTCGCTGCACCATCAGGGTCGGAAACGACCTCACCGACAAATTCGATACCAAAAAAGGATTTAGACAAGGCGATGCGCTGTCATGTGACTTTTTCAATTTGATTCTTGAGAAGATTGTGCAAAACTCCTGAGCCAATACCAGACGCACAATTCTCCAAAAATCGGTGCAACATCTAGCACACGCTGACGATATTGACATCAATGGTAGGACTCAACGTGATGTCATAGCCATGTTTGCCAGTATAGAGAAGGAAGCGCCAAAAATAGGTTTAGCAGTAAATGAGGGTAAGACTAAGTATATACTGTGAACACGAAAGGACACACAACATCGACGAATTGGACAAAACGTCACCATTGACAGATATAACTTTGAGGTAGTACGGGACTTTGTCTACCTCGGCTCAGCTATTAACTCTGACAAGAACATCTCGTCAGAAATCAAACTTAGAATTACTCTCGCCAACCGCTCTTTGCCAACCACTAAGAAAGCAATTTGCTAATAAAGCCCTCACTCGAAATACTAAGGAGATCCTACATAAGACCCTGATCATCCTAGTCCTGCTTTACGGCGCTGAAGCATGGACCGTATCAAAAGCGGATGAAGAAATCCTTGGTCGATTCGAGGGAAAAAATCTTCGAAAAATCATCGTTTGCGTTGACGGGCTATGGAGACGAAGATTCAACCACGAACTAAACAACCTGTATAGCGACATACCCCTTGTCAAAAAACTCCGCATTGGACGTTTAAGATGGCTAGGACATGTAGAAAGAATGGACACCAATTCTTTCGCAGAGTCTTCGATTCCCAGCCAGACGTCGGACGCAGTAGAGGAAGACCTCGCCTTAAGTGGCGCGCACAAGTAGAAACCGACCTCAACCAACTTGGAGTGCGCACCTGGAGGCAGTTAGCTAAGGAACGGGCTAATTGGAGAGGCATGTTGATTTAGGCCCAGGATTTTCCAAGGATACCCTTAAAATAAACCCAGATGTTGTCCTCTCCTTAACCGTGTGTCATGTCTTGCAACAAATTTACTTCGAAACAATGTTTCTTTTTTTTTAATCTGGCAACTCTATGAACGATTGCATCGCTGTAAAAGTTTTGATGTCCTGGAAATGTATGTTAGGTAGAATCGTACGAATACGAATTATTTTTGTTGGCAAAGCGTCGCGACTAAAACAGGGAATGCTTGGGACTGTACGTAAAGGGATCCGACCCCTGGTAGGATGCGTTTGTTTGATGTTGTTTATGTCCCTTAGATGTCGCATAAAGTGTAGACAATTCACATGTGTACACATTCCACTTTGCTGGTAAAATTGATGCAGTCTCTCTGCGGGGGCAACTGTAGCATCATGCCGTCTGAAATATTGTCTTGTATTAGTGCGACAACGCAAATTGTTGGAAATGTTGAAGGATTGAAGTGTGTAATTTGGAATTCGTTGAGCGTCTAATGAAAATCCAGTGAGACTGTACTAGGAGGTGCTGTTTCTCTGGGTTTATTCAATTTATATTCAAGTCAATGACACTGACGGATCCAGACTATGTTGGAAACTAAATATGGAAGAGGTAACTCACAATATTCAGATGTGTAGTGGTAGTTTATTTAGCGAGACAGTTGGTTTATGTATGTTCGAGGTTTAGTGCGTATGTTGTTAAATGAAATGTTGCAGGTTTGTTTCTACCTTAATTGCAAATACGCACAAAAATCCAAGTCTGTCATTATTGTTGTTCAAAAGGATTCATAAGAGAGTTTCTCCGTTTGTAGCTCTGTCCTTCTTTCGTCAACTGGTATTAAGCTTTTGAAGTTTATTTAATTGATAAGTTTTAAGTTTAATTGATAAGTTTTTCTAATTCAAAATCAGCCCAGCAGAAAAATTTAGTAAAAATATGTAAAATTCCCCAATTGCACGCCCATTTTAAGAAAATAGTCTTTTCTGAGAGACAACGTTATTGTCATCTGTCCTGTTTACCATCGCGTCGTTTCGTCACCAGTTAATGGATTTCGATTTTGAATTTGACAAATGAAAATTTAAAAATTAACTTTTTGTTCAACCTAGCAGAACAAGTGTAAACATTTTTAAAATCCGCCGGAAACGGAATCAAGCTTCTTCCAGAAAAACGTCTTTTTCACACCAAACCAAGTGGAAATTTGACAAATATTTGACATACGACTCGTTCAATAAATGCCCTGTACATGTGCTTGCCGTCATATTCTCATGCTTTTGTGTACAAGTAGGTGGTAGGAGAAGAATATTATTCATTGGAATGAATTTTCTTTTTAATGGAAATCTTGCATTCAACCTCAACTACCTAGTACCTACTTTCATGTGTCCGGAAAAAGACCAATTTTGGAGGCACATATATTCATGTGAAAAGGTTTTTGGGTAAAAGCTTAAAGATTACCAAATAAATCAGCTTATTATATAAAGACATCCATATCTTTGCTGAAAACAGCCCACGAACATTCCACTCTTGTAGGTGCTAGGATACAGCGAAATCTATCCCAAGTATAACTATAAGGCTGACAATATTACCAGACTACCACGAGTCTACATCTAAAGGTTACTCAGTCTGGATGCCATTAAGAAACTAAACTGTAGACGAGTAAATGCAGAAAGTGTTAGCTGGCCTAACTTTAACCAGAAAAGTTCTCCCAGTTTAATCATCGGCGTCTTTACATAGCATTGCCTCATATAATTACTCGTGAAAAGATCAGCAACGACAGGTGAAGAAGTAGTCTGGACGAGGAATTCCTTAATAATGATCTCCTCCTCTTGTGACAACCTTGATAAGATGATGGTATTCAGCTTCATCGGGAAAAGAAAACATAGATGAATGTGGTATCACAACGGAACCTCGAGGCCTAATTGTGTGAGGAATCGCATGTCACTAAGCACCTCTTGCACTTCCCTGACAGAATCGGAACAATTCCTAAGGTGAATTTAACGTGTTACCTATAGTCGTTGTACTAACTTTGCGGAAATATTTGAACAACTGGTGATATAGGAATTTAAAGGGCGGAGACGAATGAAAGCATGCGTTGACGGGCTATGGAGACGAAGATTTACTTAGGTGGCGCTACAGTCCGGGATAAACCTGGGCCTCAACCAACATGCCTCTTCAACCAATTAACTGCCTCCAGTGGGTTGAGGTCGGTTTCTACTTGTGCGCGCCACTAAGGCGAGGTCTTCCTCTACTGCGTCCGACGCTAGGCTGGGAATAGAAGACTCTGCGAGCCGAGTATTGATGTCCATTCGTTCTACATGTCCCAGCCATCTTAAACGTCCAATGCGGAGTTTTTTTGACTAGGGGTATGTCGATGAACAGCTCGTATAGTTCGTGGTTGAATCTTCGTCTCCATAGCCCGTCAACGCAAACGGGACCGAAGATTTTCCGAAGAATTTTTCTCTCGAATCTACCAAGGATTTCTTCATCCGCTTTTGATACGGTCCATGCTTCAGCGCCGTAGAGCAGGACTGGGATGATCAGGGTCTTATATAGGATCTCCTTGACAGTGAGGGCTTTACTACTAAATTGCCTTCTTAGCCCATAGAAACAGCGATTGGCAAGAGTAATTTTTCGTTTGATTTCTGACGAGATGTTGTTGTCAGAGTTAATAGCGGAGCCGAGGTAGACAAGTCCCGTACTACCTCAAAGTTATATATGTCAATGGTGACGTTCTGTCCAATTCGTCGATGTTGTGTGTCCTTTCGTGGTGACAGCTAAACTTAGTCGTACCTTCATTTACTGCTAAACCCATTTTTGCCGCTTCCTTCTCTATACTAGCAAACGTGGCTATGACATCACGTTGAGTCCAACCAATGATGTCAATATCGTCGGCGTATGCTAGTAGTTGCACCGATTTTTGGAAAATTGTGCCTCTGGTGTTGGCTCGGGAGTTTTGCACAATCCTCCCAAGAATCAAATTGAAGAAGTCACATGACAGCGCATTGCCTTGCCTAAATCCTTTTTTGGTATCGAATGTGTCGGTGAGGTCGTTTCCGACCCTGATGGTGCAGCGAGAATTCTCCATCGTCATCCTACACAAACGGACGAGTTTGGGCGGGATACCAAAACAAGACATGGCTCTGCATAGTCCGTCTCTATAAATGCTGTCGTGTGCGGCTTTGTAATCGATAAATAGGATCCAGGATCTGCCGAAGTGTGAAAATTTGATCGATTGTGGACTTTCCTGGCCTAAAACCACACTGATAAGGGCTGATCAGGTTGTTGGTAAACTGTTTCAGGCGTTCACATGCTACGGCAGATTGGATCTTGTAGGCGATGTTGAGGAGACTTATGCCTCTGCAGTTGGCGCAGTCCAGAGGGTCTCCTTTTTTGTGGATCGGGCAAACAATGCTGAGGTTCCATTCTTCAGGCATGCTTTCAACCTACCAGATTTGTTTTATGAGTTGATGGATGTTGCTTACCAAGTCATCTCCGCCAGCTTTATAAAGCTCAGCGGGAAGGCCGTCATTTCCGGCGGCCTTATTAAGCTTGAGTTTGGATATAGCTATCCTCACTTCACTTAGGTCGGGTGGTTGGCAGTTTTCGCTGCCGTTGCCAATATTAAATGGTTCGTTCTGCCTGACTGCGGAATGTTGTTCGTCATCGCCGTTTAACAGTCTGCAGAAGTGGTTCTTCCATATCCTCAGCATCGACTATGTCTCAACTACGATATTTCCTTTTTCATCTCGACATGATTCTGTGCGAGCCTTGTATCCTTGGCTTTGACGTTTTACACTTTGGTAAAACTTGCGAACATCGTTCCTGGAGTGGCACCTCTCTGTATCCTCGATCGCGGTCTTTTCTTGTTTTTTTTTCTTTTTTCTGAAAAGTCGGTGATCTTCCCTTCTTCTTTGCCTATAGAGCTCAATGGCAGCTCTCGTCTTTACCTGCAGCTGAGCTTTGTAGGCTTCGTTCTTGGCTGCGAGCATCTGGTGGCCGCAAGAAACCTAGCACATCAGTTGCGGCTGATCTAATGGCTTGTTGGCATCGTTGCCAATGTTCTTCGACATTAGCTGATGGTACGGTGTGAATCGAGAGGTTAAGGGATACGCGTTGCGCGAAGGCCTTGGCGGTCTCTTGCGATTTCAGTCTTTCGACATTAAATCTTTTTACAGTATTTCTGGTTTGTTGTGGCGTGGTGGATATCCTCATCCTTACCTTGGCTGCAACAAGCTGGTGGTCCGAGTCGATGTTAGCCCCTCGGACGATTTTAACATCGTACTTTGGTAGTCGCTCATAGGTTTTGTCACAGTTTTTCATCCTTTCTTTGCCCGCCCCATCCCATCGTATTTCCTGGATGGCAGTTATGTCTGCTTTGCAGCCGTTTAGGGCTTCCGCTTGTAGTTCGCCTGCGCCTCTCCTGTTTAATGTTCTTACATTCCTGGTGCAGATACGAACGTCGTTGTCATTTTTTCGTTTAGTAGGGTCGTCAACAGTAATATCAGTACTTTCCGAGGCTATTAGTTGCTTCGTAACAATGTTTTTTTTTCCATGGGTGGGTAGTTAACCCAAAGCACAACCCCCAACCAGGAGGGCCAGTTCCATTTTATTAGATACCCCTAGATATGGGCCATCTGTATCCACTACCGGATTGAGCGCTGCCGTTGACCTATCGGTCCATCCGCCACCATCTCCGTTCAAGGGGCCTGACTAACCCTTGAAATTCCTAGATAACCTGTTGTCCGAATATATCGAAGCAGCTTATCTAGGTTCACCTGGGATGGCAGGCCGGGTATTCATTCCGTGCCATTCCGACCAGGCAGGGTGATTATAGTGTTGCTGTTTTACGTCTTGTTATCAACACTCACACTTATCGTTTAGCAAGTCAAATCCGGTTGGATGAGACCAGTACCCGATGGTTACCACTTGGAGGTAAAATATAAGCACATTTGATGTGTAGTCAGAGTTGCGAGCACTGGGCATTGCCTAGTTAAAGCCAATCAGAGTCTACCCTCGTCACCCAACAATCTTCACCAAAACTTGTGTTTAGTAAAATTCCAATCAAACCACAACTAGTTTTGAATTTCCGACAATAATAATTCCAATAAATTATATACTTCTGCATAAATCTATACCCTGTACCGCATAACATATATAAACCTTAAATCATATACTTAGAGGCCATATATAGCAGTCCACCTTGGTCTGTGTGGATGCCTTATTAATAACTTCCAACTTCGAATCCCAAAAACCAATATTGCCCTCCTTTCACACATGCGGAAAGGATGATGCAAAGGACGACTACTGTACGTACCTATACACCTACCTACGTACTACCACCGTACAGTGTGGCATGGTGAACCTACGAATCGAGCGCAAAGTTCATGCAAACAACTTCCGTACGATCCGGAGAATTACATAAACTCAATTAAACTTCATCCTGCAATTATTGATGATTTATTATCGGCCACTTATTTATGAATGCAAATGCGCTTTTCTCATGAAACATGGCGATTGCATGTGTGGCGTCGCATTCATACCTCTTTCGTTCGTCCTTATGCGCTGCGCTCGATATCCGCATACCCGCGCACCTATACTTGACCGTCCCGCCGAGCCTTAAATTGCAGCTAAATTTTGATTAAACGTTCGCAAAAATTATTGCACTTCTTGTTTACACTACATATACGGCGGTAGTGGTGATTGGTGGTAGTGAACACATCCAGGATACGTATTCACGCGGCGCAGCACAAATCAGGCAAAATTTTTAGTTCAAATGTGCAGCAAACGAAATTAATAACCCATAAGGATGGCCATCAGATAAAAAGTGTAGTTTTGTGAAATTTGTTGGCCCCCTCGTATTGGCATCGAATAACCTTCGGTCTTGTGTAAGTCCTTGTTGCAGCTGTAAAACAGCAAATGAGGCGAAACACTTATCAGGCGGCAATTATGAGCAATATTTCTAAAATTGCTCATGGTCATGTGCTTTTCAGTGTATTAGGTGGGGTAGGACTGAACATTCAATGGACATTGGTGGTAGGAGGGGAATACGCTTCGTATCACTTGGTACCATCCGGGGGATAATACGTTTTCCTCTTCGAATATAGAACAGGCGAGGTTTGGTTCGGTTGTTAGCAGCACTGCGATTAAATTTATTGACTTTTGAAATTTCCCCGTAAATCAGGAAAGCCATCGTTTGTTTAGTGAGAGTTGTTTACGAGGTCCTTACAATTTTCAGAGTACATACAAACTTATTTTGGTTTAGAGGAGAACTGAATACTGTGTTGATTAGATGTAAAATTAAAATTTGAAAGTGGGCGATTTATATCTACTTTGCGATTGATGAGGTCCTTGAAAATTATAATTTTTAACTAACTTAAGTATATCTGCTTGGTAATGCTGAACAGATCAAACATAATTACCATCATCGGTGTCCTTTGATGACACTGCCCCTTAGGCCTATATAAAAAAAAACTTTGCATCTCTAGCAATGTATTTGCAGAAGCTTCTTGACGAGGAGGAGGAGTAGTGTATTTCCTCATCTCTTCTTATCCAGAGCCCTCTAAAAAAAGAAATGTCCACCTAGGAGACTACTTCTTTGACAATCTTTTGACAAACCTGGCTAATATTAATGAGAGAAGCCTCCTCCGCTTCATAGTAAGCTCAGAATGGTTCACTTAGACAAACAAATCTTTAGGAAAAGTCGGCAGATCCACGTGGTATCACAATGGACCTTCCTGGTCTAAGTGTGTACGCTTATTGCGAATAGCCACTTGAACCTAATCTATCCCTGAAGAATGGAACTTCAGAATCTTTTGCCAGATCCGAAAAAAACCTCGGAGCTGCGTCAACTACAGAAGCATATGCCTCCTCAACAACTCTTACAAGTTTCTATCTGCCATAATATTTGAACGCTTGAAACCGTTTCAAAGGCCTGGTTGACCCCTATCAGTGTGATGTTTGGCCATGAAAGTCTGAAACTAATCAAATCTTGACACTTTGCCAGAGTCTGGTAAAAAGAAATAACAACTCCCAATCTACCATCACAACTTTATGGATTTCAAAGCCCCATATGACTGATTTTATGGAGACGAACTATAGAGGACCCATGCCTAGTATACCGCCCAAAACTTGGGTGCTTGTTCAGGATTTCAATGGGCAATTCCCGCAGCTCCATCAAGGTCGGCACGAGCTCGCCGAAATTCCCGATACCAAAAAATCATTAAGACAATGTTTCGTCTTGTTGTATGACTTCTTTAACATGATTCTTGAGATGACTGTGCGAAACTCCCAAGCACAATCTACGATAAATCTATGCAACTACTAGCGTATGCGGACGATATTCTACATTATAGATCGGACTCAACAAAACTTTCGTGAGGCTTTCGTGAGGTAATGCTCTACCGCTTCATCCATTTATCTGGAAAGGGAAAGCAGAATTTGGTTCATATTGGTGCTTATTTGCTTTTTATAACCTACCCATCTTGAAAGTCCAATGCGTAATTTTTTAACTTGATCTTGTCAGTTCGGTGTTGACTCGTCGTCTGCATTCCCTGCCAATGCAAACGGAACCAAAGATTTTCCGAAGAATTTTTATCTCAAAACGACCAAGGATTTCAGTAGCGCTACATAGTCCGGAATAAACCTGGGCCTCAACCAACATGCCTTTCCAATTAGCCACGCGGTCCTCAGCTAACTGCCTCCAGTTGCGCACTCCGAGTTGGTTGAGGTCGGTTTGTACTTTTGGGCGCCACTTAAGGCGAGGTCTTCGGAATTCGTCTTGGGAATTGAAGACCCTCCATTCGTTCTAGATGCCCGACACCTTAAATGTCCAATGCGGAGTTTTTTGACCAGGGGCATGTCGCTGTACAGCTCGTATAGTTCTTGGTTAAATCTTCGTCTCCATAGCCCGTCAACGCAAATGTGACCGACGAATTTTCGAAGAATTTTCCTCTCGAATCGACCAAGGATTTCTTCATTCACTTTTTGGCATGGTCCATGCTTCAGCGCCGTAGTGCAGGACTGGGATGATCAGGGTCTTATATAGGATCTCCATAGTAGTTAGAGTGAGGGTTTTGCTACTGAATTGCCTTCTTAGCAAGAAAAAACAGCGGTTGGCAAGAGTACTACTTCTGAAGAGACGTTGTTGTCAGAGTTAATAGCAGAGCCGAGGTAGACAAAGTCCCGTACTACCTCAAAGTTATATCTGTCAATGGAGACGTTCTATCTTATTCATCGAGGTTGCGTGTCCTTTCGTGTTGACAGCATATACTTAGTCTTACCCTCATTTACTGCTAAACCCATTTTTGCAGCTTCCTTCTCTATACTAGCAAACATGGCTATGACATCACGTAGAGTCCTACCAATGATGTCAATATCGTGGGCGTATGTTAGTAGTTGCACCGAATTTGGGAAAATTGTGCCTCTGGTGTTGGCTCGGGAGTTTTGCACAATCCTCTCAAGAATAAAATTAAAAAAGGCACATGACAGCGCATCGCCTTGCTTAAATCCTTTTTTGGTATTGAATGCCGGTGTTTAAGGATAGTGATGCGATCACATGGAACAGAAGCGTTCTCACTCTAGCCTCTCACCATGAACTCCTTCTCTCACCTCCACGCTGGTGACTGGTGGGTGCCTAGTACCTCGACTGGAGATGCTGTAATAAACCCCTGTGGAAGGTCGTTGGTGGCAGCAAACGACACAGGGGGTAGGAGTATCCTCTCACTAAGGCACTCTTTCTCAGGCGGCAGCGGAGGAATTCCCTAGATGGAGTCAACGGTGGCGCCTACAGCTCCAGTTTGATCGAACTGACAGTGTAATCCCGTTATGAGCTGCTTCGACATATTTGAACACCAGGTCTGTAGGGATTTCCAATACTGAGCCAGGGTGTTGGAAAAGAGTTGGTGGCGGAGGAGCCCTCAATGGGTCAACGGCAGCGCTCATATACCAAAATGGGCTACTGACATCGGTATTTTTCCGTCCCGCTGTCCTAGGGTCAAAAAAAGGGCCTGGCCCTCAAGGTTGCTGGTTGTGCTTTGGGTTAGCTACCCATCCACGGAAAAAAGCTTATGTTGACGACCATGCTAAACGAAAAAAGGACAACGACGTTCGTAACTACACCAGGAATGTGCGAACATTAAACAAGAGAGGTGGAGGCGAACAACTTGCGGAAGCCCTAAACTGCTACGAAGCAGACATCCGGGCAAAAAGAGGAAGAAAAACTGTGACATCTACTATGGACCGTGCTATACTCAGCATAAACAGCGACTATTCGGATGCGGATTTGTTATAAGTGCCAGACTTAGGCAAGAAGTCTTATGTTTCCAAAAAATTATCGAATGCATTGCAATAATTCGCATCACGTCCAAATTCGGCAACATAAGCCTTATATGCGCTCATGCTCCGAGGACACGACAACACGTCTGGTAACGGACTTAGGCTAATTGACTTCGCTACGGAACGAAATGCCACAGTAGGGGAATGTCCAAACATTCCGAGGGGCTACCATCGACTCGGACCACTACCTAGATCAGCCGCAACTGATGTTCTAGGTTTCTCGCGGCCAACAGCAAGGAACCTAGAAGGATAAGCTGCAGGTGAAGACGAGAGCTGCCATTGAGCTCTATAGGCAAAGAAGAAGGGAGGAACACCGACTTTTCAGAAAGAAGAAAAAAGAGCAAGAAAAGCGCGCGACCGGGAATATAGAGAGGTGCCTTTCCAGGAACGATGTTCGCAAGTTTTACCAAATTGTAAAACGTCAAAGCCAATGATGCAAGGATCGCACAGAATCATGTCGAGATGAACAAGGAAATATCGTAGTTGAGACACAGTCGATGCTGAGGATATGGAAGAGCCACTTCTGCAGATTGTTAAACGGTGATGACGAGCAATATTCCGCTGTCAGGCAGAACGAACCATTTAATATTGGCAACGACAGCGAAAACTGCCAACCACCCGACCTAAGTGAAGTGAGGATAGCCGGGATTGGCGGAGATGACTTGGTAAGTAACATCCACCAACGCATAAGCCAAATCTGGTCGCATGAAAGTATGCCTGAAGAATGGAACCTCAGCATCGTTTGCCCGATCCACAAAAAAGGAGACCCTGTGAACTGCGCCAACTACAGAGGCATAAGTCTCCTCAACATTGCCTACAAGATCCTATCTGCCGTAATACGTGAACGCCTGAAACTGCTTACCAACAACCTGATTGGCCCTTATCAGAGTGGTTTAAGGCCAGGAAAGTCCACAACCGATCAAATTTTCACACTTCGGCAGATCCTGGAAAAAACCCAAGAAGCCCAAATCGATACCCACCACCTATTTATCGATTTCAAAGCCGCATACGACAGTATTTATAGAGACGAACTATACAGAGCCATGTCTAGTTTTGGTATACCGCCCAAACTCGTACGTTTGTGTAGGATGACGATGGAGAATTCTCGCTGCACCATCAGGGTCGGAAACGACCTCACCAACACATTCGATACCAAAAACTGATTTAGGCAAGGCGATGCGCTGCCATACGACTTCTTCAATGTGATTTTTGCGAGGATTGTGCAAAACCATCTTTATTTCACAAACCTATTCTACATAATTTCCAAAATCGTCAGACGATCTGATAACGAAACATTTCCATCCTTGTTACAAAAGCCATAAAACAGATACCAATTTCATTACTTCTATTCAAATTCAAGTACTCAAAAAATTAATATCCTCCCTGCTGCACTCCATCACAGATTGTCAGCGTTATAAACCCTCCTATTCACCATCCTCCCGCCACAAAAATTCTCACACTCTTATCTCGCGACACGATGGTATATTGTTTCAGAGTGTCCTTTTTGCACTCTGTCATTTAACAGAATTAATAATGCACTTCCTTCTTATCGGCAACCTTATAGGCGATGACAAATTATCGCAACCTCGTGGCTATTAATTTTCCAACAGCTTAACAAATATAATTAGCTCCGACCAGTATTCCCACGCACAACATTTTTGATCAATGTTGTCGTGCCGAATATCCTGACCCTTGTCTAATAAATAATAACAAAAGGAGAATGTTTAATTAGTTCATAAATTTCGAGCGTATTTTCTCTGTCCATATTCCCGGCAGTGTGTCCCATCGGGAGGGTAGGTTTACAAAATACAGTGTACACGCCTTGTAACTGATTTTAAATGTCCCCATGTATATTAGAGATATATACGCTTTTTTGAACCTGAGAAAAACCTTGGTAACTTTTTGGTTATTGAAGATGTTTTTTTTTTTTCAAAAAAAAGGGTTGCCAGATGTATGTATGTAAGAAAATGAACAAACCGACTTTAGCAGATAAATTAAATTCACTTTACTTATTAAGAAAATAATATAGTTAGGTTGTAAGAAAATATAAAAAAAAATACAAAGTTCAATTAGCAAGGATTTATATTTGGCTTCTTAACTTAATAGTGCTTTCACACCGAATTATAAACTGAGTTTTCGAAAAACACCTGAAACCTTCATCGAAAACCGAGTTTTCCCATACATTGTCAGTTCTCAAAACCTAGTAGTTCTCAAAATTAACCTTCTCATAACCACTTCGCAGACGTCATCACGTTACAGGTTGTTGGAAAGAACACACCTTTTCATACATTCTACACGTGTCCCACACGTCCCACAAAACAGCTGATGAACTCGCTGTCAAAACAAATGTTTTTTTTTCAGAAATTTACAAAGCAGATGAAATAAAAACAAAACAAGCGGCGGGCTTGAGAGTCAAAAACTGTTGTCAAAATCTTTAGATTTGTTTCATTTTGAACTTCAAATGCTAATATTAGTTTGATTATATTAGAATTTATTTTATTATTCAATTACAATATTTTCACACACAAATGTTGCAGCTAGTATCACAATTCACAGCTGCTTGAAATGTCAAACGAAACCTGGTCAGAGTCGGTGTGAAAGCATCCAGTGGTTTACGTAAAATTTTTGCCAAAAATTCAGTTTATGATTCGGTGTGTAAGCACTATAACTCTTCGGCTTCCATTCGCGGCCTGCCTATTTTCTCTTGCTGATGTTGGACCGGTGCATTACCGTCGAGTGCGGACTCAGGGGAATGCGAATCAGCATCCCACACTCGGCTGTCTTGACGGTTGATTTGATAATCATCATCCTCGCTCTGAATATTATACCACATCTTTATTTGGTCGATACTAGTAGACGTATTTTTCGGACCCTCAACTCCCCTTTGCTTCTTCACGTAACGTCTCCCTCTCTTCTTCAACCTGGATCTGAAGTTCCTCTTCAATCTTATGTCAAATATCTGGATTTTCACGTAATTTCATCTCAACTGCTATCAGTAATTTCATCGACGATGTGTTAATCGCATTGGTAGGTAGAATTCAAAAAGTTTTGTATAACTTTCACCTCCTTGTACCACTTGTCCGGGGCTTCAAGAGTTAGCTTTATGAAAACTAGAATAACGATACGATGAACTCTTTCAATTTGTCAATTACCCCTAGGGACTCCTACAGTGATGTCCACCAGTTCATTACCTTCAATTAGCCCGGTCCTAAGCTAACTCCCTCCAGTTGCGCACTCCAACTTGGTTGAGGTCGGTTTCTACTTGTGTGCGCCTCTTAAGGCGAGGTCTTCCTCTACTGCGTCCGACTTCTGGCTGGGAATCGAAGACTCTGCGAGCCGGAGTATTGGCGTCCTTTCGTTCTACATGTCCTAGCCATCTTAAACGTCCAATGCGGGGTATGTCGCTGTACAGCTCGTATAGTTCGTGGTTGAATCTTCGTCTCCATAGCCCGTCAACGCAAACGGGACCGATGATTTTTCGAAGAATTTTTCTCTCGAATCGACCAAGGATTTCTCCATCCGCTTTTGATACGGTCCATGCTTCAGCGCCATAGAGCAGTACTGGGATAATCACTGCGATAAGATTTGCTAAATTGCCTTCTTAGCCCGAAGAAACAGCGGTTGGCAAGAGTATTTCTTCGTTTGATTTCTGACGAGATGTTGTTGTCAGAGTTAATAGCGGAGCCAAGGTACACAAAGTCCCGTACTTCCTCAAAGTTATATCTGTTAATGGTGACGTTCTGTCCAATTCGTCGATGTTGTGTGTCCTTTCGTGTTGACAACATATACTTAGTCTTACCCTCATTTACTGCTAAACCCATTTTTGCCGCTTCCTTCTCTATACTAGCAAACGTGGCTATGACATCACGTTGAGTCCTACCAATGATGTCAATATCATCGGCGTATGCTAGTAGTTGCACCGATTTTTGGAAAATTATGCTTCTGGTGTTTGCTCGGGAGTTTTGCACAATCCTCTCAAGAATCAAATGAAAGAAGTCACATGACAGCGCATTGCCTTGCTTTAGCCCTTTTTTGGTATCGAATGTGTCGGTGAGGTCGTTTCCGACTCTGATGGTGCAGCGAGAATTCTCCATCGTCATCCTACACAAACAACGAGTTTGGGCGGTATACCAAAACTAGACATGGCTCTGTATAGTTCGTCTCTATAAATGCTGTCGTATGCGGCTTTGAAATCGATAAATAGGTGGTGGGTATCAATTTGGACTTCTTGGGTTTTTTCTAGGATCTGCCGAAGTGTAAAAATTTGATCGGTTGTGGACTTTCCTGGCCTTAATCCACACTGCTAAGGGCCGATCAGGTTGTTGGAAAACGGTTTCAGGCGTTCACATATTACGGCAGATAAGATCTTATAGGCGATGTTGAGCAGACTTATGCCTCTGTAGTTGGTGCAGCTCAGAGGGTCTCTTTTTTGTGGATCGGGCAAACGATGCTGGCATGGCATGCTTTCAACCGACTTTCTTGCTGGTGGCCGCGAGAAACCTAGCACATCAGTTGCGGTTGATCTAATGGCTTGTTGGCATCGTTGCCATTGTTCTTCGACATTAGATGCTGGTGGTGTGTTGTGAGTCGAGAGGTCAAGGCAAACGCGTTGCGCGAAGGCCTTGGCGGTCTCTGGCGATTGCAATCCTTCGACACTAAATTTGTTCACAGTATTTCTGGTTTTTTTGTGGCGTGGTGGATATCCGCATCCTTACCTTGGCTACAACAAGGTAGTGGTCCGTTTCTATGTTAGCCCCTCGGAATGTTCGGACATCCAAAATACTGGATGCGTCCCTCTTTTCTATCGCAATGTGATCAATGTGGTTGACTGTTCGTTGATCTGGAGACCGCCATGTCCCCTTATGGATATCGAGGTGAGGAAACCGTGTGCTGGCTATAGTGGCATTTCGTTCCGTAGCGAAGTTACCAGACGTGTTGTCGTATAGGCTATATTTTCCGACAGTACTGGTAAAGGTGTCTTCTCTTCCTACCTCTGCGTTAAAATCTCCCAGCACGATTTTAACATCGTACTTTGGTAGTCAATCATAGGTTGTCTCAAGGAGCTCGCAGAAGAAATCCGCAGTTATATCATCTTTTTCCTCCGTCGGAGCATGAGCGCATGGCTTATGTTGGCGAATTTGGCCTTGAGGCGGATTGTTCCAATGCGTTCGCTTATGTCTTGGAAAGATAAGACTTCTTGCCTTAGTCTGGCACTTATAACAAATCCGCATCCAAATAGTCGCTGTTTCTGCTCACTATAACATGGTCCATAGTAGATGTCACAGTTTTTCATCCTCTTTTTGCCCGGCCCATCCCATCGTATTTCCTGGATTGCAGTAATGTCTGATTTGTAGCAGTTTAGGCTTCCGCTAGTTGTTCTCCTGTACCTCTCCTGTTTAATGTTCTCACATTCCAAGTGCAGATACGAACGTCGTTTTTTCGTTTTGCATGGTCGTCAATAATAATATCAGTCCTTTCCGATGCTATTTGTTGGCTTCGTAACATAATCTTTTTTCCGTGGATGGGTAGTTAACCCAAAGCACAACCCACAACCTGGAGGGCCAGGCCCTTGTTTTGACCCTAAGACAGCGGACCGGAAGGAATACCGATGTCAGTAGCCCATTTTGGGATATGAGCGCTGCCGTTGACCCATTGAGGGCTCCACCGCCACCAACTCTTTTCCAGTTTTTCGAGTAGTCTTACTTTTTATTCCTTCGCACATTTCACAACGGAGTTTTGTTTCTTAAAATTTAATGCATGTTTAAATAAAAATATGTACCGCTATGATAATATATTTTTATTGATATATCGCCCCCCATTTGTAGGCCCTACATTAATTTCATTTAAAGGTAGAATTTTATTTTTAAGGAAGAGTTTACATTTTTGAAACTACGCTGCTTACTTTTGAACACCTGGCAACCCTAAATCATTGCCTGATTAATAAAAGGGAGTGTTACATTTCAAAGGGAACCTTTCAGCCGTTCGTATCCGCTGTTCATATTTCTTCGTCTTGTACGCCTTAACTTGAAAGGAAAGGGGGAACCGATTGCGACTGTTCTCTCCCCCGTTTTTTTTTTGGACTGGGTCATTTTATGGCCATATCAAAATTCAAAGGACGCAAATGATAATAGAAACACTCTGAGGACGGGAAAACTTTACGAAAGGCACCTCCAAACAACTAATTATGTTCGAAATCAATTAACATAAATTTCGAGTTGAGCGTTGCGATTGGATGCTGCGGGGTGATTCCTCGTAAAGGTAGTTGAAAGTACCCTATCTATTACTCAGGTTTGTTGTTGTATAATAAATGGGAACTGCGGGTTTTCAAATTTGGCATTTGATTAAACTTTTTTTGTTATCTTTGTGGTGGAAGTTTTCAACTTTGTAATGAATCAATTGGAAGTATTGACTGAGTGTTTTGTTAATTGAAAAACGTATTTCAAACGTAGAAACGAAGAGGTGTTGGTACAGAGAAAGGGTTTACTTTGTACATTAGCATGGTTGCACCTTATACATTTGAATTCCTTTAAGGTTAAATATATATTTGTAGAAGGGCATAAATGATAGAGAATTCTGTTATTTTAATCTTAAAGGGAGTTTTTTTGTGTTTAAAAAATATATACATTTGCCTTAGTTATCAATGACCCGCGCACTCTGGCCTCAACAACATAGTTTTTGAAAAATTACGGACCAATGATGCCACCCGGCCAAAAATCCGCACCAAACAGTAACATTTGTGGATGCATTGCAGCCTGGAGAACCCCTCGTATGGGTTGGAGTCATCCCATATACGGAAATTTTGCTTGTTTTCATAGCCACTTCATAGTGAGATGGCAATGAAATGAGATTGATGCTGATGATATTTTAAGTGCCATTCTGTTTATTGTTATAAGTTTTACATCTAAGAAGGTTCCAATATGGGTGCCTCGTTGCATCCAAGAAAATAATCCGGATATGGACCATGCCACAACAATTGAGAAATATTGTGAAAAAATTGCAAATTGCCAAGTCATTTGCAGAACGCGTATCCCTTAGCCTCTCGATTAACACTATATCACCAACATCCACTGTCGAAGAACAATGACAACAATGGCAACGAGCCATTAGATCAGACGCAACTGATGTGCTAGGTCTTCTCAGCATCGCCTACAAGAACCTATCTGCCGTAATGTGTGTCCGCCTGAAGTGTGGTTTTAGGCCAGGAAAGTCGACAACAGATCAAATCTTGAAACTTTTGCGGATGATAGAAAAAACACCCAAGAATCCCCAATCGATACCCATACTTATAAACTTCAGTGGCACTACATTCCGGAATGAACCTGGGCCTCAACTAACATGCCTATATCCAATTAGCCCGGTCCTAAGCTAACTGCCTCCAGTTGCGCACTCCCAATTCGTTGACGACGGTTTCTTCTTGCGCGCCCCACTAAAGGCGTGGTCTTCCTTTACTGCGTCCGACATCTACCTGGGAATCATAGACTCTGCAAGCCGGAGTATTGGTGTCCATTCTTTCTACAAGTCCTAGCCATCTTAAACGCCCAATGCGGAGTTTTTTGACCAGGGGTATGTCGCTGTACAGTTAGTATAGTTCTTGGCTGAATCTTTGAATCCATAGCCCGTCAACGCAAACGGGACCGAAGTTTTTTTCGAAGAATTTTTCTCTCGAATCGACCAAGGATATCTTCAATCGCTTTTGTTATATCTGCGCCAATGGAGACGTTCTGTCCAATTCTTCGATGTTGTGTTTCCTTTCGTGGTGACAGCTAAACTTAGTCGTACCTTCATTTACTGCTAAACCCATTTTTGCCGCATCCTTCTCTATACTAGCAAACGTGGCTATGACATCACGTTGAGTCCTACCAATGATGTCAATATCGTCGGCGTATGCTAGTAGTTGCACCGATTTTTAAAAAAATTGTGCCTGTGGTGTTGGCTCGGGAGAGGATTGTGCAAAATCCTCTCAAGAATCGAATTATAGAAAACACATGACAGCGCATCGCCTTGCCTAAATCCTTTTTTTGGTATCGAATGTGTCGGTAAGTTCGCTGCCGCCCCTGATGGAGCAGCGAGAATTTTTCATCGTCATCTTACACAAACGGACAAGTTTGGGCGGTATACCAATACTAGACATGGCTCTGTATAGTTCGTCTCTATAAATGCTGTCGTATTCGGCTTTGAAGTATTGAAGGTGGTGGGTATCGATTTGGACTTCTTGGGTTTTTTAAGAATTTGCCGGAGTGTGAAAATTTGATCGGTTGTGGACTTTCCTGGCCTAAAACCACACTGCTAAGGGGCGATCAAGTTGTTGGTAAACGGTTTCAGGCGTTCACATATCACGGTAGATAAGATCTTATAGGCGATGTTGAGGAGACTTATGCCCCTGTAGTTGGCGCAGTTCAGATGGTCTCCTTTTTTGTGGATCGGACAAACGATGCTGAGGTTCCATTCTTCAGGCATAATTTCATCCGACCAGATCTGGCTTATGAGCTGGTGGATGTTACTTACCAAGTCATCTCCACCGGCTTTATAAAGCTCGGCAGGAAGACCGTCATTTCCGGCGGCCTTATTAAGCTTGAGTTTAGATATAGCTATCCTCACTTCACTTAGGTCGGGTGGTTGGCAGTTTCCGCAGTCGTTGCCAATATTAAATGGTTCGTTCTGCTTGACAGCGGAATGTTGTTCGTCATCGCAGTTCAACAGTCTGCAGAACTGGTTCTTCCATAGCCTCAGCATCCACTGTGTATCAACTAAGATATTTCCTTGTACATCTCGACAGGATTCTGTTCGAGTTTTGAATCCTTGGCTTAGACGTTTTACATTTTGGTAAATTTTGCAAGCATCGTTCCCGGAGTGGCACCTCTCTATATCCTCGATCGCGCGCTCTTCTTGCTCTCTTTCTTCTTTCTGAAAAGCCGGTGTTTTTATCTTCTTCTCTGCCTATAGAGCTCAATGGCAGCTCTCGTCTTTACCTGCAACTTAGCCTTGTATGCCTCGTTTTTGGCTGCGAGCATCTGTCGTCATTCCTCATCAAACCAGGGGTGGTGTGAATCGAGAGGTTAAGATGTACGCGTTGCGCAAAGTCTGTTACCAGACGTGTTGTCATGTAGGCTATATTTTCCGACAGTACAGCTAAAGATGTCTTCTCTTCCTACCTTTGCGTTAAAATCTCCCAGCACGATTTTAACATCGTACTTTGTTAGTCGCTCATAGGTATTGTCAAGGAGATCGTGGAAGCAATCTTTAGCCACATCAATATTTTGCTCCATCGGGGCGTGACCGTATATAAGACTTATGTTGGCCAATTTGGCCTTGTTGTGGATTAATATAATGCGTTCGCTAATATCTTGGAAACATAAGACTTCTTGCCTTAGTCCGACATTTATAACAAATCCGAATAGTCGCTGTTTCTGCTCACTATTACACGGTCCGTATAAGATGTCACAGTTTTTCATCCTCTTTTTGCCCGGCCCATCCCATCGTATTTCCTGTAAGGCAGTAATGTCTGCTTTGTAGCAGTTTAAGACTTCCGCTAGTTGTTCGCCTGCACCTCCCCTGTTTAATGTTCTCACATTCCAGGTGCAGATACGAACGTCGTTGTCCTTTTTGCGTTTAGCATGGTCGTCAAACATAATATCAGTCCTTTCCGAGGCTATTGGTTGCTTCGTAACATATAGTTTTTCCATGGGTGTGTAGTTAACCTAAAGCACAACCCTCAACCTGGAGGCCAGTTCCAATTTATTAGATACCCCTAGGACATGGTGCCATCATTATCCACTACGGGATTGAGCGCTGCCGTTGACCTTTCGGTTCATCCGCCACCATCTCTGTTAAAGGGATCTGATTTACCCTTGAATTTCTTAGATAACCTGTTGTCCGAATATGTCGAAGCAGTTTATCTATGTTTGCCTGGGATGGCAGACCGGGTATTCTATTCGCGCCATTCTGACCAGGGTAATTATAGTGTTGCTGTTTTACGTCTTGTTATCAACACTCGCACTTATCGTTTAGCAAGTCAAATCCGGTTGGATGAGACCAGTACCAGATGGTTACCACTTTGAAGTCAAAATAAGCACATTTAATGTGTAGTCAGAGTTACAACCACTGAGCATTGCCAAGTTAAAGCCAATCAGAGTCTACCCTCGTTCTACAACACCCAACCATCCCAATCGATACCCACCACCTATTTATTTTGGTCGGATGAAAGTACATTTGAAGACTGGAATGTAACCATCGTTTGCCCGATCTGCCACTCTGAACTGCCACCAACTACAGAGGCACAAGTCCTCTCCCCATCGCCTTCAAAAACCTATCTGCCGTGATGTGTGAACGCCTGTAATCTTTAACCAAAAACCTGATCGGCCCTTGTGTTGTCTTAGGCCAGTAAAGTCGCAACTGATCCAATCTTGCCACTTTTGCTCTGAAGCATGGACCTTATCATGAGCGGATGAAGAATTCCTTGGTCGTTTTGAGCGAAAAAAACTTCTTCGGAAAATCTTCGATCACGTTTGCATTGGCGGGCTATGGAGAAAAAAGATTCAACTAGGTACCCTAGGAGCTATAAAAGAATTGAACGATTAAAGATGGCTAGAATATGTGGAGTAAATGGGTCGAAGGGTCGCAGGGTGCTCAATGAGCTTCTTATAAAGCTTAATGGCTATCTCCCACATTTCCTGAAATACAAGTAAGCAAGTTATTGTGTTCCATAATATTTCCCATAATGAGGGTATTACCAGTGAAGTATTTATTTCATCCTATTTGGCTTTATGGACCAATACTATAAAATTTTTGATCGGCTTACGACTTTTGTATTATAATGGACTTCCTAAACGCAGGTATGGTATAATATATAAACCTCTACACACATTGCACGCAAAACATGATTCCATTGTAAAACTAGTGTATTCCGTACAATATTAAACCAAGCAGCCAACCAATACATTCAGCCCACACACTACTCCTTAAATTGTATGTAATCACCGTTAACCGCTACCGCTATTGTCAATCCCACCAATCATTTTCATTTCAATTCATTACGCTCAATTTTAATTGCACCCATTCATCACTGTAATTATGAAAATGAAAGGTGTATTCTTTCATTCCCATTTAATGCCTAAAATCTATTGTAATTAGGGCTGCAGCCTTTGCCATAACCCGTCCAACTATTAGATATACCTGCCAATTTTCTCCACCACAATGGCCTGTAATTATCCTTAAACAAAATTGAAATTTACCTATAATTAGGAGCATGCATACATTTTTGTGGTGAACTCCTGGTTCCATTTAACTGGCACTGCCTACAGAGGAATTAAAACGTTATGTATGCGCCCTATATTTCCCCTAGACAAAGCTTAACCAACCTCTGTATGGTTTAGCAAAATTGACGGAATGATAGAGCTGCTTTGTCAGCGATTAATTAACTGTACAGTGGCAATCCTTAAAGAAGGTCATCGTGACAAGCTTTAAGTCTGTTATGGTATTTAGTAAACATCGGATAATCCCACTATCCTTCATATGCCGAAGTAAGCGTGAAAAATCCTTTTGCCAGCGAACAAAATATGAGGAAAGAGAGGAAACGGTCTCCATGTGGTTTAAAGCTGCGAAATGAAAATGAAAAGAGAACATGGAAAGCGTAACAAAGGAGCAGTGTAAGAGCACCATGTAGAGTGATCCTTTTCCTCGGGGGAAATGATTTATGAACATTACTGTGGCTGTTGTCAGCGGTTTTTGTGTACTCTTGTCGGAAGAAAGCCGGAAATATTAACCGAATCAAAAAATGGCGTAATTATTCATTTGGAACTCGGTGGTTTTTTGCATGACAGAACATGATGTTCATGAAGGTGATTTTTTTTTTCGTCTTGTTGTTGTATTCGTTTTATTGTTCTTGTGTGGCAGGATGATTTGGGAATCATTGTTAACGGTTTCATTAATAACGGTTAATTGATGGATGTAATATTGTGCAGGATGTATTGGTGATTTTGGTTCTTTTGGGATGGCGCATACCTATTTATGGTACATCGCGACTGCAATCTGGTGTAATGTCAGAGTGACTAATGAATTGTTTTGTATTTTTGCTAACTGAATGTTTCTAAAATGTTTGCTTCAAACAAAGTTTGTTTTTCTGCAACATTTATCTACCATGGTGGCGCAAAAATAACCTTCCGATATTTTTTGGCTGTAATTTAAAAAAAAAGTGAAAAACTTTGATTCTTCTTGTGGATTATTTTTTTTGGTCTTTTAATTTTTTTTACATCAAGTCGAGAATATGATGTCATGTAAATGGCTGCCGTCACAGTTGATTGTCATTTGAGCCCTTTTTATGGCATTTTCCATCACTTTGGCCAAAACTCCCGGCGATAGGTCCTCATATTCTGGCGGATATTGTCTTTAAGAGCTGCAAGAGTCTGAGGCTTGTTGACATAACCCCGCGACTTCAAAAAGCCCCACAAAAAGAAGTCTGGAGCGGTCAAATCAGGCGATCTTGCTGGCCAGTGCAAATCGCCAAATCGGGAGATTAGGCGCCCGGGAAATGCATCCTTCAGCATATCGGTTGTGGCACGTGCAGTGTGTGTCGTTGCACCGTCCTGTTGGAACCACATGTTTTCCAATCCCAATTCATCAAGTTGCGGCAAAAAGAACTCGTTGATCATTGCTCTGTAACGCTCACCATTCACAGTAACCGTTTGGCCCGCGACGTCTTCGAAGAAAAAAGGTCCGATGACTCCTCCAGCGAAAACAGCCCACCATACAGTGACTTTGAGCGGGTAGAATGGCCCTTCGTGGATTACACGAGGATTTTCAGTGCCCCAGAAGCGTAAATTTTGCTTATTTACGTACCCGCTAAGATGGAAATGGGCCTCATCACTCATGATTATTTTTGATGAAAAATCATCTTCCTCTTGGTGGTGATTAAGGATGGCTTGAGCGTATGTTAGACGCGATTGTCGGTCAGCAGCTAACAGCTGATGCACCTTCTGGACTTTGTACGGAAACATCATCAAATCTTGTACCAAAATTCGCTGTAAAGACCGACGACTGATACCCAATTGCGTGACACGTCGTCTGGTCGATGTCGACGGCGCTTCCATGACATCTTTGGCTAAAGCAGCAATATTCTCTGTAGAACGGCTACTCCGGAATCTGCCTTCGAGGCGAGCGGCTAAACTTCGCCAAAGTCACCGACCGATTATTGCTCAAATAAATAGTCACCAATATTCCGCGTTCTGGAGCAGTGTAGCGTAACATTGTTTATTTACTACACAAATGTCAAAACAGAACTGACATTAGGGGCCAATCGCAAAATTTATAGCATTTTCTGATAGGAGGATTACTTTTGCG
Source organism: Rhingia campestris (assembly GCA_932526625.1). Taxonomy (NCBI): domain Eukaryota; kingdom Metazoa; phylum Arthropoda; class Insecta; order Diptera; family Syrphidae; genus Rhingia; species Rhingia campestris. The sequence continues at coordinate 142,225,561 of OW052183.1, forward strand.
CCACCTTGTAGGTAGGACTATATTAAAAACGTGTCGTGGGTCCTTGGTGTAACCATATTGGAGAGAGGTTATTGTGCTTACAAAGTATTAGTAGCTAAACGAAAAATAGATGACGGCATTTTTATCTGCAGGTTTGTAAGAACGCTCAAAAGAAATGCTTTAGTCAAACAACTAAACTGCTTAAAAACACACATTACTGCCATCCTGGAAATACGATGGGTTGGGCTCGTCCAAAAAAGTAGTTAAGAAACGCTGATATTTATTAAGGTCCATTTTATAATGAACAGAATTAAGGACTATTCGGATGTAGCTTCTTATTAAACGACAGATTAAGCAAAGAAGTCTTATACTTCGACATCATCAAATTTGACAATTTTCATCAAAGCTAAGCTCATCAACATTAGTCATATGTTCCCGGATGCACGCAGCGGTCAAGGCAACGGGAAAATCATCGACTTTTTAGAAAGAAGGATAAACAAGAACAGTGCACTATTGACACTATGTAGGGATGCCTATGAATACCATCTGTAGGTTCCTCCAAAGCGGAGTAAATAACCCGTTTACTATGTCACACAGGTTGTTAAAGAAGAAATTAAATCGTCGTTGAGACACAGTCGATGCCGAGGATATGGAAGAACCACTTCTGCAGACTGTTAAACAGCGATTGCAAACAACAATCCGCTGTCAGGCAGAACTAATCATTCAATATTGACAACGGCAGCGAAAACTGCCAACCACCCGACCTAAGTGATGTGAGGATAGCAATATCTAAACTCAAGCTTAATAAGGCCACCGGAAATGACGGCCTTCCCGCTGAGCTTTATAAAGCTGGCGGAGATGACTTGGAAAGTAACAGCCACCAACTCATAAGCCAAATCTGGTTGGATGAGAGCATGCCTGAAAGTGGAACCTCAGCATCGTTTGCTCGATCCACAAAAAGGAGACCCTCTGAGCTGCACCAACGACAGAGGCATAAGTCTGCTCAACATCGCCTACAAGATCCTATCTGCCGCAATATGTGAACGCCTGTTTACCAACAACCTGATCGGCTCTATCGGCCAGGAAAGTCCACAATCGATCAAATTTTCACACTTCGGCAGATCCTGGAAAAAACCCAAGAAGTCCAAATCGATACCCACCACCTATTTATCGATATCAAAGCCGCATACCACAGCATTTATAGAGACGAACTATACAGAGCCATGTCTAGTTTTGGTATACCGCCCAAACTCGTCCGTTTGTGTAGGATGACGATGGAGAATTCTCGCTGCTCCATCAGGGTCGGCAGCGAACTTACCGACACATTCGATACCAAAAAAAGGATTTAGGCAAGGCGATGCGCTGCCATGTGACTTCTTCAATTTGATTCTTGAGAGGATTGTGCAAAACTCCCGAGCCAACACCAGAGGCACAATTTTCCAAAAATCGGTGCAACTACTAGCATACGCCGACGATATTGACATCATTGGTAGGACTCAACGTGATGTCATAGCCACGTTTGCTAGTATAGAGAAGGAAGCGGCAAAAATGGGTTTAGCAGTAAATGAGGGTAAGACTAAGTATATGAGTCAACACGAAAAGACACACAACATCGACGAATTGGACAGAACGTCACCATTGACAGATATAAGTTTGAGGCTGCCGGGACTTTGTTTATCTCGGCTCCGCTATCAACACTGACAACAACATCTCGTCAGAAATCAAACGAAGAATTACTCTTGCCAATCGCTGTTTCATCGGGCTAAGAAGGCAATGTCGTAGTAAAGCCCTCCCTCGAACTACTAAGGAGATCCTATATAAGACGCTGATCATCCCAGTCCTGCTCTACGGCGCTGAAGCATGGACCGTATCAAAAGCGGATGAAGAAATCCTCGGTCGATTCGAGAGAAAAATTCTTCGAAAAATCTTTGGTCCCGTTTGCGTTGACGGGCTATGGAGACGAAGATTCAACCATACGAGCTGTACAGCGAAATACCCCTAGTCAAAAAAAAAACTCCGCATTGGACGTTTAAGATGGCTAGGACATGTAAAAAGAATGGACACCAATACTCCGGCTCGTCTTCCATTCCCAGCCAGACGTCGGACGCAGTAGAGGAAGACCTCGCCTTAAATGGCGCGCACAAGTAGAAACCGTCCTCAACCATGGAGTGCGCAACTGGAGGCAGTTAGCTAAGGACCGGGCTAATTGGGGAGGTATGTTGGTTGAGGCCCAGGTTCATCCCGGACTGTAGCGCCACTAAAGTAAGTTAGTAACCTCTTGCGAAAGTATGACCAGCCTATAGAAATGTAATGAGAATCTTCTCAAATTGGATGTTACGGATAAGTGTTGTATGGCTTCATCACTGAAAAATAAATACATTCTTGAAAATTGAATTGAAAATTGAATTCACGTTCGCAGAGTTCGTCCAGAATTGCCAACTTGTACGGATGGTAATGAAATTCATGAGAATTCGCTTCACTGAATAATCGTAAAGTCCAAGAGCAGGCTCAGCCATGGAGGTGCATGATGCATGATTGAAGCCCGTATCTTCTCAGGTGACCTGATGGATCGTGGGACTCCAGCTCTTCTTCTTGTCAAACTCGCGGTTTGTCTGAATTTGACCCATGTAAAAATTGATTTTCTGTCTGGAACTGGGCTTACCGGGGAGGCATTGAAGGGACTTTTGAAGGTTGACTGGGTTGTGATCACTATTCTCACGCATGATATCAACTAATCTGTGAATGAGACCACCATGACGACCTTACAGCGCATTTCAAAAACGGAGTTAAGTTGCCGAACCTATATTTCTAGAAAGGTTGAACAAAATGTGTTTTTTTTAATCTGTTTATATTTTGAAATGAATCTGTTATCCATTTCAGTACAACAGGGATACACATTACGCAAAAACCCATATGACACAAAAAAAATATCAACCGAGTAGCTTCCATGCTAAAGGATGTCCAAAACCCGTATAAATAAAAATGCCATGCCGTACATATAAAAACACTTTTATCCTGACTAAACGAAAATCACAAGGATTAACAAACAAAAAAATCCATGCTCTGGCTCACACACATTTGCTTAACACGACCTGTCACACCATGTTGGCCTGGTCGGTATCTACCCACCTACCCATGAACTATTATCAGGAAAACTGATATGTCTACGGGATCGTACAACATGACAACCTAACCGATGTTGTATCCTGCCAGAGAGTTCGCTAAGAATGAGGGAACACAAATTACGCCGCCTGCCCCAATCGCTTCAGTGTGCTATCTACCACTAGACAGGATTCACGATGTGCGTGTCAAGGAGATATTTATGTCAAAGTTGGATTAGTTTTTACTCTAATTTATGGAACAGTGTAATCCGGTTGAGAATTTTGCGATCGTGCAATATTAAACCACCTGCTCCCAGGTGGTGGGGGCATGCAGACCCAGCCCGAGGCTCAGGATAAAGTTGTCGATTCGAAGGCATTTTCACTTCAAAAAGTCACACGGTATGATGTTTTAATTTTTTTTGTGCGCTTTCCCTTTTTGTAAACGCTGTGCTCAGACAGCCAACAAAAAAGGAACGAGGGAATCAGTCAAATGTCAGAGTTTGGAATTTTAGAAGACAAGCAATTAAATTCGAATTAAGTTAACATGTTATTCAATCATGTTACTTGACAGGGCATAGAATTAAGGGGTGTGGGTACTTGATTTAAGGTACCTGCAGTTTGCTGTAAGGGTGGTATTGGTACTTGATATAGTGGTTCGTGTGGGGGACGTTTGTAGAATACTTAAAGGATAACACATGAGTTAAGTTGGTATTGGAGAGTTAGTCGATATATACTTTTGTTAAACTAAATTTAATTTTAGAACTCAGGTTTATTTTCAGAGTGGCGTTCACTTTGGCAATACAAGTCGTTGATTCTTTGACGATGCGTCAATGGCGTGCATTATATTTCACAGTGGTAACCATCGAATAGCTACTAGTCTCATCCAATTGCATTTGACTTGCTAATAAAGTGTTGACCAAAGAAAGGAAAATATCAACGGCCTTCGGTCTCACTTGAAAACATGGGACTGGACCCTTAGGTTTCGGCTTGTGGTTTGGGTTGACTACTCACTCTCGAAAAAAAATCATCACAAAGAAACCAAGAGACCCGGAAAGAACTGATTTTATTGATGACGAACATGCACTAAGCAGAACTATGTTCGTGTTTTCATCTGTATTATTAGGAAGCTTCACAAAAAAATTTGCAGCCCAACATCAATCAAAAGCCCTTAGCAAAATTATAGAATATTCGATTGCATTTGGTGACAGCCTTAGGCAAGAAGTCATATACTTACTTACTTACTTAAGTGCCGTTACAGTCCGGGATAAACCTGTGCCTCAAACAAATGCCTCTCCAATTAGCCCGGTCCTTAGCTAACTGCATCCAGTTGCGCACTCCAAGTTGGTTGAGGTCGGTTTCTACTTGTGCGCGCCACTTAAGGCGAGGTCTTCCTCTACTGCGTCCGACGTCTGCCTGGGAATCGAAGACTCTGCGAGCCGGAGTATTGGTGTCCATTCGTTCTACATGTCCTAGCCATCTTAAACGTCCAATGCGGAGTTTTTTTTGACTAGGGGTATGTCGCTGAACAGCTCGTATAGTTCGTGGTTGAATCTTCGTCTCCAGAGCGCGTCAACGCAAACGGGACCGAAGATTTTTCGAAGAATTTTTCTCTCGAATCGACCAAGGATTTCTTCATCGGTCCATGCTTCAGCGCCATAGAGCAGGACTGGGATAATCAGGATCTTATATAGGATCTCCTTAGTAGTTCGAGTGAGGGCTTTACTACTAAATTGCTTTTTCTTAGCCCGAAGAAACAGCGGTTGGCAAGAGTAATTCTTCGTTTGATTTCTAACGAGATGTTGTTGTCAGAGTTAATAGAGGAGCCGATGTAGACAAAGTCCCGTACTACCTCAAAGTTATATCTGTCAATGGTGACGTTCTGTCCAATTCGTCGATGTTGTGTCTCCTTTCGTGTTTACAGCATATACTTAGTCTTACCCTCATTTACTGCTAAACCCATTTTTGCCGCTTCCTTCTCTATACTAGCAACCGTGGCTATGATATCACGTTGAGTCCTATGATGTCAATATCGTCGGCGTATGCTAGTAGTTGTACCGATTTTTGGAGAACTGTGCCTCTGGTGTTGGCTCGGGAGTTTTGCACAATCCTCTCAAGAATGAAATTGAAAAAATCACATGACAGAGCATCGCTTTGCCTAAATCCTTTTTTGGTATCGAATGTGTCGGTGAGGTCGTTTCCGACCCTGATGGTGCAGCGAGAATTCTCCATCGTCATCCTACACAAACGGACGAGTTTGGACGGTATACCAAAACTAGACATGGCTCTGTATATTTCGTCCCTATAAATGCTGTCGTATGCGGCTTTGAAATCGAAAAATAGGGGGTGGGTATCGATTTGGACTTCTTGGGTCCAAAAACCTGGAGTAGCACCTTTCTATATCCTGGATCATGCGCTTTTCTTGCTCTTTTTTCTTCTCTCTGAAAAGCCGATGTTCTTCCCTTCTTCTTTGCCTATAGAGCTCTATGGCAGCTCTCGTCTTCACCTGCAGCTTAGCCTTGTTAGCCTCGTTCTTGGCTGCGAGCATCTGTCGGCATTCCTCATCAAACCAGGGGTTTCTTGCTGGTAGCCACGAGAAACCTAGCACATCAGTTGCGGCTGATCTAATGGCTTGTTGGCATCGTTGCCATTGTTCTTCGACATTAGATGCTGATAGTGTGTTGAGAGTCGAGAGGTTACGCGTTGCCCGAAGGTCTTGGCGGTCTCTGGCGAGAGACCTCGCAAGAAGTTGGGTAGTCAATAAAGCTAAGCTGTGTATACATTTGGGATTTGAAGCAGCGCTAATCCACTCTTTTGCGTGGAGGCGATATCGTAACCAACAAAGTCCTACGAGATGAAAATCACAAAAAGTGAATATTTTCCTACTGCAGCCGATACCAAAACTCAATGTCATGTCGTGTGACCGATTTTGCATTATTCTTAGGAGCATTGTCCAATATTTTATTAGTTATAGTTATTCCATAAAACTGTTAAACTTCTAGCATACACCAACGATACATCTGAGAAAAAGAATTCCAATTCCATCTTAACATTGCAATAATCTATCTAAATATAACTCTTGGAAAAAATATCTTTATGATGCAAATGCGTACTCAATTTATGTTTATACCCTATCCCATAGGGGGGTATATTAGTTTTGATACTTAGTTTGTAACATAGAGAAATAATTTTGCTACATATACCTCAAAGTATATGGATCGGCTCAGAATCGCTAGCTGAGTCGAATTAGCCATGTCTGTCTGTCCGTCCGTCCGTCCGTCCGTCCGTCCGTCCGTCTGTTCGTCAGCGGTTTTTGGGCCTTAAATTTTGAGCTAGGATAATGAAATTTGGTATATAGGATCCTCGTCCGTGCCACCAGAACAAGTGTAAAAATTTTTGAAATCCGCCCACTGCCACGCCCCCTTTTTAGGAAAACTTATTTTTTGGCCAAACCGTAAGGAATTTCAAAAAAGTGTCTGAGTAGCATATTTAGACAATCCTAATATCTATATTTCGTTCATACAAAGTTTTTTGCCACGCCCACTTTTTGGGGGCGTTTTTAGTAAAAAACGCTTTTTGTCCAAATTTTAAAACTTTCGAAAAAAATGTTGATGCAAATACTTCCGAAATGGTAATATTAACATTTTGTCTATAGATCATTTTCACCTACGCCCACATTTTGGGGGCGTTTTCTTACAAAAACCATTTGTATACTCCATCCCAAGGCATTAGCAATAGAAATACGTTGTTTTTTGTCGAACCACACAAGATTTTGAGAAACTCTCTGAGCAATATATTGTGACAATGTCATTTTCTGTATTTCATCGCCATAAGGCCTATATTTTGAGGATATTAATTTAAAGGATGGGATGGGATAGGGTATTCAACGATCCGCATAGCGGATTGTAGCCTCTCATATGTTGTGTTTTTTTTTTAACTTTATTAGTACTGCTGTATTAGAATCTAGTAACGGAATTAATATTCTCCTCACCGAAAACCATGTTACCAACCACGGAGTATCCACACACCTTACGTCGTTTGCATTTCTTGTCGATCTTCATTGTCGATCTTGCGAATCAATGACAGAGAACGGTCACCAATTACTTGTACAAAAGCTCCTCGAATGTATCAGCTAAGATGACAAGAAAAACTTGACTTTTGTGAAGAGCTGTGCGGCCTGATGGGTATACCGTGTTAAAGTGAGAAGAAACAGCGACTATTCGGATGCGGATTTCTTATAAGTGACAGACATTTTGGATTTCCGAACATTCCGAGGGGCTAACATCGACTCGGACTACTACCTTGTTGCAGCCAAGGTACAAATACGGATATTCACCACGCCACAACAAACCAGAAATACTGTGAAAAAATTTAATGTTGAAAGATTGCAATAGCAAGAGACCTGCAAGGCCTTCGCGCAATGCGTATCCCTTTACCCCTCGATTCACACCATACCACCAGCGTCGAATGTCGTAGAAAATTGGCAACGATGCCAACGAGCCATTAGATCAGCCGCAACTGATGTGAGGAATGCCCACAGATGCTGGTAGCCAAGAAAGAGGCCTACAAGGCTAAGCTGCAGGTGAAGACGGGAGCTGCCATTGAGCTCTATAGGCAGAGAAGAAGGGAAAAACACCGGCTTTTCAGAAAGAAAAAAAAAAGGAACGATGTTCGCAAGTTTTACCAAAGTGTAAAACATCAAAGCCAACAAGGCTCGAATAGAATCCTGTCGAGATGAACAAGGAAATATGGTAGTTGAGACACAGTCGATGTTGAGGATATGGAAGAACCACTTCTGCAGACTGTTCAACGGCGATGACGAACAACATTCCTGTCAGGCAGAACAAACCATTCAATGTTGTCGACGACAGCCAAAACTACCAACCACCCGATCTAAGTGAAGTGAGGATAGCATATAAACTCAAACTTAACAAGGCCGCTGGAAATGACGGCCATCCCACTGAGATTTATAAAGCTGGCGGAGATGACTTGGTAAGTCAATGACGCCAACAATTTGTTGAAAGTCCTGCGACTAGATGCCACATCCACACGAGATGCTCAGAGTTCTGCAGATTAACCTGCAGCACTCTAGGTGCGCTAGTGAAAACCTCCTTGTCTTTCTGAAAGAGGAAGACATCGACATCAGCCTAATTCAAGAACCCTGGGTGGGAGGTTCCACTATCAAAGGGCTCAATGACAAGGACTACAACCTTTTCTACAACATCGACAAACATAACGGTAAGCCAAGATCCTGTATTTTAGTCAAAAAACATATAAAAGCTTTCTTTTGTCCCAACCTTAGCTACAACGACCTAGCTGTTATACGGATTGAAGCTGGTAAGCAGGAGTGTCTGTATGCTGCTTCGGCCTATATGGCACATAACCAGAATGATCCTCCGAAGGAGGTAGAGTTTGTCACAGCCACCTTTTCAAAAAGGAAGACCCACTTGATTCTGGGCTGCGATGCCAATGCCAGGCATACCCTGTGGGGCAGCTCAGAGATCAATGAACGAGGTGAGTCTCTTTTTGATTTTATAATTCATAACAACCTGTCAATCTGCAACAAGTTTTGTACCTCAACCTTCATATTCCCGAGCACGGTGAGTCTTAGGGGCTGGGAAGATGTCATTGACATCACACTAGCCACAAACAACGACAACCTAAAGGTGCATAACTGGAGAGTATCCAACCTGAAATCCTTCTCTGATCACAGCTGGATACTCTTTGATGTCAATATTCGGATTGATGTACCAATCCCCTTTAGAAATCCCAAAAGAATCAACTGGCCAAAGTTTGACCAAATAGTTAATTCTAGACTTCAAGCAATACTAAAATCTAAGTTCACTTCGACAGACGAACTGAATGCAGCTATCGTTACCTTTGAGAAGGCAATGAGTACTGCTTTCAAGGTCTCGTGTCCAGCCAGTTACGGTAGGAAAAAACTACCTCCCTGGTGGAGTGAGGACCTTAGTAAACTTAGGAATATGACCAGGGTCATTTTTAACATATGCCATAAATACAATTTTTGGCAGCCCTATAAAGATTGCCTTAGAATATACAAAGCGGCTATTTGTAGCGCCAAGAAAGAATCCTGGCAGGAATACTGCGAATCCATCAATACCCTTAAAGACTCTTCCAGACTGAGCAAAATCTTAGCGAAGGACCATTGCAGTCAAACCCGTCCTTAATAAGAAAGTCGGATGGCTGCTGGGCAGAGACCTCATCCGAATCTCTGTCTATCCTAATTAACACACACTTCCCGGGTTGTAAAGAGGTGCCGCTAGCATCTGCTGACTCTCGGCCCGCTGACCATGCAACTTGGAAAAATATCAAATCCATCATAACCAAAGAAAAGACATCCTGGGCAATTAATAGGTTCTCACCCTATAAATCACCTGGCCTTGATGGCATCTTGCCGATCATGGAGACGTGTCAGGGTAGTTTTTATACCAAAGGCAGGCAGACGTGGACATGAATCTGCAAAAGATTTTAGGCCCATCAGCCTTGCTTCCTTTATACTAAAGACCCTGGAGCGGATCCTTGACATCCATGTGCGAAGCATTCTTAATGAATCACCGTTATCCACATCACAACACGCATATCTCAAAGGCAGATCGACTGAAACCGCTCTGCATGAGGTGATTGGGACCATCGAAAAGTCCCTGTACTACAAAGAGTACACCCTAGCCACTTTCCTTGATATAGAAGGGGCTTTCAATAATGTACAAACTGACAGCATACGAGAAGCCCTAACCGTAACTGGTGTAGAGGAGCATTTTAGCCAATGGATTATATCCATGCTAAGGTCTAGAATCATTCAATCAACACTAGGCAACAGCAGCTTAACGCGATATGCTGACAGAGGTACACCACAGGGTGGTGTGATATCTCCTCTGCTGTGGCTTATTGTTATGAACAAACTGTTAGTCCGACTTGATCGGGATAGGATTAAGGCAGTGGCATACGCGGACGACGTGGTGATCCTAGTGTCAGGAAAGTTTCTCCCAGTGATTAGCGAAATCATGGAGTACGCTCTGGGTTCTGTGAGCACGTGGGCTACAAGCTGTGGCCTGGGTGTTAATCCGAGCAAAACGGAAATGATGCTCTTCACCACGAAGACCAAAATACCAGCCTTTAATCTCCCCCGACTTAATGGACAAGCGCTCTCACTCTCATCCAATGCCAAATATCTAGGGACTATCCTAGATACTAAGCTTAATTGGAAAACCAACATAGAACAAAGGGTCAAGAAAGCATGTATAGCTTTCTATGCCTGTAGAAAAACATTCGGCAAAAGATGGGGCCTACAACCAAAGATGACACTTTGGATGTACACTGCTGTTGTTCGGCCGATACTCACCTATGGGGCACTAGTCTGGTGGCCTTCTGTGAGTAAAGGGTATATCATTGACAAACTTAAGAGGGTACAAAGAACTGCTTGTATCGGCACAACTGGGGCCATGAGATCTTGTCCCACTGATGCCTTTACGGTTCTTCTCCACCTTCTCCCTCTAGATATTCATATCAAAGACATTGCAATGTGCAGTGCAGTCAGACTCAGAGAATCTGGCTGCTGGTTCAATAAGCCCTATGGGCACAGCAATATCCTAGATTCTTTGCCAGCAGGTCTAGCTGACCATCATACCGACTACATGATACCCAAACTGAACTTCCACAATCACTTCACCGCTGGCTTTCCAACTAGAGAGGATTGGAAAAACGCATTGGTTGAAAAAGATTTTGACACACTTATTTACACCGACGGCTCCAAAATGGACTGCGGAGTGGGCGCAGGTGTCTACTCGGACACACTAAAAATAAAAAAAACGTTTCGCCTCCCTGATTCCTCCAGCGTATTCCAAGCGGAATTGTTGGCTATTAGGGAGGAATGTCACGCGATTAGACACGATAGTACTCCCAAGCTATTTTTGTCGATAGTCAAGCCGCTATTAAGGCGATTATTTCGGTATCGACGTCATCAAAACTAGAACGAACTGGCCTCCATTGGGAGTCGGTACAGTATCACTCTCATATGGGTTCCAGGCCACAGTGACATAGATGGAAATGAACAGGCTGATGCCCTAGCCAGGTTGGGCTCGTCCCTTCCCAGCTCACGTGCAATCGGCATTCTCACTCCTTTAAAAACGATCATGAATAATATCAACACACACTCTCTTAAAACAGCAGAACATAGGTGGCGAAACCTCGGTGGGTGCGCCATTTCAAGAGATATGTGGCCTCGCTACAACAAGACAAAAACACGCGACCTCTTAAGCAGTTCCCGTAAGGAAGTCTCCAGGGTGATAGCAATTACCACTGGACACTGGCCCATCGGTGGCCATGCTGTTAGAATGGGTATACCCCACAACACCAACTGTCGCAGTTGCAAGGAGGTGGGGGAGAAGGAAACTTTAACTCACTTTCTGTGCAAATGCCCGGCTCTGTCAAGAGCAAGACAACGAACCCTAAGCAAACCTTTCTCTGACAATATCCGCGACATCTCTGATAAACACATCAAAGAACTGATCGCCTTCCTTAATGCCACTGGTTGGATTTAGTACACGCCAACTAACAACAAGACATAACATTTAACCGCACGAGTTTTTGGCATCAAAACGGCGCACCTCAGCGCTAATTGTGTTTCGTCTTGTACGAACAGCCAATCTAACTAACTAACTAACTAACATCCACCAACTCATAAGCCAAATCTGGTCGGATGAAAGTATGCCTGAAGAATGGAACCTCAGCATCGTATGCCCGATCCACAAAAAGGAGACCCTCTGAACTGCGCCAACTACAGAGGCATAAGTCTCCTCAACATCGTCTACAAGATCCTATCTGCCGTAATATGTGAACGCTTGAAACCGCTTACCAACAACCTGATCGGCCCTTATCAGTGTGTTTTTAGGCCAGGAAAGTCCACAATCGATCAAATTTTCACACTTCGGCAGATCCTGGAAAAAACCTAAGAAGTCCAAGTCGATAATGACCACCTATTTATCGATTTCCGCACACGACAGAATTTATAGAGACGAACTATACACAATCATGTCACGTTTTGTTATACCGTCCAAACGCATCCGTTTGTGTAGGATGGCAATGGAGTATTCTCGCTGCTCCGTCAGGGTCTGAAACGACCTCACCGACACATCCGATACCTAAAAGGATTTAGGCAAGGCGCTGAGCTTTCATGTGACTTCTTTAATCTGACTCTTGAGAGGATTGTGCAAAACTTCCGAGCCAACACCGGATTCACAATCTGCCGAAGATCGGTGTAGCTCAACGTGATGTCATAGCCACGTTTGCTAGTATATAGAGAAGGAAGCGGCAAAAATGTGTTTAGAAATAAATGAAGGTAAGACTTAGTATATGCTGTACTTTGAGGTAGCACAGGACTTTGTCTCGTTAGAAATTAAACGAAGAATTACTCTTGCCAACCGCTGTTTTTTAGGCTAAGAAGGCAATTTAGTAGTGAAGCCCTCACTCGAACTACTTAGGATATCCTATATAAGACTTTGATCATCTCAGTCCTGCTCTACGGCGCTGAAGCATGGACCGTTTGCGCTGACGGGCTATGGAGACGAAGATTCAACCGAGAACTATACGAGCTGTACAGCGACATACCCATGGTCAAAAAACTTAGCATTGGACCTATAAGATGGCTAGGATATGTAGAACGAATGGACACCAATCCTCCGGCTCGCAGAGACTACGATTCGCAAGACGTCGGACGCAGTAGATGAAGACCTCCCGACCTCAACCAACTCGGAGTGCGCAACTGGAGGCGGTTAGCTTAAGACCGGGCTAATTGGAGAGGCCTGTTGGTTGAGGCCCAGGTTCATTACGGACTGTAGCGCCACTTAAATAAGTAAGTACGTTTGTCAGACTTTTGAAAGCTTAGGTGTTTTTTCTCTCGAGATTTGAGTCAGAACCACGCATTCCAACGCATTTGTGCAACATTTCAGTTCCTAAAAATAGATAAGTAATACTTCCAAGAAGCGTCGTTTTATAAACCTCGTTAACATCAAAACAATCTTATTTTTTCAATGTCTTAATAAATTGATTCCCAAAGCCGTCAACTCCCACCAAATAATAAAATTAATTTGCACTCTGACATGGTGGTCCGGAGTCACGATTCCCACCCGTCCTTCAACATCAATTTTCCAAAAAACGACTCCGATTAGACTTCCAAATAATTCAATTCCCATCCTTTTTCACCAATCCAAACAGAGATAATGATAATAAGACAATTTTTACATAAGCACGTATCCTCGTATCTTCTTATTCCCCTATATATGGATCCTTTCAGATCTTCAGTGGAGCTTTGGTTTATATTTGGTTGTGTCTTACATTCACCGCGCCGACAGCCTATGGTTTCAGCTCCATTGTATGAGGCATTCTCGTACGTTATATCGATTTATTCATTGCTAAGGCAGTAACCATCTCCTCGGATGGAGATGGATAATGTATTAGACATACATGGATGCCTCTTTACGTGGTGGCCATACCCCTATATCCACCGCATCTCGGCACTGTCACCATTAGATATCCTACTGCCAGTTCGCTATATCTGTGTGATGTTTTGCCCTAGGCTCTGGAAAAGCAACAGCCATTCCATCTACCCATCCAAGGACAGCAACAAAAAGGAGTTACTTCGATTTCATTTCTAAATTTCACGTGAATGCGGACGTAGGGGGAGAGTGAGCCGTTGTGTGCTTTTATTCACGTACCAACTCACATTTGGATGAGGAAGTAAAAATAATAAAAAACTCATTATCCTTGTTATCGGAGAAATGCTGTATTCACGTGCAGCCCATCTTGTATGTGCTTCTGCTGCTGTTGGTACCACCGCACCACCCAACCGCGCGTCGAGGCCGAATACGAGTCAAGTGAGCGACGCTGTCGAAAAGGATATGCGGGGGCATCTTTCAGGCTAGGTACGTGATTAGGCTTTTGTCTGAGATATATCGAGATGAACGAATCACATAATTGATTTCATTGAGCGAAAATTCTGCTGGATAATTTTCTTTTCGTGAAATTTCGCCGGAACGTCAGATGGGCTACTGGGCTGAAGGCAGAAATTCGTGCTCGTTAGCTTCGAATTTTCTTTTTTATTTTAAGTATATGCGGTCGGGTCGGGGCTGCGGGGAGATGTAATCTGGAGAATTCGATTGATTTCAGAGTGGGTGATTGAATTGTAATGAAAGTGTGCAGATGGAGAATTTGTGTTATCGACTTGGTGTACTGTATTACAGGGAACACGTCTTACATATCGTCGTATTATGATGAGCATGAACATTGAGGATGCTTTTGATCGGGCAATGAAATCGGCTAAAAGGAGAAAACATGACAATGATACGACTGCTATTTTGAATGAATTGTTGAAGTATTGCTTTGCACTTTGCGACTTTGATACAGAATATGTCAATGAACTTCTTTTGATGAGGCTATTAGTATGCATTGGGTAAAGCCGGCTAATTGTAGGAATTCCGAGATCCTATGGATATCGTAGTTTAAAGTACATCACACTGTTAGCACTTTCCTTTAAAAAGTTTTTTTATTGTATTCCAAGCCGGCTTTAGAACTTGCTTGTATAAAGCAGCTGTTTTCGGTACCCTACTGAGGTGGGAATGTTTTCCGAATAGGCAAGGGGGTCATTGAGTGACTTTGAAAATGATTATCACTCAGACGGTAGTCGAGACCTCAGGAGCAATCGCTCAATAATCGTCTGTGATTTGACGATTATTGTTTGAAGTCCAACAAATAAAGTGACCCTACAGCAAAAACGACTATTGATCCTACGTGATGCAAGATCTACCGTCGAAATGCTATCGTCAAACGATAATCACTTTATGGAATGAAGGCCCAGTATATTTCTCTATTTTTGATTTTCAGTTTCATTTCATTTTCACGTGCTTCAAGTGTCAATCACTGGTATTTGGCTTTGTTTGCAAAAGGTATTCCGACCAAGTTTAGGAAAATTGGCAAGTCTATAGTTTTCTTAAAAAAAAAATTTACGTTATTCGTTGAGGGCGATGGTAGGGTGTTGTAGAACGAGGGTAGACTCTGATTGGCTTTAAATTGGCAATGATCAGTGCCTGCAACTCTGACTACACATCAAATGTGCTTTTTTTTACCTCCAAGGGGTACGTACCATCGGGTACTGGTCTCATCCAACCGGATTTGACTTGCTAAACGATAAGTGTAAATGTTGATAACAAGACGTAAAACAGCAACACTATAATCACCCTGGTCAGAATGGCGCGGAATATGAATGATGATGAATATCCGGTCTGTCATCCCTGGCGAACCTAGATAAGATGCTTCGACATATTCGGACAACAGGTTATCTAGGAATTTCAAGGGTAAGTAAGGTCCCTTGAACAGAGATGGTAGCGGATGAACCGAAAGGTCAACGGCAGCACTCAATCCCGAAGTGGATACTGATGGCCCCATGACCTAGGAGTATCTAATAAATTGGAAATGGCCCTCCAGGTTGGGGGTTGTGCTTTGGGTTAACTACCCATCCACGGAAAAAAGACTATGTTACGAAGCAACCAATAGCCTCGGAAAGGACTAATATTAGTGTTGACGAACCTAAACGAAAAAATGACAACGACGTTCGTTTCTGCACCTGGAATGTGAGAACATTAAACAGGAGAGGTGCAGGCGAACAACTAGCGGAAGCCCTAAATTGCTACAAAGCAGACATTACTGCCATCCAGGAAATACGATGGGATGGGCCGGACAAAAAGAGGATGAAAAACTGTGACATCTACTATGGACCGTGTTATAGTGAGCAGAAACAGCGACTATTTGGATGCGGATTTGTTATAAGTGCCAGACTTAGACAAGAAATCTTATGTTTCCAAGACAAAACCTATGAAAAACCTATGAGCGACTTACAAAGTACGATGTTAAAATCGTGCTGGGAGATTTTAACGCAAAGGTAGGAAGAGAAGACATCTTTAGCAGTACTGTCGGAAAATATAGCCTACACGACAAGACGTCTGGTACGGACTAAATCTAACTGACTTCGCTTCGGAACGAAATGCCACTATAGCCAGCACACGGTTTCCTCACCTCGATATCCATTAGGGGACATGGCGGTCTCCAGATCAACGAACAGTCAACCAAATTGATCACATTGCGATAGCCAGGAGATAGGCATCCAGTATTTTGGATGTCCGAACATTCCGAGGGGCTAACATCGACTCGGACCACTATCTTGTTGTAGCCAAGGTAAGGATGCGGATATCCACCACGCCACAAAAAAAAAACAGAAATACTTTGAATAAATTTAATGTCGAAAGACTGCAATCACAAGAGACCGCCAAGTCCTTCGCGCAACGCGTATCCCTTAACATCTCGATTCACACCATACCACCAGCGTCGAATGTCGAAGAACAATGGCAACGATGCCAACAAGCCATTAAATCAGCCGCAACTGATGTGCTAGGTTTCTCGCGCCCACCAGCAAGAAACTCCTGGTTTGATGTGGAATGCAGACAGATGCTCGCAGCCAAGAACGAGGCCTACACGGCTAAGCTGCAGGTGCAGACGAGAGCTGCCATTGAGCTCTATAGGCAAAGAAGAAGGGAAGAACATCGGCTTTTCAGCAAGAAGAAAAAAGAGCAAGAAAAGCGCGCGATCGAGGATATAGAGAGGTGCCACTCCAGGAACGATGTTCGCAAGTTTTACCAAAGTGTAAAACGTCAAAGCCAAGGATACAAAGCTCGAACAGAATCCTGTCGAGATGAACAAGGAAATATCGTCGTTGAGACACAGTCGATGCCGAGGATATAGAAGTACCACTTCTGCAGACTGTTAAACGGCGATGGCGAACAACACTCCGCTGACAGGCAGAACGAACCATTTAATATTGGCAACGACAGCGAAAACTGCCAACCACCCGACATAAGTGAAGTGAGGATAGCAATATCTAAACTCAAGCTTAATAAGGCTGCCGGAAATGATGGCCTTCCCGCTGAACTTTTTAAGGCTGGCGGAGATGACTTGTTAAGTAACATTCACCAACTCATAAGCCAAATCTGGTCGGCTGAAAGTATGCCAGAAGAATGGAACCTTAGCATCGTTTTCCCACATAAACATCAACAAAAAAGGAGACCCTCTGAACTGCGCCAACTACTCAACATTGCCTACAAGACCCTATCTGCCGTAATATGTGAACGCCTGAAACCGTTTACCAACCGTTTAGGCCAAGAAAGTCCACAACTGATCAAATCTTCAGACTTCGGCCGATCCTGGAAAAAACCTAGGAAGTCCAAATCGATACTGACCACCTATTCATCGATTTCAAAGCCGCATACGACATCATTTATAGAGACGAACTATACAGAGCCATGTCTAGTTTTGGTATACGGTCCAAACTCGTCCGTCTGTGTAAGATGCCGATGGGAAATTCTCGCTTCTCCTTCAGGGTCGGAAACGACCTCACCGACACATTCGATACCAAAAAAGGATTTAGGCAAGGCGATGCGCTGTCATGTGACTTTTTCAATTTGATTCTTGAGAGGATTGTGCGAAATTCCCGAGCCAACACCAGAGTCTCGTAGTATACGCCTACGATATTGACATCATTTGTAGGACTCACCGTTATGTCATAGGCACGTTTGCTAGTATAGAGAAGGAAGCGGCAAAAATGGGTTTAGCAGTAAATGAGTGTAAGACTAAGTATATGCTGTCAACACGAAAGGACACACAACATCGACGAATTGCACACAACGTCACCATTGATGGATATAACTTTGAGGTAGTACGGGACTTTGTCTACCTCAGCTCCGCTATTAACTCTGACAACATCATCTTGTCAGAAATCAAACGAAGAATTACTCACTCCAATCGCTGTTTCTTCGGGCTAAGAAGGCAATTTATGAGTAAAGCCCTCACTCGAACTACTAAGGAGATCCTATATAATACCCTGATCTTCCCAGTCCTGCTCTACGGCGCTGAAGCATGGACCGTATCAAAAGCGAATGAAGAAATCCTTGGTTGATTCGAGAGAAAAATTCTTCGGAAAATCTTCGGTCCCGTTTGCGTTGACGCGCTATGGAGACGAAGATTCAACCACGAACTATACGAGCTGTACAGCGACATACCCCTAGTCAAAAAACTCCGCATTGGACGTTTATGATGGCTAGGACATGTAGAACGAATGGACACCAATACTCCGGCTCGCAGAGTCTTCGATTCCCAGCCAGACGTCGGACGCAGTAGAGGAAGACCTCGCCTTAAGTGGCGCGCACAAGTAGAAACCGACCTCAACCAACTTGGAGTGCGCAACTGGATGCAGTAAGCTAAGGACCCAGCTAATTGGAGAGGCATGTTGGTTGAGGCCCAGGTTCATCCCGGACTGTAGCGCCACTTAACCAACCAACCATAGTCTTAAGGAATTTCTTTTGGCAAATCCTTAGCTACTTCACATCCCCTATAATTTGTCAGCTCCTTTACCTCTCAATTAGTACAGCTGTTGGAGATTTGTTTGGGTACTACACCATCTTGTGAGGGTTCGATTTTAACAACGATATTTCAAATTATTTTTATTTTATTTGATATAGTCGTTTTTGACGGGCTCAGTAGTGCGATGAACTGCCGCTCAAAAGGTCTGAGTTTGATTTCCAGCCAAAACCTTAATGATTTTTCACTGGCCCTCCTTTCGTGTTGATCTGATAAATCATTCAAGTCGTATCAATAGTCAAGAATAGCTTATCTCAACTTAGCCGTTAGGAGTCGTCATAAAAGGAGGTCTCGAACCTAAAATACCCTATGGGATAGGGTATGCATACGAAGAATTATTCCAAAAGCTTTCTAACCTTTTCGAGATCATTATAAAACCAACATTAAAAACCATACCCCTGTGATGTCAATCAACGCATTTGGTTCCATTGTTTGTTGAAAACTAAATGCATACCTGTTATACCTATCCACTTAAATTATTCATTTCTCAAACACTTTCGGCAATTTATTTTCACCCTTGCTGACATTTAAGTGGTGAAGGGGGTTGAATGCCATCGCACAACAAAAAGATAACAATGCGATAGCCCGCTTTCAAAAACTTCACTATCCCACTTAAGGTCGTTTATCTTGGTCGTCACACACCTTTTGCTCTGGAAGAGTAATTACCTTCTCAAAGAAGCGTCCTTTATCTATCTTCCTGTGGAGAAGATGCACTTCTATTGTGCACACACGCCTAACATAGCGCATAATATATATTCACCTGCAACGGAAGTCTTAATGAATACAAAGAGTAAGTTTCGTCTATTTTCAGAATGTGTCTGTGGCATATACAACCACACTTCATAGGTGGTGTGAAATAAAATCAATGTTTGGAGTCGGGGGGCAACAATGGCGACAAGGACGACACGATGTGAATTATCCTCGAGGGCCACTTTGTGATGTGCATCATGGTGTTGTTATTGTCAGTGTGCTTCTTGGCAATAAAAAGGGTCTTAACTGAGCACTGGTTTTTGAAAATATTTATAATGGAAGGGCAAATAATGCAAAAGGGAAGTAATTCTTGCGAATATTCGAATATGCTATAAAAATGTTTACACAAGCCCAAATAATCTAATCATGGTGACTTGCGCAACCCTTTTCATTCAATATTCAGCCATATTCTGAAGGCTTTCAAGCAGATTACCAACTATTCAAATTCTGACCCTCAACCTTATCGTGGCGAACGCCGAGTTTCTACTTCCTTGACGGTAGATATGGTTTCAATCCCTGTCTTATGTCTTGGTGACTGCAGATGAGAACGGGCGGAAAATGTGTCCTCATATAAAGCACTTAGTCCTTTTCTATCATGGAAGCGTAAGAATTCATAAGATGTAATCATCGGTGGCGTGCACTATTCCAATTAAATGGAAAACTTCAAAGAGGTGGTTCAGACAAAAGATCATTTAAGAAATTGAAGGGTTAGTCAGACTCATTAAACAGAGACAGTGATGAAAAGGCCAACAAAAGGCCTATGGCAGCACACAATCCTGAAGTAGATACTGATAGCCCCGTGTCCTAGATGTATCTAATAAATTGGCGATATCACTCGAGGTTGTGGGTTGTGCTTATTATTAACTACCCACTCACCGACAAGGCCTTCGCGAAACGCGTATCCATTAACCTCTAGATTCACACCATACCACAAGCAACGGTTATCGAAGAACAATGGCAACGATCCCAACAAGACATTGGATCGGCCGCAACTGATGTGCTAGGTTTCTCGCGCCTACTAGCAAGAAACCCCTGGTTTGATGAGGAATGCCGACAGATGCTCGCAGCCAAGTACGAGGCCTACAAGGCTAAGCTGCAGGTGAATCCTCTTTTTGCCCGGCCCATCCCATCATATTTCCTGGATGGCAGTAATGTCTGCATTGTAGCAGTTTAGGGCTTCCGCTAGTTGTTCGCCTGCACCTCTCCTGTTTAATGTTCTCACATTCCAGGTGCAGATACGAACGTCGTTGTCCTTTTTTCGTTAAGAATGGTCGTCAACAATAATATCAGTCCTTTCCGAGGCTGTTGGTTGTTTCGTAACATAATCTTTTTTCCGTTGATGGGTAGTTAACCCAAAGCACAACCCCCAACCTGGAGGCCCAGGCCCTTGTTTTGACCCTAGGACAGCGGGCCGGAAAAAATACCGATGTCAGTAGCCCATTTTAAGATATGAGCGCTGCCGTTGACCCATTGAGGGCTCCTCCGCCACCAACTCTTTTCCAATACCCTGGATCAGTATTGGAAATCTCTATAGACCTTGTGTTCAAATATGTCGAAGCAGCTCATATAGGGATTACACTACCAGTTCGATCAAACTTAAGCTGTAGGCGCCACCGTTGACTCCATCTAGGGAATTCCTCCGCTGCCGCCTGAGAGTGAGTGCCTTGGTGAGAGGACACTCCTCCCCCCTCTCTCGTTTGCTGCCACCAACGACCTTCCACAGGGGTTTAATACCCCATCTCCAGTGGAGGTACTAGGCAACCACCAGTCACCATTGTGGAGATGAGAGAGAGACTAGAGTGAGAACGCTTGTGTCCTCGTGTAATCGCATCACTATCCTTAAGCACCGGCCATGATGGCCAATGACGGTCATCCGCCGAGCTTTATAAAACCGGCTTTTTAGAAAGAAGAAAAAAGAGCAAGAAAAGTGCGCGATCGAGAATATAGAGTGGTGCCAGTCCAGGAACGATGTTCGCAAGTTTTACAAAAATGTAAAACGTCAAAGGATCGAACACAATCCTGTCGAGATGAACAAGGAAATATCGACGTTGAGACACAGTCGATGTTCATTTTATGGAAGAACAACTTCTGCAGATTGTTAAACGGCGATGGCGAACAACACTCCGCTGTCAGGCAGAACGAACCATTCAATATTGGCGACGACAGCGAAAACTGCCAACTACCTGACCTAAGTGAAGTGAGGATAGCAATATTTAAATTCAAGCTCACGAAGGCTGCCGAAAATGACGGACTTGGTAAGTAACATTCACCGACTCATAAGCCAAATCTGGTCGGATGAAAGCATGCCTGAAGAATGGAACCTCAGCATCGTTTGCCCGATCCATAAAAAGGAGACCCTCTGAACTGCGCCAACTACAGAGACATACGTCTCCTCAACATGGACTTTAAGATCCTATCTGCCGTAATATGTGAACGCCTGAAACCGTTTACCAACAACCTGATCGGCCCTATCGGCCAGGAAAGTCCACAATCGATCAAATTTTCACGCAGATCCTGGAAAAAATCCAAGAAGTCCAAATCGATACCCACCACCTATTTATCGATTTCAAAGCCGCATACGACAGCATTTATAGAGACGAACTATAAAGAGTCATGTCTAGTTTTAGTATACCGTCCAAACTCGTCCGTTTGTGTGGGATGACGGTGGAGAATTCTCGCTGCACCATCAGGGTCGGAAACGACCTCACCGACACATTCGATACCAAAAAAGGATTTAGGCGAGGCGATGCGCTGTCATGTGACTTTTTCAATTTGATTCTTGAGAGGATTGTGCAAAACTCCCGAGCCAACACCAGAGGCACAATTCTCCAAAAATCGGTGCAACAACTAGCATACGCCGACGATATTGACGTCATTGGTAGGACTCAACGTGATGTCATAGCCACGTTTGCTAGTATAGAGAAGGAAGCAGCAAAAATGGGTTTAGCAGTAAATGGCGGTAAGAGTAAGTATATGCTGTCAACACGAAAGGACACACAACATCGACGATTTGCACAGAACGTCACCATTGACAGATAAAAATTTGAGGTAGACTACCTCGACTCCGCTATTGACTCTGACAACAACATCTCGTCAGAAATCAAACGAAGAAGTACTCTTGCCAATCGCTGTTTCTTCGGGCTAAGAAGGCAATTTAGTAGTAAAGCCCTCACTCGAACTACTTTGGAGATCATATATAAGACCCTGATCATCCCAGTCCTGTTCTACGGCGCTAAAGCATGGACCGTGTCAAAAATGGATCAGAAAATCCTTGACCAAACATCCCTGGAAAAATCTTTAGCCCTATTTGAGTTGGACTATGGAGACGAAGATTCAACATCGCACTATACGAGCTGTACAGCGACATACCCCTGGTCAAAAAACTCCGTATTGGACGTTTTAGATGGCTAGGATATGTAGAGCGAATAGACTCCAATATTTTGGCTCGCAGAGTCCTCGATTCCCAGCCAAATGTTGGGCACAGTTGAGGACCAGCTAGCCTTAAGTGGCGCACACAACAAAAACCTAGATCAACCAATTTGAAGTGCGCAACTGGAGCGAAGGAACGGACTGATCGGAGAAGCATGTTCGTTGCGTTCCAGGTAAAATCTAGTCGACACCTTCTTTAAGTAAAGAGTACATTATCAATAAACTTAAGAAGGTACAAAGAACTGTGAGTATCGGCATCACATTGTAAATCAGATCATGAGCTACTTATGCTCTCCCACCGATTTTATCATACCCAAGCATAATTTCCATAAATACGATGGTTTTTCAAACAGAGAAGATTGAAACAAAGGCAAAATAGGTACAACTCTCTACTCAGATACTTAAAATTAAAGGAATCATTTAGCTTACCTGACTCTTCTACAAGGTGGCGCAAAAATAATCTTCCGATGTTTTTTGGCTTTAATTTAAAAAAAAAATGAAAAACTTTGATTCTTCTTGTGGATTATTTTTATTTGGTCTTTTAATTTTTTTTACATCAAGTCGAGAATATGATGTCATGTAAATGGCCGCCACCACAGTTGATTGTCATTTGAGCCCTTTTTATGGCATTTTCAATCACTTTGGCCAAAACTTCCGGCGATAGGTCCTCACATTCTTGACGGATATTGTCTTTAAGAGCTGCAAGAGTCTGAGGCTTGTTGACATAAACCCGCGACTTCAAAAAGCCCCACAAAAAGAAGTCTGGAGCGGTCAAATCAGGCGATCTTGCTGGCCAGTGCAAATCGCCAAAACGGGAGATTAGGCGCACGGGAAATGCATCCTTCAGCATATCGGTTGTGGCACGTGCAGTGTGTGCCGTTGCACCGTCCTGTTGGAACCACATGTTTTCCAATCCCAATTCATCAAGTTGCGGCAAAAAGAACTCGCTGATCATTGCTATGTAGCGCTCACCATTCACAGTAACCGTTTGGCCCGCGACGTCTTCGAAGAAAAAAGGTCCGATGACTCCTCCAGCGAAAACAGCACACCATACAGTGACTTTGAGCAGGTGTAATGGCTCTTCGTGGGTTACACGCGGATTTTCAGTGCCCCAGAAGCGTACATTTTGCTTATTTACGTACCCGCTAAGGCTTATTGATTTCGCTACGGAACGAAATGCCACTATAGCCAGCACACGGTTTCCTCACCTCGATATCCATAAGGGGACATGGCGGTCTCCAGATCAACGAACGGTCAACCAAATTGATCACATTGCGATAGATAAGAGGCACGCATCCAGTATTTTGGATGTCCGAACATTCCGAGGAGCTAACATCGACTCGGATCACTACCTTGTAGCAGCCAAGGTAAGAATGCGGATATCCACCACGCCACAACAATCCAGAAATACTGTGAAAAAATTTAATGTCGAAAGACTGCAATCGCAAGAGACCGCCAAGACCTTCGCACAACGCGTATCCCTTAACCTCTCGATTAACACCATACCACCAGCATCGAATGTCGAAGAGCAATGGCAACGATGCCAACAGGCCATTAGATCAGCCGCAACTGATGTGCTAGGTTTCTCGCGCCCACCAGCAAGAAACCCCTGGTTTGATGAGGAATGCCGACAGATGCTCGCAGCCAAGAACGAGGCCTACAAGGCTAAGCTGCAGGTGAAGACGAGAGCTGCCATTGAGCTCTATAGGCAAAGAAGAAGGGAAGAACATCGGCTTTTCAGCAAAAAGAAAAAAGAGCAAGAAAAGCGCGCGATCGAGGATATAGAGAGGTGCCACTCCAGGAACGATGTTCGCAAGTTTTACCAAAGTGTAAAACGTCAAAGCCAAGGATACAAGGCTCGAACAGAATCCTGTCGAGATGAACAAGGAAATATTGTAGTTGAGACACAGTCGATGCTGAGGATATGGAAGAACCACTTCTGCAGACTGTTAAACGGCGATGACGAACAACATTCCGCTGTCAGGCAGAACGAACCATTCAATATTGGCAACGACAGCGAAGACTGCCAACCACCCGACCTGAGTGAAGTGAGGATAGCAATATCTAAACTCAAGCTTAATAAGGCTGCCGGAAATGACGGCCTTCCCGCTGAGCTCTATAAGGCCGGCGGAGATGACTTGGTAAGTAACATCCACCAACTCATAAGCCAAATCTGGTCGGATGAAAATATGCCTGAATAATGGAACCTCAGCATCGTTTGCCCGATCCACAAAAAAGGAGACCCTCTGAACTGCGCCAACTACAGAGGCATAAGTCTCCTCAACATCGCCTACAAGATCCTATCTGCCGTAATATGTGAACGCCTGAAACCGTTTACCAACAACCTGATTGGCCCTTATCAGTGTGGTTTTAGGCCAGGAAAGTCCACAACCGATCAAATTTTCACACTTCGGCAGATCCTGGAAAAAACTCAAGAAGTCCAAATCGATACCCACCACCTATTCATCGATTTCAAAGCCGCATATGACAGCATTTATAGAGACGAACTGTACAGAGCCATGTCTAGTTTTGGTATACCGCCCAAACTCGTCCGTTTGTGTAGGATGACGATAGAGAATTCTCGCTGCTCCATCAGGGTCGGAAACGACCTCACCGACACATTCGATACCAAAAAAGGATTTAGGCAAGGCGATGCGCTGTCATGCGACTTCTTTAATCTGATTCTTGAGAGAATTGTGCAAAACTCCAAAGCCAACACCAGAGGCACAATTTTCCAAAAGTCGGTGCAACTACTAGCATACGCTGACGATATTGACATCATTGGTAGGACTCAACGTGATGTCATAGCCACGTTTGCTAGTATAGAGAAGGAAGCGGCGAAAATGGGTTTAGCAGTAAATGAGGGTAAGACTAAGTATATGCTGTCATCACGAAAGGACTCACAACATCGACGAATTGGACAGAACGTCACCATTGACAGATATAACTTCGAGGTAGTACGGGACTTTGTCTACCTCGGCTCCGCTATTAGCTCTGACAACAACATCTCGTCAGAAATTAAACGAAGAATTACTCTTGCCAACCGCTGTTTCTTCGGGCTAAGAAGGCAATTTAGTAGTAAGGCCCTCACTCGAACTACTAAGGAGACCCTATATAAGACCCTGATCATCCCAGTCCTGCTCTACGGCGCTGAAGCATGGACCGTATCAAAAGCGGATGAAGAAATCCTTGGTAGATTCGAGAGGAAAATTCTTCGAAAAATCTTCGGTCCCGTTTGCGTTGACGGGCTATGGAGACGAAGATTCAACCAAGAACTATACGAGCTGTACAGCGACATGCCCCTGGTCAAAAAACTCCGCATTGGACGTTTAAGATGGCTAGGATATGTAGAACGAATGGACACCAATACTCCGGCTCGCAGAGTCTTCGATTCCCAGCCAGGCGTCGGACGCAGTAGAGGAAGACCTCGCCTTAAGTGGCGCGCACAAGTGGAAACCGACCTCAACCAACTTGGAGTGCGCAACTGGAGGCAGTTAGCTAAGGACCGGGCTAATTGGAGAGGCATGTTGGTTGAAGCCCAGGTTCATTCCGGACTGTAGCGCCACTTAAGTAAGTAAGTACGTACCCGCTAAGATGGAAATGGGCCTCATCACTCATGATTATTTTTGATGAAAAATCATCTTCCTCTTGGTGGTGATTAAGGATGGCTTGAGTGTATGTTAGACGCGATTGGCGGTCAGTAGCTAACAGCTGAAGCAACGTCTGGACTTTGTAAGGAAACATCTTCAAACCTTGTACCAAAATTCGCTGTAAAGACCGTCGACTGATACCCATTTGCTTGGCACGTCGTCTGGTCGATGTCGACGGCGCTTCCATGACATCTTCGGCTATAGCAGCAATATTCTCTGCAGAACGGCCACGGCTGGCAGCATCTCGTGTTGTGCCAGTCTCTTCGAGGCGAGCGGCTAAACGTCGCAGTGTTTCACCAGTAGGCGTTGGACGGCTAGGAAATCTGCGACGAAATTCACGTTGTGCCAAAGTCACCGACCGATTATTGCTCAAATAAATAGTCGCCAATATTCCGCGTTCTGGAGCAGTGTAGCGTAACATTGCTTATTAACGTGTATTTCGTATGTGTTTACTACACAAATGTCAAAACAGAACTGACATTAGGGGCCAATTGCAAAATTTATAGCATTTTTTGATAGGAGGATTACTTTTGCGCCACCTGTTAGCAGGCTGTCTCTAATTGCCTTCTTAAATGTCACTATATGGATTTAAAAATTTAATGAACGAATAACAACAACCGGCATTCGAGTATTTGGTATCGAAACAATTATCTTTCGTCTCGGCCGAACCTCCAAATAAACTAACTAACTAGCCCAATCCACATAGACACTTCCAAGGTTATAGTCATAGAATGTAGCAAGGTAATACAGAGGCTATAAATAAAAAGTCTATAACCGGCCAACCAAAAATGTCAATAATTTCACAGTTAATTGTACTGATAACTTTGTATATCATATCTAGGAACATAACAGTTACCTCACTCAAAATAGAGCCACTCTACCGTACAATAATGTAAACTCAGAAAGGGCTTATGGTGGCTGGGTAAAAAGGAAACTCTTTCATCTCAATGTCAACGCATGCAAAGAGTCACAAAAGCATTGCACATCACTAGCTGTTTGATATCCTTCAGCCGTCAACAAACGACAAAAAAAAATTGAAAGTTGAAAGAGCACAATGGAGAAAAGTTCTAAAAAAAAACACCTTCATCGACAGCCAGTCAGCAGTACTACCCACCACTTGTAATCTAGACAAAACGTGACGGAAGCGAAATTAAGTTGACACATCAACATGATAAAAAGTCACGTTCTCAAGAATCCGACCACTTGGTGCATGACTTGGCATGCATCACCCCCTTCCCTCTAGACACATATGTGGGTGTCTTACATGCAAACAAACACAACACAATTTGAAAAGAAAAAAATGTCCTACAACGCAGAATGCAGGATGTTCGGATGACATTTCTTGTTTTGCCCTTTCAGACAATTTTAATTGGAATATTTTAATGTGACAACTCCTTGTAGCTCACTGCTGAATGTATGCTGTATGCGCCCGAAATACATGGCCCTGACAGGATGCACGCTGGATGTATGCTGTAGTTACTCAAAAGAAAAAAAATTCAACTCAACTTACCACATCAAGAATGAGGCACACATTACAAGGACTGCACAGAGAATAGAATTCGACGAGATTGGATGGAGCAGCTCAACTGGCAACAAGCAATTGTGATGCATCCTTTTACATGCCCCATACAATTGTTGTTGTTGCTTCGGAGTTGTTTAAATCTTAGGGCTGTTCCATTTCGTTCAGATGAAGATGGAATTTGCCTGCATTATGCAGATTTTTGGCATTCACAAGTGCTTTCTGGGACTGGGACTAATTATCAAGTCTAGACTTTAGCATGCTGTGGTGTTTTGGTGGCAATATTATCACGAAATTTATGAATAAACATAAATATTTAAATTCCAATGCCACAAGGGTGAGATATGACGTGGCAAACATGAAAGTGTATGCTGTTGGTCGGATTGGTTACGTAATTTTCATTAAATATGCATGAGCAGGAGTGCGGGCCGATTTTGGAAAGATCCTTACTGTCAGTGCATAAAATCAGAAATCCTCCAACAACGGGTACAGATACCTCTACTAAGAAGCAATAAAAAGTAAGTAAATCATCGATATGTCACATTATCCCAGATATTTGAATATCATATCTGCATTGGGAAGGAACACGTTTCCGCCATAATCGTAATCTTCCCAACACTGTGGGGTGTCTATCGGAATTCGTTGTGTTTAATGTGACATTTATCATCGTTGTTGGTGATAAACATTACGATTGTTTATTGTTGTATTTATTGTCCTGCACTTGAGGCAACAAGTCATAAAATTCCCATATCAGGATTATTCCAAACGAGATATTTAATATTCATCGGGGCTTAGTTTTGACACATTGAACCCCACCAAACTGGGATTTACTTGTACGACAGAGCCCGCAAATATTATGCCACTTGTCCATTATCGGAGGGTGGGTAGGGTGGCAATCAAATCGTCACCCCTCATCGGATAGGATTTTTCAATCGATTGATTCGAAATGGAAATTACCGGCGGATATCCTGCCGACAGCGTTAAGTCATGCCAGCCGACACAACGGAAGTCCATTAGGAGAAAAACAATAAATATTTGCAAACGATTTCCTCCTGCATATCCTTAAGATGTTTGCCTTCACACCAACACACTTCAGACGACGACGTCGGCCAGAAATGTTTACCGTTTTTAATAAACAAAACAAACCATCGGTCATGCTCCTGATGTGTGTGTTATTTGGAAGAAATGGACAGGTACGACTTGGGGAAAGTAAGGTATATAAGGTGGTATTAACAGGGTGACATCATTTCAGTCAGTTGACAGGTAAGGCTTAGGTAACATATAGTAATTGGATCATAGAATACCAAAGAGGATATCACAGATGCTTTTAGAGGTTGAACGCATTGGTGTGCATATATCTATCATCAAATGGAAGTATGAAGTCCAAAAGTCCCTCCCCCTGCTATAAGTTATGCTAGTAAACCAATTTCTGTCCCAGATTAAGAAAAGTGAATTCAAGGCAATAACGTGTGGATATGGCGTAACGCTTTTTGCAACAGGGATATTTCTTCACTCACTTTCTGACCAACAGGCTCGCTTGGACCCAGTTCTTAGTTTTTAATTTTTTTATTTTCTTACAGAAATACTTGGTGATGGAGATGTACAAGGTGGGCATCCGATGTTGTTTGGCACTTCAGAATATCGGTTGTGGCTCACGCAGTGTGTGCCGTTGCTCCGTTCTTTTTGAACCACATGTCCTCCAGTCCTAATTCGTCCAATTGCAGAAAAAAAAATCGGTTAACATGGCCATATAGCGCGCACCGTCCACTGTTGTCGATTGACCAGCCGCGTTCTCGAAAAAAATGGGCCGATGACTCCTCCAGCGTGAACAGCGCACCATGCAGTCACTTTGAGCGGGTGTAATGCCCCCTCGTGCATTCCTCGTGTATTTTCGGTGCCCAAGAAGTGATAGTTTTGCTTGTTCACGTACCTGCTGAGGTGGAAATGAGCCTCGTCGCTCATTATGATTTTGGTCGAAAAATCGTCCACTTCGTCCTCGAGATTGAGGATGGCTTGTGCATATTACAAGCGTTTGGAGGTCGACAGGTACCAGGTGATACACGGACTGGACTTTGTACGGGAACATGTGCAAGTCATTGACCAAAATTCGCCTTAGGGCGACAGCTCGACATCCTCGGTAACAGTGGCGATATTCTTGGCACAACGGGCGTTCCGGGGCCGGCCACTCTTGGCAACGTCTCGTGTGGTCCTATACTATTCAAGGTTGGAAGCCAAACGGCGTAGTGTTTGCGCAGTCGGACGTCCGGAGAATCGGCGACGGAATTAGCGCTGCGCCAAGACTAAAGACGAATTGTTACGCAAGAAATAGACACGAATATTCAGCGTTCTTGCGGAGTATATCGCTCCATGGCTTGCTTATTTGTATTCTATTCTGTCTAGTCCACAAATGTCAAAACAGATTTGACATTTGCGGCCATTTGCAAAAACCTTGTAGAAACAGGGCGAACTCTGATCAGTCTGAGTGCTGATAACAAGACAGAAAACAGCAGCACTATGGTCAGAATAACTGGCATGGAATATCCGACATCTTAAGCAGAATTGTCGGAATATTGTCAAACAAAACAGGCTAATTGACTTCGCTGCGGAACAAATTGCCACTATAGCCAGCACACGGTTTCCTTACCTCGATATCAATAAGGGGACATGGCGGTCTTTAAAACAACGAACGGTCAATTTAACGAACGGACACTTATACGCTGAAGTGCTAGTCGATGGTTTTATTGTCGATGTTGATGTTGAACACTTGGATTCAAGACTTCTTCTTCGAATGGTTCTTCCGTCATCTGTTCTTGTGAAGTATGAGCGTGGTGATTCTGCAACTTTATTTATCTTGCCATTCTCTGTTTTTTATCTGCATGCGGACTTTATTGCATTTCAGGTGACAATTTTGAACCTCTATCCGCAAACTTTTTATTTTCTTTTCGGGCTCCTTGTAAGTTTTCGGATACATTATTTACAACCATCGGTTTAAGCAGATCTCTGTAAGTAGGTAAAAGTGTCCTAGTTAACCGACTCATTAAATGTTGGTTGGGAGCCATCAATTCACTGTTCCATGCAGTATTTCGATAGTTGAGTAGTGCGATGTAGATGTCTGAATTGTCTTTGGCGCATTTTTTTCAGGATCCCCTTTGCTATTTGAACATAACGCTCTGCAAGGCCATTCGATTGGGGATACTTCGGACTAGAAGTTTGATGAGTTATGTTCCAATTGTTGACAAATTTCCGGAATTCAATGGAAGAAAATCGGGGGCCGTTGTCACTCTCTATGATGACTGGTATTCCATGTTTCGCAAAGAGTCTCTTCAAATGATGAATAATTTTGTTTGAAGACAAATTGGATAAGCTAACGAAATCGAAAAATCCAGAGTAGCTGTCAGTTATAAGCAGGTATTCTTTATTGTTAAACTTGAATAAATCGACAGCTACAATTTCCCACGGAAGTGATGGATTCTTTTTTTGTCAAATCAAAGGTTCTTTAGTTGTAGAAACATGATAGCTTTGGCATATACCGCAAGACTTAATAAAGAGCGTTATGTCGTCCGTCATTCCAACCCAGAAGATTAGCTCTCGTGCTCGATTTAAACACCTTTGGATTCCAAAATGTCCATCGTGAATGTTGGCTAACATTTCAGGTTGTAGTGCTGCAGGTACAATTATCTTTGTGCCTTTGTATAACACCATGTTTTCGTAAATTATTTCTTCGCGAAATGTCCAATATTTACGGAGTTCAGCTGGAATTTTTTGTGGAGGGTTGGGCTAACCGTATTGACAAACTTTTATTAGTTTTTGAAGCCCGCCATCAGATGCTGTTTTCTCTGCAAAATGTCTCATTGCATTATTTGATATTTCGTGAAGAGAGTATAAAGGCGGATTCATGCAATCCGTGCTGAGTATATCTGCTAATGCTATTTCTTTGCCTTTTCGGTATATAACTTTTGGATTATATTGAGTTAGTTGAAACAATATTTTTTGAAATCAATTTGGATCAGATTGTATATGTTTTTTTTAAAAATAATCTCGAGTGGTTTATGATCGGTTTCTATTATAAAGCGCTTTCCGATTAAATATTCACGAAATTTTTCACAACCAAAATGTATGGCTGTCGCTTCTTTTTGTATTTGAGGATAGAGGATTTGAGATCGTGACAATGCCTTCGAAGCGTAAGCAACAGGTTGGTCCCCTTGCAGTAAGACAGCTCCAAAGCTAGAGTGGTTGGCATCTGCCTAGCGTTTTACGTCTTCATTGGGGTCATAAAATAAGTACTGGAGTACTTGAAAAATTTTTTTTTAAATGTTCAAAACCCCTGTTTTGTGTCATCTGTCCACATCCAATCAACATATTTCTTAAGCAAAGACCTAAGGCTGTTTGTCAAATCAGAAAAGTTGTGTACAAACTTACTTAGGTAAGTGGCCATTCCAAGTAGTCTTTGGAGTTCAACCTTATTTGTTGGTGCTTTTAAAGACATGATTGCGCTCACCTCGTCGGGATCTGCATGAACTCCTTTACTTGTGAGTATATGTCCAAGAAATTTAATAATTTTTGTGTTGAAAATACATTTGTCTTTGTTTAATTTTAGTCCACTGTTTTGAATTTTGTTGAGTACTTGTTGGATGATTTTTTCTAGCTGGGCTGTTGTTTTAGTGTAAATTAATATATCGTCTATTTAAACTTCAGTATTTTCAATTCCGTCCAAGAGATTAGTCATATAACTTTGGAACACCTCCGTATCCGAAGCTACGCCAAAAGGTAGTCGTTTATAAGAAACGCGGCCCCAGGGAGTCGCCATTGTCAAGATTTTCGAAGTGCGTGGTGTAACCTTAATTTGCCAGAAGCCTTTTTTGCAGTCAAGTAATGTGAAATATAGACTGACTTTATTGAAGCGTAAGAGTACATGATATATAAGTATAAGTACAAGTATCAATAATGTTCATACATACATTACACTGATGTGCTAGCTTTTTCGCGGCCACCAGCAAGAAATCCCTGGTTTGATGATGAATGTCGACAGATGCTCGCAGCCAAAAACGAGCCATACAAGGCAAAGCCCCAGGTGAAGACAAGAGCTGTCATTGACCTTTATAGGCAAAGAAGGAGGGAAGAACATTATCAAAAAGAGTAAGGAAAGTTCGCAAACGAACACATAGAGAAGTGGCACTCCAAGAAAGATGATTGCAAGTTTTACCAAAGTGGAAAACATGATACAATTAACTTAAGGCATGGTTCGGTATGAAACATTCACTAACTATTAAGCTAACTTCGGTCGGATGAAAGTTTGCCTGAAGCACCGAACTTCAGTATCGTTTGCCCGATCCACAAAAAGGGGACATCCTGATCGGCCCTTAGGCCAGGAAAGTCCACAATTAATTAAATATGCACATGTTGGCAGATCTTGGAAAACACCCAAGAAGCCCAAATCGATACCCACCAAACTGGTAAGCTAGCACCAGAGCCACGATTTTCCATAAATCGGTGCAAGTTCTAGCAGACGCCGACAATATTGACATCATCTCTGACAACAACATCTGGTCAGAAAATGAACGAAGACTTACTCTTGCCAACCGCAGTTTCTTTGAGTTATGAAGGCAATTTAGTTTGTAAAGCCATAGTTCAAACTACTAAGGATATCCTATACAAGACCCTCATTATCCCAGTCCTGCTTAACGGCGCTGAAGCATGGACCGTATCAAAAGCAGATGCAATCGATATCGTTTTGAGAGATAAATTCTTTGAAAAATATTTAGTCAAAAGTCCGCATTGGACGTCTAGGACATATATAGAGCGAATATTCCAGCTCGAGTCTTCGATTCCCCGACAGACATCGAACCTATAGAAAAAGGCACGCACAAGTAAAAACCGACCTCAACCAACTTAAAGTGCGCAACTGGAAGCGGTTACCTAGAGACCGGACTAATAGGAGAAGTATTTTGTTTGAGGCCCAGGGCCCAGGTTCATCGGAACTATAGGGCCACTTTAGTAATTATGTTACTAAATCCCGGTTATCAATATTGGAACTGTACGTCAAATCCTTGTTCACAATTCAACTCCAAGCCATTTCATACATAAACGCGACCCATTATTTTTCAAGGAATTTTTCGTTCAAAACTGTCAAAAATGTCTTCATCAGCTTTTTATACGGTCCTTGCTTTGGTGCCTTAAAATGGAAATTGATTGATTAGACTCCTAGATAGCGTTCGGGATTTATTACTAAATTCTGTCCAATTTGACGATATTGCGTGTTCTTTCTTGTTGACAGCATATACTTGGCCTTGCCCGCATTTCCTGCTAAACAAGTCTCGGTGGCATTTTGTTAACTACGACCAATGATGTCAATATCGTCGGCTTTTGCTTTTAGTCTCACAGATTTTTAGATAATATTGTGCCCCTGGTTGTTTTTATTTTTCATAATCATCGGAAGAATGTTATTGAAAGAGTCACAACGCATCACCTTGTCTAGATCTTTTTTCGACGTGGTCCCTTATTAATGTGAATTTGGCTTTGACGCTGATTATCACAATGCATTCGTTGTTGTCTTCGAAGCATACGACTTTTTGCCTAAGTCTGGCATCGTTTACAAATCCAGATGCGGATAATCCACATATGTCAACATAATCTGGCCCATCGTGAATAAATTTTCCCGGGAAATTGTTCCCATTCAGCAATCTGATTTATATTGCTGAAAAGGGAAAAATTTCCTGAAAAATGTAATTGCGATAGGCCTGAATATGTCAACATTTTTCAACATCCTATTGCACGGGACATCATATCGTATATCCGGATGGCAGTAATGTATGATTTTTGGTCGTTGTGGACTTCTGCTAGTTAATTGACAGTACCATTTCTATTAAATGTTCAAACGTTCCACGGTTACCATTTTAATGTTAAACAGTAGGTAAAAGCCTATTGAATA
Source organism: Rhingia campestris (assembly GCA_932526625.1). Lineage (NCBI taxonomy): Eukaryota > Metazoa > Arthropoda > Insecta > Diptera > Syrphidae > Rhingia > Rhingia campestris. Next base: position 142,260,391 of record OW052183.1, read on the forward strand.
ATAAATCAAAACGTAAATGACTCTTGTCAAACTGACGGATATGTATGTTTCCGTAACACCAAAAAGTATGCTCATAAAAACCATATTCGTATTTTTTCAATTGCATCGGTATAGGCCGCAGTGACCTTATGATAGGTTTCGATCTCAACTAACAGTTTGAGCAGTAATGTTGCAAGCAAAAATCGCTGTTTGATTAGCAAAATAAATTTAAAATAAAAATCGATCTTTACAGATGGACACAACTATCTCCAAAGGCGTTCAAAAGAGAAACCGTGTAATTGGATATACATCATAACCACGCCTTCATGCTGTTTACCTCAAGCTGCTAACATGCAGTTCTGCACATAACCCCACTAACCATGGGGTTGGCTGACCATTGCCAACTAATAATACAAGATTTGCCCCCAAGCGATACAAGTATCTGAAACAGTTGGTTACATGCCGTCCAAACAACAAAATCCACTCCTTATGCGCCACAGACTACACCAAGGCACTGCTGTCATGGTCGCGTTTGCGTTCATGTCAGCCACCATTGGCAGCGCAACAAGTCATGTTCTTTGATGGTAATTTATTCCGATCGAAGCCTAGGCCGAGGAGGTCTAGCAAATCGACAATAAAATTTCTTATCCATCCACAGGGACATGGTGTGTCCTGCCGTGAATTCCATTTAATGCAGTAGTAGCTACAAATCGTTTTTGGCGGGTTAAGGCGAAAAGTAAAAAAAAAGGAAACGTTCTTGTTTTTCATCTTCTTTGGCTTACCTGTAAGCTTTCCCCGTAGGACGGCAAAAGGAGGTGGTCAAAGTGCTTAATAAATGGTTTTCAATTGCCATTTGAGTGCTTGCTATTAGAGCGCATATTAACGAGGTCTATCAATGGAATGTGCATTTCCAATACCAATGTTGTGTGGGAGTTTTTATGATGCTCCTTGGTTTACAAAGAGAATTTGTGGATGGATAATTGGCAATTAATTTGGAAATCAATGAATTATTTCAAGGGGTATGATAAGTAGTGAACGTATTTGGTATCCACCTTTCACAAATCGACAAGTTTTGACAAGGGGATAGGAAAGTTAAGTACTGAATATTTCAACAAAGAAAAGGAGTACTTCCAGTAGAATGGAGTACCTAGTGGTGCTGGCTCTCGAATGAGTAGTCAACCGTTGTTATCTGAATAGCAGTTACCTTATAATTCAAGTCGGAAGAAGAGAAACATCATCTCTGTCGATTTTATAAAAAATAAAAGATAACATTACTGCCATCCAGCTAACGAAATGGGCTAACAAAAAAGGGTCAGTGAATTTGACATGTTTGCAAACGACGATAGGCTCACGTAAAGAATTTTGGTTGGTCATCATTAATCCCATTCGCAAAATCTTCTATTTCCAACTGCAAGGACAAAGTTAGTGTAAGGCAACACTTAAAAAGTGATTGTCAACTAGTTACATATGACTCAGGACCTACAATCCTTCTCGCAATCATTCATATGTGCATGGGTAACGTCGTCCAAGTGGCTGTCTCGCCTGGCTTGGCATGAGGGCATTCTGTCACTACAATTTTCCAAGACCTTGTTGATGGTTTCGGGCCTTAGCTTACGGATTGCTTGGATGATATTGGCCATAAGTGCTGGAATTGTTCCTGGATTCTTGGCATAACATCGGTCCTTCATGGTTCCCCACAAAAAAAAGGGGTCAAATCGCAGCTCCGAGGCGGCCAATTGACATCGCTAAGACGGCTGATAACTGATTTGGGAATTTGGTGCGGATATCGATTGTGCATGGGCTGTGTGGCATGGCGCGCCATCCTGCACGATTCAGATTTCGTCCAAAATCATGTCTTCCATTTAAAAAAAGAGTCGGTTAACATGGCTCTGTAACCGAAACATTGTTCCCAGCCTAATTTTTGATGAAAACTGGTCTAATCGGCATCGGCTTCACGACAATAACGTTTATTAAAAGTGAAATAAAGCCAAATTTGTAGTTGTCAATATTGGCAATATTTCGGTTTACATAGCACAATAAATCCAAATTGGTATTGTTTCGTTTTGAAAACCAAAATAAAGCCATATTTGGAATTTGGTTTTATTTCGTTTGGCCTTATATCACGTCACCGCACACCAGAGCTAGAGGGTAGGTAAGCTCCCTCCTTATCTCAGTTTGTAAACTTTGAATATCTTCGACATGAGATAGTCATTGACTTGAGCAGACTTTTTGTCGAAAAACTCGTGTCCAACAAGCACCGTCTGACGACACTAGTAGTCATTTTTGAGCGCGGAACATCAAAGACCATGACGCTTCAATGAACTATTTGAATCGGTAAAGGAGGGTATTGCTGAGAACCCACAACTTTTTCATATCCCCACCTAGCATTTTGGGGTCAGTGGAACTAATTTGCGGCACATTTTGAAAGAATATTGCATTTGTTTTCGTATAAAGTGCAAGTCGCTTGGAATAAGGCCAAGCAGTCGCTCGAAATGGCACCCGATTGCTGGAAGAAAATTTCGATGGCCGACGAGGGTCATTTCACACTCTCTGGCGCTCGCCATTATCAAACAAAATTGTCACCTTTGGGAAACAAAGCAAAACGAATAAACTTATTTTTGACAGGCTCGTTAAGCTCGAAAATAGTATTCGCAATAGAAGTACCCCACTTTTAACATGAATAGATTGCTTAAAATTCTTACGTGGAATGCCAATGGCCCTTGGCAAAATCTTGGAGAACTTGAATCATTTATACAGGAACAAGATATAGACAGGGGACAGGGGACTTTAATGCAAAACATACATTCTGGGGATCTAGATGCATATCACAGAAAGGTAGGATGCTTTATGATGTAGGTAGAAAGTACAATACCGAATTTCATTCAAGTTACTGGCCAACTGATACCGGATTTGATCGATTTTTTCATTGTAAAAGGTCTGCCGTCCAATTGAATCAAAGTTGAAGAATGCTTTGATATTTCCTCTGATCATTCTCCAGTCATTTTAACAACGAGCGAGTCAGTGATTATAAATGAAAAACCACCCAGATTAACAAACTGGAAAACCAACTGGGAAGGTTTCAATAACGATATTGAAAATAATATCCGACTGGGTGTATCTCTTAGAACCCCATTGGAACTCGAAGTCGCCGTTGACTCCTGTATCGATACCATCCAAAAAGCAGCATGGAATAATACTCCTCAACAGAAGAAAATTGTGAGCTTTCGTAAAATTAAGTACTCCCGAGAAATACAAGATTTAGTAAGACAAAAAAGAAAAGCTCGTAAAAGATGGCACCAAACTCGTGCCCCGCAAGATAAAATTTGCTATCAAATTCGATTAAAAATTATAAAAACCATGCAGTAGAAACTTATCTGCAAAGCCTAACCGCTGGAAAGGAATCGAATTATTCGCTCTGGAAAGCAAGTAGAGTTATAAAACGGCCAAAAATCACTGTGCCGCCAATTAGGGTAACCCAAGACGTTTGGGCAAAAAGCGATAAGAAAAAAGCTGACGTTTTTGCCTCACATCTTGAGGACATTTAAGCAATTTGAGGGTCCAGCGCAAAATGAAAACATTAATATATTCGAGAGTACAACTGATAATAACATAGTAAGATATGCAAGTATTGCCGAGCTTAAACGGGAAATACAGAAACTAAAGCCTACAAAAGCTCCGGGTTATATCCTGATTACAGGAGAACTTCTTAAAATGTTGCCTCGGAAAGCATTAACTAAGCTTCTTTTTATTATAAATGCAGCAATCAGATTAGAATACATACCAAGACAGTGGAAAGTCGCGGAAGTGATTATGGTTCTAAAACCAGGAAAATCAAAAAATGAAATAAAATCCTACAGGCCTATTTCACTTCTTCCAATCAGTTCAAAAATTTTTTAACGGGTATTACTCGGTCGCTTACACCCCATAATTGAACAGAAACGTCTTTTACCTGACCATCAATTCGGGTTTAGAAGTAAATATTCAACGGTGGACCAAGTGCATCGAATTACAGATGTAATTGAGAAAGCTTTCGAAGAAAAGAAAATTTGTTCAGCCGTATTTCTTGACGTGTCGCTAGCTTTTGACAAAGGCTAAGTCAAGTTCTGCCAGAACAATTATATAAAACCCTCATGTCGTATCTTGAGCATAGGCTCTTCTGTGTGAAACTTGGAAGCGAATATTCCGAGTTCAAAGAAATAATGGCAGGTGTACCGCAAGGAAGCGTCCTTGGACCAATCCTGTACCTCCTATTCACTCGTGATATCCCACAAACAAATGATATAATAGATGCAAAGTTTGCTGACGAATCTGCTATACTAGCAGTTGGCACAACAATAGAGGAAACAAATATCAAATTACAAAACGCTCTTAACGTGGTTAATGAATGGACTAAATCCTGGCGGATTGCACTTAATGAGAGCAAATTTTTCGTATAGACGGACAAACAATTTGCCTGTATTTCTAAATACGGTTCGAGTCCCATTTGCAAATGAAGGAATCTAAACATTTTACAGACTTTTGAAAACGAAATGTTAAGATCATTTGTCAATGCGCCGTGGTACGTAAGGAATGAAGATCTACGCAGAGATCTGGGTATTCCCGCGGTTAAAGGTTAAAAAAACGTTTATTAGGACACGTTAACACAAAAGTCCTCCAAATTCTTGACGAAACAAATATATTGCGGCGTCTTCAAAGAACTTAAACCTTAGATTTGGCCCGATAATAACAAACCGCTATATAAATTGCGGAAAAAGCAGAAACTCTCAAAGGAAAGTTACCTGCCAAACATATTATTTAGTCGTGATAAAAAAATTGCTGGATAAGTCGAATACTTAGTTGCAATAGAAATATAAAATGGGTGGTGGTTTTAGGGACTAAATATCTCACACTACTGTGGGCACGTGCTCATCGTGGCTATGAAGATTTCCACCACCCCACGGACAAAAAAACCTTTGGGAAACGGAGGATCTACATCTACATGGATCCGTGAAACACCATTGCATTACCAAAAAGTGACTGCTTGGGGTGTTTGCTCCAAAACCATGTTTGTAATGTTTTCTTCAAAGAAAAAGATGGGAATCGATATGGATGTTGGCTCATCTGGCTCATCTGGCTCATCTCAAAGGTCTGGATGGTTACCGGTGCTGTCAAAAAATGGTAATATTGACTATGTGAGGTTATTTGAAGAGGAAACTTTACACCAGCAAGCCTCAGACCATTGAAGAGCTAAAGACAAACGTGCCGAAATCATTGCTATACTGCCCGAGATGCTCCAAAAAGAGATGGAAAATAAAGAAAAACGCAGTTCAATAGAGGCGGCCATTTGATTGATGGTGTATTGGAAAACTAGTGCAAAGAAGTAAGTTCCTTTTTAATTAGATACACCTATGTTACTGGCCATCAGTATGCTCTACAGGATAAAGCGTTGTAGTTGGCCTTTCAGCTCATACGCCACCATCTATCTTCATGGGGCTTGACTTATCTTGACTATCGACCGCCAAGAGCATACTCCTTTAATATTGATTCCGGCAAAACGATTTGTACAAGGTGGGCCAAAAGAGATCAACCTATTGGAAGATGCTCTTATTTTTGCAAATGGCCGCCAAAGTCAAATATGTTTTGACATTTGTGGACTAAACAGATGTAGAATACAAGTGAACAAGCCACGGAGCGATACACTCCCCAAGAACGCGGAATAATCGTACCTGTTGTTTTGCGTAACAATTCGTCTGTAGTGTTGGCGCAGCGCGAATTCCGTCGCCGATTCCCCGGCCGTCCGAAACCGACTCGACTGCGCAAACACTGCGCCGTTTGGCCACCAACAAGAGACGTTGCCAAGAGTGGCCGGCCCCGGAACGCTCGTTGTGCCGCGAATATCGCCGCTGTTGCCGAGGATGTCGAGCTATCGACCAGACGCCGTGCTTCGCATTTAGCCATCAGCCGGTTGTCCCTAAGGCGAATTTTGGTCAAAGACTTGCGCATGTTCCCGTACAAAGTCCAGTCCGTGCATCAGCTGCTGCCTGTCGACCGCCAAACGCGTGTAACCTACGCTCAAGCCATCCTCAATCTCGAGGACGAAGTGGACGATTTTTCGACCAAAATCATAATGACCGATGAGGCTCATTTCCACCTCAGCGGGTACGTGAACATGCAAAACTATCACTTCTGGGGCACCGAAAATGCACGAGTAATGCACGAGGAGCCATTACAGCTGCTCAAAGTTACTGCATGGTGCGCTGTTCACGCTGGAGGAGTCATCGGGCCATTTTTGTCAAACGACAACAGTGGACGGTGCGCGCTATATATTTTTTCAGCCACAATTGGACGAATTAGGACTGGAGGACATGTTGTTCCAACAGGACGGAGCAACAGCACATACTGCCGTTTCATTTAGAAAAAAAAATGAGAGCCAAACAGCATCGGATGACTTCTTTTGGCCCACCTTGTATATCATATTCCGAAAATGTTAAAATTGTTTGCTGAAGTTACCGAGAAGGGAGCTACTTAAATAGATTTGCGAGTATGTTAGGTTTAGATGCCTTCGATCTTGGGAAAATAAAAAAATTACGGAAATGACAATTCTTCTCATAGTCGAAGTCGTGCTATATAATCAATTTTTCCATTTTTTTGACAGAATTATGCGTTGTTATGCTAATTTTAGTTAAGTCAATTACTCAGTCCCCATCCTTCATATTGTATCTCAATATAATACCTTTGATCTAGATGCTAAAACTTGCCATACCCCACACCTATTTCTGTAAAAACGTTGCGATACTTATTTTATCAGACGATAGCTGTCTTCCCTTTAAAGCCCTTGTTCCATAGAACTTTAGCTTATTTTACGACCGGATACTTTGAATGAAGTTTATCTCAATAGCACTCACTGTTGAAGTAGTTTTTTCCTTGCACTTCATGAAAAACTATGCCGATTGACTATTGACTATTGGGTGCAATAAATAAGATTTAATTACCTTTTTAAAGCGAAACATCTGCCATTAATGTTAGTGCTGAATGAAATTCATCTGCGCCTTGCATGTTCCTTGGACTACTGTTGGCCAACATCATAAAAACTGAAGACTTTCACAGATTTATTGTTGTTTGTGTTGCATTAGATGCACCGATTCAAACACATGTAATTACAATTAACTTGGTGCATCTAATGCAGCATAAACAACAACAAATGCATCTGGAGTATTCTTTTACAAAGAATCTATTTATGCATTTTTCCAAATTTCGTAATAGTTCAGGAGACCAAAGAAACACGTAGATACGAATAGGTGCATTGTAGTGTAGCGTAACTTATGTTAATGTGGAGACATAAATTCGTGTTCTACTTGAGTGGGATTAGTATGTAGGCTAATGTTCTTAGTTGTTAACTTTAATGTTTTTTTTATCGGTCTGTGCAATTGGATTACAATTTGAGATCCAAGTTTATGTCAGTAATTTTAAAAACCCTGACTTGAGTACAAGCAAATCTGGTTGATTGAGAAATTAAGTATCTGAACAATTACATGAATTTACTTCAGAACGAGATAGGTAATAGGCATTGTAATTATTAAGCTTTTGGCTTTGAGTACATTAGAAGCATCCCCCTCCTCAGCCCAGTACATACTGGAATCTTGTAATGAGGTAAATATAACATTGCCAATCAACCACCATATACAAGAGGCACGCATCCAGACCTTCGCGCAACGCGTATCCCTTAACCTCTCGACTCACAACATAACACCAGCATCTAATGTCGAAGAACAATGGCAACGATGCCAACAAGCCATTAGATCAGCCGCAACTGATTATGCCAACAGCAAGAAACCCTTGGTTTGATGACTAATGCCGACAGATGCTCGCAGCCAAGAATGAGGCCTACAAGGCTAAGCTTCAGGTGAAGACGAGAGCTGCCATTGAGCTCTATAGACAAAGAAGAAGGAAAGAACATCGGCTTTTCAGAAAAATGAAAAAAGAGCAAGAAAAGCGCGCGATCGAGGATATAGAGAGGTGCCACTCCAGGAACGGTGTTCGCAAGTTTTACCAAAGTGTAAAACGTCAAAGCCAAGGATACAAGGCTCGAACAGAATCCTGTCGAGATGAACAAGGAAATATTGTAGTTGAGACACAGTCGATGCTGAGGATATGGAAGAACCACTTCTGCAGACTGTTAAACGGCGATGACGAACAACATTCCGCTGTCAGGCAGAACGAACCATTCAATATTGGCAACGACAGCGAAAACTGCCAACCACCCGACCTGAGTGAAGTGAGGATAGCAATATCTAAACTCAAGCTTACTAAGGCTGCCGGAAATGACGGCCTTCCCGCTGAGCTCTATAAGGCCGGCGGAGATGACTTGGTAAGTAACATCCACCAACTCATAAGCCAAATCTGGTCGGATGAAAATATGCCTGAAGAATGGAACCTCAGCATCGTTTGCCCGATCCACAAAAAAGGAGACCCTCTGAACTGCGCCAACTACAGAGGCATAAGTCTCCTCAACATCGCCTACAAGATCCTATCTGCCGTAATATGTGAACGCCTGAAACCGTTTACCAACAACCTGATCGGCCCTTATCAGTGTGGTTTTAGGCCAGGAAAGTCCACAACCGATCAAATTTTCACACTTCGGCAGATCCTGGAAAAAACTCAAGAAGTCCAAATCGATACCCACCACCTATTCATCGATTTCAAAGCCGCATACGACAGCATTTATAGAGACGAACTGTACAGAGCCATGTCTAGTTTTGGTACCGCCCAAACTCTTCCGTTTGTGTAGGATGACGATAGAGAATTCTCGCTGCTCCATCAGGGTCGGAAACGACCTCACCGACACATTCGATACCAAAAAAGGATTTAGGCAAGGCGATGCGCTGTCATGTGACTTCTTTAATCTGATTCTTGAGAGAATTGTGCAAAACTCCAAAGTCGGTGCAACTACTGGCATACGCTGACGATATTGACATCATTGGTAGGACTCAACGTGATGTCATAGCCACGTTTGCTAGTATAGAGAAGGAAGCGGCGAAAATGGGTTTAGCAGTAAATGAGGGTAAGACTAAGTATATGCTGTCAACACGAAAGGACACACAACATCGACGAATTGGACCAAACGTCACTATTGACAGATATAATTTTGAGGTAGTACGGGACTTTGTCTACCTCGGCTCCGCTATTAACTCTGACAACAACATCTCGTCAGAAATTAAACGAAGAATTACTCTTGCCAACCGCTGTTTCTTCGGGCTAAGAAGGCAATTTAGTAGTAAAGCCCTCACTCGAACTACTAAGGAGACCCTATATAAGACCCTGATCATCCCAGTCCTGCTCTACGGCGCTGAAGCATGGACCGTATCAAAAGCGGATGAAGAAATCCTTGGTAGATTCGAGAGGAAAATTCTTCGAAAAATCTTCGGTCCCGTTTGCGTTGACGGGCTATGGAGACGAAGATTCAACCAAGAACTATACGAGCTGTACAGCGACATGCCCCTGGTCAAAAAACTCCGCATTGGACGTTTAAGATGGCAAGGACATGTAGAACGAATGGACACCAATACTCCGGCTCGCAGAGTCTTCGATTCCCAGCCAGACGTCGGACGCAGTAGAGGAAGACCTCGCCTTAAGTGGCGCGCACAAGTGGAAACCGACCTCAACCAACTTGGAGTGCGCAACTGGAGGCAGTTAGCTAAGGACCGGGCTAATTGGAGAGGCATGTTGGTTGAGGCCCAGGTTCATTCCGGACTGTAGCGCCACTTAAGTAAGTAAGTAAGACGGTAAGAGTAAGTATATGCTGTCAACACGAAAGCACACACAACATCGACGAATTGGACAGAACGTTACCACTGACAGATATAACTTTGAGGTAGTACGGGACTTTGTCTACCTCGGCTCCGCTATTAACTCTGACAACAACATATAGTCAGAAATCAAATGAAGAATTACTCTTGCCAATCGCTGTTTCTTCGTGCTTAGAAGGAATTCAAAAGTTAATCCCTCATGCGAAATACTAAGGAGATATTATATAAGACCCTTATCCCAGCCCTGCTCGACGGTGCTGAAGCATGGACCGTATCAAAAGCGGATGAAGAATTCCTTGTTCGATTCGAGAGAAAAATTCTTCGAAAAATCTTCGGTCCCGTCTGCGTTGACGGGCTATGGAGAAGAAGATTCAACCAAGAACTATACGAGCTGTACAGCGACATACCCCTGGTCAAAAAACTCCGCATTGGACGTTTAAGATGGCTAGGACATGTAGAACGAATGGACACTAATACTCCGGCTCGCAGAGTCTTCGATTCCCAGCCAGACGTCGGACGTAGTAGAGGAAGACCTCGCCTAAAGTGGCGCGCCCAAGTAGAAACCGACCTCAACCAACTTGGAGTGCGCAACTGGAGGCAGTTAGCTAAGGACCTGGCTAATTGGATAGGTATGTTTGTTGAGACCCAGGTTCATTCCGGACTGTAGTGCGGGTTAAGCAAGTAAGTGAGTTATTCCGAGTTATTTCCCTACCCAGGGTTTGCGTCGAATAAATTACCAATAATAGCAAAATTTATATACATATTACAATATCCTTTTAACAGCTCTACAGAGCTACCAATGTATTAATTTTTATGGATGCGAAACTCAAAGCGACCACTTTGTTTAAATAAATTGATTGAAATTGAATCTTTGGTAACCCTGATGCCCAGCCTTCTGTGATAAACTGAAAGAAACAAATTTAAAATGCACTTATACAGGCACCATTCAGCCATCAGACGCGTTTAGGATATGCCAACTCAATTTAACGTTGTATAGGTTTTATGAATAAGATTTTTGCGTTTTTTAGAGGCAGACATTTATAATGAGTTTATGGCTAAGGCTGTAAATGAATGATCAATTTTTACGACCCAAATAACCACTCGCAATCTCTCATGAACTCAGCCTCGTAGGACGAAACAAAGTGCAATTCAACATAAACTCGTATCTCTCCATAAATGCCCGCAAGTGTCATTCGACCAAAAAGGCGAATGAACAAATAAATTCACAGATAAACGAAACAACTACAAAGAAACCAAAGTAGAATACACGTTACAACCTACAGCCGTTCAGGCTGTGTGCATGTGCATCTTACAAATTCGCGTGTCACCTTCTCATGCACTCAATGCATCACATTTGCATTCGTCTCCGTTTGTTGGGCATCGTTAATCAAATCCGAAAGCCTCATAAATACTTGTTAGCTAAGAGTGTCACGCCGGGCTCTCCTTCGTTGAATTGTATATCGACATCCATGCGGGATTCCTGATCCCTTTCAATCCACTGATCGCCATTAAAACTGACCGTGTGGCGCGGCGCATGCGCATTTGGCAGAATTTTGAATGGACCCATTCGTTGCATGATTGAGGACGTGATAAATCAATAATTAACAATATTCGACTTTTCATTGAAGGCGCACTCACAGATACTTTTGTGGAAACAAAGTGGATTTATGTCAACTTTTGTTGGTCAATATTTTGATGTTTCGTGTGTAACTTGATCGGCTCAGTATGGGGGCCGGTCGCCGTGTGCAGGTTGATATAGACGGCATAAGTAGATGAATTTGTTAAAGATGATTTATGCAGCTCTTAATGTGGTTTGGCGGGTATGGACAAGAACAGATTTATAAACGAAATATTATGTGGGGTTATATGATATTGAGATTGACAAATGACTTCATTTTAAAAGGCTGGCTTTGCGAATATGATTAATTATTTATTTAATCTGGTGAGCAGCTTTCTGTCGACTGTCAAATCAACATCTTAATTTTATGGTTTGTGTGTTGATTGTCATATTTGGCTGATGATGGCTGAGGGAGTGCCTTTTCTGATTAAGTGTAGTTTTTGAAAAGATAATTTCAATAAAAATACCTTAACTGTTTATTGAGTTTTTTTTTTACATCATCTATATAGAGGGTGGTCCAACGAAAACGCACGATGTTAATTGCAAATAAAACAAAAAGTTTTGAGAGAATTATCTTATTTTTTTTTATTATGATAGAAGGATCTAGACATTTATGTGTGAAACAAAATATCGGCCAAATGCTCGCCACGGCTTCAGTGGCATACCTCTATCCGACGATCCAAATCAGGGATGTTGCAGATCCAGAATAGTTCGTGGTTGAATCTTCTTCTCCATAGCCCGTCAACGCAGACGGGACCGAAGATTTTTCGAAGAATTTTTCTCTCGAATCGAACAAGGATTTCGTCATCCGCTTTTGATACGGTCCATGCTTCAGCGCTGTAGAGCAGGACTGGCATAATCAGGATCTTATATAGGATCTCCTTAGTAGTTCGAGTGAGGCTTTACTACTAAATGCCTTCTTAATGGCTTGTTGGCATCGTTGCCATTGTTCTTCGACATTAGATGCTGGTGGTGTGTTGTGAGTCGAGAGGTTAAGGGATACGCGTTGCGCGAAGGTCTTGGCGGTCTCTGGCGATTGCAGTCTTTCGACATTAAATTTTTCACAGTATTTCTGTTTTTTTTATAACGTGATGGATATCCGCATCCTTACTTTGGCTACAACAAGGTAGTGGTCCGAGTCGATGTTGGCCCCTCGGAATGTTCGGACATCCAAAATACTGCCTCTTGTCTATCGCAATGTGATCAATTTGGTTGACTGTTCGTTGATCTGGTGACCGCCATGTCCCCTTGTGGATATCGTGGTGAGGAAACCGTGTGCTGGCTATAGTGGCATTTCGTTCCGTAGCGAAGTCAATTAGCCTAAGTCCGTTACCAGACGTGTTGTCGTGTAGGCTAAATTTTCCGACAGTACTGCTAAAGATGTCTTCTCTTCCTACCTTTGCGTTAAAATCTCCCAGCACGATTTTAACATCGTACTTTGGTAGTCGCTCATAGGTTTTGTCGAGGAGCTCGTAGAAGCAGTCCTTAGTTATAACATATTTTCCTCCGTCGGAGCATGAGCGCATATAAGGCTTATTTTGGCGAATTTGGCCTTGAAACATAAGACTTCTTGCTAAGTCTGGCACTTATAACAAATCCGCATCCGAATAGTCGCTGTTTCTGCTCACTATAACACGGTCCAAAATAGATGGCACATCCTCTTTTTGCCCGGCCCATCCCATCGTATTTCCTGGATGACAGTAATGTCTGCGTTGTAACAGTTTAGGGCTTTCGCTAGTTGTTCGTCTGCACCTCTCCTGTTTAATGTTCTCACATTCCAGGTGCAGATACGAACGTCATTGTCGTTTTTTTCCTGTTGCATGGTCTTCAACAATAATATCAGTCCTTTCCAAGGCTATTGGTTGCTTCGTAACATAATCTTTTTTCCGTGGATGGGTAGTTAACCCAAAGCACAACCCCCAACCTGGAGGGCCAGGCCCTTTTTTTGACCCTAAGACAGCGGGTCGGAAAATATACCGATGTCAGAGCCCGTTTTGGGATATGAACACTGCCGTTGACCCATTGAGGGCTCCTCCGCCACCAACTTTTTTCCAATACCCTGGCTCAGTATTGGAAATCCCTATAGACCTGGTGTTCAAATATGTCGAAGCAGCTCATATAGGGATTTCACTACCAGTTCGATCAAACTGGAGCTGTAGGTGCCACCGTTGACTCCATCTAGGGAATTCCTCCGCTGCCGCCTGAGAGTGAGTGCCTTAGTGAGAGGACACTCCTCCCCTCTCTCGTTTGTTTCTGCGTTGACATTGTTAAAAAATCCTTCTATATCAAGAAAGGCAACCATAGTTTTCAATGAAGCGTACCAGTGACTGAAGCGCTGCTTCAACCGACTTACCCTTGCAGTATGCATGTTGGAGAGTGCAGTCGGTTCAATACTAGTACGAAGGTGTAGATCAATTAATCTTTCCAAAGTTTTAAGCAGAAAAGAAAATAGACTGATCGGATAGAAATCGTTCGGATTTATATGATAACTTTTTCCTGCTTTGGGGATGAATACTACTTATAAGCATAAGTCAGCCTAAATTTGACCGATGGCATAGGGGCCGCAGTGATTTTTCGCTTATTTGCATAGACACTTATTTGCATAGACACTTTAATGCGGCGTGAGCTGTGAGCTGGACGAAGCGCCGCGCAGTGGAGCACTTTGTATGGGAGGCTAGAAAAAAGTCCCTAAGAACTGAACCACTGTACCTATGTTGATGAAACTTGCAGGCATTATAATAAGCAGGATGAGAAACGAACATACCAACTAACAACCCACTGCCATGCCCACTTTTCAAAAAGCATTTATTAAGAATTGATTTAATTAAAACTAAATATGAAAAACATCTTCATTTGTGGCCGTTCGTGATGATTTACAGCTATTGTGGGACCGGAATAATCTGTAATCTTTATTACGGCTCTCTTGCGCTTCCTCGGATAAAGAGCCAATTGATAAACAAAACGATTGAATTATTTCCGTGCCGTGCACAAGAATTTTGTGAACGTTTGCAGGTAAGTAGTACCAAGGGTACATTTCAATAGCCATTTTCGCAGTTTGAAGGGCATAATCATGAAATTTATCCGAATCGATATAATATTTGCAACATATCCGATTTTGGACGATTCGGAGGATTTTGGCTTCGAGGTATTCTTCCGAAAAGCTGTTCGGAATATTTCTCCTACATTTTGTAACGCATCCAGGCGAATTGCGTTGAAGTGTGTTCAGGTGCATTTTTCGTGCAATTTTTGACAGCTAAATACCATTTTTTTACGATTTCCTTCGACACAAATTCTTTGCGTAATTTATTTACGAATTGTATTAAAAAGAAGCCGTTGCGCCTGTATAGTATTTTTTTCGATGTCACATACCTCGAATTCTCTAATTTGAACCTCTAATTTGAACCTCCGACGAAGTATGCGTTGCGGAAAATTGTCCGCTCCAACGGATACCTCGATAGGGCTGATTACCTCTAAAATAGTCCCAAATCGTTCTATGAGTGTTTCATCTATTTGTGTAATTTCAGCAGTCACAGAATAATTCTCAAAAAAACGTCTAGAGGTGTAACCACTGTTCGTTGTCCCAGTTCCTTGGTTTACTATGTCAACGAGTAGTGCCAATTTTTCTCGAAACTGATTTTGAATAGTCGTTTTAGTTTCCCTCTTTATTTCTGCAGTCAGTGGGGACGTTCTCCAAGCCTTGAAATGTAAATTATAAGCAAAGTGTAGAATGTACTCTAAAGCGGATTCTGGCGTGCAAGGTTGACATTCCCAACTTGAACGAATCAACATTTGGTAGTTTCAGTTGAAGTTTTGAGATATCATTCATCTTCGATGGCTTTGCCCCGCAAATGATACAATTACTACTGGAAGTGGCATTTGTAACAAATTGCTCGGTTTTTCCATTAAATATGGTGAAATACAAAATATGGTTGATTTTGATGAGTGATACGTTGTATTCGATTTTAGTGTCTCGAAGATCCCGTATTTCACTTTCTACGCGTTACCGTTCGACCTAAGAGTTCGACAATAACGGGTTGAAGACGGTCGTAGATTTTTCCAAACGGTTTTGCTGGCTTTCTTCTTTAACAAGTTTTCATTATATGTAAACAGTGCTGCCAAATTCAGTTATAAAGGGTGATCCAAGTAGAGATACTTTTTTCAATAGCCTTTTTTGACAGATCACGTGTGAGTCGTGACATGCTGTCATGTTATTTTTGTTTAGTATTGTTTGGCATTTCATAATGGAAAGACTTACGCGTGAACAACATTTACAAATTGAGGAATGTGTTTCGTGCACTTCGCTCAAATTATGGTCAACACAATCGGCCTACTGAGCGTACTATTCGCAACACCATCACCCATTTTGAGACCCAGCATTCATTATTGGATAATATTCGACCGAATAGACCACGTCCAGCACGCTGTGAAGAAAATATAGCGGCCATAGCTGAGAGTGTACACGAAGACCGTGGAGAGTCGATTCGGCGCCGTTCGCAGCAACTCGGACCATGATAACCGACTATTTGATGCCTGAAATTGAAGCTCGTGATCTCGGCGATATTTGGTTTCAGCAAGACGGCGCCACTTCCCACACATCGCATCAATCAATGGAGTTATTGAGAGAACATTTCGGTGAGCACATAATTTCACGTTTTGGGCCGGTCGATTGGCCACCAAGATCGTGTGATATCACACCGTTAGACTTTTTCCTGTGGGGATATGTAAAGTCAAAAGCTTATGCCGACAAACCCGCTTCGATTCAGGCCTTGGAGGAAAACATCACGCGTGTCATTCGCCAGTTACCAGTCGAAATGCTCGAACGAGTGATCGAAAATTGGACTCAACGGATGGACCATCTGCGACGTAGCAACGGCCAACATTTGATAGACATAATCTTCAAAAAATAAATGCCAAAGAATGTTCTTTCAAATGATAATAAACATTCTCCATTAAATTTAAATTTTCTGTGTTTTTTTCTTTAAAAAAGTAGGGAACCTCGAAATGGATCACCCATTATCTACTATGCGCATAAGTCAGCCTAAATTTGACCAATGGCATAGGGGCCGCAGTGATTTTTGGCTTATTCGCATAGACACTTGTGTAGAATTTTAAATTCGGCGTGAGCTGTGAGCTGGGTGGTGCGCCGTCCTGTTAAAACCACATGTCGCTGGTGTCCATGTCATCCAATTCAGGGCAAAAGAAGTTGGTAATGATCGACCTATAGCGCCTGCCGATGATGGTGATGGTCTGGCCAATGTCGTTTTCAAAGAAATATGAACCGATGACGCCGTCAGCTCAAACTCCATACCAAGCAGTGACTTAATAGGGATGCATTGGACGCTCTTGAATCTCATGTCCCGAATTCAACAATTTTGTTTGTTGACGTACCCTTTCATCCAGAAACGGGCTTCACCGCTAAAGATGATTTTTCGATGAAAATTAGGGTCAGTTTCCTACTGCTCCAGAGCCCATTCAGCGAACACATCTCGTTGTCTATGGTGGTTTACCTTCTGCTCGTGGGTCAGTTGAATTTTATATGGGTGCAGGTATAAGTCTCGACGCGAAATTCGCCAAGTTATGGTCTGCAAAAGGCGAAGTTCTAGTGAGGACACAAAATCGACTGCATCGGATTCTCCTGCCCACTCCCACAGACAGTGGCGATGTTTTCTGCAGATCTTGCGTTTTGTCGACGTACTGGTGTTGATTTATCGTGTACTGATCCACTAAACACAAATTTTTACCGAACACTGCGAAGAGTCCTCTTGGTAGGATGATTATGGAGACCGTAAAATGGGCGAAGCGCGAGCGGAACGTTGCCCGAAGATATAACACCCATTTTGATAAAAAAATGATCATTTGCACGTGTTGTTGAACGCTATGCATATCCCTGGCGATTTGGCAAAATAGACTTAATAAACGACAGCCAATTTGACATATCTAGCTTCAACAATATGACCGCTATCGACTTTGTTTTTTCTATCAATATATTGAATTCACTGCCAAAAAGATTTACAGCTACACTAGCATGATAACTCTCTTAGACTGTAACAAAAATGCAGCTATAAAATTTCACCATAATCTAGAAATCAATCATTGTCTCTACTGCAACATGTAACCTATCACAATGGAAGAGATTAGAAAGTCTACACGCTACACAACATTTTGAATCGAAAGCACACAGCATAAGCTGTGAATCTAACATAAAGTATCTACATGCAAACTCAAACCTCAGAAGCTATTCGTGTTTTGAAAACGAAAAAAAAAACTTGATCTCCCTCCTATACACGATTCGATTTGACGTTAACATGCAACCTAAATCGTTTAGGTTACACAAACCCGACACGTTTGCAACATGCACACCTTTCCATTTGTCAAAACACATCTTCGTTAAAACACTTCACCGCAACATTTAGATCTGATAAAACAATTTATCAAACATCATCGTCGATGACAAAAGCAACTTGCATCGACTGAATTCTGGTTTTACATCAGGTGCATCAGAGCTGCTCAGTCCCCGGCTTACCTTCTCCCCCCAAAACCATACAATCAATCATAGATCTCCATTCGCCAATTAATCATCCAAAACGCCTACATGATGGCGTAGCCTGTGCACCTTTGTCCAGCAATCACCTCCAATATCCACAGGCAGTGATATCAAATTTTCCATACGACTGTTTGCCTGTCAGTATTAATTACCAGGAGTGAAATTGATTTGCCTCCAGACGATGGAAATTCAAATTCAAATTAATTAGGGAAATTCGAATGAATACGGTATTATTTATGAAAATGGAAAATATTTATTTGCCTTTGTGGGAACTTGTTCCGAGACCTAGCAATCCAGCCACAATGCGTGCAACCCATCCCACGCAGCTTGGTGACACACCAGCTTTTGTGGAAATCAAGCGCGCGCAGATAAACATTTCACGCGTTATCACGGGTAGTCATTGTAAGAGCCGTGTACGATGTATCTGTTGCTTGAAATATGATTTCCGCCGATAATAAAAGGCGTGCTGATCAGAATTGATTGTCGAAATTAAACGCTCGACAACTTACGATGACACCTAATGAAGCCATTAAGTCGAATAAACAAACCACTTTCGAAGAAAACACCTGCGGGACAGAGCCCTTGTTACCATAATCACCTTAATAACATGCCTGCTTGGGAGAAATGATTATGAATTGGAGCAGCGATCGATGAAGTCATTAGCCAATGAATGGCAATCGAAGCTGGGCATTTTCATTTAAATTAGCTTCTCATGGGAAGAAAGCAATGCAGGTTGGAGCTGATTTTGTAAAAGGTTCCAATGGATCGACAAAATATCAAGGCTAGACTCGGCACATTATGATACCATGTGAATCTTTGGGGGTTTTTAAAAATTCTTTGCGCAACAGTTTCATTAGGATCCCGGGGATAGCTTTTTCTTGCAACCATTCATGTGTTCGTGTGTTCTTCTTGTACGATAGCTGGATCTTTATTTTTGGGCCAAATCCAAATGGCTGAGTTGAGATAAGGTTTTCATGAAAACTAATTAATGAATCATTAGCACAGATGTGCGCAGCCAAGAACGAGGCCTACAAGGCTAAGCTGCAGGTGAAGACGACATCTGCCATTGAGCTCTATAGGCAAAGTAGTAGGGAAGTACAACGGCTTTTCAGAAAGAAGAAAAAAGAGCAAGAAAAGCGCGCGATCGAGGATATAGAGAGGTGCCACTCCAGGAACGATGTTCGCAAGTTTTACCAAAGTGTAAAACGTCAAAGCCAAGGATACAAGGCTCGAACAGAATCCTGTCGAGATGAACAAGGAAATATCGTAGTTGAGACACAGTCAATGCTGAGGATGGAAGAACCACTTTTGCAGACTGTTAAACGGCGATGACGAACAACATTCCGCTGTCAGGCAGAACGAACCATTTAATATTGGAAAACACAGCGAAAACTGCCAACCACCCGACCTAAGTGAAGTGAGGATAGCAATATCTAAACTCAAGCTTAATAAGGCCGCCGGAAATGACGGCCTTCCCGCTGAGCTTTATAAAGCTGGCGGAGATGACTTGGTAAGTAACATCCACCAACTCCTAAGCCAAATCTGGTCGGATGAAAGCATGCCTGAAGAATGGAACCTTAGCATCGTTTGCTCGATCCACAAAAAGGAGACCCTCTAAGCTGCACCAACTACAGAGGCAAAAGTCTGCTCAACATCGCCTACAAGATCCTATCTGCCGTAATATGTGAACGCCTGAAACCGTTTACCAACAACCTGATCGGCACTTATCAGTGTGGTTTTAGGCAAGGAAAGTCCACAATCGATCAAATTGCCACACTTCGGCAGATCATGGAAGAAACCCAAGAAGTCCAAATCGATACCCACTACCTATTTATCGATTTTAAAGCCGCATACGACAGAATTTATATAGACGAACTATACAGAGCCATGTCTAGTTTTGGTATACCGCCCAATTCGTCCGTCTGTGTAGGATGACGATGGAGAATTCTCGCTGCACCATCAGTGTCGGAAACGACCTCACCGACACATTCGATACCAAAAAAGGATTTAGGCAAGGCGATGCTCTGCCATGTGATTTCTTCAATTTGATTCTTGAGAGGATTGTGCAAAACTCCCAGAGAGGCACAATTTTCAAAAAATCGGTGCAACTACTAGCATACGCCGACGATATTGACTTCAATGGTAGGACTCAACGTGCTGTCATAGCCCCGTTTGCTAGTATAGAGAAGGAAGCGGCAAAAAATGGGTTTAGCAGTAAATGAGGGTAAGACTAAGTATATGCTGTCAACACGAAAGGACACACAACATCGATGAATTGGACAGAACGTCACCACTGACAGATATAACTTTGAGGTAGTACGGCTCCGCTATTAACTCTGACAACAACATCTCTTCAGAAAACAAACGAAGAATTACTCTTGCCAATCGCTGTTTCTTCGGGCTAAGAAGGCAATTTAGTAGTAAAGCCTCATTCGAACTACTAAGGAGATACTATATAAGATCCTGATTATCCCAGTCCTGCTCTACGGCGCTGAAGCATGGACCGTATCAAAAGCGGATGAAGAAATCCTTTGTCGATTCGAGAGAAAAATTCTTCGGAAAATTTTCGGTTCCGTTTGGGTTGACGGGCTATGGAGACGAAGTTTCAATTACGAGCTATACGAGCTGTACAGCGACATACCCCTAGTCAAAAAAAAAACTCCGCATTCGACGTTTAAGATGGCTAGAACATGTAGAACGAATGGACACCAATACTCCGGCTCGCAGAGTTAGTGCGATGAACTGCCGCGCAGAAGGTCTAGGTTCGATTGCCAGCCGTAGCAACACCTAAAGGATTTTTCACTGGCCCTCCTCTCGTGATGATCTGACAAATCGTCCGAGTAGTACCAATTGTCAAGAATAGCTTATCTCAACTTAGCCGTTCGGAGTCGGCATAAAACAGGAGGTACCGCCATCGTGCAAGAAGTACACACGCACACATGAATGGTTGTGAGAAAGCTAGGCCCTGGGTACTAACGAGCCTGTTGCGCCAAAAATTTGTTTTTTTTTATACGCTTGAACAACGCCAGAAAATATTGCGACATTACTTTGAAAATCATGGTAATGTTGCAGAATGTGTGCGAAAATTGCGTACGGATTTTGGAAGAAGAGAAGCACCGTCAGCTCCGTATGTCCGTTGTCTTGTGAAAAAAGTGAAAGAAACTGGCATCCTCATCGATTAACCAAAGCGTGAAAAGCCAAAAACAGTGCGTACACCCGAAAATATTGCTGCTGTGGCAGAAGGTGTGCGTGAAGCGCCATCAACATCAATTCACCGTCGTTCTCGTTCTCAACAATTGAACATTTCGGAGACATCATTGAGAAGAATTTTGCATAAAGACCTTGGTATGACGCCATACAAAGTCCAATTGGTTCAGGAGTTGAAGCCAACTGACCATCCAATGCGTTTTCGCTTCGCTAAGTGGGCCTGCGATCTACTCAGAGAAGATGCCGATTTTGCCAAAAAAATCAACTTTTCAGATGAAGCTCATTTTGATCTTGGCGGGTCGGCTATGTAACCAAGCAAAATTGTCGCATTTTGGGCACAGAAAACCCGCACGCATACATTGAAAAGCAGATACACCCAAAACGAGTCATTGTTTGGTGCGGATTTAGGGCCAGATCATAATTGGGCCATTTTTCTTCGAAAATGAGCAAGGAGTGGCCGTTACAGTCAATGGCGATCGTTATCGGGCCATGTTGAACGAATTTTTGTTCACAAAAATTGAAGAGGAGGATATTGGCAACATTTGGTTTCAACAGGACGGCGCCACGTGCCACACAGCCGAAGCTACACTCGATGTTTTGCGCCCTGTTTTTGAAGATCGCATGAAGACCTCGGAGCTGCGATTTGACACCGTTGGACTTTTATTTGTGGGGTGCCGTAAAATATAAGTGTTACGCCGACAAGCCAGAGACAATTGACGCTTTAAAGGACAATAATCGTGAAGCCATTGGTGAAATACAGCTGCACACAATCGATAATGTGCTTAAAAATTGGACCGATAGTGTAGGCTACTGCATGGCCAGCCAAGGCAGCCATTTGAATGAAATTATTTTCCATTATTAACCGGAAGGATTGTACTTTCAAATAAAAAAAGAAATTTGAGAAAATATTCAGTAGTTTTTTTTTTATAGCATTTTCAAAAAAGTTATTTGGCGGACCCTTAACATTTCTAGAAACTTTCGTTTGATTCCTTACAGCAATGGATATTGCTTTTCTGGACTAACCAATGAGTTTTATAATTTAATTTTGCTCACACACAATCCCACGTACCCTAATTTACTTATTGACAGAAACCACACTTTCTTGATGCATACCGCTGCAGTAATATCCTTTCTCCAACCAACTCTTTTTTTGCACACCAACGTAAGTGTTGCCTGAAATACAAGTATTTCTGTTCAATACACACGATCAAACAGCCACAACAACAGTCGTCCTAATAAAAGTTTCACTTCAAAATTTTTTTTTTTAATTCTGACCTGCCTAAGCAGTAATATACACATCGACCTAAAAGATCTATTGTGCTTGCCGTCAGATGTTTTTTGAGGTTAGTAGCGCTTCTACTTTCCTAATGTAGCTGATAATTCTTTCAGCCGAAGATTTCCTCAATTCTTCGGGACGTTATAATTCCCTGAAGAAAGATTCTCTTCTCATACCGTAAAGGGCCGGGCATACACATATGATATGCTCGGCTGTTTCGTCTTCTTCTAGACATAGTCTGCACTCCGGTGAGTCGACTAGATGCATTTCATCAAAAATTATGAATTCTATACAGATGACGCATTGAGAACAAAAATCAGAAACTTTTGCTCAGTAGCTTCATGGTACGGGCGGCCGGTGTGCATGAAAACACATGAAAAACAAAAACAAAAACATATGGCGGTCTGTGCCAGCACGACCCGCCATAGAACAAATTTTCTTATATGGAGTGCATCATCTATATAGAATTCATAATCTTTGATTTTGAGTTTTTGATATCGTGCCTGCGAAGATTAAGTATCTTATTGGCATGTGATTTGAAGGGCTGAATAGCTCTTTTGGCCTTTCTTAGGCCTGGGATGTTTCCCCAGTATGAAAAACATTTGTTTTGTTCCCAGTTTTTTATGACCAGATTTATGGCTGATTTGGGGATTGCACAGAAGGGTTCAGGTCCAATGAAGGGGGTTTCCGAACCTTTTCTGTCTAGTTCATCAGCTTTTTCGTTACCTTCAATTCCCTTATGTCCGGGGACCAACCATAGTCTGGTTTTGTTCCTGGAACTGTGTGTTTGGAGGGAGTTGAAGCAGTGTAGTACTGATTTGGAGTCAATAATGTGTGAGGTAAGGGCTTTTATAGCTGCTTGACTGTACGTGAATATATGGATGTTTGCGCCTTTAATACCTGAGTTGTGTATTAGGTTTACGCATTCTTTTATGTCATGGAGCTCAGCCTGGAATACACTACGGTTTTTTCCCATAGGTATTGAGATGTTTTTATTTGTTCCATGTATGCCAGCACCTACCCCTGAGTCCATTTTAGAACCATTCGTATACCACTTTAGGCCGTTTAGGCAGTTTGGTGGGTTGTTGCTACACCATGCTTCTCTGGTTGTGATCTCCGCTGAGAATCTTTTGTCGAAGCATAGTGTCTTTGGTAAGCGGTCTGTAACCGCACAGATCATGTCAAGTTCTGGAAGTTCGCATAGAAGTTCAATTAGTTTAAGGTGTTCACTAATGTTTAACTCTTCCGCTTGTGTCAAACTGGCTGAGCTGCGAATTGCCCCTTTTTTTTTATTTTTGGAGAGATTCCCCAGATTTTACCATACATGTTTTGGCAAGCCCATAAAGCTTTGGTTGCTTTTTGAATTTTGTTGTTAATGTGGGAGTTCCAGTGTTGTCAAAAGCACCCTCTATGTCAAGGAAGGCACATAAAGCTACTTCTTTGTTTTCGTATGCACTTTGTATTTGTGATGTTAAACTTAGAAGTGCTCCTTCCGTGGATTTACCTTTTTGGTAGGCGAATTGACAGGGGTGCAGAGGAGTGCTTTCATTTAAGCACTCTCTAATGTGTACGTCTAGTATTCTTTCCATTGTTTTCAGGAAAAACGATGTTTAGCTTATTGGACGATACGATTTAGGTAGTTCTATTAGTTTGCCTGGTTTGGGGATAAATACCACGTTAACCTACCTCCAGGTTTGTGGTATGTAGCCCCAATTGAAACTAAACCTAAATAAGGCGACCATAGTGGGTAAGAAAAAGTCCAAGCCCTTTTGTATAAGAGCAGAAAGATTCCGTCTGTCCCTGGTGCCTTGTATGGTTTAAATGAGTTGATCGCTCATTTGACCTTATCCGTAGTGAAAAGTTTGCCGGATAAACTATTAATCCTTTTCAGGTTTCTAGGGGGTGAGTCACCTATCATGTGTTCATGAAACTCAATTGTGATAGTGGAGCCGGGAAACTGTACCTGAAGAAGTGTGGTCAAAGTTTCTTCCCGTTCACATGTGATTTTTCCGTCAGATTTGACTAGTAATCCCATGCAGTTTGTTTTATCTTTCGAGAGTGCCCTCTGGAGACGCGCCACCGCCGGAAGCTCTTCGAGCTCCTCACAGTATTTGCGCCAGGACGCTCTTTTTGATTTACGCAACTCTATATGTTGTATTGGGTACGTAGAGATTTATATTGGTCCAACTTACCGGTGCGTTTGGCTTTATTGAAAAGTTTTCTTACTCTTTTACGGAGACTTTCTAGGTTATCGTTCCACCATGGTGTGCACCTCTTTGCCACAGTGCGTTTAACCTTACAGGTATTTGTAAAAGATGAGATGATAATGTCATTTAGTTGACATTGAGCGACTTCCGCTTCACTTACACATGAAGGTTTTTCTGGAAGTATGTCACATTTAATAGATAGATTTTCTCGATAGATTTTCTCGATACGTTCTCCAATTTGTAAGTTTGTTGTCGTATTTTATCGGCGCATCCTCGGTGTTGCATCTTAATTGGAATCTCATGTGCATGTGATCCGATAAAGATGCCTCACCAGACACGTGCCAATTTCACTTCAAAATACTAAATCTGAAAATTTTCAAGACGTTACTGTTTTAACACTGTAACTCCTCAAAAATTACTAATTTCTTACTGTCAACAACTAGTCTTACTAAAAAATTAACGTCTTCCAAAATGCCACCCCTCTTTCTAAGTGATTAATCATGAATCATACTATTTTTTCCAACCAATCTGTAAAGCTCAAAACAACAAAACATTTACGGAATATTACTCGCAAAGTGTTGTCTAACAGCCTACTAACTCCGTAAATTAACTTTCCCCTAAACATGAACATAAACTCCATGAAAAACAATGAAACCGAAATGGTTTATCCTACCAAGAATCATTTATCCAAATTTATTCCCCCACTCCAAGAAAACTCAACCGAAAACCAAAAATTGTAACCAAAACCCTAAACCCTTCCGCTCATAATCGTCAACCTTTCGAACGCTATCCACCCTTTCTCTCAAAACTCTCACTCACATCCGCTATAAGCAAAATGTCAGCGACAATACATGTAATTGTAGAATTTCCCTAGCGATGATTTATTGTCACCACCAGAGGATTCTAACCTTAACTCCAATTTAGCACTCGATTCTCCCAACAAAAGGTTTTTTTTTTTGAGGGGTTTCATCCCCACACATAGCGCGACAGTCTTTATACCCCCAGCCACCATTCGAAAAATAACAAAATATATGCAACACCAGCGAATCAACACAATGTGACCATGGGACCGCCACCATAAAACCGAACCCAATAAATTTTAAAGTTAAAACAAATTCGATCATAAAGAACAGAAGCAAAAAAAAAAACGGAAAAAGTATCTCAGAAACCATTTTCATAAGCATAACAATAACAATTTTTTTTATTGCCAGTCGAGTCATAAAGGATTGTAAGCCCTTCGTGTCGTCCTGAATCTGAACCCAAAAACGCAAGCTAACACACAAAGGGTTATCCTCTGAGAGAGAGCGAGTACTTTTTGGAAGGAAAGAAAGGACACCCATTTCTCTGCTAAACTTTACACAATCGAATGTTTTGAAAGTCCTAAAATTACATTATGACACGGGGGAATGTTTTTCTCTTTTCGCCTTCTGTGTGTGAATTTATGATCCCGAAGGGGGTACACGAGCCAATCTGCCATACGAAAGAAAGCACCTCGTAGTGCGTGTATGGGGAAATAAATTCAAATTCACCAGAATTGCCGATGAAGAATCACTTTTTGATTTACGATCTAAATTGCGACCGTAAAATTGAGGTTATCCCGCATAAAAAGTCAAATGTAGAGGCAGACAGTTCAACTGACAAAAATTATCCAACGGAATGAATTTTAAATATTTTCAAAACTCATTTAAGCCATTAGTTGGGCGTTTTAATTATCACGTTTCGGACATTCCGGGAATCAGTCAAAGTTCCGAAAGTTGTAAAAAAGAGGAAGGGGAAGCACTAAAATACATTTTCAGTTGGTTTCTAGGGGCAGGCTGTGTGTGGGGGCAGGCATTTTCATTTCAAAATCCAGAGAGCAGATGTTGCACGTAAATGCAAGGTGACACAAAGTGTCACCTCGTAAAATTACAAAATCATAAAATGTAAACTTAAATGGAAAATTGTCAGTTGTGTCAAAATGGAATATATGTCTGATTAACGCATTGTGGATTTTTATTGCGGTTTTACGGGCACCGATGATTGCACATTATGAGCTGAAATATGCCGGAACACATTCATTTTTTTTTGTTGGTTTGTGACAGTAATTTTAGAGTAGACGAGAACAACAAAACCAGCACGTAGTCGGTAGTCATTTGTGGGTACATGTCGAGGCCGAGATATGTAATACGGTGGGAGTTGATGAAATATTTTAAATTAGTTTTGTTTTGGAAATTCTTAATTTAATATTGGAAGTATATTTTGAGTGAATTTATTTTTAACAAGTCACGTGGAGTAGGTTTTGTTGAATTTGTCATTTGAAAAACAGTGACACCCTGCATTTTAACACAGAAATCTATGTCAAACGCGTTATTTTTTTTTAAAAGTACGTGTGTCCTTTAGAATTTTTTTTCCATTATGACTGTGCCGATCGTCAAAACGATGTCGTCTACCAAAATGAAATCAAATGGTAGTACACATTGTAACCTGAATTAAACAGTTTTTTTTTCAGACGCGATTAGAGATGAATGTTACAAAATTTTAGATACATCCATTCAAAATAATTTTGATCCAACTAATACTCAGCATTACAGCTACTACAATCTACTTTCCCCAGATATTTGTGTGTTGAGCAATATTTGGGGCACAACGAAAATGACTTTCCGATAGCGATTCCCAACGTCATGTTTTACAGGCTTTTGCTAGAAATTGACGTAATCGTGACTGCAATTTTTTTTTTGAAAACCCTAGTTACAGTCCAAGTAAGGATAGAGATAATGATTGACCTGAATGAGCTGCTTCGACATATTCGGACAACAGGTCATTCAGGAATCTCATGGGTCAGTCAGGCCCCTTGAACAGAGATGGTCGCAGAAGAGACGAAAAGTCAACTGTAGCGCTCAATCCCATAGGGGATACTGATGGCTCCGTATCATAGGGGTATCTAAAAAAAATAGGATCTGGTCTTCCAGGTTGGAGCTTGTGCGTTAGGCTAACTTCAAGGTGGGCCAAAAGAAGTCATGCGATGTGGTTTGGCCCTTAAGAATTTCGGTTGTGGCTCGCTTAGTGTGTGCCGCTGCTCCGTCCTGTTGGAGCCAAATGTCCTCCAGTCCTAATTCGTCCAATTGTGGCAGAAAAAAATATCGGTTAACATAGCCCTATAGCGCGCACCGTCCACTGTTGTCGTTTGACCAGCGGCGTTCTTGAAAAAAAAATGGGCCGATGACTGCTCCAGCGTGAACAACGCACCATGCAGTAACTTTGAGCGGGTATAATGGCTCCTCATGCATTACACGTAGATTTTCGGTGCCCCAGAAGCGATAGTTTTGCTTGTTCACGTACCCGCTAAGGTGGACTCATCTCTCATTATGATTTTGGTCGAAAAATCGTCCACTTTGTCCTCGAGATTGAGGATGGCTTGGGCGAAGGTAACACGCGTTTGGCGGTCGACAAGCAGCAGCTGATACACGGACTGGACTTTGCCTTATGGACGAGCGGCTGATGGCTAATTTCGAGGCACAGTGTTTGCGCAATCGGTATCGGACGGCTGGGGAATCGGCGAGGGAGAACGCGCTACGCTGCGCCAGTACTACAGACGAATTGTTACGCAAAAAATTAGACACGTGTTTTTGGGGGAGTGCATCGCTCCATGCCCTCTTCTCTTGTATTCTTCTCCACAAATGTCAAAACATATTTGAAATTGGCGGCCATTTGAGAAATAAAACGATGAATTACTTTTGCCAAATGTTGTTCTTTCAGCCTATGAAGGCAATTTAGTAGTAAAGCCCAAACAAACTACTAAGGCGATCCTATACAAGATTCTGTTTATGCCAGTACCGCTCTTCGGCTTTAAAGCATGTAACGGGTTCGCCATCTAACGTTTTTTTTTTCAACTAGTGCTTATGTCGTGAATGGTAATACTTAGCTCATGTCTGATTTGACAGATAATTAGTTTTATCCTTCCGCTGAACGAATATGGTTGTTTATACGCTTGAACAACGCTGGGAAATATTGCGACTTTACTTTGAAAATCATGGTAATGTTGCAGAATGTGTGCGAAAATTGCGTACGGATTTTGGAAGAAGAGAAGCACCGTCAGCTCCGTATGTTCGTTATCTTGTGAAAAAAGTGAAAGAAACTGGCATCCTCATCGATAAACCAAAGCGTGAAAAGCCAAAAACAGTGCGTACAGCCGAGAATATTGCTGCTGTGGCAGAAAGTGTGCGTCATCAATATCAATTCACCGTCGTTCTCAACAATTGAACATTTCGGAGACATCATTGAGACGAATTTTGCATAAAGACATAGGTATGACGCCATACAAAGTCCAATTGGTTCAGGAGTTGAAGCCATCCAATGCGTTTTCGCTTCGCTAAGTGGGCCTGCGATCGACTTAGAGAAGATGTCTATTTTGCCAAAAAATCATCTTTCCAGATGAAGCTCATTTTGATATTGGCGGGTATGTAACCAAGCAAAATTGTCATTTGGGGCACAGAAAATCCGCACGCATACATTGAAAAGCCGATACACCCAAAACGAGTCACTGTTTGGTGCGGATTTTGGTCCAGAGGCATAATTGGGCCATTTTTCTTCGAAAATGAGCAAGGAATGGCCGTTACAGTCAATGGCGATCGTTGAACGAATTTTTGTTCACAAAAATTGAAGACTAGGATATTGGCAACATTTGGTTTCAACAGGACGGCGCTACGTGCCACATAGTCAAAGCTACACTCGATGATTTGCGCCCTGTTTTTGAAGATCGCATTATCAGCCGCAGAGCTGATGTCGTTTGGCCAACTCGGAGCTGCGATTTGACACCGTTGGACTATTATTTGTGGGGTGCCGTAAAAGATAAGTGTATTCGTGAAGCCATTGGTGAAATACAGCTGCACACAATCGATAATGTGCTTAAAAATTGGACCGATCGTGTAGGCTACTGCATGGCCAGCCGAGGCAGCCATTTGAATGAAATTATTTTCCATTATTAACCGGAAGGATTGTATTTTCAAATAAAAAAAGAAATTTGAGAAAATAGTAGTTTTATTTATAGCATTTTCAAAAAAAAAGTTATTTGGCGGACCCTTTATGAGCGGAAAATTCTTAGAAAAATCGTCGGTCTCGTTTGCGTTGACGGGCTATGTGTCGATATACATAGCATGTTAAAAACTTGTTAAAAAATTTCGCATTGGTCGATTAAGTTGACTAAGGCATGTAGAGCGAATGGACCATATCACTTCGGCTTGCAGAGTCTCCGATTCCCAGCCCGACGTCGGACGCAGTAGAGGAACACCTCACCTTAAGTGGCGTGCACAAGTAGAAACAACTTGAACTGAGCAAATCGAGGAAGTTAGCTAAGGACCGGGCTAATTAGAGTGGCATGTTGATTGAGGCCCAGGTTCATTTCGGACTGTTGTAGCGCCACTTAAGTAAGTAAAATTCCAAACGGCTAATTTGAGAAGCTTCTCTTTCCAGTTTTATACTTTCTGATGATTGTCAGACTTTCGTAAGAGATGGTGAAGTGAAAAAACCTTAGGTGTTGTAACTTAGGGGGTTTGTACCAAGGACCGACTGCTTAGTAGTCCAAAGAACTAATCACTAGGCCATACTGCAATTATAAAACTGAGAAAAATTTCATGTGTACATCTTCCTGCACCGCCTGAATTTTTCATTTTATGCTGCTCAAGACGCTGACCATGTACAGTCGCTCCGAAGATATCAGGATCAATCAGTCAAGTTCCGCCTTGTTTCTATTTTTATCTGTGCGTAATTAAGCCATATTTTTATAGAGAATGAAATTTAAAATGATTAAGTTTGCAAATTGTTTATAATTACCATCCTCACCCCACAACATAACAAAACAATTACACCATCTAACAGATCGACCACCCAGCCATCCTCATAATGTCGCGGTATTATCCTTGTGTTCCAAATTAGTATGACCAACATTGATTCCATCACCTCGGTAAAAAAAATTAATATCTGCACGCGATGTTGCGATCAAGAAATGCGTGCAACTCTACAGTTTATCCCTTATGGGACGATGATGTTCCTGAATGGATCTGTGGCCTCCACATTACCTTATGCACGTGATATATACATCCAGCTTAAGACAAACATCCTACAAACTGCACTTTGCGGTTAACGTAGGATGACGCTCTGACTTCCCCCCTGTTATTGTGTACTGAGTATAAAACTGAGTTTCATCTTGTACTACAAGACCTTCAAGCTGCACCAGTCCCCAGTCCAACTTCATCTCGTGCAATTATAAAACGAACGCACAGATAATGGTCTTTTAATGTCCGTGCGCACAAGACGACAGCCTATACCTACATATCTACACCGCCAACGTATTTATTTGATTAACTAATTCACTTCAACTTGGCTGGACTCTTGATCTCTACCTCTGAAGTGCCGCACCGAACTTTGGTATCTTCGACAGTTTCAAGTACACTTATCGTCGGCCAATGCTGCCGACTAAAACTACCGAGTAATTAGCATCTTGGGTATGGGATTCATTTGCCAAAGAAACGATAAGAAACGTGCAAGTAATACCCTTAAATGGGGTTTGTCGTCTGAATTTTTCTGGACATTTTAGGCACGCCGAACACGCGTCAACAGTGCCGCCTACCTTGGGCGGAATAAGTCACTTTTTTGCGTAGGTATGCTAATCAGTTGCAGGTTGCCGTACTCGCAAGTATATGTTCTTGTGTTTGCGTAGCATTAAGATAGAAATACTTCGATACATATCTGAGAGTGGTTGGAAATGTGTCTTTCAAGACGCCAATGTGTTTGGGGGAACTGATTAAAATCGCAAGCGGAAATTATGAGACACCTTTCTGCAAATGTCTACACTTTTGGGCGGTTGTTTTTCAAGCAACAGGTTACAGATAAAAGTGAAAGATGAAAGATAAAGTAGGAAATATTCCCGGGGGAGTAAATTGCTTGATGACATGGGAATAGGGGCTAAGGAGTATTTGGTAGGGTTTTCTTTTGATTTGTTAATATGGTTTTGAGATTAGCAGGATTGTTGGTAGTCCTTTTCGTAACACGTGTTGTTAAGTATAGTATTTGTGGGTACCTCATTCAGTGGTAGAGTTGATTCCAGTCAAAGAGTACACCATTTTTATTTTAATTCTGGGAATATCTGTAATGATACCATTTTTATAATTAAACTTGGTGTTGCCTTTATGTCATTAAATTCATATTGTATCTTATTCGTCAATATATCAAATGAGCATTGACTAAAAATACTATTTAAACATCATAGATACTACTTACTTACTTAAGTGGCGCTACAGTCCGGGATGAACCTGGGCCTCAACCAACATGCCTCTCCAATTAGCCCGGTCCTTAGCTAACTGCCTCCAGTTGCGCACTCCAATTTGGTTGAGGTCGGTTTCTACTTGTGCGCGCCACTTAAGGCGAGGTCTTCCTCTACTGCGCCCGACGTCTGGCTGAAGACTCTGCGAGCCGTGTCCATTCGTTCTACATGTCCTAGCCATCTTAAACGTCCAATGCGGAGTTTTTTGACCAGGGGTATGTCGCTGTTCAGCTCGTTTTCGTTCTTGGTTGAATTTTCGTCTCCATAGCCCGTCAACGCAAACGGGACCGAAGATTTTTCAAAGAATTTTTCTCTCGAATCGTATCATCCGCTTTTGATACGGTCCATGCTTCAGCGCCGTAGAGCAGGACTGGGATGATCAGGGTCTTAAATAGGATCTCCTTAGTAGTGCGAGTGAAGGCTTTACTACTAAATTGCCTTCTTAGCCCGAAGAAACAGCGATTGGCAAGAGTAATTCTTCGTTTGATTTCTGACGAGATATTGTTGTCAGAGTTAATATCGGAGCCGAGGTAGACAAAGTCCCGTCCTACCTCAAAGTTATATCTGTCAATGGTGACGTTCTGTCCAATTCGTCGATGTTGTGTGTCCTTTCGTGTTGACAGCATATACTTAGTCTTACCCTCATTTACTGCTAAACCCATTTTTGTAGTTGCACCGATTTTTGCAAGATTGTGCCTCTGGTGTTGGCTCGGGAGTTTTGCACAATCCTCTCAAGAATCAAATGAAAGAAGTCACATGGCAGAGCATCGCCTTGCCTAAATCCTTTTTTGGTATCGAATGTGTCGGTGAGGTCGTTTCCGACACTGATGGTGCAGCGACAATTC
This sequence comes from Rhingia campestris, assembly GCA_932526625.1. Classification (NCBI taxonomy): domain Eukaryota; kingdom Metazoa; phylum Arthropoda; class Insecta; order Diptera; family Syrphidae; genus Rhingia; species Rhingia campestris. The sequence goes on from OW052183.1 coordinate 142,293,149, forward strand.
TCCATCGTCATCCTACACAAATGGACGAGTTTGGGCGGTATACCAAAACTAGACATGACTCTGTATAGTTCGTCTCTATAAATGCTGTCGTATGCGGCTTTGAAATCTATACATAGGTGGTGGGTATCGTTTTGGACTTGGGTTTTTTCCGGGATCTGCCGAAGTGTAAAAATTTGATCGGTTGTGGACTTTCCTGGCCTAAAACCACACTGATAAGGGCCAATCAGGTTGTTGGTAAACGGTTTCAGGCGTTCACATATTACGGCAGATAGGATCTTGTAGGCGATGTTGAGGAGACCTATGCCTCTGTAGTTGGCGCAGTTCAGAGGGTCCCCTTTTTTGTGGATCGGGCAAACGATGCTGAGGTTCCATTCTTCAGGCATATTTTCATCCGAGCAGATTTGGCTTATGAGTTGGTGGATGTTACTTACCAAGTCATCTCCGCCGGCCTTATAGAGCTCAGCGGGAAGGCCGTCATATCCGGCAGAATTATGAAGCTTGAATTTAAATATTGCTATCCTCACTTCACTTAGGTCGGGTGGTTGGCAGTTTTCGCTGTCGTTGCCAATATTAAATGGTTCGTTCTGCCTGACAGCGGAATGTTGTTCGTCATCGCCGTTTAACAGTCTGCAGAAGTGGTTCTTCCATATCCTCAGCATCGACTGTGTCTCAACTACAATATTTCCTTGTTCATCTCGACAGGATTCTGTTCGAGCCTTGTATCCTTGGCTTTGACGTTTTAGACTTTGGTAAAACTTGCGAAACTCGTTCCTGGAGTGGCACCTCACTATATCCTCGATCGCGCGCTTTTCTAACTCCTTTTTCTTCTTGCTGAAAAGCCGATGTTCTTCCCTTCTTCTTTGCCTATAGAGCTCAATGGCAGCTCTCGTCTTCACCTGCAGCTTAGCCTTGTAGGCCTCGTTCTTGGCTGCGAGCATCTGCCGGCATCCCTCATCAAACCAGGGGTTTCTTGCTGGTGGGCGCGAGAAACCCAGCACATCAGTTGCGGCTGATCTAATGGCCTGTTGGCATCGTTGCCATTGCTCTTCGACATTCGATGCTGGTGGTATGGTGGTGATCGAGAGGTTAAGGGATACGCGTTGTGCGAAGGTCTTGGCGGTCTCTTGCGATTGCATTCTTCCGACATTAATTTTTTTCACAGTATTTCTGATTTGTTGTGGCGTGGTGGATATCCGCATCCTTACCTTGGCTACAACAAGGTAGTGGTCCGAGTCGATGTTAGCCCCTCGAAATGGTCGGACATCCAAAATACTGGATGCGTGCCTCTTGTCTATCGCAATGTAATCAATTTGGTTGACTGTTCGTTGATCTGGAGACCGCCATGTCCCCTTATGGATATCGAGGTGAGGAAACCGTGTGCTGGCTATAGTGGCATTTCGTTCCTTAGTGAAGTCAATTAGCCTAAGTCCGTTACCAGACGTGTTGTCGTGTAGGTAATTTTTTCCGACAGTACTGTTAAAGATGTCTTCTCTTCCTACCTTTGCGTTAAAATCTCCCAGCACGATTTTAACATCGTACTTTGGTAGTCGCTCATAGGTTCTGTCGAGGAGCTCGTAGAAGCAATCCTTAGTTATATCATCTTTTTCCTCCGTCGGAGCATGAGCGCGAATTTGGCCTTGATGCGGATTGTTACAATGCGTTCGCTAATGTCTTGGAAACATAAGACTTCTAGCCTAAGTCTGGCACTTATAACAAGTCCGCATCCGAATAGTTGCTGTTTCTGCTCACTATAACATCGTCCGTGGTAGATGTCACAGTTTTTCATCCTCTTTTTGCCCGGCCCATCCCATCGTATTTCCTGGATGGCAGTAATGTCAGCTTTGTAGCAGTTTAGGGCTTCCGCTAGTTTAGGGCTTCCGCTAGCAGAACCACTTCTTCAGACTGTTAAATGGCGATGATGAACAACATACCGCTGTCAGGAAGAACGAACCATTCAATATTGGCGACAACAGCGGAAACTGCCAACCACCCGACCTGAGTGAAGTGATGATAGCAATATCTTAACTCAAGGTTAACAATGCCGCCGGAAATGACGGCCTCTCCGACCTTTATAAATTTTTAATAAGTAACATCCACCAACTCATAAGCCAAATCTGGTCGGATAAAAGTTTATCCACAAAACTTTGTCTACCTCGGCTCCGCTATTAACTCTGACAACAACATCTCGTCACAAATCAAACGAAGAATTACTCTTGCCAACCGCTGTTTCTTCGGGTTAAGAAGGCAATTTAGTAGTAAAGCCCTCACACGAACAACTAAGGATATCCTATAAAAGACCCTGATCATCCCAGTCCAGCTCTACGGCGCTGAAGCTTGGACCGTATCAAAAGCGGATGAAGAAATCCTTGGTGGTTTCGAGAGGAAAATTCTTCGAAAAATCTTCGGTCCCGTTTGCCTTGACGGGCTATGGAGACGAAGATTCAATAAAAAACTATACGAACTGTACAGCGACATACACCGCATTGGACGTTTAAGATGGCTAGGACATGTAGAACAAATGGACACCAATACTCCGGCACGCAGAGTCTTCGATTCCTAGCCAGACGTCGGTTGCAGTAGAGGAAGACCTCGCCTTAAGTAGCGCGCTCAAGTAGAAACCGACCTCAACCAACTTGGTGTGCGCAACTGGAGGCAGTAAGCTTAGGACCGGGCTAATTGAAGAGCATGTTGGTTGAGGCTCATGTTCATCCCGGACTGTAGCGCCACTTAAGTAAGTTAGTAGGATTTTGATTCCATTCAACTTCAATTGACGCATCGCTTAGCTCATTTTGTCATTTTGACTGGCTCGTACATATCTTTGACTTGCAGCATTGCGAGTTTTACGACCTAAGTTGGTACGTCAAAGTGCTGGATCTCTTAGTTTTTTTTGTAAAACCATGTATGCCACGTATTAGTCTATCAGCAAGAATTGAAGTGCACAGTCGATTCGATCAGCACGTTTATCCAGTTAGTTTAGTGAGTGAAGTTTTCTAGTTTTTTTTTAGTTTTCTACAAAGTATTCGAACTCTTTCAAAGAAAAGATGAATAAGTTCGGTAAAGTCGTTCTCAAGTGATGGCGTGACAAAGCGAAAGCATTCATTTTCATTATATAAATAAGAAACCGTATTATTTCGCTTTAATAAGAGCAAATAAATCGGAATTATAAAATTCGGCTTTATTTTGGTAGGCGTTGTTTCGCGATACCCCTTTTGCATATGTCAACATCCGCGACCATCTTACAAAGATTTTTTTAAAAATAGATGTGGTCAGCATGGTAAAGCTGAGTCCAACTAGTAATTGTGTGTTTTTCTATTAAGTTGTCAGTTGCCTCCCGTTATAAAATACTATCAATATCTCCAATGGGATCTCGAAAACAACGTTAAATCCAAAAATTTACGTCTTAACCCACCTTAAATGACAACTGGAATTTCTGAAAACCATCCCACCTGAAAAATCACTCTTGCTGATAACATATAAAAGCACGCTAATTGAGATATCTCTTTGGAGCCCTACCTTAAATTGTACACCATAGGCCCTCTTAAAGTTATTCAAAAATTCCATCTTTTATATTATCCGCCTAAAAGATGGTTTGGTGCGATATCTGATACTACCGCATTCGAGCAATTTAATTAGTAAATCAATCTCCCATCTCGATGTGATGTGCTGCCTTGGAAAACCTATCCATAATGAATTGCTCAATTCATCAATTGCCTTGTTGTCTCAGCGAGCGCAGTTGCAGGCAAAAGAAAGTCGATTAATTTCGAATGTCACCACCTAATTTATCTAATACCACCTCGTCGTTGATTGGGTTTCAGAACGGCCCAGCAGGGTGCACTGTGACTTGATTTCAATAATTTTCCACTTGAAATGTTAATCAACTCTAAGTTATCTAATGAACTCATTAGGCCACAAACAATGGCGTATCGGAGCGAAGCCTGTAAACCCTGAATAATTAAATTCAAAACAATTAGTCACGACACGCACAGCTACCAGCGTTTCCGAGTGATTTGACTAAGCGGACTGAAATAAATGCTACGACAACGATGACGCAGCGCGACGTGAGGAGATGCAAATGAGTTAGGAGAATGTGCATGTGCATGGATTGGAAGGTCTTGGGCATTCCTCAATCTCTGCAACCGAACCGATTGTTATCGGAGATAAAAAACAAAGGTTTTCTAATTTCATTAGTTCCCGCAGATAGGGATATGCGTTTAATTACTATGAAATCGGTCAAATGGGTGACCAGATGACAATAGCATTGTGATTGCGGTTTTATTGTTGCTTCCGCATAATGTTGGTGTCCAAGAGAAAATGCATTTTTAATGGATCTTCTCGGTGATAAAGTTTAGGAGGCTCCAATCTAGAGATAACTACAATCAGTGTCTTTTTTAAGTTATTCATTGGTCGAGACAGCTTTTAATATCAATTAATCGATATAATTTTATTTTCTAAGTTTTATGAATTAGTTTTCTTAAAATGGGGCTAATGCATGTATTCTAGGCTTAGACAAGTTTTAAATTTCATTTTGAAGATGTTTCTGATTAAGACTAAGTAAATGGACATGTGTTCATTTGATAATAAGAAGTAGTAAGCTGCTGATGAAAACGATGTATACCAACTTAATGATAAGGTTTCTAGGTTTTACATGACGGATACAATTAATGGTAAACTTAAGAATTCGTTTTTAAATTAACCACTATTTTTACTTGCTGTAATAATGGGTTTTATGACAAAAATCGAACTTGAGATTTTTTCCAAAACGAAGATAATAACGATTCTTGATGTCGGTCTGCAGTTCTGTGCATGCATCTGGAGGCAAAAGAGGTTGCTAGATGGGTTTACTTTAAATTTCATATACAAGGTTCTTATATCTATACCCAGATGAGTTCTTTTTTAAGAGTTTCCTTTTATAATGTATAAAAAAAAGTTAAAATCTAATGGATCAGTTTTAAAAAAATGTTGCCATCTATTGATAAAATGTTTTTTAATTATTAAAGTGCCGGTGCTTAAGGAAGTAATGCGGTTACATGAGGCCACAAGCGTTCTCACTCTAGCCTCTCACTATCAACTCCTACTCTCACCTCCATGCTGGTGACTGGTGGGTGCCTAGTACCTCGACTGGAGAAGGAGTGTTAAACCCCTGTGGAAAGTCGTTGGTGGCAGCAAACGAGAGAGGGGGGAGGAGTGTCCTCTCACTAAGGCACTAACTCTCAGCCGGCAGCGGAGGAATTCCCTAGATGGAGTCAACGGTGGCGCCTACAGCTCCAGTTTGATCGAACTGGTAGTGAAATCGCTATATGAGCTGCTTCGACATATTTGAACACCAGGTCTATAGGGATTTCCAATACTGAGCAAGGGTATTGGAAAAGAGTTGGTGGCGGAGGAGCCCTCAATGGGTCATCGGCAGCGCTCATATCCCAAAATGGGCTACTGACATCGGTATTTTTCCGGCCCGCTGTCCTAGGGTCAAAACAAGGGCCTGGCCATCCAGGTTTGGGGTTGTTCTTTGGGTTAACTACCCATCCACGGAAAAAAGATTATGTTATGAAGCAACCAATAGCCTCGGAAAGGACTCATATTATTGTTGACGACCATGCTAAACGAAAAAAGGACAACGACGTTCGTATCTGCACATGGAATGTGAGAACATTAAACAAGAGAGGTGCAGGCGAACAACTAGCGGAAGCCATAAACTCCTACAAAGCAGACATTACTGCCATCCGGCAAATACGATGGGATGGGCCTGGCAAAAAGAGGATGAAAAACTGTGACATCTACTATGGACCGTGTTATAGTGAGCAGACACAGCCACTATTCGGATGCGGACTTAGGCAAGAAATCTTATGTTTCCAAGACATTAGCGAACGCATTGTAACAATCCGCATCAAGGCCAAATTCGCCAACATAAGCCTAATATGCGCTCATGCTCTGACGGAGGAAAAAGATGATAAGGATTGCCTGTATGAGCTCCTCGACAAAACCCATGAGCGACTACCAAAGTACGATGTTAAAATCGTGCTGGGAGATTTTAACGCAAAGGTAGGTAGAGAAGACATCTTTAGCAGTACTGTCAGAAAATATAGCCTGTACGACAACACGTCTGGTAACGGACTTAGGCTAATTGACTTTACTAAGGAATGAAATGCCACTATAGCTAGCACACGGTTTCCTCACCTCGATATCCATAAGGGGACATGGCGGTCTCCAGATCAACGAACAGTCAACCAAATTGATCACATTGCGATAGACAAGAGCCACACATCCAGTATTTTGGATGTCCGAACATTCCGAGAGGCTTACATCGACTCGGACCACTACCTTGTTGTAGCCAAGGTAAGGATGCGGATATCCACCACGCCACAAAAAAAAAACAGAGAGACTGCAATCGCCAGAGACCGCCAAGATCTTCACGCAACGCGTATCCCTTAACCTCTCGACTCACAACACACCACCAGCATCTAATGTCGAATTATTAGATCAGCCGCAACTGATGTGCAAGGTTTCTCGCGGCCACCAGCAAGAAACCCCTGGTTTGATGAGGAATGCCGACAGATGCTCGCAGACATGAACGAGGCAGACGAGAGCTGCCATTGAGCTCTATCGGCAGAGAAGAAGGGAAGAACCGGCTTTTCAGAAAGAAGAAAAAAGAGAAAGAAAAGCGCGCGATCGAGGATATAGAGAGGTGCCACTTCAGCAACGATGTTCGCAAATTTTACCAAAGTGTAAAACGTCAAAGCCACGGATACACGGCTCGAACAGAATCCTGTCGAGATGAACAAGGAAATATCGTAGTTGAGACATAGTCAATGCTGAGGATATGGAAGAACCACTTCTGCAGACTGTTAAACGGCGATGACGAACAACATTTCGCTGTCAGGCAGAACGAACCATTTAATATTGGCAACGGCAGCGAGAACTGCCAACCACCCGACCTAAGTAAAGTGAGGATAGCAATACCTAAACTCTTGCTTAATAAGGCCGCCGGAAATGACGGCCTTCCCACTGAGCTTTAATCAGTTGGCGGAGATGATTTGGTAAGCTACATCCACCAACTCATAAGTCAAATCTGGTCGGTTGATAGCATCCTTGAAGAATGGAACCTCAGCATCGCTTGCCCGATATACAAAAAAGGAGACCCTCTGAACTGCGCCAACTACAGAGGCATAAGTCTCCTCAACATCGCTTACAAGATCCTATCTGCCGTAATATGTGAACGCTTGAAACCGTTTACGAACAACCTGATCGGCCCTTATCAGTGTGGTTTAAGGCCAGGAAAGTCCACAATCGATCAAATTTTCACACTTCGGCAGATCCTGGAAAAAACCCAAGAAGTCCAAATCGATACCCACCACCTATTTATCGATTTCAAAGCCGCATACGACAGCATTTATAGAGACGAACTATACAGAGCCATGTCTAGTTTTGGTATACCGTCCAAACTCGTCCGTTTGTGTAGGATGACGATGGAGAATGAGGGTCGGAAACGACCTCACCGACACATTCGATACCAAAAAAGGATTTAGGCAAAGCGATGCGCTGTCATGTGACTTTTTCAATTTGATTCTTGAGAGGCACAATTTTTCAAAAATCGGTGCAACTACTAGCATACGCCGACGATATTCACATCATTGGTAGGACTCAACGTAATGTCATAGCCACGTTTGCTAGTATAGAAAGCTTTAATTTTTCTTGTCGTTGTTATTTTTTTTTGTACAACCGCCCAACAAGGATGAAATGATCACTTTTTCAGCATGGTTATGACCCGTTTGCTGATGACCGTATCTATTTCTGCTGTTTCGAGTGCCATCTCGATGGCTTCCGTTTTTACGTTGTTAAAGGCTCCTTCTATATCTATTAAGGCTGCTAGTGTGTATTCTTTCTGATATGTATATGATATGAATCAATAAAAAAATTAAAGCTTTCTAAATAAAAAACGTTTTTTTTATGAAAATTACATTTTGCGTTATTATGGGGCACCCTTTACATCGACAAACCAACCGATTCTTAAGGATGACATTAGAAACGAAATTTCTAAAATTACACCAGACGTCTATGAAATTGTTATCCAAAATGTTCTTAAAGGAGCTCGTCTTTGCACCACGGTCAAAGGACGGATGTCATTTAATAGTTACTGGAAAAAAGGCTTGGAACAGAAAACGTACTCAGTATTTAGTAAAAATTGTATTAAATACAACTTTTGGTAAAAAATTTTGGTTTCTTTATTTCTGAAAATATCTTTATGTTCACACCCATGCCAATTCAACTCCACCTTTATTCATTTATTTATTAATTTAGTTGTAAGCCTAAAAGCGTGTGAATATACAAATTGCATAATGACCACATTTTCTCAAAGAAACGCTTAACGCACGTGAGACATGTAACACTGCGACGCGACGTAAGCTATGCTAATCACACGCGATTATCTTTTATTGATTTTTGTTCCGATTGAATTGGAGATATGTGGGAGATACTTTAGTGCTGTTAGTTTCTTTTTTCCTAACACAGCTTCCACTTTCATCTGCACACATACAACAATCAGATTTGTCCAGATGCAGATGTAGGCTTTGAAATATGCCGCCTCCCATTTGATGATACTTAGTTAGATAAATAACTTCAAGCGCCATTCGAGATAAGTGCAGTGGCATTCCTAATTGACCAGTTCAAGTGCATCAAATGAGGACGGTGAAGAAGACACATCTATTCAGATTTGACATGCATTTTGAGAAAGTTGAAACGTCAATAAGATGATAAGGAGAAATTTATCAAGACCTAGAGCTATTATAGCTTAATTGTCTGATGACTCTTATGGTAACATAGGGACGCTACTTATCGGATGGAGATGATCACTTTAATAGCGATATCGCTTTTGTTGATCGCTGCGGTGAATGTGGATCTTTTATTTAAATATATCAGCGGGTAGAACATAAGTGATCATGATTTTAAATCAAGCACTACTGGTGTACAGAACAAATATAGTTCTCAAAGGAGTACCTACCATCTGACAGATAAACATGATTTTTCTGAAAGTGTTGTTTTTTTCTTTAGTGATCTCGAAAAATGGTAAATGTGACCATTTTGTCAGAGAGGTAAGGCAATTCAGTGGTTTTAGAACGCTTAGATATCAAATCATTTACATAGAAGGTATTTTTCGTAAGGCGCGCGTTTTAAGGGTCACAGCAGTGACATGAATATGGTTGGGTGTTGTAAAACGAGGGCAGACTCTGATTCGCTTTAACTTGGCAATGCCCAGTGCTCGCGACACTGACAACACATCAAATGTGCTTATTTTGTACCTCCAAGTGGTAACCATCGGGTACTGGTCTCATCCAAACGGATTTGACTTGCTTAACGATAAGTGCGAGTGTTGATAACGAGACGTAAAACAGCAACACTATAATCACCCTGGTCAGAATGGCGCTGATTGAATAAGCTGCTTCGACATATTCGGACAACAGGTTATCTAGAAACCTCAAGGGTAAGTCAGGCCCTTTGAACAGAGATGGTGGCGAATGAACCGAAAGCGCTCAATCATGTAGTGGATATTGATGGCCCCATGTCCTAGGGGTATCTAATAAATTGGAACTGGCCCTCCAGGTTAGGGGTTGTGCTTTGGCTTAACTACCCACCCATGGAAAAAACACATTGTTACGAAGCAACTAGAAGCATTGGGAAGGACTGGTATTACGGTTGACGACCCTGCTAATAGAAAAAAAGGACAACGACGTTCGTATCTGCACCTGTAATGTGAGAATATTAAACAAGAGAGGTACAGGCGACCAACTATCGGAAACCCTAAACTGCTACAAAGCAGACATTACTACCATCCAGGAAATACGATGGGGTGTGTCGGGCAAAAAGAGGATGAAAAATTGTGACATCTACTATGGACCGTGTTATAGTGAGCAGAAACAGCCACTGCAATAGCCAGAGACCGCCAAGACCTTCGCGCAACGCGTATCCCTTAACCCCTCGACTCACAACACACCACCAGCATCTAATGTCGAAGAACAATGGCAACGATGCCAACAAACCATTAGATCAGCCGCAACTGATATGCTAGGTTTCTCGCGGCCACCAGCAAGAAACCCCTGGTTTGATGAGGAATGCCGACAGATGTTCGCGGCCAAGAACAAGGCCTACAAGGCTAAGCTGCAGGTGAAGACGAGAACTGCCATTGAGCTCTATAGGCAAAGCAGAAGGGAAGAACACCGGCTTTTCAGAAAGAAGAAAAAAGAGCAAGAAAAGCGCTCGATAGAGAGGTTCCACTCCAGGAACGATGTTCGCAAATTTTACCAAAGTTTAAAATGTCAAAGCCCAGGATACAAGGCTCGAACAGAATTCTGTCGAGAAATATCGTAGTTAAGACACAGTCGATGCTGAGGATATGGAAGAACCACTTCTGCAGACTGTTAAACGGCGATGGCGAACAACACTCCGCTGTCAGGCAGAACGAACCATTTAATATTGCCAACGACAGCGAGAACTGCGAACCACCCGACCTAAGTAAAGTGAGAATATAAATACCTAAACTCAAGCTTAATAGGGCCGCTGGAAATGACGGCCTTCCCGCTGAGCTTTATAAAGCTGGCGTTGATGACTTGATAAGTAACATCCACAAACTCATAAATCAAATCTGGTTGGATGAATGTATTCCTGAAGAATGGAATCCATCATCATCGTTTGCTCGATCCCTCTGAACTGCCCCAACTACAGAGGCATACGTGTCCTCAACATCGCCTACAAGACCCTATCTGCGGTAATATGTGAACGCCTGAAACCGTTTACCAACAACCTGATTGGCACTTATCAGTGTGGTTTTAGGCCAGGAAAGTCCATAATCGATCAAATTTTCACACTTCGGCAGATCCTGGAAAAAAACCCAAGAAGTCCAAATCAATACCCACCACCTATTTATCGATTTCAAAGCCGCATACGACAGCATTTATAGAGACGAACTATTCAGAGGCATGTCTAGTTTTTGTATACCGCCCAAACTCGTCCGTTTGTGTAGGGTTGGCAACGACATCACGGACACATTCGATACCAAAAAAGGATTTAGGCAAGGCGATGCACTGTCATGTGACTTCTTCAACTTGTTTCTTGAGAGGATTGTGCAAAACTCCCAAGCCAACACCAGAGACACAGATTTCCAAAAATCGATGCAACTACTAGCATACGCCGACGATATTGACATCATTGGTAGGACTCCACGTGATGTCATAGCCCCGTTTGCTAGTATTGAGAAGGAAGCGGAAAAAATGGGTTTAGCAGTAAATGAGGGTAAGACTAAGTATATGCTGTCAACACGAAAGGACACACAACATCGACGAATTGGACACAACGTCACCATTGACAGAAATAACATTGAGGTAGTACAGGACTTTGTCTACCTCGGCTCCGCTATTAACTCTGACAACAACATCTCGTCAGAAATCAAACGAAGAATTACTCTTGCCAATCGCTGTTTCTTTATGCTAAGAAGGCAATTTAGTAGTTAAGCCCTCACTCGAACTACTAAGGAGAACCTATATAAGACTCCGATCATCCCAGTACTGCTCTACGGCGCTGAAGCATGGACCGTATCAAAGCGGATGAAGAAATCCATGGTCGATTCGAGAGAAAAATTCTTCGAAAAATCTTCGGTCCCGTTTGCGTTGACGGGCTATGGAGACGAAGATTCAACCGCGAACTATACGAGCAGTACAGCGACATACCCCTAGTCAAGAAACTCCGCATTGGACGTTTAAGATGGCTAGGACATGTCGAACGAATGGACACCAATACTCCGGATCGCAGAGTCTTCGATTCCCAGCCAGACGTCGGACGCAGTAGAGGAAGACCTCGCCTTAAGTGGCGCGCACAAGTAGAAACCGACCTCAACCAATTTGGAGTGCGCAACTGGAGGCAGTTAGCTAAGGACCGGGCTAATTGGAGAGGCATGTTGGTTGAGGCCCAGGTTCATCCCGGACTGTAGCGCCACTTAAGTAAGTAAGTAACCTAATCTTGATAGTGACTTACTATTTAAGCTTCTCCAGACTAAATTCAGGCTTTCAAGGAACTTTAAAAGTAACTTTAACATTATATCGCCCATCCAACTTTCATTTTAAGGATTCTAGTGCCTTCACCTTCTCTCTTTTACAATCTTTGAATCATTAAACGCATATTCATCCGATATAACTCTGTATTGCAAGATCTACGACGCCACACTACAAACCAGTAGAAGCTAATTCCCCGTTCCTATCAAAAATAGAATCAGCTACTATGTATTACATCCTTACAACCACCGACACCTCCATATATTACAACCAGCACCAGTTCAATTAAGCCATCACACCACAGCCATCCATGCTACTCCTCCTCAATTTCGTATGACGTGCGAACAGACCCATAAAATTAGTCTTATTGAGTTAACACCTCATAGAGCAACTCTCGCGACCACCGCCCTCATGTGCACATCAACCGCCTGTATAGTGTTAAACCATTAATTGAGCTTGAGATCCTTGAAACTCGTAACGAACGTTCATTAAAACCTATACCCCAGCATCACCCAGCATCAGGCTCCTTTGATCTTGAATTGTAGAATCGCGGCGGCTGTACGTACAGCGGAATGTTTCCTGTTTTTCCAAAAAAGGACTGCTGTAGCGAGAGCTCACACATCTTGATTGCGGCAAATTAATCAAAATGAGCACAAAAGTCAAGTCGAGTAGAGGATCTGATTTCCCCGTGGCTGGCTCACGAAATGAATAAATTAACACCTAAGGTGTGGAGTGTGTGCACCGTCCGTGTGTTTCTGACCATCGATGCGGGGTTTGATAGTAATTAAACCACCTGAGTCAAGTATCATCAATTGGAGTCCGATGAACACACAATCACCATTTACCTGGAACAAGCATTAAACAGCGTTCTCCACCGTCGTCGTTGTGTCGTCCCTGGATACAACATCATCACCTCCGCATCTCACATAGGGAGCTCTCCCTTTAATCATTCTCAATCAAAGTGGGCAAAATTAAAGGTCGGCGCAACGCAGTCCGAGATATGATGAGACATTGCAGTGGGTAAATGTTGCAGTTTACCACGGATAAACAGCGCGCGACTCGATATGTAGTGTGTGTGTGTGTTTTTTTTTTATATCCCCCTCCATACAAATACGAAGCGAACATAATTCCTCGAGGAATTTCACGCGCCATCCATGCACCAATTCTCTGCCACACCAAGAGTAGCCAGGCCCACTCAGATGGGTTACTCTAAATTATCTCACATGAAAATCTTGTTAACACCTCTCCTGGGACCTTATTTCGGTTTACACGATCTTGCTGCATGGCATGGACTTAATGCGGACAAAAAAAAAAGGAGACGTGTTATGTCCATAACACCTCTCGGCTGGTCCGTCGGCTCAGGCTCAGCAAGTGTGTTCAGTGTCCACTCGACGAAGATGAATTCGCGTAGAGACTACTTATTCCAATTATGGAGCCTATGCAGATACTGGGCGACTGGGAGATGGTCGTCCGGTTTTTTGAGGTGTGGACTGTGTGGTGTCAAGTTTTTGTCGCCTGTGATAGCCGGCGGGTGTGTCTGGCTGTTGAGGTGAAATTATGACGAATTATTCTGCTGACAAGTGAGAAAAATTGTAAAAACGTTGAGAGCATCATGAAATGCCGTCAAGGTGTTATGTGGGTTGACTAGGGGATGAGGAGGAATGCGGCACAGCCTGAAAGGTTAGTGTTTGGTGATGACAGGATCGAAAACATTTACAAATTGTTTGAATATTGTCAAGTTATATCCATGCGGTGGGTTAATATGGAGCTTCACGGTGATGGATACACCATGGCAGCTGTAGTACGTGAGTTAAATAAAATCTGTGTATGGGACATCAAGAATATGGGTAGTTCTTTTTTTATTATTTGATGTAATGGGATGGGCCGATGTTGGGAGTCTATTGCGGCCATACGGTTCGCTACGTGGCAATGCTTTCACAGAAAGTTAATGTTTTTTTGTAGGAAGCTTCATAGGTGCGTCCTTCTTTGAAAACTAAGTCTGGTTAGGCCATCGGCTTCAGCGGTTAGCTCTACAGATTAATGATAACTAATTTATTTAGGACCGAATTCAACGTTGATTCAGGAGCGATCATTAAGGCGCTAACATGTCTGAAAGTCGATCACTTACTTGGAATATTGATTACTTTGATATTAAATAGCCGGATTATCAACACAATACTGGGTGGTGCTTTGACCAGAAGACATGTCAGTAGAACGACCCCGCAATATGGGGTCCTGTCCCCTCTTCCATGTAACTTAGTGGTAAACGAGCTTTTACTTATCCTGGAAGCAGGGGGATGCCACATGATTGCCTAAGCAGATGACGTTGCTATCGCTGTCTCAGGAAAACGCCTGAATATACTCAAGAAGCTTCTCCAAAACGCACTACATAAACTTTCCAAATGGGCGGTCAGCTGTGGACTGGGTGTCAACCCCCATAAGACTGAACTGGTCCTATTTACTAGGAAATATAAAATCCCTCAAATTAACCTAAACGGAATCGAACTAGTCTTCTCAGAAAAAGCAAAATACTTGGGACTTATTATGGACAGGAAGCTTAACTGGAAGCTAAACATAACAGAAAGAATAAAGAAAGCGACAGTATAGCACTTTATTCCGGCAAGAAAGCCATAGGCCTGAAATGGGGAATGAAACCTCGTATTACGCATTTGCTGTATATATAGTTATAAGACCGATACTTCTTTATGAAGTTGTAGTATGGTGGACAGCGCTAGAGATAGCTTTAATCAGCAAAAAACTAGCCAAATTGCAGAGAACTGCGTGTCTGTGCATTGGTGAAGCAATCCGTACGACACCCTCAGCCGCATTAGCGTTCTTTTTCTACTACCCCTAGATATTTTCGACAAACAAATGGCAGCTAACGCAGCCATACGTCTTAAAGCCATCCAACAGTGGTCAAATATTCAATATGGCCACTCAAAAAACGGAAATACAAATATTCCTGAAAACACCGATTACACCCTCACCAGGTTAAACTTTGATAAGAGTCACAATTCCAGACAGAACGTCATTGGATAGCAACGAGAACAACGAAATAACCAAACAAACTCGGCCAAAGCTAGCTGCATGGACGAAGAGGAAGAACAAACTATCGTGAGATGATAACGAAATTTTTATGGCCCGAATTGGAAGATATGGATGTGGACGATATGTGATCATCAACATCAGCCCTTAATATTTAACCACTCTTTAGATTAGGTTAGGTTAGGTTTAAGGGTTGGTGGAGTAGAGGGACCTCTATTCCGCCACACTTAGGTCCATGTGGACCCATTGTGATACCCTTGGTGGGATTACGTCCTTCCTTATTGTTACTTTGGGTTACTCCACTCTATCCAGCCATCCTGATGTTCGTAGGAACCTGTAAAGGGTAATGGAATATTGGAAAGTTCTTGGATGTTTTGGAAGTAGTAGTGTTCTGTTCCTCAGGTAACAGAGACCCGGGCAGTGACAGAGGAAATGAGGTGTATCCTCGTGTGTTTCTTTATCACCACAGCCTCTGCAGATGTCGTCATCCTTGAGATTTAATTTCATTTTGTGGGTTCTGAGAAAGTTGTGACCAGTGAGAGCTCCTACCAATTTAGACAAGGAGATTCTGTCGTACCGCAAAAGTTTTTTGGTCCGGTTTCCGTTGTATTCTGGCCAGAGCTTCCGAGATATTTCGCAGGTAGTCAATGACTTCCACCTGGTATTGGCTTAAATTCGGGTTTTGTATTCGACTCTTTCTTTGAGGTTACAGAGTGGTGGTTCGACCGTTTGTAGTGCCTGGTCATGATCTGTAGCAGATCCTTTTCTTGCCAGTTCTTCGGCCATCTCGTTGCCGTCTATGTCCCTGTGACCAGGAACCCAGCAGAAATCAGCATAATGCTCTGAGCAGAGAACCTTGAGCTCTTCGCGACAGCGGCGAACTAGCTTTGATTTAATTTCGATAGCAGATACTGCTTTTATAGCCGCTTGGCTGTCAATGAATATGGTGATATCACTATGTGGTATTTCCATTATTGACACCAAATGAGCCGCTTCAGCGATTGCTAGCACCTCAGCCTGGAACACACTACTATGATCAAGAAGCCTGATTGATTTGTAGTAAATACACAAATCTATACACAAATTCCTCTGAGAATATGCCAGAGTATATAGCACGCGGTTCAAAGCTCGACTCCCTAGAAAGTTGAGGGCGTTCTGAAGCCTGCGTTTGTCGTTGTCCTCTATGAAGGTTTTTTCCTTAACTTCCTTATCGTCATTTAACAATTCAGGACTTTTTTCCAGATTGACGTCGTCGGCGATGTGGATAATTTGAATGAGCTGGTGACTGACCGGTTGTCATCGTCCTTAAGAAATTGTTTCCCAAGGTTAATGTCTACCGTTCCTTCGCTTCCCCTAACCGAAACAGCCTTACTAGGCGTTTGCTCTTGGAGTAGAAGGTTTTCTTCTTCCTCCGTCATGGTCATGTCTTTAGAATCGCTTTTTCTAAAGTTCGTGGTGCCCGATTCATTAGCACCAGTCCCTGTTTTTGTTGTGTTTTATAATACAATTTGGATCCAGTAAAATGGGACATATCACAGACTCGTAAACGTTCCGATTACTAGGTGTCATGTAAGCTTGTTCACATTGAAATTTATGTGTTGTACTTTTACAACTGAAGAGCAATGTTACGAAAAACGCATGTGCGCACATACCCTATTCTTAGTAAACCGCAAGTGCGTGTATTCCCACATCTTGTTGCGATAACGATTTTTTTAGTCGCATCGATTTCAGTCGCATGTGAGTAGTGTTTCGGAAAACGCATGTGCGCATATACCCTTTTCTTGAACTAAAAACGAGATCATTATATTTATAAGACCATCCTTGCTTGTTGTCCCTATATACGCTAGTCTCTGGATTTTTGTCATTTATGAAATTACGAAAGGGAACCTCCAATTTCATGCAAATACCAAATGCCATAGAAAAGCTTTATATGCAATTTAACAATGTTGGGTGTTTACCAGACTGATGGAATGAGAATCATGATATCGAACCACTTTTGAATACTATCGGATACACTAGACATATTTGTATTGTTCCGGTGAATAAACAGCAGCAATGCAACAATGTGTCAAGTAAGTGATTCCACATCTCCATGGTATACTGAGAAACCATATAAATAAGTGAATTACTTTATGATCAAGTATGTCATTACTTGTCATGTTCCATTAATACAATCACCAGGCCATTAATGTGCGCACAAATATGAAATTACACGGTATTCAGATACCTTGGTTGAACTTGAAAACTATACGTTTGGTTTTTGATAAAAAATTCCTCTCGAAACGACCAGGGATTTATTCATCCGCTTTTGATACGGTCCATGCTTCAGCGCCGTAGAGCAGGATTGGGATAATCAGTAGTTCGAGTGAGGGCTTTACTACTAAATTGCGTTCTTAGCCCGAAGAAACAGCGATTGGCAAGAGTAATTCTTCGTTTGATTTCTGACGAGATGTTGTTGTCAGAGTTAATAGCGGAGCCGAGGTAGACAAAGTCCCGTACTACCTCAAAGTTAAATCTGTCAATGGTGACGTTCTGTCCAATTCGCCGATGTTGTGTGTCCTTTCGTGGTGACAGCATATACTTAGTCTTACCTTCATTTACTGCTGAACCCATTTTTGCCGCTTCTTTCTCTATACAAGCAAACGTGGCTATGACATCACGTTGAGTCCTACCAATGTTGTCAATATCGTCGGCGTATGCTAGTAGTTGCACCGATTTTTGGAGAATTGTGCCTCTGGTGTTGGATCGGGAGTTTTGCACAATCCTCTCAAGAATCAAATTAAAAAAAGTCACATGACAGCGCATCGCCTTGCCTAAATCCTTTTTTTTTGTATCGAATGTGTCGGTTAGGTCGTTTCCGACCCTGATGGTGCAGCGAGAATTCCCCATCGTCATCCTACACAAACGGATGAGTTCACATATTATGGACTTATGCCTCTGTAGCTGGTGCAGCTCAAAGGGTCTCCTTTTTTGTGGATCGGGGAAACGATGCTGAGGTTCCATTCTTCAGGCATGCTTTCAACCGACCAGATTGGCTTATGAGTTGGTGGATGTTTCATACCAAGTCATTTTAGCCAGCTTTATTAAGCTCAGCGGGAAGGCCGTCATTTCCGGCGGCCTTATTAAGCTTGAGTTTAGATATTGCTATCCTCACTTTACTTAGGTCGGGTGGTTGGCAGTTATCGCTGTCTTTGCCAATATTAAATGGTTCGTTCTGCCTGACAGCGGAATGTTGTTCGTCATCGCCGTTTAACAGTCTGCAGAAGTGGATCTTCCATATCCTCAGCATCGACTGCGTCCCAACTATGATATTTCCTTGTTCATCTCGACAGGATTCTGTTCGAGCCTTGTAACCTTGGCTTTGACGTTTTACACTTTGGTAAAACTTGCGAAACTTCGTTCCGTAGCGAAGTCCATTAGCCTTAGTCCGTTACCAGACGTGTTGTCGTGTAGGCTTTATTTTCCGACAGTACTGCTAAAGATGTCTTCTCTGCCTACATTTGCGTTAAAATCTCCCAGCACGATTTTAGCATCGTTCTTTGGTAGTCGCTTTTAGGTTTTGTCAAGTAGCTCGTAGAAGCAGTCCTTAGTTATATCATCTTTTTCCTCCGCCGGAGCATGAGCGCATATAAGGCTTATGTTGGCGAATTTGGCCTTGATGTGGTTTGTTACGATGCGTTCGCTAATGTCTTAGAAACATAAGACTTCTTGCCTAAGTCTGGCACTTATAACAAATCCGCATCCAAATAGTCACTGTTTCTGCTCACTATAACACGGTCCAAAGTAGATGTCACAGTTTTTCATCCTCTTTTTGCCCGGCCCATCCCATCGTATTTCCTGGATGGCAGTAATGTCTGCTTTGTAGCAGTTTAGAGCTTCCGCTAGTTGTTAAATGTTCTCACATTCCAGGTGCAGATACGAACGTCGTTGTCCTTTTTTTATTTAGCATGGTCGTCAACAATAATATCAGTCCTTTCCGAGGCTATTGGTTGCTTCGTAACATAATCTTTTTTCCTTGGATGGGTAGTTAACCCAAAGCACAACCCCCAACCTGGAGGGCCAGGCCCTTGTTTTGACCCTAGGACAGCGGGCCGGAAAAAAATACCGATGTCAGTAGCCCATTTCTGGGGTATGAGCGCTGCCGTTGACCTATTGAGGGCTCCTCCGCCACCAACTCTTTTCCAATACCCTGGCTCAGTATTGGAAATCCCTATAGACCTGGTGTTCAAATATGTCGAAGCAGCTCATATAGGGATTTCACTACCAGTTCGATCAAACTGGAGCTGTAGGCGCCACCGTTGACTCCATCTAGGGAATTCCTCCGCTGCCGCCTGATAGTGAGTGCCTTAGTGAGAGGACACTCCTCCCCCCTCTCTCGTTTGCTGCCACCAACGACCTTCCTCAGGGGTTTAATACCCCATCTCCAGTCGAGGTACTAGGCACCCACCTGTCACCAGCGTGGAGGTGAGAGTAGGAGTTGATAGTGAGAGGCTAGAGTGAGAACGCTTGTGTCCTCATATAATCGCATCACTATCCTTAAGCATTGTTCCACCTTTTACGAAAATTTGCCAAACATCTAGTAGTCTATAACGAGAAGTTTTTCAAAGTTTCCTTTGGGATTCGGAGTTAAACAGGAGGTCCTCTTCTTTGTGGCAAAAAAACATGAGTCAAACATGAGAGCTTCCATAGCTCTCCACCTATTATTCCGAACCCATACCGGGGACGCAGAATTTTATATAGATTTCCATTGATGGCTTAAAAAGTTTGGTATACAAGTACACAGTCACAAGAATACACCCACCTATAGACCTTATATAACTGTGCCTGTACCCGAATAGTTTTCTTATACTCATTTTGCTTAAAACCAATAACCAAGTTCATTTATCAAGCACAAATTTCCTCCCGGTGATACACTTAGCTGACTATCCTTCCGTCCTGCATCCATTCCCATATCTAAATTAGCTCAGGTCTCAAATATCTTATTAATTAAATCTGTCATATGAACCGTACACCAATGGTGTACCTCTCGGTTTGTGGGCCGCATTTATCGGAACCTAGTCAAAAACACTTGAGGGAGTGGAAATTTAATTAGATCGAATCAATTGCTTCGGATATTAAGTGTCTTCGGTTTGCGGTACATCGAATGAAATGGCAAGCAAATCCATTTAAATAAATCGATTAAATAAATTCTCATCTTGCGCGGTTGGGTATCGAAACGGTGCCTGGTTTTCTGCTTTTGTTTCATCGATAAAAATGCAGACAACCTCTCATCTGCGTTGTCAACACTTCAGTCCACAAATCGAATGTAAATCAATATCGAATTAGATACTTTGGAGAGTAATTTTGAAAGCAGCGCTTCAGCGCTTTGTGGGCTTATCTAAAATTTTAGAAACGCGTCTTGTGACACTAAGTTCGATGTAAATTTGCCTAATGGCTTCGTCGATTTCAATTTTATTTATCTCAAGCCGTGGGAACGTGTGGGTTATTTTGAAATATTGTTACCAAGGTCAACCAGCCAGATGGTGGTGATTTATTTGAATTTACTGGAAATAAATCATTTCCCGTTATCGTCGGACTCGGATTTATCACATCCACTATCAGAGTTGCAAATGATGCGTATAGAGGGTGGGGCTCCTCCAGCTCTCTAAGGTGAAGAAAGACCCAAACCCAAATAATAACAATGTCATTAAAGCGTTAGGAAATTCATTAAGCAGATTGTAAACAAAATCAATCTTTATATAGACAGACATTTTGTTCGGTTCGGCACAGGATGCAATTGCAGTTGTTATGTGCAGCAGACGTGTGCGGATTGAACATGTACAACTCGGTGGAGTCAGATGGAGCGTAAAGAGGTAAATTGGCGTTTGAGGAACGTTTCTATTTCTGGAGCACATAGACAATACGGTAAACAATGCGTTTACACAAATATAGGTAGATACTGCAAGTAGATTGTGGGATTTCCTTTGTGGAAGCGTGCAGCATTAGATATTGCTTTTACCCGAACAGAGGGGAGGCTAGATGAAGGATATTTTTCTCCCTTTTCCGGGGTTTTATGCATTCTATTCAGTTTTGTACACAGCCTATTTGTCTTGCTTACCTGATGCACGAAACGATTGCGTATGTGAATAGGCGGGTGAGATGGCCCGCTGTGCGAAGCTTGTATGGGATTCATATAGATAAAGAAGAATGGCTTTCTAAGGAGTTGATATGTAGGTACTTTTGTTTAATCACTTGAAACAGGTATATTTGAAAAAGCTGGAAAATGTCTATTGACAGATAGTTATTTGAGTAAAAATCGATATGAGAATGAAACTAAGGCGGGGTTATGATTTTGCTCACGTTGAGGGTTGAAGTAACATTTTGTCATATTTTCTCATGCAATTTGAAATGTTTACAGGGTAAAACCTTCAGGAGATAATTCTTTTTATACCCTATCCCATAGGAGTATATTAGTTATGATACATAGTTTGTAACATAGAGAAACAATTTAGCTAGATATAAAGGGTGATCCATTTCGAGGTTCCCTACTGTTTAAAAGAAAAAAACACAGAAAATTCAAATTTAATGGAGAATGTTTATTATCATTTGAAAGAACATTCTTTGGCATTTATTTTTTGAAGATTATGTCTATCAAATGTTGGCCGTTGCTACGTCTGAGATGGTCCATCCGTTGAGTCCAATTTTCGATCACTCGTTCTAGCATTTCGACTGGTAACTGGCGAATGACACGCGTGATGTTTTCCTCCAAGGCCTGAATCGAAGCGGGTTTGTCGGCATAAGCTTTTGACTTTACATATCCCCACAGGAAAAATCATAACGGTGTGATATCACACGATCTTGGTGGCCAATCGACTGGCCCAAAACGTGAAATTATGTGCTCACCGAAATGTTCTCTCAATAAGTCCATTGATTGATGCGATGTGTGGGAAGTGGCGCCGTCTTGCTGAAACCAAATGTCGCCGAGATCACGAGCTTCAATTTCAGGCATCAAATAGTCGGTTATCATGGCACGATAACGGTCGCCATTGACGGTTACGTTCGCAACGGCATAATTTTTAAAGAAATATGGACCGATGATTCCACCGGCCCACAAACCACACCAAACCGTTGTTTTTTCTGAATGAAGTGGCAGTTCTTCAATCTCCTTAGGTTGCTCTTCGTCCCAAATGCGGCAATTTTGTTTGTTTACATACCCATTGAGCCAGAAATGGGCCTCATCGCTAAACAAAATTTGCCTCGAAAACGTCGGATCTTCTTGGAACTTTTCAAGAGCCCATCGAGCGAAGCGATGTCGCCTGGGAAGGTCGAGCGGCTTCAGTTGTTGCACAAGCTGTATTTTGTACGCTTTCAATTTAAGATCTTGACGTAAAATGCGCCAAGTCGTTCCATACGTCAGTCCGAGTTGCTGCGAACGGCGCCGAATCGACTCTCTACGGTCTTCGTGTACACTCTCAGCTACGGCCGCTATATTTTCTTCACAGCGTGCTGGACATTCGAATATTATCCAATAATGAATGCTGGGTCTCAAAATGGGTTATGGTGTTGCGAATAGTACGCTCAGTAGGCCGATTATGTTGACCATAAGTTGAGCGAAGTGCACGAAACACATTCCTCACAGAACGTGAATTTTCATAAAAAAGTTGAACAATTTGTAAACGTTGTTCACGCGTAAGTCTTTCCATTATGAAATGCCAAACAATACTAAACAAAAATAACATGACAGCATGACACGACTCACACGTGATCTGTCAAAAAAGGCTATTGAAAAAAGTATCTCTACTTGGATCATCCGTTACCTCAAAGTAAAGGGTCCGCCAAATAAATTTTTTTTTTGAAAATGCTATAAAAAAAACTACTGAATATTTTCTCAAATTTCTTTTTTTATTTGAAAGTTTAATTGAAAATAATTTCATTCAAATAGCTGCCTCGGCTGGCCATGCAGTAGTCTACACGATCGGTCCAATTTTTAAGCACATTATCGATTGTGGGCAGCTGTATATCACCAATGACTTCACGAATATTGTCCTTTAAAGCGTCAATTGTCTCTGGCTTGTCGGCGTAGCACTTATCTTTTACGGCACCCCACAAATAATAGTCCAACGGTGTCAAATCGCAGCTCCGAGGTGGCCAAACGACATCAGCTCTGCGGCTGATAATGCGATCTTCAAAAACAGGGCGCAAAACATCGAGTGTAGCTTCGGCTGTGTGGCACGTAGCGCCGTCCTGTTGAAACCAAATGTTGCCAATATCCTCCTCTTCAATTTTTGTGAACTAAAATTCGTTCAACATGGCCCGATAACGATCGCCATTGACTGTCACGGCCACTCCTTGCTCATTTTCGAAGAAAAATGGCCCAATTATGCCTCTGGACCTAAATCCGCACCAAACAGTGACTCGTTTTGGGTGTATCTGCTTTTCAATATATGCGTCCAGGTTTTCTGTGCCCCAAATGCGACAATTTTGCTTGTTTGCATAACCGCCAAGATCAAAATGAGCTTCATCTGAAAAGATGATTTTTTTTGGCAAAATCGGCATCTTCTCTAAGTCGATCGCAGGCCCACTTAGCGAAGCGAAAACGCATTGGATGGTCAGTTGACTTCAACTCCTAAACTAATTGGACTTTGTATGGCGTCATACCAAGGTCTTTATGCAAAATTCGTCTCAATGATGTCTCCGAAATGTTCAATTGTTGAGAACGACGGTGAATTGATGTTGATGGTGCTTCACGCACACTTTCTGCCACAGCAGCAATATTCTCGGGTGTACACACTGTTTTTGGCTTTTCACGCTTTGGTTTATCGATGAGGATGCCAGTTTCTTTCACTTTTTTCACAAGATAACGGACATACGGAGCTGACGGTGCTTCTCTTCTTCCAAAATCCGTACGCAATTTTCGCACACATTCTGCAACATTACCATGATTTTCAAAGTAATGTCGCAATATTTCCCAGCGTCGTTCAAGCGTATAAACAACCATATTCGTTCAGCGGAAGGATAAAACTAATTATCTGTCAAATCAAACATGAAATAGGCACCAGTTGAGAAAAAAAAACGTAAGATATCGGACCCGTTATATGGATCGACTCAGAATCGCTAGCTGAGTCAATTAAGCCATGTCTGTCCGTCCGTCTGTACGTCACCAGTTTTTAAGCCTTAAATTTTGAGCAAGAGGGATGAAATTTAATACACGTGCTCTTTGTTTCTCCCAGCAGAACAAGTGTAAAAATTTTAAGGATGGGATGGGATAGGGTATTAAATAGATATTCTCATGGCATGTCACAATATAATTTTTATAAGGCAATAACTAGAATTATTAGAATTAAGATGTATTTTTGTTTAATCCAAATGCAAATCTATTATTTTAATTAAATGAGATAACCACCACCAAAATACTATGTGTTTCCATATTTCCATATGTCCTTTTTATTTTTATGGTATTGGGTGTGTTTTATGTTTTTTTAAAAGATTTTTCAAATAAAATTCAATTTTATAATGTTGATTGATTATATTGTCTTAAACATTATGTAAGGAGTATAATGTCTTCAAGTGGGGTGCCTCTGGTCGTGATGCAAAGACGTGCTCTTGTACGAACATTTTGTAAAACAATTTCGCAGAATTTGTTTTAATTTCAGCAATTTCGTTTCTGATGTCGTCCTTAAACAGCAAGCTTGTGGTAAGTTTGTTGCTGTATACCATGAGACGAAATCGGGAATCGTAAAATCAGGGGATAATGAAAGCCAGTCGATATCATCACGGCTGGGAAAAACATCTCGTATAATTCACATCGTAGCACAAGCTGTGGGTGATGTGGCACCGTCTTGTTAGAACCACATATTTTGTTGATCCAATTCGATCACAAAAAAAAAGTTCCTGCATGCCCAGCGGCCACCAGTAACTGCAACAGCATTGTCTATGGCATTCCCAAAGAAATATGGCCCAATGTCACCGCCGGCTCAAATAGCTTATCATACAGTTACTCTACTAGGGTGTAGTGGTCTTTGGTGTATCAATCGAGGGTTTTCTGTATCCCAATAGCGGCCATTCTGTTTATTTAGAATGTCAGCCAAATCGAAGTGTGCTTCGTTGCTCATAATAATTTTTGCAAATGACTGTCGTCTATATCAAGCTGTAAAATTCTAGCCAACTAATTCCAACAGATTGCTGCATTAGATGTTCCATAATTAATTGTTATCGACCATTCTATACTATGACAAATTTCATTCACATAAAAATGTCAACCAAATAAAATCCACATGGAACATAAACCGAACCCTGTACGATGCAGCTATAGTCTGGGTGTAGAGTCCCATTTAGGAGATTAGCCATACATGCAGGATGGTTTCCGTATAAATTCTTCTTTTTTTGGGCCATTCAACACCATCTATCATATCGTCAGATACATGCAAAGATTACTTAAGTGGCACTACAGTCCGGAATGAACATGGGACTCAACCAATATGCCTCTCCAATTAGCCCGGTCCTTAGGAGTTGCGCACTCCAAGTTGGTTGAGGTCGGTTTCCACTTGTGCGCGCCACTTAAGGAGAGGTCTTCCTCTACTGCGTCCGACGTCTGGCTGGGAATCGAAGACTCTGCGAGCCGGAGTATTGGTGGCAATTCGTTCTACATGTCCTAGCCATCTTAAACGTCCAATGCGGAGTTTTTTTCTGTATAGTTCAACTCTATAAATGACGTCGCTGGCTTTGAAAACGATAAATAGGTGGTTGGTATCGATTTGGACTTCTTGGGTTTTTTTCCAGGATCTGCCGAACTGTGAAAATTTGTTCGCTTGTAGACTTTCCTGGTCTAAAACCATACCGACAAGGGCTGATCAGGTTGTTGATAAACGTTGTTGTGGGCTATGTTGAGGAGACTTATACGACTGTAGTTGGCGCAGCTCAGAGGGTCTCCTTTTTTGCGAATCGGGTAAACGATGCTGAGGTTCAATTCTTCAGGAATACTTTCATCCGACCGCATTTGGCTTATGAGTTGGTGGATGTTACTTACCAAGCCATCTCCGCCAGCTTTATAAAGCTCAGCGGGAAGGCCGTCATTTCCGGCAGCCTTCGTTAGCTTGAGTTTAGACATTGCTATCCTCACTTCACTTACGTCGGGTGGTTGGCAGTTTTCCATGTCGTTGTCAATATGGGATGATTCGTTCTGCCTGACAGCGGAATGTTGTTCGTCATTGCCGTTTAACAGCCTGCAGAAGTGGTTCTTCCATAGCCTCGGCATCGACTGTGCCTCAACTACGTTATTTCCTTGTTCATCTAGACAGGATTCTGTTCGAGCCTTGTATCCTTGGCTTTGATGTTTTGCACTCTGGTAAAACTTGCGAACATCCTTCCTGGAGTGGCACCTCTCTATATTCTCGATCGCGCGCTTTTTTGCTCTTTTTTCTTCTTTCTGAAAAGCCGGTATTCTTCCCTTCTTCTATGCCTATAATCAATCGTCTTCACCTGCAGCTTATCCTTGTAGGCCTCGTTCTTGGCTGCGAGCATCTGTCAAACCAGGGTTTCTTGCTGGTGGGCGCGAGAAACCTTGCACATCAGTTTCTGATGGCATCGTTGCCATTGTTCTTCTACATTCGATGCTGGTGGTATGGTGTGAATCGAGAGGTTAAGGGATACGCGTTACGCGAAGGTCTTTTGGTTATATTGGCATTTCGTTCCGTAGCGAAGTCAATTAACCTAAGTCCGTTACCAGACGTGTTGTCGTGTAGGATTTCCGACAATACTGCTAAAGATGTCTTCTCTTCTTACCTTTGCAATAAAATCTCCCAGGACGATTTTAACATCGTACTTTGGAAGTCGCTCATAGGTTTTGTCAAGGAGCTCGTAGAAGCAATCCTTAGTTATATCATCCTTTTCCTCCGTCACTGTTACTGCTCACTACAACACGACCCGTAGTAGATGTCACAGTTTTTCATCCTCTTTTTGCCCGACCCATCCCATCGTATTTCCTGGATGGCAGTAATATCTGCTTTGTAGCAGCCTAGGGCTTTCGCTAGTTGTTCGCCTGTTTAATGTTCTCACATTCCACGTGCAGATACGAAGGTCGTTGTCCATTTTTCGTTTTGCAGGGTCGTCAACAGTGATATCAGTCGTTTCCGAGGTTTTTTTCCATGGGTGGGTAGTTAATCCAAAGCACAACCCCCAACCTGGAGGGCCAGTTCTAATTTATTAGATACCCCTAGGACACGGGGCCATCTGTATCCACTACGGGATTGAACGCTGCCGTTGACCTTTCGGTTCATCCGCCACCATTTCTGTTGAAGGGCCATATTGAACATATTTTTACTGAAGGTAAAAATATGTTCAGTTGATGTGTAGTCAGAGTTACAACCACTGGGCATTTCCAGGTTAAAGCCAATCAGAGTCTACCCTCGTTCTATAACACCCAACCATCGCTTTCCATCCATCGCTTTCCATCCATCGCTTTCCATCCATCGCTTTTATCCGTTTTGATCATATTTTACCTCACCTGCAGTCTTATTGCGATAAAACGTTTTATCCCAACTATTTTTCTATTGCAAGAGGGAATCTCTGTATATTACATGTCTAAAGTTTATTAAGAACACTACAACAAGACATAATGTAACTACATACATAAGTGTTCTCATACCTACCAGAAAATCCTAGGAATAAAAAACCCACCACCATTTTTCACCCGCTTGTATATCTAAATCTCAACATATCAATTCTAACCTTAACAACAAAACTTTATCAAATCTCCCTTCCCTATGTTTAAAAGAACAAAAATTCCGGAATAATTTAAAAAAATAAAAAACCGAGAAATTAAATCAAAAATGGAACAGACACACCGAAATGATTGATCTGCTATTGGAAAAACTTTTTGAGAATTGAGAATTTTTTCCCCTATATTAATAAACTTTTTTTTTGCATTCTTAAAAAATGTAAGAATGGGTACAGCATAAGAGAGGAATAAAAAAAAAACTTTAAATCGCCCAAAAGAAAACTTGAAAACTTCATGCTTCTTCGCATAACTTTAGATATCCATCAATCAATCAAACTTTCAATAGGTGTTCCAGGAATGAACATAAAAAACAAGCCCCAAGCATAGTGGTGGTGGTAGGGCAGTGCCCAGACATGCTCATCCATAATATAAAACTCTTAACCTTCCTCAAATAACATCCATCTTTCATGTTAAACGGTGTCTTGAGTTTTTTTTTGCATTTTTTTACGGGTAGTAGTCGGTCCTCATAGTGGGTCTTTGTGAGTGATGTTAATGGGAATGTGGAGAGTAGCTGCAGGAATTTAAACAACAGAGTGGAACGAAAGTCATACACCACACGGAAGCATTTCGAAGATGGGGACTTTACAGATTTCCCCAGAGTGGAACTTGGTTCCACTCATCATTAAGAGGGCAAACATAAGTTCCACAACATGCAAACGAGGAATGTTGTCTCAACAGAAGCTGTTGTGAATGTTAACAAAGTGAATCAATGTTGAGATACATTTTTCACTCGCAACAAGTTTCACTTTTAAACAGAATGAGTTCATTTCTCAGTTGGTCTTTGAGTCTCTCGAATTCTCTGCTCCTCTCGTTTCCAACACCTGTTTTCTTTCCATTCATCAGATTCTCAATGGGCCCGTTCATTTGGCCTATGTAATGTTGTGTATTTGTAGTTGCGGTAGGTCTCTATTTCGAGTTCGAAATTAAAAGGCTAAATATATTCGACATAAATATATCTAATACCGAACCGAAATAGTTACCGACTTTAACTAAGAACCTACAAGCTTCCCGACACGACGTTTTTTTTTGTTGAAGCGGAAAATCAATACTACCACTTACTCGGCATAGGGATCATTAATAGGATTATCCTTATTACGTACGCATTAACTTACTAAGGCACCGATTATACCAGGAATCAGCTTCTATGAAAATGTCGATGTTAATCCGACCCAGAGTCCTTGCATTTTTTTTTGTAATCTTCCCAAAAAAAGTCCTTGTAAACCGATGAAACGTTAAGATCGACTAAAATTGTTGTGTTGTCACATGGTATCGCCCGATTGCAGAGATTTCCGGTAAAAGGTAGTGCATCGCTTTACCGTCATTCAGCTTATAGCTACTTGTGTGTATGCTATTCAGGATTTTTCGATGGATGGTCGGTAGATGTTTTTTTTTTGTTTTTTAGTAGCTATATCTACCACTATTGTCCTTTCGGTTGTTTTGTCATGTGTGCAGGTTGCTGGAACAAGGTGTAGTCGGTTGGTTGTATGTTAGCCATTTAAGGCATGAGCGCGATTTATCTGGGTCAATGTGACAACGATTGTGTTCACGTCAGTGATACGGTTGCTGGATGGCCAACCATATAGTTTTAGTGGTTGAATGCATTTTTCATGAATTTAAATTATTCATGGTTGGGTATAAATATTGCATGGTTTTTTTTGAGGGGCCTTGGGGGACTTTAAGACCAACTCGTAGTGGTTAGTTATTGATAGCTGAGAGATAGAAATAGCCGATTAATGTTAAAGGCAATGAATCCTTTAAGGTGACTTGGTTATTATTGCATATTTGACATTTTAGACGAAAGTATAGTGTTGGTAGTATGAGTGTGTGTGAAATGATGACTTTAGTTAAGTGATAGACAATTTGAGATTCAATAATTTGGGGACATAATGCAGGTGGCTAACAACATCTGACACTATCTGAGAGTGCCATAGATTTCTTTACAAAATTTCGTGAGCCTGGCTGGTTTTATGAACCTAATCATTCAACAAGCTATGGAAAGAATGAGCCTTTAACAAGGCGCATTGGGAGTTTTAATTCATTATGCTATTTCGTTGATTCCAGTATTGATATTTCGATTAACAGAATTGCATTTTAAAAAAGATTAAATAAATTGTTATAATTGCTCATAGGGTTTTTTTACTTTCCTTCTTCTTCTTAAGTGGCGCTACAGTCCAGGATGAACTTGGGCCTCAACCAACACGAATCTCCAATCAGCCCGGTCTTTAGCTAACTGATTCCAGTTGCGCAATCCAAGTTGGTTAAGGTCGGTTTCTACTTGTGCGCGCCACTTAAGGCGAGGTCTTCATCTACTGCGTCCGACGTCTGGTTGGGAATCGAAGACTCTGCGAGCCGGGGTACTGGTGTCCATTCGTTCTACATGTCCTAGCCATCTTAAACGTCCAATGCGGAGTTTTTTTTAACAAGGCGTATGTCGCTGTACAGCTCGTATAGTTCGTCTCCATAGCCCGAAGATTTTTCGAAGAATTTTTCTCTCGAATCGACCAAGGATTTCTTCATCTGCTTTTGATACGGTCCGCGCTTCAGCGCCGTAGAGCAGGACTGGGATGATAAGGGTCTTATATAGGATCTCCTTAGTAGTTCGAGTGAGGGCTTTCCTACTAAATTGCCTTCTTAGCCCGAAGAAATAGCGATTGGCAAGAGTAATTCTTCGTTTGATTTCTGACGAGATGTTGTTGTCTGAGTTAATAGCATAGCCGAGGTAGACAAAGTCCCGTACTACCTCAATGTTATATCTGTCAATGGTGAGGTTCTGTCCAATTCGTCGATGTTGTGTGTCCTTTCATGTTGACAGCATATACCTAGTCTTACCCTCATTTACTGCTAATCCCATTTTTGCCGCTTCCTTCTCTATACTAACAAACGTGGCTATGACATCACGTTGAGTCCTACCATTGATGTCAATATCATCGGCGTATGCTAGTAGTTACACCGATTTTTGGAATATTGTGCCTCTGTTGTTGGCTCGGGAGTTTTGCAAAATCCTCTCAAGAATCAAATTGAAAAAGTCACATGACAGTGCATCGCCTTGCCTAAATCCTTTTTTGTTATCGAATGTGTCGGTGAGGTCGTTTCCGACCCTAATGGTGCAGCGAGAATTCCCCATCGTCATCCTACACAAACGGACGAGTTTGGACGGTATACCAAAACTAGACATGGCTCTGTATAGTTCGTCTCTATAAAAGCTGTCGTATGCGGCTTTGAAATCGATAAATAGGTGGTGGGTATCGATTTGGACTTCTTGGGTTTTTTCCAGGATCTGCCGAAGTGAGAAAATTTGATCTGTTGTGGAATTTCCTGGCCTAAAACCACACTGATAAGGGCCGATCAGGTTGTTGGTAAACGGTTTCAGGCTTTCACATATTACGCAGATAGGATCTTCTAGGCGATGTTGAGGAGACTTATGCCTCTGTAGTTGGCGCAGTTCTGAGGGTCTCCTTTTTTGTGGATCGGGCAAACAATGATCAGGTTCCATTCATCAGGCATACTTTCATCAGACCTGATTTGGCTTATAAGTTATTGGATGTTACTTACCAAGCCATCTTCGCCGGCTTTATAAAGCTCAGCGGGAAGGCCGTCATTTCCGGAGGCCTTATTAAGCTTGAGTTTAGATATTGCTATTCTCACTTCACTTCGTCGGGTGATTGGCAGTTTTCGCTGTCGTTGTCATTATTGAATGGTTTGTTCTGCCTCACATCGGAATAATGTTCGTCATCGCCGTTTAACAGCCTGCAGAAGTGGTTCTTCCATATCCTCAGCATCGACTGTGTCTCAACTACGATATTTCCTTGTTCATCTTGACAGGATTCTGCCCTGTATCCTTGGCTTTGACATTTTACACTTTGGTAAAACTTGCGAACATCGTGCGTAGAGTGTCACCTCTCTATATTCTCGATCGCGGCCTTTTTCTTGCTCTTTTTTCTTCTTTTTGAAAAGCTCGTGTTTCTCCCTTCTTCTTTCCGTATACAGCTCAATGGCAGCTCCCGTCTTCACCTGCAGCTTAGCCTTGCATATGTCGGCATTCCTCATCAATCCAGGGGTTCCTTGCTGGTGCCGCGAGAAACCTAGCACATCAGTTGCGGCTGATCTAATGGCTTCTTGGCATCGTTGCCATTGTTCTTCGACATTCGATGCTGGTGGTATGGAGTGAATCGAGAGGTTAAGGTATACGCATTCTCTTGCGATTGCAGTCTTTTGACTTTAAATTTTTCCCAGTATTTTTGGGTTTTTTGTGGCGTGGTGGAAATTCGCATTCTTACCTTGGCTGCAACAAGGTAGTGGTCCAAGTCGATGTTAGCTCCTCGGAATGGTGGACATCCAAAATACTGGATGCCAGCCTCCTATCTATCGTAATGTGTTCAATTTGGTTAACTGTTCGTTGATCTGGAGACCGCGATATCCCTTATGGATATCGAGGTGAGGAAACCTTGTGCTGGCTATAGTGGCATTTCGTTCCTTAGCGAAGTCAAATAGCCTAAGTCCGTTACCAGACGTGTTGTCGTGTAGGCTTTGTTGTCCGACAATACTGCTAATGATTTCTGTCCTTCCTACATTTGCGTTGAAATCTCACAGAACGATTTTAACATCGTATTTTGGTAGACGGTCATAGGTTTTGTCGAGGAGCTCGTAGAAGCAATCCGTACTTGTATCATCTCTTTCCTCTGTATCTGCATATAAGGCTTATGTTGGCGAATTTGGCCTTGATGCGGTTCGTTAAAATGCGTTCGCTAATGTCTTGGAAACATAGGACTTCTTGTCTAAGTCTGGCATTTATAACAAGTCTGGCATAATGACCTTTCGGTTACCGCCACCTTGCTCTTGAGATTCCTAGATAACCTGTTTTAGCTTTTGCTTAAAATAATTTGCGAATGTAATTATTATAAGCAAACGTTTTTCCCTTAGGGTAATTGATTACACTTTTTCTTCCAGATGGAAGTTTTTTTATTTTGTATTTTTTTTTTGATAATTTTTTTTATTTCATTTTGTTCTCTTCCCTTGAATAGTTTTTTTTTAATCTTAATAAAAATTAACATTTTTTCAGATTTTTTTTTATACTCTTTAAGGGTGTTTTTTTTAAAGGTGCATGTAAAGCTTTATGTTGATATTTTATTTATTTATTTATTGTTTGGTTTGGCATTTGAACATGAGTAGACTGACGTCTGATCAACGCTTCCAAATGGTGCAAATTTAATCATGGTTCTGTTCAAAAAACGCATGGCTTATGGGAATAATCCAAATAAAATTGAAGCCTTATGGGCATTTCAAAGTTTTACTGGTATAATTACCAACTTGTACTGGTGAATTTTTCTAAGGAAGTTTTGCTTATCAAGAGGAACAAGCACCAGCAATCCAAAATTAATTTCACTAAACTGGTAATACTTCCTGGAAGAAGCGAATATTAACATTTGGAAATCGTTTTTTTTTGCAAATAATATAAGCACGTGCCATAAAGTTTGTTTGAGTTTTTGCGGATCTTGGATTTGTATGAAAAAAAATGTTTTTAAACGTACAAAATAAAAATTGTGTTTTCGGAATCCTGTCAATCAACGTTGACGTCATAATATGATGTCTGCTATATTATTGTTGAACAAATTTGAGAGCGACATGTCAGATAAAGCATGCTAGTAGATCTAAAAATTCATATCATACATTCTATAGAAATTTAAAAATTCCTGCATGCCGGATCTGACACATTTTATAGATTTTAATTAGTTGCATTCTAGCGATTAATGAATCGATCAACAGTTAAACATCGTTTTGAATGTCAACATTTATAAGATTAACACGAAAATTGTAAGCTCTTATGATGTTAGTAAGACTTTCTCTAAGACTGAAGTAATGACAGACCTTTTAAGATTAGTACTCCAATGCGCAAACCACTGAGCCATAGTACCTGCTCCAGATTTTTAAATAATCATCAGAATTTTTTTAATGTTTGAACGCTTAACAGAAAAGGTTGATCCAAGCAACCAAAACAGACATTACTGCCATCTGAGAAATGCGATGTAATGGGCCTTGCTAAGGGAGGATGAAAAACTGCAAAATATACTAAAGAAATAAATCTTATGCTATGAAAACATTAGCGAACGAATTGTAACAAATCGCATCAAGGACTAATTTCACAATATAAGCCTTATATGTGCTTACGCTCTGACGAAATAAAAATATGACATTGCTAAGGACTTTTTCTACGAGTTCATTTCAAGTGGGTTAAAGTGGGTTTCTACTTGCGCGCCCCACATAAGACGTGGTATTCCTCTACTCCGTATAACTTCTGGCTGGCAATTGAAGACTTTGCCGGAAGAAGTATTGGTGGACGTTTGATATGTATAGCTGAACATATCAAACGTCCAATACTGAGTTTTTTAGCAGATCTATATCGCACTACAGATGTAAAGTCTCCATATAAGGGTTGTCTTAACATCTTGTAGAAACTTTCACTTTTTCAGTGGGTTGATTTTTTGTAAATGTTTCCACTTGTTCTGCAATCAGGGACAGAGATTCCATATACTTAATTTTATATCACCATATCACCTAACTTACATGTGATTGTGTCCCTTCGAAAACTCAGTCGAGCACTCAGTTTATGCATGCTGACATGAATTAAATGCTCCGGCATTTAATAATCGATTGCAACTTCGACGGCAAGACCGTGGATAGAATGTTGCGAGATCGACTTTATTTGGACTGCGAATCACTAACCTACAACATTCTCTTTTAGCCGAAAATTCTATAACACATTCGAACTGTCTGTATCAGAAACTAGCAATTGCTGCAGAGACGGCAGCTAATTTTATATCAAACGAGTAAGTCAATCGAAGCCAAATACAAACTATTCCAACCACAACAAGAGCTGCAAACGTCGAGTGAATTCTATACAGTAATTAGGAAATTTTCAGTAATAAACGGTGTCCAATGTGAATTTGAAGTGGAACGGGTCAGAGAACATTGCAAGCAAACTGCGGAAGAACAACCAACCAGAACTCATTAAACCAGATTTGAATCAATAAGATTATGGAAATAATCCTATCCCAGTTACAGGTCTGAGGTACGTAGATGTGTTGCACAATAACTAGATGCTAAATCACCTCCCCCTGTACATTGTCTCCGGCGACCGCACAAACGTATTTGGCTGCAACTGGTTTGACAAGCTGTGCAAAGCGTTCATCATGTACGTTCTTCTATAAATCAGCTGCTTGAAAAATATAAAAAAAATGTTCTCCGAAGAGTTAGGCTCTTATATGAGCTGCTTCGACATATTTGAACACCAGGTCTATAGGGATTTCCAATACTGAGCCATGGTGTCGGAAAAGAGTTGGTGGCGGAGGAGCCCTCAATGGGTCAACGGCAGCGCTCATATCCCTAAATGGGCTACTGACATCGGTGTTTTACCGGCCCCCTGTGCTAGGGTCAAAACGAGGGCCTGGCCCTCCATGGAAAAAAGCTTATGTTACGAAGCAACCAATAGCCTCGGAAAGGACTTATGTTATTGTTGACGAACCTAAACGAAAAAGGACAAATACGTTAGTATCTGCACCTGCAATGTGAGAACATTAAACAGGAGAGGTGCAGGCGAACAACTAGCGGAAGCCCTAAACTGCTACAAAGCAGACATTACTGCCATCTAGGAAATACGATGGGATGGGCCGGGCAAAAAGAGGATGAAAAACTGTGATATCTACTATAGACCGTGTTATAGTGAGCCGAAACATCGACTATTCGGATGCGGATATGATATAAGTGCCAGACTTAGGCAAGAAGTAGTACTGTCTGAAAATATAGCCTACACGACAACACGTCTGGTAACAGACTTAGGCTAATTGAATTCGCTACGGAACGAAATGCCACTATAGCCAGCACACGGTTTCCTCTACTGTGAAAAATTTAATGTCGAAAGACTGCAATCGCCAGAGACCGCCAAGACCCTTGCGCAACGAGTATCCCTTAACCTCTTGATTCACACCACACCAGCAGCATCTAATATCGAAGAACAATGGCAACGATGCCAACAAGCCATTAGATCAGCCGCAACTGATGTGCTAGGTTTCTCGCGGTTTGATGAGGAATGCCGACAGATGCTCGCAGCCAAAAACGAGGCCTACAAGGCTAAGCTGCAGGTGAAGACGAGAGCTGCCATTGAGCTCTATAGGCAAAGAAGAAGGGAAGAACATCGGCTTTTCAGAAAGAAGAAAAAAGAGCAAGAAAAGCGCGCGATTGAGGATATAGAGCGGTGCCACTCCAGGAACGATGTTCGCATGTTTTACCAAAGTGTAAAACGTCAAAGCCACGGATACAAAGCTCGAACAGAATCCTGTCGAGATGAACAAGGAAATATCGTCGTTGAGACACAGTCGATGCCGAGGATATGGAAGAACCACTTCTGCAGACTGTTAAACGGCGATGACGAACAACATTCCGCTGTCAGGCAGAACGAACCATTTAATATTGGCAACGACAGCGAAAACTGCCAACCACCCGACCTTACTGAAGTGAGGATAGCAATATCTAAATTCAAGCTTAATGAGGCCGCCAGAAATGACGGCCTTCCCGCTGAGCTTTATAAAGCTGGCGGAGATGACTTGGTAAGTAACATCCACCAACTCATAAGCCAAATCTGGTCGGATGAAAGTATGTCAGAAGAATGGAATCTTAGCATCGTTTTCCCACATCCGCATCGACAAAAAAGGAGACCCTATGAACTGCACCAACTACAGAGGCATAAGTCTCCTCAAAATCAACTATAAGATCCTATCTGCCGTAATATGTGAACGCCTGAAACCGTTTACCAACAACCTGATCGGCCCTTATCAGTTTGGTTTTAGGCCAGGAAAGTCCACAACTGATCAAATTTTCACACTTCGACAGATCCTGGAAAAAACCCAAGAAGTCCAAATCGATACCCACCATCTATTTATCGACAGCATTTATAGAGACGAACTATACAGAGCCATGACTAGTTTTGGTATACCGCCCAAACTCCTCCGTTTGTGTAGGATGACGATGGAGAATTCTCGCTGCTCCATCAGGGTCGGACCGACCTCACCGACACATTCGATACCAAAAAAGGATTTAGGCAAGGCGATGCGCTGTCATGTGATTTCTTGAATTTAATTCTTGAGAGGATTGTGCAAAACTCCCGAGCCAACACCAGAGGCACAATTTTCCAAAAATCGGTGCAACTACTAGCATACGCCGACGATATTGACATCATTGGTAGGACTCAACGTGATGTCATAGCCACGTTTGCTTGTATAGAGAAGGAAGCGCAAAAATGGGTTTAGCAGTAAATGAGGGTAAGACAAGGTATATGCTGTCAACACGAAACACAACATCGACGAATTGGACAGAACGTCACCATTGACAGATATAACTTTAAAGTAGTACGGGATTTGTCTACCTCGGCTCCGCTATTAACTCTGGCAACAACATCTCGTCAAATATTAAACGAGGAATTACTCTTGCCAACCGCTCTTTCTTTGGGATAAAACTAATAACGAAATCCCATACAAGAGCGTGATCATCCAAGTCCTGGTCGATGGCACTGAAGCATGGCCATGTCAAAAGTGGATTAAGAAAACCTTGATTGTTTTGAGTAAAAAAATTCCTTCTACCCTAACTGAGACTGTGTCCTAACATTTCATCGGTGAGAGGTTTCTTAGTGGAAGCACACATTTGTAGACATATTTATCTACGTTTATGATATGACCAGATTAACTTCACGGTGCTATAGTTTAGATACAACACATGTGGAATAACTTTTGTAGCTTAGCTCTTAAAGTATTTTACTAGCATCCCTTGATATAATAAGTATACGAAACAATATTGACATTATTTACAAAACTAAAATTAAATAGCTACCCGTATGCTGCAGTTGTGAAATACATTTCACATTTTACATCTCATTTATAGCGACACTACATATATCTAAATGCACACT
This sequence comes from Rhingia campestris, assembly GCA_932526625.1. Classification (NCBI taxonomy): domain Eukaryota; kingdom Metazoa; phylum Arthropoda; class Insecta; order Diptera; family Syrphidae; genus Rhingia; species Rhingia campestris. Next base: position 142,330,938 of record OW052183.1, read on the forward strand.
CCACCCTCTCATCAGTGCATATGGGAATAATGTACGCAATTGCGGTTTATCCCCGGATAGGGTAAATATTTTCAAATAAAAGATGTGTAAGCTTCCGTGAAACAATCTGCTATACTGGCTGGCATCGCATTCCGACAACTATAGGTGGTTTTGAAATATCCACCATTTAGAATAAACATTCGCGGTGCATTTGCACAATGCGAGAGTTCTAGTTTCACATACACACAGTAGGTAGGACTTACAGTACAGGGGCTAAGCGAACGTATAGCATCAGACAAGCGATGTGCCATTAAGTGAGCTTTTCAATTGACTCTGGCGGGTTTGCGCTGGTGGTTTTACAAAATGGAACGGTTGTTTGTATTGATTTTTCGGTTTTCAATGTTTGTCTGGCTGTGATTGTGTGTTGTTTTCCTTTTATTTGTATTGACATACATTTTTAATAACAACATATCTGTTAAACAAAAAAAAATATTCTTGACAAACTTTTGGTTTTTGCCATGAGTACATATTTGCACTTACGCCAATTAAGTAAATTTCTTGATGACTTCATTCAGAGAAACACATTGACATGCACGCATAGGTGAGTAGGTACACCCTTATACTAGGTTAACCGGAATACAAAACAATTTAAGTGAACTAATCGCAACCACTATACCTCACATCCTCGTTAGATTTCAGTTTTATACTGCAACACAATCTTTACATGGGGTTAACATTTTACACAATTCTTTGAAATACCTAATCCTTCGCATGTGAAGTGCTGCAGTATGAAAACGAACTAAAGAAACTGCGACCGCAATTAGTAACTCCTTAAGGGAACAACAACCCACACAACATTAAAAGTGTCTACGCTCATATACCTTCGTGTAATCTCCCCCTCCTAACAAAGCTCGCTAAGTAAAAGTGGATTTATACACACATACGCAAGTCTAAATCCAACATATATTACTACACCTACATCTCGTAAAGTGCACTATACAAGCACATGCTTGCGCCTTACAGCCATAGACCGCCAACATTTATGATTATTGTTATTATCATTATTGTTGTGCAGTTGTGTTATTATCCTTGCTATGATTGCTTCCTTATGAATCGCGAAGAAAAGGAACTACGACACTTAACATCGTGATAGTGTGTTGTCTTCTTTCACAAGGAGGCGGGAGTGGGTTGGTGGAATGGGTAATGCGAGCTGCAAATATGACAGGATACTGCTATCTTTGAGAGTATACGAACCGTGCCAAACTTATTGCACGAGAACGATGAAAATTATCGTTGGCGTTTACTTTCTATGAGGTCCTTTTTTGTTGCGCTCTTTGTAATCCAAAACTTAGGTGTTACTAGATAGGTAAGGGACTTGTAGATACATGTATATATAGAATATATTGTCTTTTTAAGAGAAACCGCACGGTATGTTGGGTAGGACTTTACAGTATATTGCTCCTTTTAAACACTGAGGAAATTATTTAGAACGTTTATGTTGTGTATAAAGGATTCAACAAATTGATGTGGAAACCTGAACCATAACCATTTCTTGCAACAGTGTCAAATCAGCCAACTCTGAAAAATGTAACATCCCTCAGTATATTGGATCGTTTAAGACTGTCAAAGGTCGGCAAAAAATTTAAAAAATTGTCAAAGCACCCAAAGGAAGATATTAAGTTATTCACTTCAATTTTATTATTTTAAATTAACTTTACATTTCCATATAATTAGGTTCTTGTAATTCACGATAGCTAAAGGGTCCGCCAAATAACTTTTTTTTCGAAAATGCTATAAAAAAAACTACTGAATATTTTCTCAAATTTCTTTTTTTATTTGAAAGTAAAATCCTTCCGGTTAATAATGGAAAATAATTTCATTCAAATGGCTGCCTCGGCTGGCCATGCAGTAGCCTACACGATCGGTCCAATTTTTAAGCACATTAACGATTGTGTGCAGCTGTATTTCACCAATGGCTTCACGAATATTGTCCTTTAAAGCGTTAATTGTCTCTGGCTTGTCGGCGTAACACTTATCTCTTACGGCACCCCACAAATAATAGTCCAATGGTGTCAAATCGAAGCTCCGAGGTGGCCAAACGACATCAGCTCTGCGGCTGATAATGCGATCATCAAAAACAGGGCGAAAAACATCGAGTGTAGGTTCGGCTGTGTGGAACCAAAGATTATAAATTCTATACAGATGACGCACTCCATATAAGAAAAATTGTTCTATGGCGGGTCGTGCTGGCACAGCCCGCCATATGTTTTTGTTTTTGTTTGTCATGTGTTTTCATGCACACCGCCCGCCCGTACCGTGAAGCTACTGAGCAAAAGTTTCTGTTTTTTGTTCTCAATCTTTGTTGGCATGTAGCGCCGTCCTGTTGAAACCAAATGTTGCCAATATCCTCCTCTTCAATTTTCGTGAACAAAAATTTGTTCAACATGGCCCGATAACGATCGCCATTGACTGTAACGGCCACTCCTTGCTCATTTTCGAAGAAAAATGGCCCAATTTTGGGTGTATCGGTTTTTCAATGTATGCGTGCGGGTTTTCTGTGCCCCAAATGCGACAATTTTGCTTGTTTACATACCCGCCAAGATCAAAATGAGCTTCACCTGAAAAGATGATTTTTTTGGCAAAATCGGCATCTTCTCTAAGGTCTTTATGCAAAATTCGTCTCAATGATGTCTCGAAATGTTCAATTGTTGAGAACGACGGTGAATTGATGTTGATGGTGCTTCACGCACACTTTCTGCCACAGCAGCAATATTCTCGGGTGTACACACTGTTTTTGGCTTTTCACGCTTTGGTTTATCGATGAGGATGCCAGTTTCTTTCACTTTTTTCACAAGATAACGATCATACGGAGCTGACGGTGCTTCTCTTCTTCCAAAATCCGTACGCAATTTTCGCACACATTCTGCAACATTACCATGAATTTCAAAGTAATGTCGCAATATTTCCCAGCGTTGTTCAAGCGTATAAACAACCATATTCGTTCAGCGGAAGGACAAAACTAATTATCTGTCAAATTAGACATGAGCTAAGTGTTACCATTCACGAAAGAAGCACTAGTTGAAAAAAAAAAAACGTTAGATGGCGGACCCGTTAGTATTGAGTTAAGGTAAGTAAGCTTAGTAGGTTATGTCCGATTTGTATGAAAGCTGACAGAAGATTGCCTAGAACGTGTTGAATAGTTGTAACGAATGCTGTTACCACCCTATGGATTTGTGAGAATCAATCATGAACGAATTGGGCACCGAAACCATATCCATCTACACTGATGGTTCAAAAATGGATGTAGGCTGGAGCTGGAGTGTTTTCAGAAACACTAAAGCGAAACAGCAGCTTTCGGCTCCCTGAGGACAGCAGTGTCTTCCAAGCCGGAATATTGGCAGTAGCAGAGACAGCCAAAGCGACCTCATTGCTGGCGATACCACCAGATGATATCATCATCTTGATTGACAGTCAGGCTGCAATAAACGCTATCTCTGCTGTCGAAATAATATCTCGGCTTGTTAAACGTTGTCGTGAAGAGCTAAAGGTTCTTGGCGTCCAACATAATGTTATGCTCTGCTGGGTCCCCGGACACAGAGGCATACAGGGCAATGAAATTGCTGACGAACTGGCAAGAAAAGGATATGCCTCCAGCATTGACCAAGCAGACCAGTCTGTCAAACCACCACTATGTGACCTCAAATCTCGGATGGGACAGAAAATACTGATTACTGCCAAAAACAGGTGGAACTCCCTTCCCATCTGTGAAACTTCCAAAAGGATGTGGCCTGACTTAGGGCATTCATAGCAGGCTGCTACGTGCACAGGGTGTGTCGATATAATTATAAAAGATTTTTTTTCCATGGGCTAGGTCCCCTACAGATGTCATCTATCATGATTCTGCGATGTTTGTAGGCTTGCTATATTGGTAGAGTTCAGACACAGCACTCCTCCTGTCTCAGATTGAACTATTACTCTTGGCTCGAAGGCGTTTCGAGAGTCGGATGGTTATTGTTTGTTGTTCTGGCTCTTCACTGTTCAAGAGTTGATTCTTCTCGATCTCCTTGCAGATCTTTATGTAATTGATCGGTATCATTACCACTGGTAGTAGCGTCCCCCTGGATTGTAGCCTTCGGAATATTTGAAAGTCTGATACGGAGTTGGTCCAAATGTCGTCGCATAGTGCTTCCACCTACTGTCGTTATAGCATATAAAACTGGTCTAGTTTGTTTTCCTACGTTGGCTGGAATCCACGAAGGTCCACTGGAATAGTTTCGCCCAAACTGGATCATTTATATGAAGTTCTTTGTCATTCTTTTGAGATTGAGAGTTTTTCGGCCGGGGACTTCCGGCCTTCGGGTCCATTCGTTCTACATGTCCTAGCCATCTTAAACGTCCAATGCGGAGTTTATTGACTAGGGGTATGTCGCTGTACAGCTCGTATAGTTCGTGTTTGAATCTTCGTCTCCATAGCCCGTCAACGCAAACGGGACCCAAGATTTTTCAAAGAATTTTTCTCTCGAATCGAACAGGGAGTTCTTCATCCGCTTTTGATACGGTCCATGCTTCAGCGCCGTAGAGCTGGACTGGGATAATCAGCGTCTTATATAGGATCTCCTATATGAGCCGAGGTAGACAAAGTAAGGTACAACCTCAATGTTATATCTGTCAATGGTGACGTTCTGTCCAATTCGTCGATGTTGTGTGTTCTTTCGTGTTGACAGCATATACCTAGTCTTACCCTCATTTACTGCTAACCCATATTTGCCGCTTCATTCTCTATACTAGCAAACGTGACTATGACATCACGTTGAGTCCTACCAATGATGTCAATAACGTCAGCGTATGGTAGTAGTTGCACCGACTTTTGGAAAATTGTGCCTCTGGTGTTGGCTTTGGAGTTTTGCACAATCCTCTCAAGAATCAGATTAAAGAAGTCACATGACAGCGCATCGCCTTGCCTAAATCCTTTTTTTGGTATCGAATGTGTCGGTGAGGTCGTTTCCGACCCTGATGGTGCAGCGAGAGTTCTCCATCAAACGGACGAGTTTGGGCGGTATACCAAAACTAGTCATGGCTCTGTATAGTTCGTCTCTATAAATGCTGTGGTATGCAGCTTTGAAATCGATAAATAGGTGGTGGGTATCGATTTGGACTTCCTGGTTTTTTTCCAGGATCTGTCGAAGTTTGAAAATTTGATCGGTTGTGGACTTTCCTGGCCTAAAACCACACTCATAAGTGCCGATCAGGTTGTTGGTAAACGATTTCAGGCGTTCACATATTACGGCAGATAGGATTTTGTAGGAGATGTTGAGCAGACTTATGCCTCTATAGTTGGCGCAGTTCAGAGGGTCTCCTTTTTTGTGGATCGGGAAAACGATGCTGAGGTTCCATTCTTCAGGCATTCTTTCATCCGACCAGATTTAGCTTATGAGTTGGTGGATGTTACTTACCAAGTCATCTCCGCCAGCTTTATAAAGCTCAGCGGAAAGGCCGTCATTTCCGACAGCCTTATTTAGCTTGAGTTTAGATATTGCTTTCCTCACTTTACTTAGGTCGGGTGGTTGGCAGTTTTCGCTGTCGTTGCTAATATCGAATTATTCGTTCTGACTGACAGCGGAATGTTGTTCGTCATCGCCGTTTAACAGTCTGCAGAAGTGGTTCTTCCATATACTCAGCATCGACTGTGTCTCAACTACGATATTTACTTGTTCATCTCGACAGGATTCTGTTCGAGCCTTGTATCCTTGGCTTTGACGTTTTACACTTTGGTAAAACGTGCGAACATCGTGCCTGGAGTAGCACCTCTCTATATCCTCGATCGCGCACTTTTCTTGCCCTTTTTTCTCCTTTCTGAATAGCCGGTGTTCTTCCCTTCTTCTCTGCCTGCCTATAGAGCTCAATGGCAGCTCCCATCTTCACCTTCAGCTTAGCCTTGTAGGCCTCGTTCTTGGCTGCGAGCACCTGTCGGCATTCCTCATCAAACCAGGGGTTCCTTGCTGGTGGCCGCAAGAAACCTATCACATCAGTTGCTGATCTAATGTTTTTTTGGCATCGTTGGCATTTGTCCTTGCTGGTGGTATGGTGTGAATCGAGAGGTTGCACAAAGGCCTTGGTGGTCTCATGCGATTGCAGTCTTTCGACATTAAATTTTTTCCCAGTATTTCTGGTTTGTTGTGCCGTAGTAGATATCCGCATTTTTACCTTGGCTGCAACAAGGAGTCAATGTAAGCCCCTCGGAATGTTCGGACATCCAAAACACTGAATGCGTACCTGTTGGATATCGTAATGTGATCAATTTGGTTGACAGTTCGTTGATCTGGAGACCGCCATGTTCCCTTACGCATATCGATTTGAGGGAACCTTGTGCTGGCTATAGTGGAATTTCGTTCCGTAGCGAAGTCAATTAGCATAAGTCCGTTACCAGACGTGTTGTCGTGAATTCTATATTTTCCGACAATACTGCTAAAAATGTCTTCTCTTCCTACCATTGCGTTAAAATCTACCAGCACGATTTTAACATCGGACTTTGGTAGTCGCTCATAGGTTTTGTCAAGGTGCTCGTAGAAGCAGTCCTTAGTTATATCATCTTATTCCTCCTTCGGAGCATGAGCGTATATAGGGCTTATGTTGGCGAATTTGGCCTCGATGTGGATTGTTACAACGCGTTCGCTAATGTCTTGGAAACATAAGACTTCTTGCCTAAGTCTGGCACTTATAACAAATCCGCATCCGAATAGTCGCTGTTTCAGCTCACTATAACACGGTCCATAAAAGATGTCACGAATTTCATCCTCTTTTTGCCAAGCCGATCCCATCGTATTTCCTGGATGGCAGTAATGTCTGTTTTGTAGCAGTTTAAGGCCTCCGCTAGTTGTTCGCCTGCAGTACTCCTGAGAGCATTAATCTCACATTCCAGGTGCAGATACGAACGTCGTTGTCCTTTTTTGTTTAGCAGGGTCGTCAACAATAATATCAGTCCTTTCCGAGGCTATTGGTTGCTTCGTAACAATGGTTTTTTCAATAAGTCGGTAGTTAATCCAAAGCACAACTCCCAACCTGGAGGGCCAGTTCCAATTTATTAGATACCCCTAAGACACTAGGCCATCAGTATCCACTACAGGTCTGAGCGCTGCCGTTGACCTTTCGGTTCATCCGCCACCATTTCTGCTTAAGGTGCTTGACTTACCTATGAAATAGCTAGATAACCTGATGTCCGAATAGGTCGAAGCATAGATAACCTGATGTCCGTGTAAGTCGAAGCAGCTCATCTAGGTTCGCCTGAGACGGCAGACCGGGTATTCGTTCAGCGCCATTCTAACCAGGGTGGTTATAGTGTTGCTGTTTTACGTCTTGTTATCAACACTCGCACTTATCGTTTAGCAAGTCAAATCCGGTTGGATACGACCAGTACCTGATGTTTACCACTTGGAGGTAAAAAATAAGCACATTTAATGTGTAGTCAGAGTTGCAAGCACTGGGCATTGTTGCCAAATTTAAGCCAATCAGAGTCTACCCTCGTTCTACAACACCCAACCATCCGGGTCAGCTAATGCCTTTAATAAAAATTTCTGTAGCCCTTCTTTATAAACTCGATTTTTCATATTCGATATCCATCAATACCATTCAACTTGTCGATATAGTTTACAGGGGATACTGACAATAAATATATAAATCGATCTTTTTGGGAAGAATAATGTGTGTGAGGGTTTTGTTTAAAACTGCTGTTGCAGTGTTCAAGCATCTATATTTTACAACAATTGCAATGTCATCAGCGTATGCAAATGAAGTACTTCTTTGAAATACTCTTAAAAGTTCATTGGTGAAGGGAATGAATAAGATTGGTCCCAATTTCGAGCCTTGTGGTACCCCAAACTCAGTGGTTGTTTCTTTACTTATTTCATTCCCTACTTTCACCTTCATAGTTCTTTCTGAAAGGTAATTCGTTATCCATTTAGCTAAAGCCCCTCTAACTCCAATTCTATATATGCTTTCTATTACCTTTTTATGGTTAAGTGTTAAAGGCTTTACTGAAGTCTATAAACATAACTAGCACATGATGGTTTTTATTTAGGCTAGTAGTCACTGCATTCGAAAGCTCACCCAGCAAACTTCCAGTACTCTTACCTTTTTGGAAACCGTACTGATTTTTTTTTGGATTATTTTGTGTTTTTTAATGAATTTGGTTAATCGCGTTACTACAATTTCCTCCAAACATTTTTCTACAATTGGCAAAATTGCAAGCGGTCTATAAATTCCATTATCTTTTTTAGATCCGCCTTTGTATACAGGTCGGATTAAGGAAGTTTTAAGTACCTTTGGGATTGAGCCTTCAATTATGCTTCGATTAATGATCATTGTGATTACAGGTGCTAGATATACAGCATTCATTTTAAGGTCCATTGGTCTAATGTTGTATGCTCCTGGTCGCTTTGTGGTATTTAAACTACTCAGCATCCGAAAAAACTTCAGAAACGCTTGCTTCTTCCATATATATAGAGGATGCAAAGTACATATTCACGTGATTAGACTGACAGAATTGCGTAACCCATTTTTTTCGAATTCTCCATCACGAAAGTTAGATTTGAATGAAGCCACTAGTTAGATTTATTTATATTAAGCCAAGCTATAGAAGCAAATAAAAATCGTGTAGCTGTAGATGGCTTAGCGAAGTTTAACAGCAGAGGCATCTGGCTTTCCAAAAAGTGTTCGGACTTTTAAAAACCCACGTCAAGTTTGGCTCCTATATTAAATTTTGTATTTAAAATCAAAAATCCGTCTTCCTTTTTTGTAAAAATCCTAGCGAATTTCCTCCAACGAATACAGCTTTTACGATTCTAATTCTAAGACTTCGTTGACAGTAACCCCCCAATTTAAACCCAAAACCATATCGAATTTACAATCATAAAATCGTCAAATTGTAAAATGTATCAATCCCTTCCTATACTGTACAACTTTTGTCCTAAATAACCATCAAAGACAACATAAAGCAATCATCACAACTTTTCATGCATAAATTTCATTCGTTATACGCTGCCTAGATATACCAATTAAACCCCGCGTTTTATAGTCTCATAACAGCAAAGTGCCTCATTTGTAGGCTTTATGTTCGTTTATCCCACCGAATTTCGGCTAATTTCCCGTTTTCAATTGATTTTACAACTTTTTCGCAACGGATACAAATTTTACATCTAAACTTTCCTAATGTAAGTTAATTGCAAGCGCACGCTTACTGGCGAACAAAGTCATGATCATGACCATTCGAATCTACTAAAAATGAACACCGAAATCCCAACGCAAAGTTTCGTCTTCTGAGTTTTGAGTTGGCAAATCTAATCTTCCGAAGTCATTAGATTTAAATGCGGCGAAGCTTTAACAAAAAACGGTACAGGACCCATGGAAGTGTACAATCGAGCGGAGATGGTAATTGGCTAATCGGTTTCCGGGCATCTGTTTACGCGATTTTATTACGTTACCAAAATTAGATAAATGTGGCTTTACGGTTATAGGAGATATCAATGGTCGGCGTGTGTGTTAGTAAAAAAAAAATTAGTCTATAGACCTTCTTCCCATAGGACTACGTCTGCACAAGGATAAAGCATCGGTATGTGATTTTTTGAATTATTGGAAAAGTTCGTAACCTTAACTTAATAGCCTAACAGGTGGCGGAATTCTTGTCAAACAATTTGTTTCAGGTATAATATGATGAATGTGACAGGAGAGAGGGATAAAAAAAGGAATGGAAAGCTTAAAATACTTTGGCAATTTGTTTTCTTTGAAAGACAAGTAGTCTTGTGTGAAATAAGGTTTGGAATTATATCATGTCCTTGTCCTTTTCGGGGGTTGTCTGGAATCAAATTATTATTGGATTATTTTTTTAAAAAAATATGTTTTATGGAGTTGATAGACATTTCTGATGTTGCTTATGGTTGCTATTGTGGGGTAGGTTTTATTATGCGTTGTATGTATGTGTCTTGATATCTTAAATTCATATTGGAAAGTCTAAGCACTTAATATGCATATGCGATTTTATTATCATTTTAACTGGGTCATAGATGCGAGGGCTACTTAAGATAGAAAAGTGACATGTGACGTGACAGCAATTCATCAATTGAGTGGGTGCAGTGGCATAGTGGTTGGACTACTTAGCAATGTTCCCTGGTTCAAATCCCGAGAGGCTGTTTTTTTCCTCTGCAATAGATCCTGAGCAAGTTAGATAAGGTTAGGTTAGGTTTTATGGACTATGATGCTCTGATTATGCGTCAAAATCGAGTAGACATGGACAAGGGAAGATAAAGAACGGTCAACTTAAATTTATGACATTGCAATAGACAAGTTGCATGCATACAGAACTTTGGATGGCCAAATATTCCGAGGGGCTAACAAAGACTCGTACCACTTGTAAAGCCAGAATGCGCATATCCACCACGCAAAGACGAATGAAAAAATACCGGATTTTCGGAAAAAAAAACTTGCACTATCGAGGATATAAAGAGTTGCCGCAACAGGAATGATATTAGCCACTTACTCACTTAAGTGGCGCTACAGTCCGGAATGAACCTGGGCCTTAACCTTAATTCCGCCCGGTTCTTTAGTTGAGGTGTGTTTCTACTGAGTCCGACGTCTGTCTGAGAATCGAAGACTCTGCGAGACGGATTATTGGTTTCCATTCGTTCTACATGTCCTAGCCATCGCAAACGTCCAATGCGGAGTTTTTTGATTATAGGCATGTCGCTGTACAGCTGGTATAGTTCCTGGTAAATTTTCGTTTCCATAGCCCGTAAGCGATCGAAGATTTTTCGCATCGACCAAAGATTTCTTCATCCGCTTTTGATACGGTCCATGCTTCAGCGCCGTAGAGCAGGACTGGGATGATCAGGGTCTTATATAGGATATCCTTAGTATTTCGAGTGACGGCGTTGCTATCAAATTGCCTTCTTAGCCTGAAGAAACAGCGGTTGGCAAGAGAAATTCTTCGTTTGATTTCGAGATGAACGAGATGCTGTTGTCAGAATTAATAGCGGAGCCGATGTAGGCAAAGTCCCGTACTATCTGAAAGTTATATTTGTCAATGGTGACGTTCTGTCCAATTCGTAGATATTGTGTGTCCTTTCGTGGTGACAGCTAAACTAAGTCTTACCCTCGCTTACTGCTGAACCCATTTTTACAGCTTCCTTCTCTATACTAGCAAACGTGGCTATGACACCACGTTGAGTCCTATCAATGATGTCAACATCGTCGGCGTATGCTAGTAGTCGCACCGATTTTTGGGAAAATTGTGCCTCTGGTGTTGGGTCGGGAGTTTTGCACAATCCTCTCAAGAAACCAGTTGAAGAAGTCACGTGGCAAGCGCATCGCCTTGCCTAAATCCTTTTTAACTTTCTCTTACAAAGAGAAAGATATTGTTTTCGTGAAAATTTTCGACCTCGAGATTTTGATTGATTCTAATATTACGATGATAGCGGAGCCTAAAAAAGTGTTTTTTGGAATTCCGTCCGTCGGTCCGTCGGTCCGTCGGTCCGTCGGTCCGTCTGTCCGTAATGGTCTCCCCAGCCTAAACGGCTTGGCCGATTTTCTTCAAACTTCGTATCCAAGCTTGTTTTGGTCATAATTCTAGGCCATTTTTTTTGTTTGCTTTTAGCCATGTTAATAACGGTACCTGCCATACAAAAATTACACATAACCTCAATTTTCTCGAAAACGGCTCTAACGATTTTGATTAAACTTTATATATACTATAAGCATATTAGTTCCAACAAAACTGCATACCCAGTTTTTGCGAGAAAATCCATATAACGGATTTTGTCATATAGGCCATATAAAGAAAATTGTTGATTTCTCGCAAACTGCTATGTCAAATTGAATGAAATTTAATACATATGCTACTATTATAGTTATAAACAATTCCACATAATTAGTTTTAGTCCAACTATCACTTAACGGAATTTTCAGTTTTGGCCTATAACGAAAAATAATTATTTTTCACATAGACACCGATTCTTTCAAATTTCGGTGTAAACGTTCGTATAATCACATTTCGACATTATTTATATCATTTTAAGCATTAATAATCAAAATGCGTACTATTTGCTCCCACGTCTAACTCGCTGTAAAAGAGAAAGTTGCGTACGACCCAGTCGTGCACCCACCACTCGTTTTGTTATCGAATGTGTCGGTGAGGTCGTTTCCGACCCTGATGGTGCAGCGAGAATTCTCCATCGTCATCCTACACAAACGGACGAGTTTGGGCGGTATACCAAAACTAAACATGGCTCTGTATAGTTCGTCTCTAAAAATGCTGTCGTATGCGGCTTTGAAATCGATAAATAGGTGGCGAGTATCGATTTGGACTACTTGGGTTATTTCCAGGATCTGCCGAAGTGTGAAAATTTGTGTGGACTTACCAGGCCTAAAACCACACTGATAAGGGCCGAGCAGATTGTTGGTAACGATTTCAGGCGTCCACGGTTCTCCAGATTGGGGGTTGTGCTCTGGGTTAACTACCCACCCAAAAACCATTGTTACGAAGCAACCAATAGCCTCGGCAAGGACTGATATTATTGTTGATGGCCCTGCTAATCGAAAAGAGAACAACGACGTTCTTGTCTGTACCTGGAAGGTGAGATCATTAAACAGGATAGGTGCAGGCGAACAAATAGCGGAAGCCCTAAACTGCTACAAAGCAGACATTACTGCCATCTACGAAATACAATGGGATGGGCCGGGCAAAAAGAAGATGAAAAACTGTGACATCTACTATGGACCGTGTTAAAGTGAGCAGAAACAGCGACTATTCGGATGCGGATTTGTTATAAGCGCCATACTTAGGCAATTTTGTCGACAGTCAAGCCGCTATTAAGGCGATTATTTCGGTATCGACGTCATCAAAACTAGTACTTCAATGCCAAAACGAACTGGCCTCCATTGGGAGTCGATACAGTATCACTCTCATATGGGTTCCAGGTCACAGTGACATAGATGGGAATGAACAAGCTGATGCCCTAGCCAGGTTGGGCTCGTCCCTTCCCAGCTCACGTGCAATCGGCATTCTCACTCCTTTAAAAACTATCATGAATAATATCAACACACACTCTCTTAAAACAGCAGAACATAGGTGGCGTAACCTCAGTGGGTGCGCCATTTCAAAAGATATGTGGCCTCGCTACAACAAGACTAAAACACGGGACCTCTTAAGCAGATCCCGTAAGGAAGTCTCCTGGAAGACACTGGCCCTTGGTGACCATGCTGTTAGAATGGGTATACCCCACAACACCAACTGTCGCAGTTGCAAGGAGGTGGGGGAGAAGGAAACTTTAACTCACTTTCTGTGCAAATGCCCGGCTCTGTCAAGAGCAAGACAACGAACCTTAGGCAAACCTTTCTTTGACAATATCCGCGACCTCTCTGATAAACACATCAAAGAACTAATCGCCTTCCTAAATGCCACTGGTTGGATTAAGTACACGCCAACTAACAACAAGACATCACATTTGACCGCACGAGTTTTTTTGGCATGAAAACGGCGCACCTCAGCGCTAATTGTGTTTCGTCTTGTACGAACAGCCAATCTACCTACCTACCTACCTAGGCAAGAAGTCTTATGTTTCCAAGACATTACCGAACGCATTGTAATAATCCGCATCAAGGCCAAATTCGCCAACATAAGCCTAATGCCACTATAGTCAGCACACTATAGCCACAAGATGAGGAATGCCGACAGATGCTCGCAGACAAGAACAAGACCTACAAGGCTAAGTTACAGATGAAGACGAGAGCTGCTATTGAGCTCTATAGGCAAAGAAGAAGGGAAGAACACCGGCTTTTCAGAAAGAAGAAAATAGAGCAAGAAAATCGCCCGATCGAGGATATGGAGAGGTGCCACTCCAGGAACGATGTTCGCAAGTTTTACCAAAGTGAAAAACTTCAAAGCCAAGGATACAAGGCTCGAACAGAATCCTGTCGAGATGAACAAGGAAATATCGTAGTTGATACACAGTCGATGCTGAGGATATGGAAGAACCACTTCTGCAGACTGTTAAACGGCGATGACGAACAACATTTCGCTGTCAGGCAGAACGAATCATTTAATATTGGCAACGACAGCGAAAACTGCCAACTCCAGTGAGGACAGCAATATCTAAACTCAAGCTTAATAAGGCCGGCTGAAGTGATGGCCTTCCCGCTGAGCTTTATAAAGCCGGCGGAGATGACTTGGTAAGTAACATCCACCAATTCATAAGCCAAATCTGGTCGGATGAAAGTATGCCTGAAAAATGGAACCTCAGCATCGTTTGCCCGATCCACAAAAAAGGAGACCCTCTGAACTGCGCCAACCACAGAGGCATAAGTCTCCTCAAAATCAACTACAACATCCTATCTGCCGTAATATGTGAACGCCTGAAACCGTTTACCAACAACCTGATCGGCCCTTATCAGTGTGGTTTTAGGCCAGTAACGTCCACAACCGATCAAATCTTCACACCTTGGCAGATCCTGGAAAAAACCCAAGAAGTCCAAATCGATACCCACCACCTATTTATCGATTTCAAAGCCGCATACGACAGCAACGAACTATTCAGAGCCATGTCTAGTTTTGGTATACCGCCCCAACTCGTCCGTTTGTGTAGGATGACGATATAGAATTCTCGCGAACTAACGGACACATTCGATACCAAAAAAGGGTTTAGGCAAGGCGATGCGCTGTCATGTGACGTCTTCAATTTGATTCTTGAGAGGATTGTGCAAAAACTCCCGAGCCAACACCAGTGGCACGATTTTCCAAAAATCGGTGCAACTACTAGCATATGCCGACGATATTGACATCATTGGTAGGGCTCAACGTGATGTCATAGCCACGTTTGCTAGCATAGAGAAGGAAGCGGCAAAAATGGGTTTAGCAGTAAATGAGGGTAAGACTAAGTATATGCTGTCAACACGAAAGAACACACAACATCGACGAATTGGACAGAACGTCACCATTGGCAGATATATCTTTGAGGTAGTACGGGACTTTGTCTTCCTCGGTTCCGCTATTAACTCTGACAACAACATCTCGTCAAAAATCAAACGAAAAATTACTCTTGCCAACCGCTGTTTCTTCGGGCTAAGAAGGCAATTTAGTAGTAAAGCCCTCACTCGAACTAATAAGGAGATCTGGGACTGGGATGGTCAGAGTCTTGATCATCCCAGTCCTGCTCTATGGCGCTGAAGCATGGACATGGACCGTATCAAAAGCAAATAAAGAAATCCTTGGTCGATTCGAGAGAAAAATTCTTCGAAAAATCTTCGGTCCCGTTTGCGTTGACTGGCTATGTAGACGAAGATTCAACCAAGAACTATACGAGCTGTACAGCGACATACCCCAAGTCAAAAAACTCCGCATTGGATGTTCAAGATGGCTAGGACAATGTAGAACGATTCCCAGCCAGACGTCGGACGCAGTACAGGAAGACCTCGCCTTAAGTGGCGCGCACAAGTAGAAACCGACCTCAACCAACTTGGAGTGCGCAACTGGAGGCAGTTAACTAAGGTCTGGGCTAAATGGAGAGGCATTATGGTTGAGGCTTAGGTTCATCCAGGACTCTAGCGCCACTTAAGTAAGTAAGTAAAGCACGTTTATGGGACATTGTGCATTCATCCCAGGTAATGATTTTGTTTGCTACCAAAACGTTTGCCAGTGCTGAATGTTTTGCTAAAACAAAATGTATGGGAAAGTGAATTTTCTTCATATTTTTTCGGAGGATTTTTCGGGAATTTGTTTGGGTATTTGGCTGGTTCTTGAGAAGCGTAGTAACTAACATCACTTTCTTGTATAAATAGAGAAACAACGAAAATTAAATTTTTCTAATTCTTCAAAATCTTTAAACAGTTTAAGTTTATATTTTCTTCGTTAAATAAAAAAGATATCGTGCTTCTATATATGTATTTCAAAATTAATTTCGTTTATTTTTATCAACATCATTCATGTTTCTGCCCTCTCCTCTCTTCAGTACTCTCTTCAGTACCTCGCCTTAAGTGGCGGTTATAAATAGAAACTGACATCAAGGGACATCGAAGGACTTGTTTTGGCTCACCGCGGACTGTAAAAAGAAAAAGGACACAAATGTAGCAAAAAAGTTGGCCTTTTTCCCCAAAATAGCATACCAATCGTTCATTGCTAATTTTTTAATGATTAAAATCCCATCACAATGCATAATCCTTTGATTAATTACGTGTTCCACAAAAAAATAAAAAAAACATATATATGCACTTATATTCGAAACCCTTTTAAAAGTTTGCACACAATTAAGTCTGATTGTCAAGTTTCAAATGCTTCAGCAATTGAAAAAATAACAACGCTAAACCCCTTTGCTGACTTAAAGAAATTTCGAAAAAGGGACAACCTTTCCATTTGCCTTTGAACGGATTAACCATTTTTCAAAACCCTCATCAAAAGTCCGGAAGTACGATTATTTCTCCTGTCGCAGTAAAAACAATCTATCCTTGCGACAAATTTATTTCTTGCATCTTCTGCCCAAAACAGCACATTCGACCCCGGCAATTCTCCATCTACTCCGTGAACGTAATTTATTGTGCGAATTCTATCCTAGGCTAGCAGAAGCGTTAACCCATCACCAATGGCTTTCAGTTTGCCGCTTTGCTTCATTGAGAACAACAAAAAAGTACCCCGACTCGAGTTCGGATAGGGAATACTATTGCCTCGCCCTTGAGGGGAGCCATTGATGCATACTCAGCTCGAATAGGTACAACAGACGGTCCGTCTAAAAAGTCACCCTTAAAACTAATTTCCTGTGAAATTTCACTGAAACGCAACGTGAAATGAAACGGACTCGTACTCGTAAGTCCTCCTACATGGTCCTCCAGAGCCTACGCACCGAAGGAGATGTACAGAGCCGGATGACTCTGAGTTAATGCTCCTCCACAATGACGATGATGATGATGGTGAGGCACTAAATCAGTCAGTTGAGTTTTGTGTATTTCACGCACATAATGATGGCGCATACCAAGGACCAAGCGAGATCTGTCGTCAAACAATTTATGGGATTCTGCGGTTGGATTGTCAGTCGTAAAATTGAGCCTAATGCTAGACACTGGTGGCTACAACCTACTTGGCCAAAGGAGGCAACCATAATATCCTGGACGACGACAACGAATTTACCTAAAATCAATGAACTGATAAAATTGGAAATAATTTTTGGGAGGGTTCTTATTCATCCTTATCCATGCCGAATTGAATGTCCTTCAACGTTATATTGATGATGCGTTGCGCTTGTGGCGTTGTGGTGTTCATTTCGAAATGGTCTGCGGGAGAGGGTGCGGTATTTTTATTTGCTTGGAATCGGATTGTTATTAATTCATATTTCCTTGCCATTTAATTGATCAAACCAACAGAGGCTTAAAAGGTAAGGCAGGATGCTGCTCCGGCCCGCTGTCCTAGGGTCAAAAGAAGGGCCTGGCCCTCCAATTTGTGGGTTGTGCTTTGGGTTAACTACCCATCCACGGAAAAAAGACTATGTTAAGAAGCAACCAATAGCCTCGGAAAGGACTGATATTATTGTTGACGACCATGCTAAACGAAAAAAGGAAAAGAGACAACGACGAAAACAGGAGAGGTGCAGGCGAACAACTAGCAGAAGCCCTAAACTGCTACAAAGCAGACATTACTGCCATCCAGGAAATACGATGGGATGGGCCGGGCAAAAAGAGGATGAAAAACTGTTGCATCTACTATGGACCGTGTTATAGTGAGCAGAAACAGCGACTATTTGGATGCGGATTTGTTATAAGTGCCAGACTTAGGCAAGAAGTCTTATGTTTTCAAGACATTAGCGAACGCATTGTAACAATCCGCATCAAGGCCAAATTCACCAACATAAGCCTTATATGCGCTCATGCTCTGACGGAGGAAAACGATAATATAACTAAGGATTGCTTCTACGAGCTCGTCGACAAAACCTAGAGCGACTACCAAAGTACGATGTTAAAATCGTGCTGGGAGATTTTAACGCAAAGATAAGAAAAAAAAGACATCTTTAGCAGTGCTGTCGGAAAATAAAGCCTACACGACAACACGTCTGGTAACGGACTTAGGCTAATTGACTTCGCTACGGAACGAAATGCCACTATAGCCAGCACACGGTTTCCTCACCTTGATATCCATAAGGGGACATGGCGGTCTCCAGATCAACGAACAGTCAACCAAATTGATCACATTGCGAGAGGCTGCGACAAGAGGCACGCATCCAGTATTTTGGATGTCCGAACATTCCGAGGGGCTAACATCGACTCGGACCACTACCTTGCTGTAGCCAAGGTAAGGCTGCGGATATCCACCACGCCACAATTAACCAGAAATACTTTAAAAAAAATTTAATGTCGAAAGACTGCAATCGCCGGAGACCGCCAAGACCTTCGCTCAACGCGTATCCCTTAACCTCTCGATTCACACCACACCACCAGCACCTAATGTCGAAGAACAATGGCAACGATGCCAACAAGTCATTAGATCAACCGCAACAGATGTGCTAGGTTTCTCGCGGCCACCAGCAAGAAACCCCTGGTTTGATGAGGAATGCCGACAGATGCTCGCAGCCAAGAACGAGGCCTACAAGGCTAAGCTGCAGGTGAAGACGAGAGCTGCTATTGAGCTCTATAGGCAAAGAAGAAGGGAAGAACATCGGCTTTTCAGAAAGAAGAAAAATGAGCAAGAAAAACGCGCGATCGAGGATATAGAGAAGTGCCACTCCAGGAACTATGTTCGCAAGTTTTACCAAAGTGTAAAAACGTTAAAGCCAAGGATACAAGGCTCGAACAGAATCCTATCGAGGTGAACAAGGAAATATCCTAGTTGAGACACAGTCGATGCTGAGGATATGGAGGATCCACTTCTGCAGACTGTTAAACTCAAGCTTAATAAGGCAGCCGGAAATGGCGGCCTTCCCGCTGCGCTTTATAAAGCTGGCGGAGATGACTTGGTAAGTAACATCCACCAACTCATAAGCAAATCTGGTCGGTTGAAAGCATGCCTGAAGAATGGAACCTCAGCATCGTTTGCACCAACTACAGAGGCATAAGTATACTCAACATCGCTTACAAGATCCTATCTGCCGTAATATGTGAACGCCTGAAACCATTTACCAACAACCTGATCGGCCCTGATAAGTGTGGTTTTAGGCCAGGAAAGTCCATAACCGATCAAATTTTCAAACTTCGACAGATCCTGGAAAAAAACCCAGGAAGTCCAAATCGATACCCACCACCTATTTATCGATTTCAAAGCTGCATACGACAGCATTTATAGAGACGAACTATTCAGAGACATGTCTAGTTTTGGTATACCGGCCAAACTCGTCCGTTTGTGTAGGATGACGATGGAGAATTCTCGCTGCACCATCAGGGTCGGAAACGCCCTCACCGACACATTCGATACCAAAAAAGGATTTAGGCAAGGCGATGCGCTGTCATGTGACTTTTTCAATTTGATTCTTGAGAGGATTTTGCAAAACTCCCGAGCCAACAACAGAGGCACAATATTCCAAAAATCGGTGTAACTACTAGCATACGCCGATGATATTGACATCAATGGTAGGACTCAACGTGATGTCATAGCCACGTTTGTTAGTATAGAGAAGGAAGCGGCAAAAATGGGATTAGCAGTAAATGAGGGTAAGACTAGGTATATGCTGTCAACATGAAAGGACACACAACATCGACGAATTGGACAGAACCTCACCATTGACAGATATAACATTGAGGTTGTACGGGACTTTGTCTACCTCGGCTCCGCTATTAACTCAGACAACAACATCTCGTCAGAAATCAAACGAAGAATTACTCTTGCCAATCGCTATTTCTTCGGGCTAAGAAGGCAATTTAGTAGTAAAGCCCTCACTCGAACTACTTAGGAGATCCTATATAAGACCCCGATCATCCCAGTCCTGCTCTACGGCGCTGAAGCATGAACCGTATCAAAAGCGGATGAAGAAATCCTTGGTCGATTCGACAGAAAATCTTCGGCTTGGAGGTTAAAATTTAAGTTGTTGCTCAAAATGTTTATTAGTACTGCCGAATGTCTCTTCCGCATTTTTCTTTTTTGGATACATACGGCAAATCAAAAGTTTCTGTCGCACAAACGGCTAACCTAAGAGTTATTATATCAACAAATCGAAAAAAGATATTTTTGTGCCAGCATTTTGAAATTCGTTGCTAAAAGTCCGACTATAACTTCGTCCAGATTGAGTTTTTTGTCGATCCAAAATTTGGTTGATTAATTTCGACGTTTTCCTGGGATCACATCCTTTTATGCATGAACGGGTTTTTGCTTTTGACCAAACTTTATTAAGCTGAAACGGTTGTTAGCTTGGGGCATCGGATGGGTTATCTTCATTTGAGTCAGCGGCTTGGCTACAGAATTGACATATTCACTCTTTTTTTTTCTTGATCTGACATTTATTTAACATTTTTCCGAATCTGTTGTATAACCGAGAAGCAATTCCTTTTAACCAAGTACAAGGTGGCGCAAAAGTAATCCTCCTATCAGAAAATGCTATAAATTTTGCGATTGGCCCCTAATGTCAGTTCTGTTTTGACATTTGTGTAGTAAACACATGCGAAATACACGTTAATAAACAATGTTTTTTTTTTCGGTCGGTGACTTTGGCACAACGTGAATTTCGTCGCAGATTTCCTAGCCGTCCAACGCCTACTGGTGAAACACTGCGACGTTTAGCCGCTCGCCTCGAAGAGACTGGCACAACACGAGATGCTGCCAGGCGTGGCAGACCCCGGAGTAGCCGTTCTGCAGAGAATATTGCTGCTGTAGCCGAAGATGTCATGGAAGTGCCGTCGACATCGACCAGACGACGTGCCACGCAAATGGGTATCAGTCGACGGTCTTTACAGCGAATTTTGGTACAAGGTTTGAAGATGTTTCCGTACAAAGTCCAGACGGTGTATCAGCTGTTAGCTGCTGACCGCCAATCGCGTCTAACATACGCTCAAGCCATCCTTAATCACCACCAAGAGGAAGATGATTTTTCATCAAAAATAATCATGAGTGATGAGGCCCATTTCCATCTTAGCGGGTACGTAAATAAGCAAAATTTACGCTTCTGGGGCACTGAAAATCTGCGTGTAACCCACGAAGAGCCATTACACCCGCTCAAAGTTACTGTATGGTGTGCTGTTTTCGCTGGAGGAGTCATCGGACCTTTTTTCTTCGAAGACGTCGCGGGCCAAACGGTTACTGTGAATGGTGAGCGCTACAGAGCAATGATCAACGAGTTCTTTTTGCCGCAACTTGATGAATTGGGATTGGAAAACATGTGGTTCCAACAGGACGGTGCAACGGCACACACTGCACGTGCCACAACCGATATGCTGAAGGATGCATTTCCCGGGCGCCTAATCTCCCGTTTTGGCGATTTGCACTGGCCAGCAAGATCGCCTAATTTGACCGCTCCAGACTTCTTTTTGTGGGGCTTTTTGATGTCAACAAGCCTCAGACTCTTGCAACTCTTAAAGACAATATCCGTCAAGAATGTGAGGACCTATCGCCGGAAGTTTTGGCCAAAGTGATGGAAAATGCCATAAAAAGGGCTCAAATGACAATCAACTGTGGCGGCGCCCATTTACATGACATCATATTCTCGACTTGATGTAAAAAAAATTAAAAGACCAAATAAAAATAATCCACAAGAGAATCAATGTTTTACATTTTTTTTTTAAATTACAGCCAAAAAACATCGGAAGGTTATTTTTGCGCCACGTTGTATAAATAATTACCTAATGACATTGATTCCGCCAGTTAAAATTGAAACTCCTGAAAAGTAATCAATCGATGAACGGTTTTAATACACTCTAAAGAATCCAAAATGAGCGAAAATCTAATTAACAAGGATTGTCCAAACTAATAGCTTTTTTCCCCAAATCCTGTTATTTGTAATGATACTTTACCCTACTCATTCATCAGGGAATAAAGAACACAAGTAACACAAAGTGTTATCCTGTACTAACGACATAGTTTCTCCAATGAACCGAAAAAAGGAATATCACATCCGCGTCCTTTCAATACTAATGTCAGTGATGTAGATAATTGTGGGTGATCAATGGGATTGATTCGATTGTTTTGTTATTTTTCTCTGTTTGTTGTGGTGAAATCAACAGTACCAGTTAATGTAGGTAAGTAAACAAAACACATGATGTATTCACGTAGGTACTTTTGAAATCTGTCCAAAGTCGGCTTTTCCTTTAAATATATTTTTATATAAAAAGAAAAACAAATTATTGCTAATAAGTTAAATGACTAAATGCGATTCTTTGAAGATACACAAACTTCAGTGTTTTACAAATCGGGTTAAAGCCCCCCTATGGTACAGAAGGGTTCTAGCAATATGTTATGTCTTTCGATGATCTTTCCTTCCAGCGGAACTCCACAAAAAATGGTACTTAATAGGAATTCAATACACCCTATCACAAAGGGGTATATTACTTTTGATACATAGTTTGTAACATAGAGAAATAATTTAGCTAGATATACCTCAAAGTATATGGATCTACTCAAAGTCGCAAGCTGAGTCAATCTAGCCATATCCGCCTATACTTACTTACTTAAGTGGCGCTACAGTCCGGGATGAACCTGGGCCTCAACCAACATGCCTCTCCAATTAGCCCGGTCCTTAGCTAACTGCCTCCAGTTGCGCACTCCAAGTTGGTTGAGGCCGGTTACTACTTGTGCGTGCCACTTAAGGCGAGGTCTTCCTCTACAGCGTCCGACGTCTGGCTGGGAATCGAAGACTCTGCGAGCCGGAGTATTGGTGTCCATTCGTTCTACATGTCCTAGCCATCTTAAACGTCCAATGCGGAGATTTCGACTAGGGGTATGTCGCTGTACAGCTCGTATAGTTCGTAGTTGAATCTTCGTCTCCACAGCCCGTCAACGCAAACGGGACCGAAGATTTTTCAAAGATTTTTCTCTCGAATCGACCAAGGATTTCTTCATCCGCTTTTGATACGGTCCATGCTTCAGCGTCGTAGAGCAGGACTGGGATGATCGGAGTCTTATATAGGATCTCCTTAGTTGTTCGAGTGAGGGTTTTTCTACTAAATTGCCTTCTTAGCACGAAGAAACAGCGGTTGGCAAGAGTAATTTTTCGTTTGATTTCTGAGGAGATGTTGTTGTCAGAGTGAATAGCGGAGCCGAGGTACACAAAGTCCCGTAGTGACGTTCCGTCAAATTCGTCGATGTTGTGTGTCCTTTCGTGTTGACAGCATATACTTTGTCTTCCCTCATTTACTGTTAAACCCATTTTTGCCGCTTCCTTCTCTATACTAGCAAACGTGGCTATGACATCACGTTGAGTCCTACCAATGATGTCAATATCGTCGGCGTTTGCTAGTACTAGTTGCACCGAGTTTTGGAAAATTGTGCCTCTGGTGTTGGCTCGGGAGTTTTGCACAATCCTCTCAAGAATCAAACTGAAAAAGTCACATGACAGCGCATCGTCTTTCCTAAATCCTTTTTTGGTATCGAATGTGTCGGTGAGGTCGTTTTCGATCCTAGTGGAGTAGCGAGAATTCACAATTGTCATCACACAGACGGACGAGTTTGGGCGGTATACCAAAATTATTTCGTCTCTACAAATACTGTCGTATTCGGCTTTGATATCGATAAATAGGTGGTGGGTATCGATTTGGACTTCATCGGTTTTTTACAGGATCTGCCGAAGTGTGAAAAATTGATCAGTTGTGGACTTTCCTGGCCTACAACCACACTGATAAGGGCCGATCAGGTTTTTGGTTAACAGTTTCAGGCGTTTTTACGCCAGATAGGATCTTGTAGGCGATATTGGGTAGACTTATACCTCTGTAGTTGGCGGAGTTCAGAGGGTCTCCTTTTTTGAGGATCGGGCAACGACGCTGAAGTTCCATTTTTTAGGTGTACTTTCATCCCACTAGATTTGACTTATGATTTGGTGGATGTTATACTTACCATGTCATCTCCGCAGTCTTTGTAAAGCTCAGCGGGAAGACCGTCATTTCTGACAGCCTTATTAAGACTTAGTTTAGATATTGCTATCCTCACTTTACTTAAGTCGGGTGGTTGACAGTTTTCGCTGTCGTTGCCAATATTAAATGGTTCGTTCTGCCTGACAGCGGAATGTTGTTCGTCATCGCCGTTTAACAGTCTGCAGAAGTGGTTCTTTCATATCCTCAGCATCGACTGTGTCTCAACTACGATATGTCCTTGTTCATCTCGACAGGATTCTGTTCGAGTCGTGTATCCTTGGCTTTGACGTTTTACACTTTGGTAAAACTTGCGAACATTGTTCCTGGAGTGGCACCTCTCTATGTCCTCAATCGCGGGCTTTTCTTGCTCTTTTTTCTTCTTTCTGAAAAGCCGATGTTCTTCCCTTCTTCTCTGCCTATAGAGCTCAATGGCAGCTCTCGTCTTCACCTGCAGCTTACCCTTGTAGGCCTCGTTCTTGGCTACGAGTATTTCGGCATTCCTCATCAAACTAGGAATGATCTAATGGCTTGTTGGCATCGTTGACATTGTTCTTCGACATTAGATGCTGGTGGTATGGTGTGAATCGAGAGGTTAAGGGATACGGGTTGCTCGAAGGCCTTGGCGGTCTCTTGCGATTGCAGTCTTTCGATATTCAATGTTTTCACAGTATTTCTGGTTTGTTGTGGCATGGTGTATATCCGCTGCAACATGGTAGTGGTCTGAGTCCGTGTTAGCCCCTCGGAACGTTCGGACATCCAAAATACTGGATGCGTGCCTCTTGTCGCAGCCTCTCGCAATGTGATCAATTTGGTTGACTGTTCGTTGATCTGGAGACCGCCATGTACCTTATGGATATGGAGGTGAGGAAACCGTGTGCTGCCTATAGTGGCATTTCGTTCCGTAGCGAAGTCAATTAGCCTAATTCCGTTACCAGACGTGTTGTCGTGTAGGCTATGTTTTCCAACAATACTGAAAGAGATGTATTTTTTTCATACCTTTGCGTTAAAATCTCCCAGCACGATTTTTAAATCGTATTTCGGTAGTCGCTCATAGGTTTTGTCGAGGAGGTCGTAGAAGCAATCCTAAGTTATATCTTTTTCCTCCTTCGGAGCATGAGCGCATATAAGGCTTATGTTGACGAATTTGGCCTTGATGCGGATTGTTACAATGCGTTCGCTAATGTCTTGGAAAAATAAGACTTCTTGCCTAACTGTGGCACTTATAACAAATCCGTATCCGAATAGTCGCTGTTTCTGCTCACTATAACATGGTCCATAGTAGATGTCACAGTTTTTCATCCTCTATTTGCCCGGTCCATCTCATCGTATTTTTCGGATGGCAGTAATGTCTGCTTTGTAGGAGTTTAGGAGTTTAGGAGTAGGAGTTTAAATGGATGACTCAAGTTACTCAGAACAGTATCTACTTTAATGACGCTAAATATGTAAAAAAAGTAACCGACAACTTGGGATGGTTTTTTTTAAATATTGCAACTATCTTCAAATTCCAACAAAAATTCGCAAATTTACAATAAAATAATAAAAAAAGATCCTGACTACGAAAAGTCATTAAATCACATTCACATCTCATACCTACACATTAAAATGTGATATTTAGTTTTTCCTGTTCATTATTTTTGTTTAATTTTCAATAGGATACAATTTTTTGTTTTCTTTTATTTAAATTACATTAAAAACCAATTTCAATATTATAATCACTTTAATATTGCACTTATAGCACTTACCATAACCCCATAAAGGTTCATGTCTGTACAATGTGCACACAAACATCAAAATGAAAACATTCCACGCCAGTATCAACAGAATTTTAATGACAATTACAATTATTTGTATTATTATGCAGGACACATTTAAAAAGGACGTCGCGTCGGTGGATCGCTCCGCCCACCTCCAATCGTCCCCGCGTGGAATTGCTCTTCAACTCGAGGTCGCCTGCCCCCAAGGACATCTTAATTAACTTCACATACTCGTGTGTGAGAGGACAGAGAGAGAGAGAGAGAGAGATAGTAAAGTGAAAATATCGGACCACGGAAATGGTGAAAAGGCATACAATAACACGTCCCTCCTGTCTGCTCCGCTCCAGTGAAATACATTCCCCTGGGCGGGCTTGATAAGGGCAAACATTTCAACAATGCAATATTTGTAATAATAACATTAACCTCAGAGGAGATAGTCGTCAGTAATTTTATATGGAATTGTAAATAATCAAGCAATCGGATCCTGGACACATTCACACTTGTGCTGCTGTGGAATTGAAGTGGCGCGATGCGCCGCAGGGGCATCGCGGCACACATTAGTTATGGGCGCCACTCAATGCGCCAATATTGTGGACAAATAACTGTAAATATTTGCATTTAATTAGTCGCCTATATGTGCCAGCTACACAACTTTTTATCAAAACCAACATTTCAATAGGCCGCCGACAATGTGATAGGACGCATGGGGGCAATCGACAGAGTACGGTCTGATAAATTGGTAAATACGTTCGTCAGATTTGGGGAAAAGTTATTTCATCGTAGGTGGACACATTCAATTAGTAAATTAACATAAAGTCTACCGGTATAGGTTAGGTAATGTCTGGATCACAATAAATTAGTTTGTTTGAACAACATGGAAGTGGGTCAATTAAATAAATTAAGATACTTTTAAACCTAAGTGGTAAATAAATTGTTTAAGTTCCAAAAAAAATGAGCTGGTCCCATAAAAATGTACACTAAATTAAGGTTAAGGTCCTTTTCCTGAAGTGGGGAAGAACATTTTAAAGCGTTTCTCTGGTTGCGCCATAAATGTTACTAAAAAGAAGATACTCTCCAACTTCTGTCAGCTACTTGTTTACTTACTTAAGTGGCGCTAGAGTCCGTAATAAACCTGAGACTCAACCAACATGTCTCTCCAATTAGCCCTGTTCTTAGCTAACTGCCTCTAGAAGCGCACTTCAATTTGGTTGAGGTCAGCTTCTACGGCACTTAAGACGAGGTCTTCCTCTACTGCGTACGACGCCTGGCTAGGAATCTATCATCTCTAGATTATTTTTTTTGCTGACATTAACAAAAAAGCATTATATCGCCGGTTACTTAGGTGTACCTAGAAAGTAGGGTGGTACAGCATAAATTTGATGTTTACTCCTTAGCGGGAGGGGTGATGACAATATACACAATACAATCGCTCCACATGATGTTAGTAGAATTAACAAAACATATCCCCACAAGTACCTTTGCCACATACACAATATATGGAGGTGGTTTTCAAACAGATAGACCCAGCCGTAACTGGTGAATAGAAGGATTTAAGCCAACGGGATATATCCCTGATAATATTATATTTAAATGCAGTAACCTGATGGTTGGGTGTTGTAGAACGGCGTGGAATGAATACCCGATCTGCCGTCGGACTACAGGGTATCTAGGAATTTCAAGGGTAAGTAAAACCCCTTGAACAGAGATTGTGGCGAATGAACCTAAAAGCGAACGGCAGCGCTCAATCCCGTAGTGGATACTGATGGCCACTTGTCCTAGGGGTGCTTAATAAATTCGAACTGAAAAAAACATTGTTACGAAGCAACCAATAGCCTCGGAAAGGAGTGATATTATTGTTGACGACCCTGGCTAAACGAAAAAAGGACAACGACATTCGTGTCTGCACCTGGAATGTGAGAACATTAAACAGGAGAGGTGCAGGCGAACAACTAGCGGAAGCGCTAAACTGCTACAAAGCAGACATTACTGCCATCCGAAAAATACGATGGGATGGGCCGGGCAAAAAGAGTATGAAAAACTGTGACATCTACTTTGGACCGTGTTATAGTGAGCAGCAACAGCGACTATTCGGAAGCGGATTTGTTATAGGTGCCAGACTTAGGCAAGAAGACTTATGTTTCCAAGATATAAGCGAACGCATTGTAACAATCCGCATCAAGGCCAAATTCGCCAACATAAGCCTTATATGCGCTCATGGTCCGACGGAGGAAAAAGATGGTTCAACTAAGAATTGCTTCTACGAGCACCTTGACAAAACCTTTGAGCGACTACCAAAGTACGATGTTAAAATCGTGCTTGGAGATTTTATGGCAAAGGTAGAAAGAGAAGACATCTTTAGCAGTACTGTCGGAAAATAAAGCCTACACGACAACACGTCTGGTAACGGACTTAGGCTAATTGACTTCGCTAAGGAACGAAATGCCACTATAGCCAGCACACCTAAGGCCTTCGCGCCACGCGTATCCCTTAACTTCTCGATTCACACCATACCACCAGCAACGACGCCAACAAGCTATTAGATCAGCCGCAACTGATGTTCTAGGTTTCTCGCGGACACCAGCAAGAAACCCCTGGTTTGATGAGGAATGCCGACAGATGCTCGCAGCCAAGAACGAGGCCTTCACGGCTAAGCCGCAGGTGAAGACGAGAGCTGCCATTGACCTCTATAGGCAAAGAAGAAGGGAAGAACATCGGCTTTTCAGAAAGAAGAAAAAGAGCAAGAAAAGGATATATAGAGGTGCCACTTCACGAACGATGCTCATAAGTTTTACCAAAGTGCAGAACTTCAAAGCCAAGGATACAAGGCTTGAACAGAATCCTGTCGAGATGAACAAGGAAATGTCGTAGTTGAGACACAGTCGATGCTGATGATATGGAAGAATCACTTCTGCAGACTTTTAAACCTCGATGACGAACAACATTCTGCTGTCAGGCAGAACGAACCATGTAATATTGGCAACGACAGCGAAAACTGTCAACTACCCGACCTAAGTGAAGTGAGAATAGCAATAACCTAACTAAGACTGAATAAGGCTATCGGAAATGACGGCCTTCCCGATGAGCTTCATAAAGCTGGCGGAGATGACTTGGTAAGTAACATTCACCAACTCATAAGCCAAATCTGGTCGGATGAAAGTATATCTGAAGAATCGAACCTCAGCATCGTTTGCCCGATCCAAAAAAGGATACCCTCTGAACTGCACCAAATACAGAGTCATACGTCTCCTAAACATCGCCTACAAGATCATATCTGCCGTAATATGTGAACGCCTGAAACCGTTTACCAACAACCTAATCGGCCCTTATCAGTGTGGTTTTAGTCCAGGAAAGTCCACAACCGATCAAATTTTCACACTTCGGCAGATCCTGGAAAAAAACCCAAGAAGTCCAAATCGATACCCACCACCCTATTTATCGATTTCAAAGCCGCATACGACAGCATTTATAGAGACGAGCTATACAGAGCCATGTCTAGTTTTGGTATACCGTCCAAACTCGTCCGTTTGTGTAGGACGACGATGGAGAATTCTCGCAGGTCCATCAACGTCGGAAACGACCTCTCCGACACTTCCGATACCAAAAATATTGCTCCGCAGGAAGGTGGTCATTTCCGGCAGCCTTGTTAAAAAAGTAGTTAAAAAAATTTACCGTAGAAGTGCTACGAGGTTGAAGTGAAACTGTATCGAAGTTTCTCAAATAACACTAGTCCTTCCTTATCAAACTATTGACTTTTTATACCCTATCTCATAGAGTAAAATAAGTTATTAAACAAAGTTTGTAACATAGAGAAATAATTTAGCTACATATACCTCAAAGTATATTAATTGACTCAGAATCGCTAGCTGAGTCGATTAAGCCATGTCTGTCTGTCCGTCCGTCCGTCTGTACGTCACCGATTTGTACGACTTAAATGTTGAGCTAGTATAATGAATTTTGGTATACTCATCTATTGTGATGTCATACAGTTTATATGGTGGTGTCGTTATTAAAAACTGCAGCCAAACCTTAATGGTTCTTTTATTGACCAGACCGCTCAAATAACTGGACTTGTGAATTTTCTTCTTTTTAATGTGAACATTGATGCAATGATAGTCATCTATATGTCTTGGAAGTTTTTTCACCATTGTATTTACTTCAACTGGAACGTTGAGGATCTGACCATATATTCCATGTCCATGCCGTAATCGTCGTATTTGCATGAATAGAATTCTTGGTGATATAAGTCTTTCTGATACCAAGTCTAGGTGGGGCAAATGATGGGGTATTTGTGGATAAAAGAAGCCATTTTACATTGACAATGTTGGGACAGAGGCGGTGTTGAGTGATCTGAAGCAAGTATTGCAAACTTTCATTTGTTCTCTATTCATAGTCGGTGTAATTGTGTTCTAAATGTCAGCATGCTGAATCGCCGGAACATCCTCTTTAAACCACAATCGATCACAAGTAGAGCAAGGAAAGCCAAAAGAGTTATTCTTAATTTTTTTATCGAAGTCTTTACGAATATTCTCAAATCGAATGAAGTGTTTGTAAGGTAGGCTAGTGCTAACTGTAAATTCCTAGGATGTCATTTCCCCTGATTGACGGTCCTGGGATGTCTTTAGCGACACATATAATATTCAGGGTCGCCGATACATTAAAATCATTGAAGGATTTATCGGCTTGTTCGACTTCCATTGCCAGTGAAGCGTTCGGAAGTTCTTGGGTGATGACAGCCCTCTTCCTTGCCCTATGTTTAAGGATGCCACTGCCACGCCCCCTTTTTAGAAAAACGTAGTTTTTAGCCAAACCGGAAAAAAGTGTCTGAAAAACATATATAGAGAATCTTAATATCTGTATTTGGTCTATACAAAGTTTTTTGTCACGCCCACTTTTTGGGGGGTGTTTTCTATAAAAAAAAATTGTTTGGGTACATTTTTTAAAATATTTGAAAAAAATTTCGATGCAATATCATTAATTATGATAATATGAACATTTCGTCCTTAGACTATTTTAACCCTCGCCCACTATTTGGGGGCGTTTTCCTACAAAAACCATTTTTATACCCTACCCCAACGCAGATGCAATGGAAAAACGTTGGTTTTCTGTCGAACCATTAAAGATTTTGATAAACCGTCTGAACAATATGTGGTGACAACGCCATAAGGCCCACATTTTGGGGATATTATTTTAAGGATGGGATGGGATAGGTTATCCAACGATCCGCACAGCGAATTGTAGCCTTCTCATATGTTTTTTCTTTAATTCGATGTGTTATCTAATTTCAACAACTTTCGGTTCGTATGCAGTTTTTGTTACTTTTACATAAAATACTTTTAGTTCGAGAAAACCAACATGCTTTAGTTCTATGGAACGGCCCTAACTTGTGAAACTAATGTACAACCGCAATAATTCTTCGTCCCTAATTGAGTAATAACTTGTGTCACAAAATTTCAATTAGCACACGAGTTAAACACTTTGGCCTGTCAGTCGCTGTCAGCACGATACACGGTTTGCATTTCACTCATTTCATTTCAACGCACATTATTCATAATTACCCTTTGTCTTACATGTGTTACTCATAAACTCGGGTCAACATAGCAACACCGAGTCCTGCCGCAACACGGCCAGCATATCAACTTCTCTAATGGGTGCAAGAACTAATGTCCACCCCTTGACATAACAAAAAGTTAAATCATCGCCATAAACCACTGTCAACTTTATTTGCATGCTGTCTGTATAACTTCACCCCACTTGTATATATACTTCGTTTGTATGAGAGCAACTGACCAACGCCACATGTCCTATGACCATACATAAGGACACCAGTGTACGTTACGCTTGCAGACGGCTTTTTAGTGCTAAGGCAAACTTGTAAATACATTTTAATGGGAAAATAATTGCCATGTCACGCGATTGCTTCCACCATACAGATAGTTAGGCTATAAGCTGAGCTAAGGATCGTGTGCCTTGTTTAAGTTTATTTAACTTTAAAGACTCGTGACATTGAACCGCTTTTGGTGAAAGTGGGATTACGTATGGATGAAGGGATGTGAAATATTTTCGATGTGGTGATCCCAATTTTCCGTTTAGTTTCATGTGCGCTCCATTGAAGGAACAAGAAGGAACATTCTGACACAATTGATCTGGATATAATTTGGTCCTAATTTTGGTCCAATACTGATGACTCGCTAGGAGTGCTTATAAATCAGCTACTCATATGTAGAATTATTAACACTAATCTTGGCATCTCATCGGCACGTAGATCTGTTAGCTGTGGCATCCCACAAGGGGGCGTTCTGTCTCCTCTTTTCTGGAATCTAGTGGTCAACGAGCCACTAGTTAATCTAGGAAGAGAGGGATGCAAAGTGATTGCTTACGCAAGTGAAGTGACAATAGCTGTATCAGGGAAATACCTTAATATCCTTAGAGATCTATTACAAAATGGCCTCTCTGTACACTCTTATTGATCCGCCAAATGTAGACTCGGCGCGAACCGTCCAAAAACCGAATGAGTCCTTTTCAGCAGGAAATACAAAAGCCCCGTAGATTGCCCCTCACAAACTTAATGAAGTCAGTCTCAAGTTCGCAGATCCAGCCAAATACCTGGTCCTGGTTTTGGATAAGAAACTGAACTAGAAAGCCAACTTCCAAGAACACGTTAAGAAATCCACCGTAGCCTTATACTCTTGTAAAAAGGAAATCGGGAAGAAATGGGGTATGCAACCACATATCTCTATTATTAGACCCATAATTATATAAGGTGTCTTAGTCTGGTGGAAGACTTTCGAAACAGCCTCCAACCGCAACCTATTAGGTAAAGTTCAAAAAGCAACTTGCATATGCATTATCGGAGCTCTTAGAACAACCACCTCCGCAGTCCTTGACGCTATCCTACATTTAGTGCCCCTAGATATCTACGGTAGGCAGACCACAGGTTGTGCAGCTGTAAGACTGAGAGCTTCGCCGCAGTGGACACTCAATCAGGGTGAACATACAATGATTCTGAATCACCTTAACATAACAGAAAACTTCGACCACACCACTACCCAACTCAGTTTTGAGCATTGCTTTAGGACAACCATTCCCAGTCGCCTTGAATGGGAGTCGGATTCGATCGAAACTCAATTCACATCTTCACGGTCTAGAACAGAAACTGGAGTGGGTGCAAGTGTTTTCTCCGAGATGCTTAATCTAAGCATATCCTTTCGCCTTCCCGATCATTGTAGCGTGTTATTGGCTGAAACCATGGCAATCAAAGAAGCCTTGACTTGGGTAAAAAGGAATGTAATATCCACGACAGCCAAGCGGCAATCGAATCCCTGGAAGCATTCTTCTTCAACTCGAAATCAGCCCGCGAATGCCGACTGTCTATTAACGAGATGGCGGAGCATTTCACCATTCACCTCTTTTGGGTGCCGGGCCACAGAGACATACCAGGGAATTGCAAAGCAGAAGAGGTTACCATACAGGACATTTCCCTTGACATTCTACTGCCAGTAGATATGTTAGGTATGTCCCTTGCCTGCTACATGTAAATTACTGATCAAACAGGATGCGATCAAAAAAGACAACCGCAGATAGATAAAAGTTCCTTGCTTTAACCAGAAGCGCTCCATCTGCTTAACAATATTGAACAGATCGAAAATTAGCACCATAATCAGTGTCCTCACATTACACTGTCCTATAGACCTTTATGCAAAAAGACTAGGCATTTTCAGCAGTGACATCTGTAGAAGCTGCTTGGACGAGGAAGAGGAGGAAAGTATTAATTACCTTCTTTGCTCTTGTCTAGCTTTCTCAGAAAATACGAAACTTTATCTGAGCTGGTTAGTATCAGTGTCAGAAACTCTTTCACCGCGATTAATTGCTAGCGTTTCAGCATTTACTGGTAAAGGCAGCGCTAAGTTTACTTACTTACTTAAGTGGCGCTACAGTCCGAGATGAACCTGGGCCTCAACCAACATGCCTCTCCAATTAGCCCGGTCCTCAGCTAACTGCCTCCAGTTGCGCACTCCAAGTTGGTTGAGGTCGGTTTCTACTTGTGCGCGCCACTCAAGGCGAGGTCTTCCTCTACTGCGTCCGACGTTTGGCTGGGAATCGAAGACTCAGCGAGCCGGAGTATTGGTGTCCATTCTTTCTACATGTCCTAGCCATCTTAAACGTCCAATGCGGAGTTTTTTGACTAGGGGTATGTCGCTGTACAGCTCGTATAGTTCGTGGTTGAATCTTCGTCTCCATAGCCCGCCAACGCAAACGGGATCGAAGATTTTTCGAAGAATTTTTCTCTCGAATCGACCAAGGATTTCTTCATCCGCTTTTGATACGGTCCATGCTTCAGCGCCGTGGAGCAGGATTGGGATAATCAGGGTCTTATATAGGATCTCCTTAGTAGTTCGAGTGAGGGCTTTACTACTAAATTGCCTTCTTAGCCCGAAGAAACAGCGATTGGCAAGAGTAATTCTTCGTTTGATTTCTGACGAGATGTTGTTGTCAGAGTTAATAGCGGAGCCGAGGTAGCCAAACTCCCGTACTACCTCAAACTTATATCTGTCAATGGTGACGTTCTGTCCAATTCGTCGATGCTGTGTGGCCTTTCGTGTTGTCAGCATATACTTAGTCTTACCCTCATTTCCTGCTAAACCCATTTTTGCCGCTTCCTTCGCTATACTAGCAAACGTGGCTATGACATCACGTTGAGTCCTACCAATGATGTCAATATCGTCGGCGTATGCTAGTAGTTACACCGATTTTTGGAGAATTGTGCCTCTGCTGTTGGCTCGGGAGTTTTGCACAATCCTCTCAAGAATCAAATTGAAAAAGTCACATGACAGCGCATCGCCTTGCCTAAATCATTTTTTTTATCGAATGTGTCGGTGAGGTCGTTTCCAACCCTAATGGAGCAGCGAGAATTATCCATTGTCATTATACACAGACGGAAGAGTTTGGGCGGTATACCAAAACTAGATCGTCTCTATAAATGCTGTCGTGTGCGGCTTTGAAATCGATAAATAGGTGGTGGGTATCGATTTGGAGTAATTGGGGTTTTTCCAGGATCTGCCGAAGTGTGATAATTTGATCGGTTGTGGAATTTCCTGGCCTAAAACCACACTGATAAGGGCCGATCAGGTTGTTGGTAAACGGTTTCAAGCGTTCACATATTACGGCAGATAGGATCTTGTAAGCGATGTTGAGTAGACTTATGCCTCTGTAGTTGGCGCAGTTCAGAGGGATAGAGCAAACGATGATGAGGTTCCATTCTTCAGGCATATTTTCATCCGACCAGATTTGGATTATGAGTTGGTGGATGTTACTTACCAAGTCATCTCCGCCAGCTTTATAAAGCTCGGCGGGAAGGCCGTCATTTCCGGCGGCCTTATCATGCTTGAGTTTAGATATTGCTATCCTCACTTCACTCAGGTCGGGTGGTTGGCAGTTTTCGCTGTCGGTGCCAATATTGAATGGTTCGTTCTGCCTGACAGCGGAATGTTGTT
This sequence comes from Rhingia campestris, assembly GCA_932526625.1. Classification (NCBI taxonomy): domain Eukaryota; kingdom Metazoa; phylum Arthropoda; class Insecta; order Diptera; family Syrphidae; genus Rhingia; species Rhingia campestris. The sequence continues at coordinate 142,366,168 of OW052183.1, forward strand.
CGTCATCGCCGTTTAACAGTCTGCAGAAGTGGTTCTTCCATATCCTTAGCATCGACTGTGTCTCAACTACAATATTTCCTTGTTCATCTCGACAGGATTCTGTTCGAGCCTTGTATCCTTGGTTTTGTCGTTTTACACTTTGGTAAAACTTGCGAACATTGTTCCTGGAGTGGCACCTCTCTATATCCTCGATCGCGCGCTTTTCTTGCTCTTTTTTCTTCTTTCTGAAAAGCCGATGTTCTTCCCTTCTTTTTTGCCTATAGAGCTCAATGGCAGCTCTCGTCTTCACCTGCAGCTTAGCCTTGTAGTCCTCGTTCTTGGCTGCGAGCATCTGTCGGCATTCCTCATCAAACCAGGGGTTTCGAGCTGGTGGCCGCGGGAAACCTAGCACATCAGTTGCGGCTGATCTAATGGATTATTGGCATCGTTGCCATTGTTCTTCGACATTAGATGCTGGTGGTGTGGTGTGAATCGAGAGGTTAAGTTATACGCATTGCGCGAAGGTCTTGGCGGTTTCTGGCGATTGCAGTCTTTCGACATTAAATTTTTTCACAGTATTTCTGTTTTTTTGTGGCGTGGTGGATATCCGCATCCTTACCTTGGCTACAACAAGGTAGTGGTCCGAGTCGATGTTGGCCCCTCGGAATGTTCGGACATCCAAAATACTGGATGCGTGCCTCTTGTATATCGCAATGTGATCAATTTGGTTGACTGTTCTTTGATCTGGAGACCGCCATGTCCCCTTGTGGATATCGAGGTGAGGAAACCGTGTGCTAGCTATAGCGGCATTTCGTGCCGTAGCGAAGTCAATTAGCCTAAGTCCGTTACCAGACGTGTTGTCGTGTAGGCTATATTTTCCGACAGTACTGCTAAAGATGTCTTCTCTTCCTACCTTTGCGTTAAAATCTCGCAGCAGGATTTTAACATCGTACTTTGGTAGTCGCTCATAGGTTTTGTCGAGGAGCTCGTAGAAGCAATCCTTAGTTATATCAAACTTTTCCTCCGTCGGAGCATGAGCGCATATAAGGCTTATGTTGGCGAATTTGGCCTTGATGCGGATTGTTACAATGCGTTCGCTAATGTCTTGAAAACATAAGACTTCCTTCCTAAGTCTAGCAATTATAACAAATCCGCATCCAAATAGTCGCTGTTTCTGCTCACTATAACACGGTCCATAGTAGATGTCTCAGTTTTTCATCCTCTTTTTGCCCAGCCTATCCCATAGTATTTCCTGGATGGCAGTAATATCTGCTTTGTAGCAGTTTAGGGCTTCCGCTAGTTGTTCTCCTGCACCTCTTCTGTTTAATGTTCGCACATTCCAGGTGCAGATACGAACATCGTTGTCCTTTTTTCGTTAAGCATGGTCGTCAACAATAATATCAGTCCTCTCCGAGGCTATTGGTTGCTTCGTAACACACTCTTTTTTCCGTGGGTGGGTAGTTAACCCAAAGCACAACCCCCAACCAGGCCCTTGTTTTGACCCTAGGACAGCGGGCCGGAAAAAATACCGATGTCAGTAGCCCATTTTGGGATATGAGCGCTGCCGTTGACCCATTGAGGGCTCCTCCGCCACCAACTCTTTTCGAATACCCTGGCCCAGTATTGCAAATCCCTATAGACCTGGTGTTCAAATATGTCGAAGCAGCTCATATAGTGAGTCCACTACCAGTTCGATCAAACTGGAACTGTAGGCGCCACCGTTGACTCCATCTATGGAATTCCTCTGCTGCCATCTGAGAGTGAGTGCCTTAGTGAGAGGACACTCTGTCTCTTTATTATAGATATTATAACGGGAGATGTTTAGAGATGCGTAGATAAATCATCCCTATGTCAAGAGCAGAGTCAATAAACATTAAGCATTATCTCCAGAAGTATTATATCAGAAACGTTTATAAAAAATGCGCAATCAACAAAGATCTATACAGGGAAATGTGTTTTAGTGAATCGTTCCTAAATGTGCGACATGTTTTTTTTAAATTGATTTTATGCACAAGGACTTTTGTTCCTTTTCAAAAATAATTGGAAGACAACCAAATTTGAAGTCACAAATTTGATTTAAAAAAAAAAACTCAATTTTCAAACAGACAGAGAGTTATTTTTAGTATTGCCTGTTGTATACTTAAAACCTTCACCATATCGCTTTTATTCTTGCAATAAGGATCTACATCGATATGCAAATATTACTTACTTCTACCCACTTATATCCTTAAGGTACCCCGGCATACACACTACAAGAGCACTGCACTATCATACCAATAAGATAGTGTATCCATGAGATCGATTTTCAAACAAAACCCATTTAAATGGATCCCTGGCGTACAATAGAATAGTGTAAGGGTAGGAATCGAATAGCTAGGTAACAAGCAAGTTTTGGATTGCATTAGCCCAACGAGTGACAGGTTAACCTTGCTTTATAGACACAGCATTAGGTCAACGCCTGTTTCAATTGTCCTCAACGTATAGTGCGGAGATGTTCAACATCGACGTCTTTAATGGGTAATTGAACACACACGATGACGTTTACCGCTCTGTCTGTCCGTCCGTCTATCTGTTTGCCTGTCACCCACACGAGCTGAATTCGATTTTGTATGTCACATCCCATGGAACATCTTCGTTTGCGACTCAACCTGACTATGGGTGTAGAGGTAACCAATGAAACATTACCACGTTGAGAAGAGTCGGTCGTTTGGTGAGGAAAATCATGTCCCTCACCTCTCAACTGACATGGAAACCAATCGAATGGGAAAGGATGTGAGATCGACCCGACCCGGTAACACTAACAGTCAGATAACAGGAATTCAATCGCAATTTCGTTTGCATGTGGTTCCGTTCCGGCAAAAGGACAATGACGAGCGAATGGCAGCACTCCAGCAGGAATATGTTGCGCACGATTTCCAATCAGAAGGTCAATTGGATTACCTGATTATATCTGATGCAGACGATGTCATGACTTTCGGGTGAACCGTTGATGGTGCAGTGTGCTGTTTAATTCATTTAAGATTCTCCTCGCAAGGAGTGTGTATGTCGATTGCTTATCCTGTGGTGGGTTGCGGAATGGTGTTTATTGCTGGGAATATGTAGGTAGGTTTGCCAAATGAGTTGTTTGTTACGTGTCTGACGTTACCAAAGGAATGTCTGAGACATGAGCGGGTGGCTTATGAAAAGGACTAATTTGGTGTTGTTTCTATAATTGCAGGGATTATTGTGAGTGAGGATGGTTTGACTAGTGATACACCCTGAATATCATATAAAACATGTTTGAACGCTGGATGCATGAATGGGTCGTACATATACTTGCGCATTTCGTGATCGGTTTTAGATTATTTATCGCAGACTTACCGACAGGATAGATGCGTGTTGTAGGGCGAAAGTAGATGTTAAGTACCTTTAACTCGGCAATGCCCAATGAAGTTACTTTAAATTCCTGTAATTGTGCTGATTTATCGTGCAGTGATAACCACTGTATACTGGACTCATCGAAACGAATTTGATTTGCTTAACTTATGAGTTTGACCGTCGTGGTATATCAAGCCACTAGTGCTCAGGTTAAAAAGGGACCTGCAGGTTGGGAATTATGTTTTAGATTATTTACTGAATCCATGCAGCAACTATAAGCCTCGAAATAGAATGATTTTGCTGATAACTATTACTTACTTAAGTGGCGCTACAGTCCGGAATGAACCTGGGCCTCAACCAACATGCCTCTCCAATTAGCCCGGTCCTTAGCTAACTGCCTCCAGTTGCGTACTCCAAGTTGGTTGAGGTCGGTTTCCACTTGTGCGCGCCACTTAAGGCGAGGTCTTCCTCTACTGCGTCCGACGTCTGGCTGGGAATCGAAGACTCTGCGAGCCGGAGTATTGGTGTCCATTCGTTCTACATGTCCTAGCCATCTTAAACGTCCAATGCGGAGTTTTTTGACCAGGGGCATGTCGCTGTACAGCTCGTATAGTTCTTGGTTGAATCTTCGTCTCCATAGCCCGTCAACGCAAACGGGACCGAAGATTTTTCGAAGAATTTTCCTCTCGAATCTACCAAGGATTTCTTCATCCGCTTTTGATACAGTCCATGCTTCAGCGCCGTAGAGCAGGACTGGGATGATCAGGGTCTTATATAGGGTTTCCTTAGTAGTTCGAGTGAGGGCTTTACTACTAAATTGCCTTCTTAGCCCGAAGAAACAGCGGTTGGCAAGAGTAATTCTTCGTTTAATTTCTGACGAGATGTTGTTGTCAGAGCTAATAGCGGAGCCGAGGTAGACAAAGTCCCGTACTACCTCAAAGTTATATCTGTCAATGGTGACGTTCTGTCCAATTCGTCGATGTTGTGAGTCCTTTCGTGATGACAGCATATACTTAGTCTTACCCTCATTTACTGCTAAACCCATTTTCGCCGCTTCCTTCTCTATACTAGCAAACGTGGCTATGACATCACGTTGAGTCCTGCCAATGATGTCAATATCGTCAGCGTATGCTAAAAGTTGCACCGACTTTTGGAAAATTGTGCCTCTGGTGTTGGCTTTGGAGTTTTGCACAATTCTCTCAAGAATCAGATTAAAGAAGTCACATGACAGCGCATCGCCTTGCCTAAATCCTTTTTTGGTATCGAATGTGTCGGTGAGGTCGTTTCCGACCCTGATGGAGCAGCGAGAATTCTCCATCGTCATCCTACACAAACGGACGAGTTTGGGCGGTATACCAAAACTAGACATGGCTCTATACAGTTCGTCTCTATAAATGCTGTCATATGCGGCTTTGAAATCGATGAATAGGTGGTGGGTATCGATTTGGACTTCTTGAGTTTTTTCCAGGATCTGCCGAAGTGTGAAAATTTGATCGGTTGTGGACTTTCCTGGCCTAAAACCACACTGATAAGGGCCAATCAGGTTGTTGGTAAACGGTTTCAGGCGTTCACATATTACGGCAGATAGGATCTTGTAGGCGATGTTGAGGAGACTTATGCCTCTGTAGTTGGCGCAGTTCAGAGGGTCTCCTTTTTTGTGGATCGGGCAAACGATGCTGAGGTTCCATTCTTCAGGCATATTTTCATCCGACCAGATTTGGCTTATGAGTTGGTGGATGTTACTTACCAAGTCATCTCCGCCGGCCTTATAGAGCTCAGCGGGAAGGCCGTCATTTCCGGCAGCCTTATTAAGCTTGAGTTTAGATATTGCTATCCTCACTTCACTCAGTTCGGGTGGTTGGCAGTCTTCGCTGTCGTTGCCAATATTGAATGGTTCGTTCTGCCTGACAGCGGAATGTTGTTCGTCATCGCCGTTTAACAGTCTGCAGAAGTGGTTCTTCCATATCCTCAGCATCGACTGTGTCTCAACTACAATATTTCCTTGTTCATCTCGACAGGATTCTGTTCGAGCCTTGTATCCTTGGCTTTGACGTTTTACACTTTGGTAAAACTTGCGAACATCGTTCCTGGAGTGGCACCTCTCTATATCCTCGATCGCGCGCTTTTCTTGCTCTTTTTTCTTCTTGCTGAAAAGCCGATGTTCTTCCCTTCTTCTTTGCCTATAGAGCTCAATGGCAGCTCTCGTCTTCACCTGCAGCTTAGCCTTGTAGGCCTCGTTCTTGGCTGCGAGCATCTGTCGGCATTCCTCATCAAACCAGGGGTTTCTTGCTGGTGGGCGCGAGAAACCTAGCACTTCAGTTGCGGCTGATCTAATGGCCTGTTGGCATCGTTGCCATTGCTCTTCGACATTCGATGCTGGTGGTATGGTGTTAATCGAGAGGTTAAGGGATACGCGTTGTGCGAAGGTCTTGGCGGTCTCTTGCGATTGCAGTCTTCCGACATTAAATTTTTTCACAGTATTTCTGGATTGTTGTGGCGTGGTGGATATCCGCATTCTTACCTTGGCTGCTACAAGGTAGTGATCCGAGTCGATGTTAGCTCCTCGGAATGTTCGGACATCCAAAATACTGGATGCGTGCCTCTTATCTATCGCAATGTGATCAATTTGGTTGACCGTTCGTTGATCTGGAGACCGCCATGTCCCCTTATGGATATCGAGGTGAGGAAACCGTGTGCTGGCTATAGTGGCATTTCGTTCCGTAGCGAAATCAATTAGCCTAAGTCCGTTACCAGACGTGTTGTCGTGTAGGCTATGTTTTCCGACAATACTTCTAAAGATGTCTTCTCTTCCTACCTTTGCGTTAAAATCTCCCAGCACGATTTTAACATCGTACTTCGGTAGTCGCTCATAGGTTTTGTCGAGGAGCTCGTAGAAGCAATCCTTAGTTGTATCATCTTTTTCTTCCGTCGGAGCGTGAGCGCATATAAGGCTTATGTTGGCGAATTTGGCCTTGATGCGGATTGTTACTATGCGTTCGCTAATGTCTTGGAAACATAAGACTTCTTGCCTAAGTCTGGCACTTATAACAAATCCGCATCCAAATAGTCGCTGTTTCTGCTCACTATAACACGGTCCGTAGTATATGTCACAGTTTTTCATCCTCTTTTTGCCCGGCCCATCCCATCGTATTTCCTGGATGGCAGTAATGTCTGCTTTGTAGCAGTTTAGGGCTTCCGCTAGTTGTTCGCCTGCACCTCTCCTGTTTAATGTTCTCACATTCCAGGTGCAGATACGAACGTCGTTGTCCTTTTTTCGTTTAGCAGGGTCGTCAACAATAAAATCAGTCCTTTCCGAGGCTATTGGTTGCTTCGTAACTATGTTTTTTTTCTGTGGGTGGGTAGTTAACCCAAAGCACAACCCCCAACCTGGAGGGCCAGTTCCAATTTATTAGATACCCCTAGGACACGGGGCCATCAGTATCCACTACGGGATTGAGCGCTGCCGTTGGCCTTTCGGTTCATCCGCCACCATCTCTGTTCAAGGGGCCTGACTAACCCTTGAAATTCCTAGACAACCTGTTGTCCGAATATGTCAGAGCAGCTCATCTAGGTTCGCCTGGGACAGCCGGCCGGGTATTCATCCGTGCCATTCTCACCAGGGTGTTTATAGTGTTGCTGTTTTTCGTCATGTTATCAACACTCGCGCTTATCGTTTAGCAAGTCAAATCCGGTTGGATGAGACCAGTACCCGATGGTTACCACTTGGAGGTAAAGATAAGCACATTTGATGTGTATTTGCTGATAACTATGCTTAACGTAAAAAAGGGACAATGGTCTGTAACTGAAGTGTAAGAACGAACCCTTCACAGAAAAGGTACAGCAACAGCAGTACCGGAAACCCCTTAGTTGCAGGAATTCAGACATTACTGACATCTAGGAAATTAGTGGAAACCAGAGAAGATGAAGAGTAGAAAGTGCTATTTACTACAATCCGTTGATCAATGCGAAGATAACAAGAGCGGAATCGTGTAGTAGTGTTGTCGGAAAACAAATGCATTTAGGCCAATTGACATCGTCATGGAGGTTTTCTTTCCTTTCCTTAGCTCAACATATCATATTATAGGATATGGCGGGATACGGGCTAACAATCAAATTGCTCAGATTGAAGGAAATATATGGAAGTTACGCAATTACTAAAGGGTGACCGGGTATCAATGATACTTTTTGCAGTTGTTATGTTTAAGTTTTTAGTAAGGCTAGCCAGTTCATCATGCATATCGATTCAAAATTCCATCTCAATTGTAAATACGCAACATGGTTACAGTTTGCAAGCAATTCGTTGCAAAAAATTTGGAGCTTGAGTACACTCTTTTGAACCTTAAAATACCGTCCAGATAAAGTAAGGTTTTAAATGAAGAAAGCATAGACGCCGCAGCGTTCAGTACAGACCCAGAAATGTCGAATCGGCATCGATGAGCTGAAGTGGGCATGGCCTGAGAGAATCCGATTTTATTTCTGCGTTTGGATTTGGCCCAACATCAAACATCCTGAGGCAAGAATTTAGGCCGGACGACCATTGCCCAGAGATCCGGATTTAGGGTTAAATCATCTTCCCCGACCCCAATTATTTACTCAGTGGCCATGTAAACAAACAAATTGCAGCTATTCAAGCGAACGCAATCCACAAAGATTGACTGTTTGCTGCTGTTTATGCCGGGCGGGATCATCGGACCTTATTTCACTTGAACAACGTTGTGTTGCATAATTAATTGGAACATCTGTTCTTACTAATAATTTGAAATGTTGTTAATTTTATTGCATTTTTGAAAAGAAAGAAGATACCGTTACCGGGTCTGTATCTTCATAGGTCGATAACATCGATCTGTTCGAGCTGTGGTACGAACAAAATCCCTCTGCATTCAGTACAAGCGACGCAACGCTCGAAGTTGTGAAGTATAAATTTGGCGTCTTTGTCATCTCTAGGCGAGCGTTCATAAATAGGCCGCCGCCATCATGCGACGACTTGAGACCACTCGATTATTATCTCTGGGGCTACATAAAATCCATAGTCTCAGCTAACAACCCAACTACTTTGGACGGGCTCGAGGAGTCATCGAAAATTGGAAAAATTAGAACCTGGTCGGTCACCAGTATGAGGTTGGTCTATTGTGGTCAAAATTCCTGACAGTTTTTCCAACATACTGCTGAAGATGTCCTCTCTTCCAACTTTTGAGTTAAAATTTCTTAGCATCCAACGGGTGGCCAGATTACAAGTTTCTTTTCATAAAATGCAATAAAATGAAAAAAAAATTAAAATTATTAGTAAGAACAAATATTCCCATTAATTATGAAACACAACGTTGTTCAAGGGCCTATCTTGGCTTCGCAGTACAGCGTATTCTGTCACTCCAATTTTCCAAGATCTTGTTGATGGTTTAGGGCTGTATTTAGCTCACGGATTGCTGGGATGCCATGAGTCTTAAATGCTTGAATCATTTCCAGATTGTAAGCATAACTTCGGTCCTTCACAAAAAAAGGTCTAAAAGGGGTCAAATCGCAGCTCGGAATGACATCAGCAAGACGGCAGATAACACCATTTGGGAATTCGGTGCGCAAAATATTGATTGTGGCATCGGCTTTTTTGGCATGGCGCGCCATTCTCAAGAACCAGAGGTTGTCCAAATTCATGTCCTGAATTTCATTAAAAAAAAGTGGTTAATATAGCTCTGTAACGCCCACCGTTGATGGAAACGTTATTCCCAGCCTCACTTTCAAAGAAAAATAGTGCATGATACCATCACTCAACAATCCGCACCAAACTATCACTCTCTGTGAATGCATCGGCTTCTCGACAATAACGTGCGGGTTTTCCAAGTCCCAGATGCGGCAATTATGTTTGTTTACTAAGCCGGCTATATGCAAATGCGCCTCGTCAGAAAATATGATTTTACGTCCAAAATCATTGTCCAATTGAAGCTGCAAAAAATAATTTTGGGCAAGGCGACGAACTGTCATGTGATTAAACATCATTCTTGAAAAGATTGGGCAAGGCTCCCAAGCCAACACCAGAGTCTCAATCTTTCATAAATCAGTGCAACTACTAGCATACGCGCGAGGACTCAACATTATGTCACAACAAGCAAGAATTTTGAATAATTTGCTATTAAATAACCGGATTACCAACACAAAACTGGGTGGTGCTTCGACCGGAAGCCATGATAGTACAGGGAGCCCGCAAGGTGGAGTCCTATCCCCACTTCTCTGGAACTTAGTGGTAGTGATGCCACGTGATTTCCTAAGCGGCTGACGTTGCTATCGCAGTCTCAGGGAAGCACTACACAAACTTTCCAAATGGGTATGCAGTTGTGGTCTGGGTGTCAACCTCGACTAGACTGAACTGGTCCTGTTCAGTAGGAAATAAACAATTCCTCACATTGACCCCACGTCACTATACGGAATCGTACTATAGCCCTCTCAGAAAAAGCAGAGAAAGACTACAAAAGCGACAGTCTTTATTCCTGTAAGAAAGCCGTAGGCATGATATGGGGAATATAACCCCGTATCATGCATTGGCTCTATATCTCGGTTATATGACCGATACTTCTCTATGGAGTAGTAGTATGTAGTATGGTGGACAGCGCTAGAGATAGCTATTTACAGCAAAAACAAAACTAGCCAAGGTGCAAAGAACTCCGTGTCTGTGTCATTAGCACTAGAAATTCTTTTCCACCTATTACCTAGATATTTGCGGCACCTAACTCAGCCATACATCTTAAAGCCATCCAACATTGGTCAAATATACAAACTGGCCACTCAAAAATTCTAAACGAACATACAAATATTCCTGAAAACACCGAATAGAGCCTTACCAGGTTAAACTTTGATAAGCGTCTCAAGGTCACAATCACAGACAGATCGGATTGAACCTGTGAAAAATGATTCGATCCATTTTTATACCGATGGCTCCAAAACTTATCATTCCGTCTTCTTGATCATTGCAGCGTGTTCCAGGAGGAACTCATGGCGACCAATGAATCCTTATCCTGGTTGAAAGAGAATGTTATATCTGCCAAGGATATAAGCATCTTCTAGGACAGCCAAGCGGCCATCACATCACTGGAAAAAAATCTCAAAAAATTCAAAGACAACCCTATAGGTTGCCGCTCATCTTTGCCAGAGATGTCAAAGCAGTTTAAACTTCTGTGTGCGTGGCATAGTTACATTCTGTAAAGCTGATGAACTCAGCAGACATGGGACATTACCAGTTGTACCCGACGCTAGGTATTCCTATTGCTTCATGCAAAAGCTTTCTATCGCAGCATGCTAACAGCAAATCTTTTCGATCGCTAGGCCATACATTAGCACCATCATAGGTGTCATCACTGGACACTGTTTAATAGGCAGGTAAGCAGAAAGAAGACGAGAGCTGTCTTTGAACTCTATAGGCAAAGAAGAAGGGAAGAACACTGGATTTTCCTGAAAAAGGAAAAAGTGCAAGAAAAGCGCGTGATTGAGGATATGGAGAGGTGCCACTTCAGAAACGATGTTTGCAAGTTTTACCAAAGTGTAAAACGTCAAAGCCAAGGAAACAAGGCTCGAACCGAATCCTGTCGTGATGAACAAGGAAGTGATGAACAAAGGAAGTTCAGATACAGTCGATGCTGAGGATATGGAAGAACCACTTCTGCAGACTGTAAAACGGCGATGACGAACAACATTCCGCTGCCAAGCAGAACAAACCATTTAATATTGGCAACAATAGCGAAAACTGCCAACCACCCGACGTGAGGATAGCAATATCCAAACTAAACTTAGCTTAATAAGGTTGCCGAAAATGACGGCATTCCCGCTGAGCTTTATAAACTGGCGTAGATGACTTGGTAAGTAACATCCACCAACTCATAAATCTCACAAATCGGGTCGGATAAAAGTATGCCTGAAGAATGGAACCTCAGAATTGGTTGCCCCATCCACAAAAAAGAAGACCCTCTGAACTGCGCCAACTACAGAGGCATACGTCTCCTAAACAAGATCCTATCTGCCGTAGTATTTGAACGCCTGAAACCGTTTACCAACAAACTGATCGGCCCTTATCAGTGTGCTTTTAGGCCCGGAAAGTCCACAACCAATCAAATTTTCACAATTCGGCAGATCCTGGAAAAACCCAAGAAGTCCAAATCGATACCCACGACATACCATACGACAGCATTTATAGAGACGAACTAGTTTTGGTATACCGCAAACTCGTCCGTCTGTGTATGATGACAATGGATAATTCTCGATGCTCCATCAGGGTCAGAAACGACCTCACCAACACTTTCATTCAAAACGATTTTAGGTAAGGCGATGGGCTGTAACGTGACTTCTTCAATTTGATTCTTGAATGGATTGTGCAGAACTCACGAGCCAACACCAGAGGCACAACTTTCCAAAAATCGGCTCATCATGATATCATAGCCACGTTTGCTAGTATAGTGAAGGAAGCTGCAAAAATGAGCTTAGCAGTTGTTAATGATTGTGTAAACTTAGTATCTGCTGTCAACACTAAAGGAAACACAACATCGACGAGTTGGACAGAACGTCAATATTGACAGATACAACTTTGAGGTTGTACGGGACTTTGTCTACATCAGTTCCGCTATTAACTTTGAGATGTTGTTCATCTCGTCAGAAATCAAACGAAGAATTATTCTTGCCAACCGCTCTTTCTTCGGGATAAGAAGGCAATTTAGTAGTAAAGCCGTCACTCGAACTACTAAGAAGATCCTATATAAGGCCCTGATCATCCCAGTCCTGCTCCATGGCGCTGAAGCATGGACCGTATCAAAAGCGGATGAAGAAATCCTTGGTCGATTCGAGAGAAAAATTCCTCTGCCCCGTTTGCGTTGACGGGCTATGGAGACGAAAATTCAACCACGAATTATACGAGCTGTACAGCGACATACCCCTAGTCAAAAAACTCCAATTTGGACGTTTAAGATGGCTAGGACATGTAGAAGGAATGGACACCAATACTCCGGCCCACAGAGTCTTCGATCCCAGCCAGACGTCGGACGCAATAGAGGTAGACCTCGCCTTAAGTTGCGCTCTCAAGTAGAATCCGACCTCAACCAATTTGGAGTGCGCAACTGGAGGCAGTTAGCTATGGACCGGGCTAATTGGAGAGGCATATTGGTTGAGGACCAGGATCATTCTGGACTGTAGCTCCACTTAAGAAGAAGCAGAAAAAGAAGCAAAGAGGCTATTCTCACTTAAAAAACTTCTGTAGGAGCTGAATGGACGTTTGCAAATACGCGGCCCTATCAAACAAAAGGAAGCTACCTCTTGGAGCTTACTACTTTCAAAATCTCAACGATTTGACAAAAACGAAGTGAAAAGTCTCTTCCGTTTCATTAACAGCTCAGAATGGTTTTTTTCACAGATAACACGGAGAATGGACTATATCCACGTGGTATCACGATGCACCAAAAAAATGATCGAAGTGAACTCGCTGGTAGCCACTCTAACCTAACCTAACTCATGCGAACCCCTGTTCAGGCTAAGAATGCAGTTTAATAGCAGGGCTGCACTACTAAGGAGATCCCATAGCTCTACAATGAAGAATCGGACGCAGTAGAGAAAACACCTGCCTTAAGTGGCGCTCACAAATATAAACCGACAAAACAAACTTGAACTTGAACTGCGCAACTGGAGGCAGTTAGCTAAAGACCGGGCTTATTGATGAGCCATGTTTGTTGAGTCTTGACTTACCCTTTTGTAAATGGTCTTTTATACGAACATGTCGATGTCGTATAATTTTTGATTGGAAACCTTTCCCTAGGTTATTTTGGCCCGAGAGTGGTATTTTATTTCCCACCTATGCTGTGTATATACTGAGCATCCTCTATCCACCACCTGAGGACGCATGAGATGATAAAATACCAACTCCACAAGGAATTTTGAAAAAAGGGCAGACATCTGATTACAAAAAACACATCGATTTGTTTTATAATATGTATCTGATTTTGAGTATAACAAATTTTATTTTTAGAATCGTGCACCCACGATGCTCTTCTATTTGGATCACCACGTAAATTATAAATAATTTATTCAATCCTTTACTGTTTCCAGGATATACTTCAATTTTATATTCTTAACAAACAAATACAAAAAAACCGTTATAATTATGAAGTATCTACCACATTTTGCTTTCATGGAATGTAAATTCCGTAGAATCATCCAACTGTCTTCTTACGAACATACGCGTAGATACACTCTACACATCCATGTATATGTGAGAACATCCGTTCAGGATGTTGTAAATATTTAAATCTGATAAAAAAAAAAACATTAATTGCACTCTTTGCGTCTTCTTTTTACCGTCTCGTCGGCTTTGCCTTGTTTTCGCAGAACTTGAATCTGATTAATTAACCGTCTGAGAAGGCGTTCGTAATTGATGAGGTGTAATAAAATTCTTGAAAAGTGCTGAAAGCGATGACATGACTAATATCGACTTTAGAGTGATTTTACTGTTTTCTAATTAGCTGGCCGTTTTGTGTGTTGGGTAAATAAATGAGCTCAAGATTAAGGCGATCCATTAGATCGCTTCGTAGGATAAGCAATATGAAAAATGACATTTGGCAATGATAAATAACCGGATGGCTTTCAATGTCACTATGTCCTGCTTAACCGCTTCATTTGAAATGAAACATTCAGTTCAAGGAAAGTATCTATATCGCTACATTAAGACAAGAAAAGAACGCACATGTTAGCATCAATTCTGCATCTGTAAAGTCACACAAGCTATGTAAATTTGTCTAACGTTAGTATTGACTGCTGTCGTGAAAAGGAGACAGAACGATGGTATGGTATCCCAGTGCACAACTTCAAGTGCCCTTCAACATCCAAGTGAACACCGTAGTCGTATACATATATTCTATATTAAGTCATTGAAAAATATCACATTTGCACTCACAAAACCACACCACTGCACTGTAGAACGCTGCTTAGACGACACACCGCCTGTCACTGTTACAATGTTTCTGAGCTGGTGTGCGAAGCTTATCAAAATTCCAGAGGCATCCTCCCAAACCCGAAGGACCTGTGCACAATTCTCGGTAGATGTCTCATAATTCATTTAAAATACGAACGGGTGAGTGAGACAGTCGTGTTAATTATTCTAATTGAATCTTGGTGTGTTTCGTCCTGTTTGGCTCCCACTTCATACCGTAACGTCGTCAACGGAAAGCACGCTACAAACACCGCACGGATTGCAAATGAATGGAAATTAGTGTCTCAGTTCGTTTTATTAAAATTGCAAAGTGATTCGCAAAGGCACAAACACTTCAGAGAATTCTATGTTTTATTTTAGGAAAGGTAAGGTACACACGTTTCGACGGTAATGGGATAACATGTGTCACCCATATTCTGAAGTGAAGCTTTAAAATAATGGAACCACAATGGTTAAAGATATATAAATAGACAGAAAGGCACTTTCGACACATAGTGAGCAGAAGCAGCGACTGTTTGGATGCGGATTTGTTATAAGTGCCAGACTTAGGCAAGAAGTCTTATGTTTTCAAGACATTAGCCAACGCATTGTAACAATCCGCATCAAGGCCAAATTCGTCAACATTCGTCATTATATGCGCTCATGCTCCGATGGAGGAAAAAGATGATATAACTAAGGATTGCTTCTACGAGCTCCTCGACAAAACCTATGAGCGACTACCAACGTACGATGTTCAAATCGTGCTGGGAGATTTTAACGCAAAGGCAGGAAGAGAAGACATCTTTAGCAGTACTGTCGAAAAATATAGCCTACACGACAACACGTCTGGTAACGGACTTAAGTTCATTGACTTCGCTACGGAACGAAATGCAACTATAGCCAGCACACGGTTTCCTCACTTCGATATCCATAAAGGGACATGGCGGTCTCCAGATCAACGAACAGTCAACCAAATTGATCACATTGCGATAGCCAGAGGCACGCATCCAGTATTTTGGATGTCCGAACGTTCGAGGGGCTAACATCGACTCGGACCACTACCATTTTGCAGCCAAGGTAAGGATGCGGATATACACCACGCCACAATAAACCAGAAATACTGTGAAAAAATGTAATGTCGAAAGACTGCAATCGCCAGAGACCGCCAAGAGCTTCACGCAACGCGTATCCCTTAACCTCTCGACTCACAACACACCACCAGCATCTTATGTCGAAGAACAATGGCAACGATGCCAACAAGCCATTAGATCAGCCGCAACTGATGTGCTAGGTTTCTCGCGGCCACCAGCAAGAAACCCCTGGTTTGATGAGGAATGCCGACAGATATTCACAGCCAAGAACGAGGCCTACAAGGCTAAGCTGCAGGTGAAGACGAGAGCTACCATTGAGCTCTATAGGCAAAGAAGAAGGAAAGAACATCGACTTTTCAGAAAGAAGAAAAAAGAGCAAGAAAAGCGCGCGATCGAGGATATAGAGAGGTGCCACTCCAGCAACGATGTTCGCAAGTTTTACCAAAGTGTAAAACGTCAAAGCCAGGGATTCAAGGCTCGATCAGAATACTGTCGAGATGAACAAGGAAATATCGTAGTTGAGACACAGTCGATGCTGCGGATATGGAATAACCACTTCTGCAGACTGTTAAACGGCGATGACGAACAACATTCCACTGTCAGGCAGAACGAATAATTTAATATTGGCAACGACAGCGAAAAGTGACAACCACCCGACCTAAGTGAAGTGAGGATAGCAGTATCTAAACTCAAGCTTAATAAGGCCGCCGAAAATGAAGGCCTTCCCGCTGAGCTTTATAAAGCTGGCGGAGATGACTTGGTAAGTAACATTCACCAACTTATAAGCCAAATCTGGTCGGTTGAAACCATGCCTGAAGAACGGAACCACAGCATCGTTTGCCCGATCCACAAAAAAGGAGACCGTCTGAACTGCACCAACTACAGAGGCATAAGTCTACTCAACATCGCCTACAAGATCCTATCTGCGGTATTATGTGAACGCCTGAAACCGTTTACCAACAACCTGATCGGCACTTATCAGTGTGGTTTTAGGTCAGGAAAGTCCACAAAACCCAAGAAGTCCAAATCGATACCCACCACCTGTTTATCGATTTCAAAGCCGCATACGACAGGATTTATAGAGACGAACTATACAGAGCCATGTCTAGTTTTGGTATACCGCCCAAACTCGTCCGTTTGTGTAGGATGACGATGGGGAATTCTCGCTGCACCATCAGGGTCGGAAACGAGCTCACCGACACATTCGATACCAAAAAAGGATTTAGGCAAGGCGATGCGCTGTCATGTGACTTCTTCAATTTGATTCTTGAGGGGATTGTGCAAAACTCCCGAGCCAACACCAGAGGCACAATCTTCCAAATATCGGTGCAACTACTAGCATACGCCGACGAATTTGACATCATTGGTAGGACTCAACGTGATGTCATAGCCACGTTTACTAGTATAGAGAAGGAAGCGGCAAAAATGGGTTTAGCAGTAAATGAGGGTAAGACTAAGTATTGATGTCAACACGAAAGGACACACAACATCGACGAATTGGACAGAACGTCACCATTGACAGATATAACTTTGAGGTAGTACGGGACTTTGTCTACCTCGGCTCCGCTATTAGCTCTGACAACAACATCTCGTCAAAAATTAAACGAAGAATTACTCTTGCCAATCGCTGTTTCTTCGGGCTAAGATGGCACTTTAGTTGTAAAGCCCTCACTCGAACTACTAAGGAGATGCTATATAAGTCCCTTATCATCCCAGACCTGCTCTACGGCGCTGAAGCATGGACCGTATCAAAAGCGGATGAAGAAATCCTTGGTCGATTCGAGAGAAAAATTCTTCGGAAATCTTCGGTCCCGTTTGCGTTGACGGGCTATGGAGACGAAGATTCAACAAAGAACGAAATACGAGCTGGACAGCGACATACCTCTAGTCAACAAACTCCGCATTGGACGTTTAAGATGGCTAGGACATGTAGAACGAATGGACACCAATACTCCGGCTCACAGAGTCTTCGATTCCCAGCCAGACGTCGGACGCAGTAGGCGAGGTCTTCTATTAAATTGCACGCACAAGTAGAAATCGACCTCAACCAACTTGGAGTGCGCAACTGGAGGCAGTTATCTCAGTACCGGACTAATTGGTGAGGAATATTGCTTTCGGCCCAGGTTCATTCCGGACTGTAGCGCCACTTTAGTAAGGAAGTAAGTATTCAGCGTGCGTGTGTACGATGCCGTGACCTATATATTTAGGCTTCTCCAATGATTTATCAGACATCTGAGGGATGAGTGCCAGTGAAAATCATTTGGATGTACCTGGTTTCTGTAATCAAATTATGACTTTCGGTGAAGATATTGATCGCACTAATCACAGTGGAACAAGATTTTCAACAAATGTGGACTAAAGTACTCCAATTCACATTTTAGTGATGGCGTTTCAGAATCGATTGGATTTCTCGATTGAAGAGCAGAAGATAAATGACGCAAATAATCTTAAATTGGGTTCCTCTGCTGCCACCTTTTACTTAATGCCTAAGCCCACGCACCAACACAACATTTTCAAAAACAAAACAGCTTTTAATAGCAATTTAAAATTAGTAACATTTTAATTAAACGCAAACAACATTTTACGGTGATCTCAATTCGCACGTTAGTGTAAATCTCCTTTCGCGACATTCATTGCTCCATTTTCAGCAAATGAGTTGGATTTTAAAATATTTAAAAGCAGACATTGCATCAGTAATAATAATACTTTACGATTTAATGAAATCACTACGACAAAACCTTGTCTTGTATCAAAGTAACGTCACACAACCATCCGCCTAACTAATCTCATTGTAGTGTCCTTCAACCTGATGAAGACGTTGTACAGGGTATTATGTTTTTAAATGCCAATACCTTAAGGGGTGAATCCTGGAAATTTTTCGAGATGATAAAAGTAGTACGTGTAGAAAAGTTCTTTAAAAGATACGGGGAATTTAAATTACGAAGAGAATGTCTTGTTAGCTAAATGGTTTGAAAGTGAAATGTTCATACAAATTTCATAAAATTAAAAAAAAAACAAAACTTAAATATAATCGGGGTAGCCAGCACTCGTTTCCATATGCCCCGAGTGGTCGCCATCTTCATTGAGTCTTTGGGTACATGAACAACATGCATGAAACACTTCCTAATATGCTGGACAAGCCCCCATACCTTATACCTAAAATTTAAATATTTAAAAGTAGGAGGGGACTAAAAATCCGCAAAGTCCTGAGGAAAGGCAGAAACACTTTCCTCACTTAGCCAACAGAATTCGGTTTACTGCTTTTCAGCATCAGTTTTATCGCGATCCGATATTACCGTGCTAAAGCAGAGGAGCTCGAGAGCAATTTCAACGTACCTGTCGCGGAACAGCTGCTTGTCGCTGTGGCGGTAGTATAATACCGGGATACCGTTCATTTCTTGAACTAACCCTGGCGAGTTGATATAAACGAATGCCTCTGCTGGAATAAAGTCAGACATAAGCATTGGGGTAATAAGCCCCAAAGATCAGGCTGTTGTCGCTAGCCATCGCCTTTTAAACGTGCCTTCGAATTACTTTAATAAGGAAATTATTTTTTATTTCCAAAATCAATTACTTCCATAGGCCTTATATAGTGCTTGTGCGCGGAGGTTGAGCATTTTTGCAGTCGAATGTTTGAGTAGACGCCTGTTAAAGTTATTATGCAGTAAAAAGCTTAACCGACTTTATGATGTTATAACCTCTGTTATACCATCTTAGGCCACTTAAGGCAAGGTCTTCCTCTACTGCGTCCGACGTGTGGCTGGGAATCGAAGATTCTGCGAATCGGAGTATTGGTGTCCATTCGTTCTACATGCCCTAGCCATCTTAAACGTCCAATGCGGAGTTTTATTGACCAGGGGTACGTCGCTGTACAGCTCTTATAATTCGTGGTTGAATCTTCGTCTCCATAGGCCGTCAACGCAAACGGGGCAGACGAATTTTTCTCTCGAATCGACAAAGGATTCTTCATCCGCTTTTGATACGGTCCATGCTTCAGTGCCGTAAAGCAGGACTGGGATGATCAGGGTCTTATATAGGATCTCCTTAGTAGATCGAGTGAGGGCTTTACTACTAAATTGCCTTCTTAGCCCAAAGAAAAGCGATTGGCAAGAGTAATTCTTCGTTTGATTTCTGACGAGATGTTGTTGTCAGAGTTAATAGCTGAGCCGAGGTAGAGGGAGTCCCTACCTCAAAGTTATATCTTTCAATGGTGACGTTCTGTCCAATTTGTCGATGTTGTGTGTCCTTTCGTGTTGACAGCATATACTTAGTCTTACCCTCATTTACTGCTAAACCCATTTTTGCCGCTTCCTTCTCTATACTAGCAAACGTGGCTATGACATCACGTTGAGTCCTACCAATGATGTCAATATCGTCGGCGTATGCTAGTAGTTGCACCGATTTTTGGAAAATTTTGCTTCTGGTGTTGGCTCAGGAGTTTTGTACAATCCTCTCAAGAATCAAATTGAAAAAGTCACATGAAAGCGCATCGCCTTGCTTAAATCCGTTTTTGGTATCGAATGTGTCGGTGAGGTCGTTTCCGACCCTGATGGAGCAGCGAGAACTCTCCATCGTCATCCTAAACAAACGGACGAATTTGGGCGGTATACCAAAACTAGACATGGCTCCATATAGTTCGTCTCTATAAATGCTGTCGCATGCGGCTTTGAGATCGATAAATAGGTGGTGGGTATTGATTTGGACTGCTCTCCAGGATCTGCCGAAGTGTGAACATTTGATCGGTTGTGGTCTTTCCTGGCCTAAAACCACACTGATAAGGGCCTATCAGGTTGTTGGTAAACGGTTTCAGGCGTTCACATATTACGGCAGATATGATCTTGTAGGCGATGTTAAGGAGACTGAAGTTGGCGCAGTTCAGAGGGTCTTCTTTTTTGTGGATCGCTTTATAAATCTTAGCGGGGAGGCCGTCTTTTCCGGCGGCCTTATTAAGCTGGAGTTTAGATATTGCTATCCTTACTTCACTTAGTTCGGGTGGTTGGAAGTTTTCGCTGCCGTTGCCAATATTGAATTGTTCGTTCTGCCTGACAATGGAATGTTGTTCGTCATCGCCGTTTACCATTCTGCAGAAGTGGTTCTTCCATATCCTCAGCATTGACTGTGTCTAAACTACGATATTTCCGACAGGATTCTCTTCGAGACTTGTATCCTTGGCTTTGACGTTTTACACTTTGGTA
The DNA here is from genome assembly GCA_932526625.1 of Rhingia campestris. Classification (NCBI taxonomy): domain Eukaryota; kingdom Metazoa; phylum Arthropoda; class Insecta; order Diptera; family Syrphidae; genus Rhingia; species Rhingia campestris. Next base: position 142,386,720 of record OW052183.1, read on the forward strand.
AAACTTGCGAACATCGTTCCTGGACTGGCACCTCTCTATATCCTCGATCGCGCGCTTTTCTTTCTCTTTTTTCTTCTTTCTGAAAAGGTGGTGTTCTTCTCTTCTTCTCTGCCTATAAAGCTCAATGGCAGCTCTTGTCTTCACATGCAGCTTAGCCTTGATGCCTTGTTTTTGGCTACGAATATCTGTCGGCATTCCTCATCAAACCAAGGGTTTCCTGCTGGTGGCTGCGAGAAACCTAGCACATCAGTGGGGGCTGTTCTAATGGCTTGTTGGCATCGTTGCCATTGTTCGAGATGTTAAGGGATACGCGTTGCGCGAAGGCTTTGGCGATAATATTTAATGTACTCGGAGTCTGGTGGTCGGTACAATCTTAAGAAGGAACGGCGACACCGTCTCTCAAACAGCGGTATATTTTCCATGTACGATGGTGCTACATTGAACCACACAGGACAACCGTAAGGGATGATTGGCCTTACAAGGGCCATGTAGCATATCACTTTCACCCTTGAACCAAGTTGACGGCTTTGAAACATTCTCCTTGTCGGAGCAGAAGCCCCCCCCCCCCCCCCCCCTAGCCCTGGCCAGCATATATATTGTTCTTAAAATACAGAAACTTGTCAAGCCAGAGACCATGGTATTTAATTTCACTTCTCACCGCCAACGACAGTCCATGCTGTTTATTGATACACACATTCCAGTTTTTTTCTGGTATCGTTAGAAGCCCTACGCAATAGGGTTCTAAACAGAATTGCTTCGGTTTTTTTTTGGAAATTGATCTTCAATTTCCAATCATCGCAATATCCATTAATGTGATCGAAGTCACAGAGCGCTCAGTATCGCGATGGTTAGCGCAGATGGTCTGGGTTCGATTCCGAGCCGTAGCAACACCTAAATGATTTTTCACTGGCCCTCCTCTCGTGATAATCTGACAAATCATCCGAGTAGTATCAGTTGTCAAGAATAGCTTATCTCAACTTCAAACAGGAGGTCCCGCCATGGTGCAAGATGTACACCCGCACACATGAATGGTTATGAGATGACCTCGATTTTCGTACCTGATCTGAACGCCACTGCGTACGCTATAGCGTGTCTAAGGGTACCTACAAGATCACATTATAAATGTGGAATGCACCGCCCTCTGTTGTAAACCGTTTGCAATTTCAAAGGCTTAACTCGAAATTTCGCTGCCAAATTTGACAACGAACTTCTTTCCCATAAGCATTTCATAAATCATTTATAGCATGGGTTTAGACATGTCCAGTCTAGATAGCTTGTAGAAAAGCCCCTCTAACCAAAACGGTGTCGGAGGCCTTTTTAAAGTCAACCAGGCAGGCCCCTGTGCATTGTTTTTTGGATTTACATCATTGAATGTCGGACAATAGTTTCGAAGCGACATGAATGGTGTCATGCCTCGCTCGAAAACCAAACTAATTTTCGGCCCACTTAAACAGAGCTCTATTGACGATCTTTTCGAATACTTTGCTTACATTCGGCAGAAGGCTTGACCGAAGATTAGCTGGGTTTGTTTGGTCCTTATTCTTTTTGGGAATAGGATGCGCACTGCCGTGTTCCAGTGCACCGGATAATGTGCATTATTCAGTGCATCCACTGCTTCTATGGAAAGGTGTCTAAATACAAAGTTTCGGAAGAAGTTTTTGCCGAAAATGATCCTTCCAAATCGTATGATATATTTGTCGATATCCTCTGTAAATATATTTCTGATGCCTCTTTTACAGTCGTTCCTAACAAGTCTACCAAGCGTCTAAAGCCATGGATTACGTATAGTCTGCTTAAAAAGGTGAAGTATAAAAACAAACTCAGAAAGAAGTGTTTAAAACATACTAGCTGTCAGTATATAAAAAATAAATATAAGAAAATATGTATTGATTTAAAAAAGGAAATTTCTATTTGCCGTGATAGTTATTATAAAAACAAATTCAATCAAGCTGAAGGGAATATAAAAAAATGAATGGCAAATTGGTAACAATATACTTAACAAATCTCAGTGCAAAAAACAACCATCTGCTGTAAATGTTAACGACTGCATGATTTCAGATAAAGTTGGAATTGCTAATGCATTCAATGACTATTTTTCAACGATATCACTTAATCCACAAGCGACTTCTAGTCATTCAAACTGTGCACTTTATAGTCCCTGTAGTAGTGAACCTTCTCAAAGCCAAAGTTTTGTATTTGAGCCTATAACAAGCTTAGAGATTCTTAAAATAATTGGCACTTTAAAAAGCTCAAATTCTCCTGGTTATGATGGTATTTGTAATGTTTATTTAAAAAATATAGCTTGTTTTATAATTGACGTCTTGGCACATATCTTTAACAAAAGTATTTTTTCTGGAGTATTCCCTGATGCACTTAAATGTGCCAACATTCTAACACGTTTTAAGAAAGGCTCAACTAGTGAACTAAGTAACTATAGACATATATCACTCTTACCCTCAATAAGTAAGATTTTTGAAAAAGCCGTAAAAAGTAGAATGGTGAGTTTTTTAACTAGAACAAGTTTTCTTAGTGAGGTTTAGTTTGGATTTCAATGTAATAAATCAACCGCAGATGCCTTGTTACATTTCTGTTCTCAACTATTTGTTAGCCTGGATAGAAAAAAGAATACAGCCGCATTATTTGTTGACATATCAAAAGCCTTTGACACGGTTAACCACGAAATATTGATTGGCAAACTTGAAAGCGCAGGGTTTCGAGGTTTCATATGTGATTGGTTTAGATCTTACTTAAAAGATAGAACCCAAAGAGTGATATTTGGTGATATCAGAAGTGATATAAAGCCAATAGATTTGGGAGATCCACAAGGTTCGGTTTTGGGACCAATCCTTTTCTTGGTTAACATCAATTCGTTGTTCAGCTTGTCCTTTAAAGGTTTATTGACAGCTTTTGCAGATGATGTGGGCTTTACTTATGGTACAGATAGCTGTCTTAATCTTATCTATATATATAAAAATGAAACCCGTTTTCCGTTGTCACGACATAACATGAAAACGGCTTGACCGATTTGGCTGATTTTTTTTTGTAGTTTTCTAATACTCTGTACAAGTTTCCTACGAAAAAAATATTGAGAAAATCTCTCAGGTCAGCTTTGAGAAAATAAATACTACTAACACTAAAATACTATTACGGACCCTAAAACGAAACAGTACCCGGGCGAAGCCGGGCCGGGCAGCTAGTATCTGATATAAATTGGGATCTCAGCTTGTTAAGAGTCTGGTTTGCAGAGCACAAATTGATGATAAGTTCTAAGACTAAGGCAATGTTTTTTAATTTGTCTGGGCAAAAGATTATTGATGGAGATCTCTTTTTCCATGCTACTGAGTGTCAAAAATTTAAACTTTTTAAGTGCACCTGTAATTCTGTGGTTACATCTTCAACTTTCACTGATTCAACGAACTGCAATGATAATTGTTTTAAGATAGAAATTGTTAAAGAATTCAAATATTTGGGATTAATCATTGATTATAGAATGAGTTTTTATAACCATACAGAAAGTCTTAGACAGTATTTCCGATGTATACTTAGAAATGTATACTATTTGCGTAAAGTTTGCTCTTCTCAGCTACTACTTAAGATATATTATGGCATTTTTCACTCGAAATTACAATATGGAATTTCTTGTTGGGGAGGTACATATAATAACAAAATAGAGCCTCTATTAGTATTGCAAAAAAGTGTTCTGAAGAAAATATGTGGCAAACCACGCCTATATCCTAGTTTTCCACTATTTAGGGATTTGAAAATTCTATCAGTACGGCATATGTATTGCTATAATGTTCTAAACATTTTCTTTAGAAGATCTGGTAATCTTAACTTTAGAATAATTGATAACTATAGTATACGTGGTAACTTTTTGAACCGAGTGTCTATACCGGTTTTTCGAACAACTGCATTTCGTAATTTTTATAGTGTTTCTTCGTGTCGTATATTTAATAAACTTCCTCAATCCATCAGAATGCATACATCTCACTCGTTATTTATTAAACATGTAAAATACTGGCTCCTTAGTCTTGATAAATGTTAACTTTAAACTTCCAATTTAACTCATTTTTATATGGATTTTGTTAAATAATAATATTTTAACTTTTTTAATATTTGTTTTTTTAAGGGTCACCCCACCCATTTCTAATTGTTCATCTCAATTTTTTTTTGCTAAGAGTGCCAATAACTCTATTTTTTTATAAAAATATTTTTGTCACTTAAATTAAATAAATAAATAATAACAATAAAAAAAAAAATACTCTCCCGATGACTATTTATTTTTCAATGCTACAAAGATGTCTAGGTGTTAATTTGTTTGCACGAACAGCATCAAACTATTGGCGACTATGCCATTTGAAAGGTTTTCGTCATTGAATACGGCAAAACCGTGCTTCTCAGGTCGCCAAGTTTGGTACGTAGTACGTAGATGTCAGTGTCCAGGAGTTCATTATTTTGCACGAACAGCATCATCGTTTGGCTTTGTCGTTTGATTTATCGTCCTAAAAACTGTGACACTAAGACTGCCTTGTGATTAAGATAAGTCAGACAATGGCCATGTTCCGTATTTCAGATTTAGAAAAATATCTTTAAATGAATAAAATTGTCTTACTTCCAATGTAGCACGGATTCACCCTAACAAATATTTTTACCGTAGTTGAAAGCACCCTGTATATCAACCATCACACTGATGGGACCAGCCAAAGCACAAAGCACACGGGATATAATCCAATTTTTACGTACACGGCGGAACAAGAAAACGTTTGATCTTCATATTTACCTTGTTAAAAGTTTAATTTTCCTTAACTTTATTTGTTCAGCGAATAGGAAAATTGACGCTAGAGGGGAATACATACGAACTATAGCTCTTTTGGGTGGCGCCGCCTTTGCCTACACCAGGAAAGGGTCCGTTAAAAGTGTACCGAATTACGGTATATTACAACATAATTAATAAGATTATGGTCGTCTGTTTAAAATGCAATATAAGAGTGTCACTGAAGTGTGAAATTAGTGGTTGGGTATGGGGCCTTGCTCTCTTCAGTGTAGTGGCTTAAAAATCAGTTAAGCAGGGTAGGGTTTTTCACATTTGGGGGAGGACTCTGTGACTTTTCAGTACGAATTGATTCGTTCCATTGTCGGTTATTACGTAGTCATTACATTATGCGAGGACTTAAGCATTTTACGTGGGACCTTGAAGAGGCTTATTTTTTGGTTAAATGTTTGGACCAAATAGAGCTTGCGTAATAAATTTTAAAGAATTTTCACTCGAGTATGACACTTTGCCACATCAAGGGGATTATTTTGCTCGATTGAATATTTAAATGCCATTCAGAAGGGTAAATGTCATTGGAATAAGGTTTACATAGAAATTTGCATAGTAGCTACATACTTCAGTAATTATATTGAACTAATGTAAGTGAGATAGGTAAATGTTTGTCAATGAGAAGATTTTAAGAAATCAAATTTTTAAGTTGCATGGTTTTTAAGTTTAATTTTTGTTTATTACAATAAACGCTCAATGGAGTAGAAAACGAATTTTAATTGTTCAGCAAGCAAAAGACAGTTAAAACTCCTCATCAAAGTTAAATTAGCTTCGTCGAAAGTGTTAGTTAGGTGCAAACATTTATTTTAAAGGATATCTGGCGAAAAGCTGTCATCTCAGCCAAAACGGGTCTGCCTTGTTAACAAGAAATTATTTGAGCTAAAATTAACAACTGAATAACTTTGCAACGCTGATGAAACGTAGACATATTATAAACTCCTCCCGGATAGGACTTACTTATGTACCATCAGTAACAAAACAAAAACCTGTAAAGAGCAAAACGATTGGTGGGAACTTGACTGGGTAAATACTTGCTCCCTACAAGACGATCGAATTATGAGTATAGGAACTCTTATTACTGAAACTAAAGGAAATCGTTGAAAAATTACATGCGGCAGAAAGTCGCGATTTTTTGAATACTCTGAAAAGCTGATAGTGCTAATTAATCAGCTTCATACAGGTTGAATCATTAACACAAAGCTTGGGGTCTCTATGGCACGAAGATCTGTGAATTGCGGCACCCCACAAGGGGGTGTTTTGTCTCCTCTTCTCTCGAATCTGGTGGTCAATGAGCTTCTAGTTAATCTAGAAAGGGAAGACTGCAAGGTGATTGCCTACGCTGATGACGTGGCAATAGCTGTAACAGGGAAGTACTTTAATATCCTGAAAGAAATTTTACAAAATGGTCTTTCAGTACTATCCAAATAGGCCGCCAAATGTGAACTTGGCGCGAACCTTCAAAAAACCGAACTGGTCCTTTTCAGCAGGAAATACAAAATCCCGCACGTTGATCCTCCAAAACTCAATGGCGTCAGTCTCAAGTTTGTTGAATCAGCCAAATACCTGGGTCTGGTCTTGGACAAGGAACTGAACTGGAAAGCCAACATCCTAGAACGCGTTAAAAAAGCCACCGTAGCCCTATACTCATGTAAAAAGGCTATCGGGAAAAAATGGGGAATGCAACCACATATCAAATTCTGGCTTTACGTGTCTATCGTTAGACCCATACTTCTGTATGGTGTGCTGGTCTGGTGGACTGCTCTTGAAACATCCTCAAACCGCAACCTTCTGAGGAAAGTTCAAAGATCCGCCAGCATCTGTATAAGTGGTGCTCTTAGAACCACCCCATCCGCAGCTCTAGATGCAGCAACTAGTGCCCTTAGACATCTTCGGCAAACAGACCGCAGCTTGTGCAGCTGTGCGACTAAGAGCCTCGTCACAATGGACGCCCAGTCAGGGTGTACACACAGAGATATTAAATCATCTAAACATTACAGAAAACACCGACCACATCACTACCCAACTCAGCTTCGATCGTAACTTCCAGTCCACAATTCCCAGCCGACTTGATTGGGAACAAGACTCGGTTGGATTGGACAACTCGATTCACATCTACACAGTTGGGTCTAAAACTGAAGCGGGGGTAGGTGGAGGTGTCTTCTCCGAGATGCTCAACCTGAGCATATCCTTTCGCCTTCCCAATCATTGTAGCGTTTTCCAGGCGGAAATCTTGGCAATCAAAGAGCCCTATCCTGGCTAATGTGTAATGTAATATCAGTGAAGAATATTAACATCTTCAGTGACAGCCAAGCGGCAATCAAATCCTTGACATCTACCGCATTCACTTCAAAATCAGCCCACGAATGCCGACTGTCTCTTAACGAGATGGCAGAGCTATTTACCATTCACTGTTTTTGGGTGCCGGGGCACAGTGATATCCTAGGGAATTGTAGGGCGGAAGAGCTTGCCAGAAGGGGTACCACTATTGATATTCTACCACATGTAGAAACGTTAGGCATGTCCCTCGCTACTTGTAAATCAACACTTAAACTAGATGCGATCAAAAAAGCTAATTGTAGATGGACAAACGGCTCAACGTGTCTTATATCCCGGCAAATCTGGCCCATATATAGCCAGAAACGCCCCTCAGTTTAATAAAGCTGAACAGATCCATTATCAGCACCATCATTGGTGTCCTTACAGGACACTGCCCCATAGGCCTACATGCTAAAGGACTTGGCCTTTATAGAAACGACTTCTGTAGAAGCTGCATGGACGAGGACGAGGAGGAAAGAATCACTCATTTTATTTCCTGGGAGACTACTTCTTTGACAACCTAGGTGACCCGATTAATATTGACATCAGGAACCTTCGCCGTTTTATTTGCAGCTCGGATTGGTTCAACAAGGGAGATGACTCATAGGAAAAGATGTTTGATCCATTTGGTACCACAAGGGACCTTCTTGGTCTAAGTGTGCACGTGTTCCGCGTGCAGCCACCTAACCTAACCTAACCTAACTTTGCTTTATTTCAGTTCCAAATCAAACAAATTGCAGGAAAACCAAGAAATTGCCAGGGGTTTCGTAAAAGAAAATAAGCAAAAATTCGAAATTTTAGAAGCAGCTCACTATCGAATTGAATAGCGTAAGGCCACCAGTGAAAAGTGAATTTAAATTTAAGAAGGTAACAATCCATCTTTATTTTACGTTACTTAGTTATTTACTTAAGTGGCGCTACAGTCCGGAATGAACCTGGGCCTCAACAAACATGCCTCTCCAATTAGCCCGGTCCTTAGCTAATTGCCTCCAGTTGCGCACTTCAAGTTGGTTAATGTCGGTTTCTACTTGTGCACGCCACTTAAGGCGAGGTCTTCCTCTACTGCGTCCGACGTCTGGCTGGGAATCGAAAACTCTGCGAGCCGGAGTATTGGTGTCCATTCGTTCCACATGTCCTTGCCATCTTAAACGTCCAATGCGGAGTTTTTTGACCAGGGGTATGTCGCTGTACAGCACGTATAGTTCGTGATTAAATCTTCGCCTCCATAGCCCGTCAATACAAATGGGATGGAAGATTTTTCGAAGAATTTCCCTCTCGACTCGAGCAAGGATTTCTTCATTTGGTTTTGATACGGCTCATGCTTGAGCGGGCTAGAGCAGGACTTTTACATACAGGGTGGCGCACGAATCGTGCTACAAAAATAAAACGTAATAACTTTTTTCTGTGTGAGTAATCGGCTTATTTTTTTTTATTTTGTAGGTTACTATTAAGATTTATAAAAATGGATGCTTGGGATACGGAGAAAAGAATTTGGATAGTGCAACGGTACCATGCTTTGCAGTCCGTCATTTCCGTCCAAAGGGAATTTAGGCGGGAGTTTGGCGGTAATCCCCCGAGTAGATGGACCATTATGAGGTTTGTAAACATGTTTTCCGAATCTGGAAGCATCGCACGAAGGCCGTACCATCGAGATGCCAATGTTCGGGTTCAGGATACAATCGCAGCAGTAGCATCTGCAATACAGGCCAATCCGAGCGTTTCGACCCGAAACTTATCGGGGCAAATTGGAGTTAGTAGACGGTCATTACAACGGATACTTCATGACGATTTAAACTTGTTTCCGTACAAAGTCCAAATTACTAGCAAGTTAAACCCTCGGGATTTGCCTGTTCGCCTGGAATTTTGCCAAAAAATGATATCAATGGCCGAAGAAGACAACACATTGATCAATTGTTTGTTCATGTCTGATGAGGCCCATTTTGATCTTAACGGCAATGTAAACAAGCAAAATTGCCGTATATGGAAAGAGTCTAATCCAGAAATGCTCCATGAGACGGAACTGCACCCAGAACGAGTCACTGTGTGGTGCGCAGTTTCATCAAGGTGTATTGTCGGGCCGTACTTCTTTGAAGAAAACGGTGTAACCGTTACTGTCAATGGGGACCGTTATTTAAAGATGTTGAAGGAGTTTTTTTTACCCAGAACTGCGCCGAAGAGGTATACCATTCAACAGCGTTTGGTTTCAGCAAGATGGAGCAACTGCACATATAGCCAGACCAGTTATGGCGGAGCTAAGCAAAAAATTCGCAAACAAATTAATTTCTAGGAACTCCACTCTTCGCTGGCCCCCAAGGTCACCTGACCTGACTGCACCAGACTTCTTTTTATAGGGTTATGTCAAGTAAGAGGTGTATAAAACGAAGACTGCTTTAACTGAATTAAAGCAGTCCATAACGACAATAATTGAGGCGATCCCAACTTCAACTCTTCAGGCCGCAATGAATAATTTTTTGATCAGGTGCCGCATATGCGTGGGAGAGCGTGGAGGTCATTTGCGATCTATAATCTTTAAAGACAACTAACTATTTAAAATAAAATTTAATTTTCTAACCGATAAAAAAAAAATGAAATAGCTACATCGATTAAAAAAAAAGTTATTTGAATTTCTTATTGTAGCACAATTGGTGCGCCACCGCTGTATCTTCCGGCTAAGAAGGCAATTTAGTAGTAAAGTCCTTACTCGAACTACTAAGGAGATCCTATATAAGACCCTGATTACCCCAGTCCTGCTCTACGGCGCTGAACCATGGACCGTATCAAAAGCGGATGAAGAAATCCTTGGTCGATTCGAGAGAAAAATTCTTCGAAAAATCTTCTTTCCCGTTTGCGTTGACGGGCTATGGACACGAAGATTCAACCACGAACTATACGAGCTGTACAGCGAGATACCCCTAGTCAAAAAAACTCCGCATTAGACGTTTAAGATGGCTACGACATGTAAAACAAATGGACGCCAATACTCCGGTTCGCAGAGTCTTCGATTCCCAGCCAGACGTCGGACGCAGTAGAGGAAGACCTCGCCTTAAGTGGCACGCACAAGTAGAAACCGGCCTCAACCAACTTGGAGTGCGCAACTGGAGGCAGTTAGCTAAGGACCGGGCATGTTGGTTGAGGCCCAGGTTCATCCCGGACTGTAGCGCTTCTTAAGTAAGTCATTATTGCGATTTCTTCACTATCGTGCTGAAACAGATACGGAAAGTGTATTTGCGTACGATACGATCTTCAAGGAATCAGTCTGTGTCGGAACTAAATGTATGAAATGTATGAAAAAACTTCTGTCAAAGTGTTAAAGCTCAAAAATTATATTCTTACAATAAGTTCGAAAGTCACGTTTACGACACTGGGTACAAAATCCATGATAGAGCAATTAATGTTCAAATGAGCACTCAACATGACAACAAAATGGCATGCAATGAAGTTTGGCATTCAAGCAACTCCATTATGAAATTTCATAACCAATCTAGATGGGAATGCGTTCCATTCGAGGATGAATGAATTTAAATATTTACAGGAATCCTTTCTTTTAGTTGGATGATGATGATACCTTCAAAAGGAAACGCAAACATTTATTTTTAAGTATTCACACACAAAGCAAATACTTCAGAATGGCATTGGGCTGTAAGTGGGATTTAGATTTTAATATTCCATTACGCATAACAGGGGCAGTCCAACCCAATGAGCGTTAATCTAATGAATTCTCATCTAAATGGGAAAAAAGTAAAATGGAAATAAATCTCAGTAATTGAATAAAATTGGATAAAGAAATGTTGGCTTGCTAAGCGGGTAGTTTATTTTTCATTTTCTATAATTCAGACAAAGCTGAATTAATTATATCAAATCCGCCGTCAAGGTGATTAGTGATTACCAACGGTCAAGGTTTCATTAAACTCTTGTTACGCCATGAGGTGATATCAGTTATTATTGCCACTGAATTCTAAGCTCGCGTGTTTGAAAGTAATTTTAAATTCCCGAAAACTCAGACAGGTGTTCATTGATGTAGATGCAAATTTATATAACTGTCTGGCTTCTTAGAGTGTCATCATCGGTTGAAATTTTTAAAAAAAAATGGTTGACATTCATTTCTATGAATAGGTTCAATTTTATTTAAAATGTTTAATTTTTGTATCTTTAAAGTTGATTAAGAAGTCTTGGAAGTTTTTAAGTTAATCGCTTTGAGTTTAAGTTACATTTTTATAGAGGGTGGGCCAAATACAAATTTCTTTTTTAAAAAGCAATAAAATAAAAAAAACAATGTTTCCATGTTTTTTGGCTTTTTTAGTTAGAGCTAACATTCCCATTAGTTAGTGGTAAACAACCTTGTTCTAGTGGCTACCTCGGCTGGCTTCGCATTTGTCATACAAATTTTATAAGACCTTGCTGATGGTTTCGGGATGTAGCTCACGGATTGCTTGGCAAAACATTGTTGGCATAACATTGGTCCTTCACGGTTCCCCCAAAAAAAGTCTAAAAGTATCAAATCACAGCCCGGGCGATAACGCTCAGGCTGATAATAAGATTTGGGAATTTGGTGAGCAAAATTGGAAATTTGGTGCCCCTTCCTGCATGTTCCAGAGGTCGCTCAAATTCATGTCTTCAATTTCAGTAAAAAAGAGTCAGTTAACATGGCTCTATAAATAACGCTCACCATTGACCGAATCGTTTTTCTGCTTCTCGATAATAACGTGCGGGTTTTCCGGCCCTTAGATGAGGCAATTTTGTTTGTTAACGTAGCCACAGAGAAAAAAAATACGCCTCGTCAGAAAAGATGGGTTTTCGCCCAAAATTTTTGTCCAATTCAAGCAGCTCTAAGACCCTTTGCTTAGAAGACTAGATCGATTCCGTTTAGTGACAGGGGGTCAATGTGAGGAATTTTATATTTCCTAGTGAAAAGGACCAGGTCAGTCTTATGTGGGTTGACACCCAGTTCACAGCTGACCGCCCATTTAGAAAGTTTATGTAGTGCGTTTTGGAGAAGCTCCTTGACTATATTCAGGTGTTTCCCTGTGACAGCGATAGCGACTTCATCCGTGCGCACCATACGACGCGACGACGGGGACCATGAGTATTGTCCACAAGGAAATTTCCGCCAAATAACTTCTCGATACGCAGAGGTTGATACTGACTTTCTGTCAAGATATCGATCGTGAAACAGTTCTCAGTTTCAAAGAAACCACATGACTAAAGCACTTTTCCAAGATAATTGTTGATCCGATAATGTAGAAGGTGGTCCTACCATAATGCCCAATGTAAATTGTGAGTCACACATTAACGTCAAGTTTTTGCCCAACATAATTTGACATTTTTTGTTTCAGTGTTTGACAAATTCTACCATGGAGAGGTACACAAATGAGCTGCGCGTTAAGGTTGTTGAAGCCTTTTACGAATATGGGCATTCAAATCAAAATGCATTTTGTGTTCTTCGTGATTTTTTTGGTCAACACAATCGAAGAAATGTGTCAACAATCGGGAGAATCGTTCTCAAATTTAAGCAAACAGGGTCTGTAGGAAATGTGAAAACAGCTGTGCATGCTCGTCCAGTTCGTCAGCCTCGACTCGTCGTCGTGTCCAACCATTGAACATCTCACGAACATCACTGATGCGAATTTTGAATAAAGATTTGAATTTACACGCTTACAAGGTTCGATTGACTCAAGAGCTGAAGCCGACTGACCATTTCAAGCGTTGCGTCGTCATGGTTGGTTGAACAGACAGAATGAATGGTGACTTTAGAAAGAAAACATCTTCAGCGACAAGGCACACTTTTACCTCAGTGGATTCGTTAACAAGCAGGATTAAAGCATTTTGGCAAATGAGAATCCACCAGTGATTGTTGAAAAGTTGATGCATCCACAAAGAGTGACTGTTTGGTGCAGTTCATGGGCTGTCGGCATCATCGGGCCCTACTTCTTCGAAAATGAGGTCGGCAAAGCAGTTACCGTGAATGGTGTTCGCAATCGCGAGATGATAACGGACTTCTTGTGGTCAGAAATTGAGGATATGGACCTGGACAATTTGCATCCAACAGGATTATGCCACTTGCGGCACAGCCATTGAAACAGCGGCATTTTTGCGCGAAAAATTCAATGGCGTTATCATGGCGATCCACAAAAAAGGAGACCCTCTGAACTGCGCCAACTACAGAGGCATAAGTCTCCTCAACATCGCCTACAAGATCCTATCTGCCGTAATATGTAAACGCCTGAAACCGTTTACCAACAATCTGATTGGTGCTTATCAGTGTGGTTTTAGGCCAGGAAAGTCCACAACCGATCAAATTTTCAAGAAGTCCAAATCGACACCCACCACCTATTCATCGATTTCAAAGCCGCATATGACAGAATTTATAGAGACAAACTATACAGAGCCATATCTAGTTTTGGTATACCGCCCAAACTTGTCCGTTTGTGTAGGATGACGATAGAGAATTCTCGCTGCTCCATCAGGGTCGGAAACGACCTCACCAACACATTTGATACCAAAAAAGAGTTTAGGCAAGGCGATGCGCTGTCATGTGATTCTTTAATCTGATTCTTGAGAGGATTGTGCAAATCTCCCGAGCCAACACCAGAAGCACAATTTTCCAAAAATTGGTGCAACTACTAGCATACGCCGACGATATTGACATCATTGGTAGGACTCAACGTGATGTCATAGCCACGTTTGCTAGTATAGAGAAGGAAGCGGCAAAAATGGGTTTAGCTGTAAATGAGGGTAAGACTAAATATATGATGTCAACACGAAAGGACACACAACATCGAAGAATTGGACAGAACGTTACCATTGTCAGATATAACATTGAGGTAGTACGCGACTTTGTCTACCCCGGCTCCGCTATTAACTCTGACAACAACATCTCGTCAGATATCAAACGAAGAATTACTCCTGCCAATCGATGTTTCTTCGGGCTCATAAGGCAATTTAGTAGTAAAGCCCTCACTCGAACTACTAAGGAGATCCTATATAAGACCCTGATTATTCCAGTCTTGCTCCACGGCGCTGAAGTATGGACCATATCAAAAGCGGATGAAGAAACCCTTGGTCGATTCGAGAGAAAAATTCGTCGAAAAATCTACGGTCCCGTTTGCGTTAACGGGCTATGGAGACGAAGATTCAACCAAGAACTATACGAGCTGTACAGCGACATGCCCCTGGTCAAAAAAACTCCGCATTGAACGTTTAAGATGGCTAGGACATGTAGAACGAATGGACACCAATACTCCGGCTCGCAGAGTCTTCGATTCCCAGCCAGACGTCGGACGCAGTAGAGGAAGACCTCGCCTTAAGTGGCGCGCACAAGTGGAAACCGATCTCAACCAACTTTGAGTGCGCAACTGGAGGCAGTAAGCTAATGACCGGGCTAATTGGAGAGGCATGTTGGTTGAGGCTCAGGTTCATCCCGGACTGTAGCGCCACTTAAGTAAGTAAGTAAGTATCATGGTGATATTAATTGGCCGCCACGATCATGTGATTTGACACCGTTGGACTTCTTTCTTTGGGGATATTTGAAGGAAAAGGTGTGCTTCAATAAGCCATGAATAATTCAAAAGCTAAAGGATGAGATAATTCTGCACATTAACGACATTGAACCTCAATTATATCTCAGAGTCATTGAAATTATGGACCATCGGATAGAGGTATGCCAACGAAGCCATGATGACTGATGAGCATGTGGCCGATATTTTGTTTAACACACATTATTTCCATAGATTCTTCTATCATAATAAAAAATATTAAGATAATTCTCTTAATAATTTTTGTTTTATTTACATTTGACATTGTGGGTTTTCGTTGTACCACCCTTTATTTTTTTCAATAATTCCGAAAAGACTTATAGTCGAATAATCCTCAAAGAAGAAGTTTTTTTCTTGAACTTAAGGTAAATTATATATTTCCAAAAACACTATAATAAACTTTGGTGGAAAAAATTATGATGAAGGCTCTTATCTTTTGTATAGGGTGGCAAAATAACACTCATCCGATATTGATTTGCTTTATCATTAAAATAATTCCTTTACACTTTTTTTTCATTGTTTTTGCTTTAAGTTCTGTTTGAATATTATAAAAGATTGTGTGGACGCCTGCACTCCATTGTGGGCTAATTTTACAGCATCTTCAATATTTTTGACCAGAACTTCGAGTGATGAGTTTTCACTATCTTGTTGGATACTCTTTTTGAGAGTATGTGGTTGTTCTCATTGGTTGTAAAAAAGAATTCGTGAGCGACCAATTCAGGTCAGGCCAATTTGTCGAAAATGCGTGCTTTTGGAATCGATGATACTCTTCTTCTATGGATTAGAAAATATCTTTCGAAACGTTCAATTCAAGTTGTTTTGGACGGTTTCAAGTCTGCTACTCACGAAATAAATGCTGGTGTTCCCCAGGGCTCCGTTCTGTCTCCGACACTCTTTCTCATTTTTATTAATGATCTCTGCAACTTCTAATCCAATCCATTCCTTTTTCGATGACAGCACTCTCAGCTTCTCATATTCGTTCCCTAATCCACGCCCTTCATCTTCGGATGTGGAACAGAAACGGCTAAATATGTTAAGCTCATTAAATTCCGATCTTGGCAGCATTAATAAATGGGGTAAGTCCAATAGAGTGGAATTTAATGAATCCAAAACACAATGCTGTCTTCTGTCATCCAAGCGAAATCAAAATGTACAGCCATTATCCATGAATGGCGTATATACGCCCCAAACTTGAGTTTAACGCCCACATCTGGTCAAGTGCAGCAAAAACATCATTGCACCTACTGAATAGGATACAAACGCGTGCGATAAAACTGATAGGAGGTCCAACCGTAACGAACTTTATAGTCTCGCTTGAACATCGTAGGAATATCTCTTGCCTAACGCTTTTTTATCGCTATGTTAACAGGAAATGCTCAATCGAAATAGCCAGCTGCATTCCGACCTTTCAAACATTCAACCGTAATACTCGCCATGTCATGAATGCTAATCAATTCATCCTCTAACCTATCTTCGGACGTACTATGAAATATAGAGATTCATTCCTGAACCGAACAACACAAATATGAAATGATTTACCAAACTCAGTCTTTCCTCCCCATTACAATTTACAAAAATTTAAAACCAATGCACATCGTTATCTCCTCTTTTCTTCTCCCCAATTTCCTTAAAGCCCGCGCTGTGCACAAACACTATAAGGGTATTCATAAACCCTTTAGCGTGTGCTAATTATAAAAAAAGGTGATTTTGCCTGAAATTAAAAATAAAAAAATAATAATTAGAAGGTCCGGCAACTCGTCCTGAATGTTTGTTTGTTTGTTGAATCTATTTTCGTTATTCCAACAAACTTTCATTAATATTTTGAACAGATTGTTGATTTTAAATTGATAGATTGCTAAGCATTTGACCCATGGAAAATCCATTGATTAACTGTACATAAAGAAGCAACAAGCAAAATTTCATTAGAAGGTTCTTTGATACATCGACCACGTTGATTTTTCTATTTTGCAAATGTGATTACAGCTGTCTTTATAAATTAAGATGCAAATACCTTTCATGCTTAAAGGGACATTTATAAAATTACGGCTTTAATTTACCTTTTTCAATTCATATGCATACACAAGCCAAACCAAACTGATTGACGCACATAGACAGAAAGACCCTCACAGGAGTTGTTCTCATACAAAAAAATTATAAATAACTGAATGACGCATATAGGGACAAAGACCTAGACAGGACATATTTACAGACACCAAACAAAACTGAATGACGCATACCCATAGGAACAAGTATCCAGGCAGGACATGCTCATATACCAAAAAAATAAAATAAAAATAAAATCAATAAAACCATTGCGGCCGTTTTCTGAAACTCAAATTTAGTACCATATCACAAATGAACCTCTGTTCTCATTCTGGACAGTTATGTGAACAAGACTAAAGACCTATCGATGACAAATGCTCAAACACAAAACTCACTCACTCATTCAGATGCACCCTAGCAGAGTCACCCCATAGCCATGGTCGCCTTGTTATCCGAACAACTAGCGAAAGCCCTAAGCTGCTACAGCCGATGTTTAAGGATAGTGATGCGATTACATGAGAACACAAGCGTTCTCACTCTAGCCTCTCATTATCAACTCCTACTCTCACCTCCACACTGGCGACTGGTGGGTGCCTAGTACCTCGACTGGAGATGGGGAAATAAACCCCTGTGGAAGGTCGTTGATGGAAGCAACCGAAAGAGGGGGAGGAGTGTCCTCCCACTAAGACACTCACTCTCAGGCGGCAGTGGAGGAATTCCCTAGATGGAGTTAACGGTGGCGACTACAGCTCCAGTTTGATCGAACTGGTAGTGTAATCCCTATATGAGCTGCTTCGACATATTTAAACACTAGATCTATAGGTATTTCCAGTACTGAGCCAGGGTGTTGGAAAAGAGTTGGTGGCGGAGGAGCCCTCAATGGGTCAACGGCAGCGCTCATATCCCAAAATGGGCTACTGACATCGGTATTTTCCGGCCCGCTGTCCTAGGGTCAAAACAAGGGCCTGGACCTCCAGGTTTTGGGGTTGTGCTTTGGGTTAACTACCCACCCATGGAAAACAACTTATGTTACGAAGCAACCAAAAGCCTCGGAAAGGACTGATATTATTGCTGACGACCCTGCTAAACGAAAAAAGGACAACGACGTTCGTATCTGCACCTGGAATTTGAGAACTACAACAACTAGCGGAAGCCCTAAACTGCTACAAAGTAGACATCACTGCCATCCAGGATATAGGATGGGATGAGCCGGGCAAAAAGGGGATGAAAAACTGTGACATCTACTATGGACCGTGTTATAGTGAGCAGAAACAGCGACTATTTGGATACGGATTATAGGTGCCAGACTGAGGCAAGGAGTCTTATGTTTTCAAGACATTAGCGAACGCATTGTAACAATCCGCATCAAGCACGAATTCGCCAACATAAGCCTTATATGCGCTCATGCTCCGACGGAGGAAAAAGATGATAAAACTAAGGATTGCTTCTACGAGCCCCTCGACAAACACTATGAGCGACTTCCAAAGTACGATGTTAAAATCGTGCTGGGAGATTTTAACGCGAAGGTAGGAAGCGAAGACATCTTTAGCAGTACTGTCGGAAAATATAGCCTACACGACAACACGTCTGCTACCGGACTTAGGCTAATTGACTTCGCAACGGAACGAAATGCCACAATGCTGGCTATAGTGGTATTTCGTTCACGGTTTCCTCACCTCGATATCCATAAGGGGACATGGCGGTCTCCAGATCAACGAACGGTCAACCAAATTGATCACATTGCGATAGACAAGAGGCACGCATCCAGTATTTTGGATGTCCAAACATTCCGAGGGGCCAACATCGACTCGGACCACTACCTTGTTGTAGCCAAGATAAGGATGCGGATATCCACCACGCCACAAAAAAAACAGAAATACTGTGAAAAAATTTATTGTCGAAAGACTGCAACCGCCAGAGACCGCCAAGACCTTCGCGCAACGCCTATCCCTTAACCTCTCGATTCACACCACACCACCAGCATCTAATGTCGAAGAACAATGGCAACGATGCGAACAAGCCATTAGATCAGCCGCAACTGATGTGCTAGGTTTATCGCGGTCACCAGCAAAAAACCCCTGGTTTGATGAGGAATGCCGAGAGATGCTCGCAGCCAAGAACGAGCCCTACAAGGCTAAGCTGCAGGTGACGACGAGAGCTGCCATTAAACTCTATAGGCAAAGAAGAAGGGAAGAACATTGGCTTTTCAGAAAGAAGAAAAATGAGCAAGAAAAGCGCGCGATCGAGGATATAGAGAGGTGCCACTCCAGGAACGATGTTCGCAAGTTTTACAAAAGTGTAAAACGTAAAAGTCAAAGATACAAGGCTCGAACAGAATCTCGACGAGATGAGCAAGGAAATATCGTAGTTGAGTCACAGTCGATGCTGAGGATATGGAAGAACCACTTCTGAAGACTTTTAAACGGCGATGACGAACAACATTCTGCTGTCAGGCAGAGCGAACCATTTAATGTTGGCAACGGCAGAGAAAACTGCCAACCACCCGACCTAAGTGAAGTGAAGATAGCAATATCTAAACTCAAGCTTTATAAGGCCGCCGGAAATGACGGCCTTTCCGCTGAGCTTTATAAAGCTGGCGGAGATGATTTGGTAAGCAACATCTACCAACTCATAAGCCAAATCTGGTCGGTTGAAAGCATGCCTGAAGAATGGAACCTCAGCATCGTTTGCCCGATCCACAAAAAAGGAGACCCTCTGAACTGCGCCAACTACAGAGGTAAAAGTCTCCTCAACATCGCCTACAAGATCCTATCTACCGTAATATGTGAACGCCTGAAACCGTTTACCAACAACCTGATCGGCCCTTATCAGTGTGGTTTTAGGCCAGGAAAGTCCACTATCGATCAAATTTTCACACTGCGGCAGATCCTGGAAAAAACCCAAGAAGTCGAAATCGATACCCACCACCTATTTATCGATTTCAAAGCCGCATACGACAGCATTTATGGAGACGAACTATACAGAGCCATGTCTAGTTTTGGTATACCGCCCAAACTCGTCCGTTTGTGTAGGATGACGATAGAGAATTCTCGCTGCTCCATCAGGGTCGGAAACGACCTCACCGACACATTCGATACCAAAAAAGGATTTAGGCAAAGCGATGCGCTGTCATGTGACTTCTTTAATCTGATTCTTGAGAGGATTGTGTAAAACTACAAAGCTAACACCAGAGGCACAATTTTCCAAAAGTCGGTGCAACTACTAGCATACGCTGACGATATTGACATCATTGGTAGGACTCAACGTGATGTCATAGCCACCTTTGCTAGTATAGAGAAGGAAGCGGCGAAAATGGGCTTAGCAGTAAATGAGGGTAAGACTAAGTATATGCTGTCATCACGAAAGGACTCACAACATCGACGAATTGGACAGAACGTCACCATTGACAGATATAACTTTGAGGTAGTACGGGACTTTGTCTACATCGGCTCCGCTATTAACTCTGACAACAACATCTCGTCAGAAATCAAACGAAGAATTACTCTTGCCAATCGCTGGTTCTTCGGGCTAAGAAGGCAATTTAGTAGTAAAGCCCTCACTCGAACTACCAAGGAGATCCTTTATAAGACCCTGATCATCCCAGTCCTGCTCTACGGCGCTGAAGCATGGACCGTATCAAAAGCGGATGAAGAAATCCTTGGTCGATTTGAGAGGAAAATTCTTCGAAAAATCTTCGGTCCCGTTTGCGTTGACGGGCTATGGAGACGAAGATTCAACCAAGAACTATACGAGCTGTACAGCGACATGCCCCTGGTCAAAAAACTCCGCATTGGACGTTTAAGATGGCTAGGACATGTAGAACGAATGGACACCAATACTCCGGCTCGCAGAGTCTTCGTTTCCCAGCCAGACGTCGGACGCGGTAGAGGAAGACCTACCTCGCCTTAAGTGGCGCGCACAATTAGAAACCGACCTCAACCAACTGGAGGCAGTTAGCTAAGGACCGGGCTAATTAGAGAGGCATGTTGGTTGAGGCCAGGTTCATCCCGGACTGTAACGCCACTTCAGTAAGTAAAGTCCTTACAGACGAGCAACGATTGCAAATTATTGAAATTTATTATTAAAATTCGTACTCTGTGAAAAATGTGCAAATTTGCTGTTTTATCGAAAAATTTTGTTCAGCGATTAGGCTTGTTTCTGGGTCAACGGATAAATAAGCAAAACTGTCGCATCTGGAGTGCTGAACAGCCACATGCCATACGATAATGACCGACGTATCCCGAATAACGACAGTTTGGTGTGGTTTATGGGCTGGTGACATCATCGGTCCATTTTTCTTAAAAGACGACCGTGGAATAAACGTTACCGTCAACGGCGAACGATATCGAGCCATGCCTGAGTTGGCTGAATTGAACTTGGTTGACATGTGTTTTCATCAAAACGAGCTGTGTGGCATAGCTCGTGAAACAATGGAAATGTTGAAGGATGAATTTGGTGAGCAGCTTATCCCTCAAAATGGCCCTGTGAGTTGGCCGCCAAGATCAATTTAGCGATTTAACACCTCTTGATTATTTCTTGTGGGGTTATGTAAAGTCGGTAGTCTATGTGGACAAACCAAACGATTGAAGCCTTACAGGATAACATAACACGCGAAATTCGTGGAATACAGGCCGAAATGCTCGAAAAAGTGACTCAAAATTGGACCTTCCGAATGGACCATTTGAAACGGAACCGCGTACAACCTTTACATGAAGTTGTCTTTTAAACGTAAATGGCAAAGGCCAATTTATTGATTACAATAAAAATTTTGAATTTGTAATGCAAATTTGAGTGTTTTATTTGATTTTAAAAAAAAACTGCGCTTAAAAAATCATCCGTTATATAGTAAGACAGTGCAACTGATGTTCAGTCAAAGTTACAACGACTTGGCATTGCTCAAGGTTGGTATAGTATTACTCCATACCATAGAAATATCCTTCATTTGACCGAGTTACGAGTATGTCCAAGTCAATGTTTGTATTCGTGGGCTTTATAAAAAAAAACCATAACCTACGCATATATGGAAATGATGAACTGCTTAGTAGAATTCAAGTGGCATTTTACTCAGGGAAAAATTTGATTTATATAAGAATTCAAATGCCTTGGGAATAAGGGCATCTGCGTTTTATTATTTCCCTGCAAATTGTAAACTTGCTAGTCTGGCAAAATCAAATACCCTTAACACCAATCTGTGATAAATCATCTTATAAATCAATGACCTTAATCTTACCACAAGAAAGGGTACAAAAGAAAAAAACCCTTTCAATGCAACAATTCCTAAGAGGGACAATTTCTCAAGGACATTATATTGCCTTACTTAATATTTGTTTTCTTTTTTTTAAGTTTTCGTTCAAGAGAAGCTTTACTTTGTTTACAAAATTCTTTTCAAACCCAAAAGGACAAAATTTGTTTTGCAAGCAAAAAAAAAATGCTTTCTCTTGGTCATAAATCATTGAACCTGAGTTTTGTGTCTACGTTTACTTTATACCTTACCGTTGCTTTTTTTTTGGACTCGAGAGAAAACTGTAGACCCATCGAATTGATTTTCTTTCTGCATCAACGATATTGTCCGTGTAATAGAACAAGCACCTTAAATCTCCTCTTTTAAATTCAATACATTTTAAGAGATATCTTGTGGAAGAAATTTTCCGAGAAAATAGAACAACCAACTCCTGTCTCACTTACATAACGTGCAATTTATTTATACAAAAAGAAAAGTATCTACTACACTATATACTGGTATAATCCTGCCAACTATACCCTCAACTTTATAGTCACTTACGCCGATTCGGCACGTAAGTCATTACATCGTGTAGAGCTCATAGAGCTTTGGCTCCGGTTGTATTGCATAGAACCATCCTTAACAATTATTATTATTAGCGGCACAACCATACATATTACGTGCCTAATCTTTGCCTTCCGTGCATCCGACTTGACACATGAACACGACATTATATTTAACCCATCCATGCGTGCATGTAGCGGCATG
The DNA here is from genome assembly GCA_932526625.1 of Rhingia campestris. NCBI lineage: Eukaryota > Metazoa > Arthropoda > Insecta > Diptera > Syrphidae > Rhingia > Rhingia campestris. The sequence goes on from OW052183.1 coordinate 142,409,422, forward strand.
ATGGTGGGCGAACGCATTACATCTGTATCCTGGAGTCATAAGCAATTAGCCAACCGACCGGAAAAGAATGTACTCGCATGCACTGACATCTATGCACTGTAGTACGCATCCTTATCCCGTATATATGGTGGAACACTTCACCCACTTATCAAGTTGAGACGAGAAATTGTATCCGAAATGGCATTATGCGGATGGAGAGCTGATATCACATAGAGCACCTATATGTATGTGATTCACATAATCATCCAGCGAACCTTAGCAAAGAGAACACATATAATTGATATCCTCACTTTCTACTGACACCTGACACTTGCCTGGTTATTGGGGAGTGAGGCTATTGAAGGTATCAAATTAACGTTGACACATGGAGAAGATACAGAGAAAGTCACGTTTCAAAAATGCTGTGTGTTTGTGCAAGCCAAAAAAGCACTCACACCCAATAGATGCAAAAATAAATTCATGTCTAGTGATTTTGAGCTTCTGTTAGATTGATAAGGCGATTGGGGAATTCAGGTGGGAAGGCAGCTGGTTATTTTAATTAAATCAAATGAAAACCAATAAGATAGCTTACAAAAATGTCAATTTCCCATTTTCTATTCATATTATTGTGATTCGAGATACAGTAAGCTGTGGCGCATCAAAATTCATGACTCGTGCATTCCCTTTTTGGACTTGTACCCTTAAATCCTGGCGAGTGGTAGTAATTCGTTTTGGTATCTTTGTTTTCTCCGGACAGTATTTAGTTAAGAGGATATACAAGGTTAGGTTAGGTTGCAGTTGGTGAACGCGATGCGCGTGCCCACTTAGTCCATAAAGGTCCGTTGTGGTACCACGTGGATCTGTCGACTTTTCATATATTCGTTCGTTTAATTGAAATATTCAGAGGGGACTAGATAGGTTGTTGACATTAATATTAGCCAGTTCACCTAGATTACCAAAGAAATGGTTTCTCAGATGGAATTTTCTTTTGTCAGAGAGAGCTGGGCAAGAGCGGTGAAGGTAAGGAATACTTTTCTCCTCTTCTTTGCCTAACCATCTTCTTCAGAAGTCATTGCTAAAGAGGAGGGAAGCGACTGTATGTGATAGCGGCCTACGCACCAGAAGCACCTCAGCCTACACTTTTTACAACAGAGCTCGTAAACTTTTCGAATCTGAAAGACTGAACTCAGTGGAGAACTTTTATCTTTTGGCAGGAGAGTTAAATGCCAAACACGACGATTGGGGAAATCAAATACAAAATCCTCGAGGTAACCATCTATTTCCCATGCGATTTCCAAAGTTACATGTAATTCAAGCAAAAATATAAAAAAAAAAAGTTTTCCAAAAATACCAAATAAAAGCTTTATTCGATATATAAATATTAAAATAAAAATTCAAAATAATATTAATTAATTTTTTTTGTAACAAAAACTAAACATACCTACTCCATATTTTACGCATCATAAGTAAGTAAACATTATGCAACCTTCCATCGTTAAATATTAATCAGTTAGATTTACTGTTATAATTTTTTATAGATATTACTGTGGAGGTAAGTTTATCTCTTAACATCACTTCAGAGTGTACGCTGATTGTGATTAAAGGCTTTAAGCAGTGCAATTCGATTTTTTTTGGGCGTTAGATCAAATAGATCAAATAGTACGCATTTTGATTATTGATGCTAAAAATGATATAAATAATGTCGAAATGAGTTTATACGAACGTTTACTCCGAAATTTGAAGGAATCGATGTCAATGTGAATAATAATGAGATTCCGTTATTGGCCAAAACTGAAAATTCCGTTTAGTGATAGTTGGGCTAAATCTAATTATGTGGAATTGCTTCAAGCTAGTAGTAGTATATATATTAAATTTCATTCAATTTGACATATAAGTTTGCGAGAAATTATCAATTTCCCTTATATGGCCTAAATGACAAAATCCGTTATATGGATTTTCTCGAAAAAACTGGGTATGCAGTTTTGTTGTAGCTAATACGGCTATAGTATATATAAAGTTTAATCAAAATCGTTAGAGCCGTTTTCGAGAAAATTGAGGTTATGTGTAATTTTTATATGGCAGGTACCGTCAATAACATAGCTAAAAGCAAACAAAAAAAAATGGCCTAGAACTATGACCAAAACAAACTTGGATACGAGATTTGAAGAAAAGCGGTCGTTGAAGCTGGGGAGACCATTACGGACAGGCGGACGGAATTCCAAAAACCACTTTTTTAGGCTTAGAATCAATCAAAATCTCGAGGTCGAATATCTTTCTCTTTGTAAGAGAAAGTTAAAAATTTGGAGAAAAAAGAACAAAGAATTCAGTGAACAAAATGTAAGGAGCACAGTTAAACATGGGGGAGGTGTGGGGGTGTATGGCGGCGTCAGGGGTTGGGAATCTTGTCTTAATTGAAAGTACAATGAATAAAAAAGATTATCTTAACATCCTTAAGAATAACCTGCAACCGACCGTAGACAAATTAGGTATGCTTAACAATTGGATCTTTCAGCAAGACAATGATCCTAAGCATAGGTACCGCTCGTCTCGTTAAGGAATGGTTGCTTTACAGGACTCCAAAACAGCTCGATCACCCTCCACAATCGCCGGACTTAAACCCCATAGAGCATTTATGGGGCCATTTGGACCTGCAAATTCGCAAAAGAACTATCAAAAGCAAAGATGACCTAAAAATGGCTTTGATTGAGGAATGGTCCCAAATATCTTCCGATATAACAACTAACCTCGTAGTTTCCATGCCATGCAGACTTAAAGAAGTTATAAAGTCTAAAGATGGTGTGACTAAATACTAAATTCTTAATTTAAGATGTTATATCTATAATTTCCTCTAACGAATTACAGATGTTGACTTACTTTTGACGCGTAAAATATGGAATATGTTTAGCTTTTGTTACAAACAAAATACCATTGGTGCACTGCACAGACAAAAAAGCGGACTTCTGACAAGACTAAGACAAGACGACTGACAAACCCACGCGACCCGGAAATCAGTACACTGAAGGGGTCGATCAAAAACATCAACTATCAAGGAGAACTATCGGTTGTCCATTGATTTGTCCATTTCAGCCCCCAAAAAGTGGTCGTGTCAAAGAACTTTATATGAACGAAATACAGATATTCCGATTGTCTAACTATGTTGTTAAAAAACATTTTCAAAATTCCTTATGGTTTGGCCAAAAAATACGTTTTTCTAAAAAGGGGGCGTGGCAGTGGGTGGATTTCAAAAATTTTTACACTTGTTCTGCTGGGAGAAACAAGGAGCACGTGTACCAAATTTCATCCTTCTAGCTCAAAATTTAAGGCCCAAACTGGTGACGTACGGACGCACGGACGTACAGACGGACGGACAGACATAGCTAAATCGACTCAGCTGTCGATTCTGAGTCGATCCATATACTTTGAGGTATATTTAGCTAAATTATTTCTCTATGTTACAAACTATGTATCAAAACTAATATACCCCTATGGGATAGGGTATACAAAATTCTAAAGAGGCCTAGTCTTTTAGCATGTAGGCCTATGGGGAAGTGTCCTGTAAGGACACCAATGTTGGTGCTGATGATGGATCTGTTCAGCATTATTAAACTGAGGGAGCGTTTCTGGTTATATATGGGCTAGACTTGGCGGGATATAAAATACGTTGAGCCGTTTGTCCATCTACAATTAGCTTTTTTGATCGCATCTAGTTTAAGTGTTGATTTACAAGTACCGAGGTGCATGCCTATCGTTTCTACATGTGGTACCCCTTCTGGCAAGCTCGTCCGCCCTACAATTCCCTAGGCTATCACTGTGCCCCGGCATCCAAAATAGGTGAATGGTGAATAGCTCTGCCATCTCGTTAAGAGACAGTCGGCATTAGTGGGCTGATTTTGAAGTGAATGCGGTAGATGTCAAGGATTTGATTGCCGCTTGGCTTTCACTGAAGATGTTAATATTCTTCGCGGATATTACATTACACCTCAGCCAGGACAGGGCTTCTTTGATTGCCATGATTTCCGCCTGGAAAAAGCTACAATGATTGGGAAGGCGAAAGGATATGCTCAGGTTGAGCATCTCGGAGAAGATACCTCCACCTACCCCCGCTTTTTTTATCTGTGTAGATGTAAATCGACTTGTCCAATCCAACCGAGTCTTGTTCCCAATCAAGTCGGCTGGGAATTCTTGACTGGAAGTTACGATCGAAGCTGAGTTGGGTAGTGATGTGGTCGGTGTTTTCTGTAATGTTTAGAAGATATAACATCTTTGTGTGTACACCCTGACTGGGTGACTATTATGACGAGGCTCTTAGTCGCACAGTTGCACAAGCTGCGGTCTGTTTGCCGAAGATGTCTAAGGGCATTATATGTAGAATAGCATTTAGAGCTGCGGATGGGGTGGTTCTTAGGGTGGATCTTTGAACTTTCTCCAGAACGTTGCAGTTTGAGGCTGTTTCAAGAGCAGTCCACCAGACCAGCACACCATACCGAAGTATGAGTCTAACGATAGACACGTAAAGCCAGAATGTGATATGTGGTTGCATTCCCCATTTTTTCCCGATAGCCTTTTTACATGAGTACAGGGCTAAGGTGGCTTTTTTAACGCTTTCTAGGTTGTTGGCTTTCCAGTTCAGTTTCTTGTCCAAGATCAGACCCAGTTATTTGGCTGATTCAACAAACTTGAGACTGACGCCATTGAGTTTTGGAGAATCGACGTGCGGGATTTTGTATTTCCTGCTAAAAAGGACACGGAGATGGCGGAAACTCCCCAACCTCTGGGTACAAACCCAGTACCTCTCAATGCTACCTTCTCTGGGGTTGACCTCGAGCTGGATGGTGTTACCGACGAGCCTCTGTCGGAAGACGACCTTTTAGCGTCCGACTCTGACGACACCAACAACACAGTGGTGATGGTCCCTGTAATCAGTTCCGATTATGGAGCTTTTACAGATTAACCTTCACCACTCCAAAGCGGCTTCTGCCGCCCTTCTTCTCCGACTGACCAAACACGGAGAAGATATAGTTCTGATCCAGGAACCCTGGGTGGTCAACAACCTGGACTCAGAACTCCAAAATATAAATTGCTCTACGTAAGAAACGAAGGTAAACCCAGGTCATGTATTCTTGCTAATAGCTCCTTAAACATTTGTCTACTCTCTAATTACAGGACACTGTCGCAGCCAATATTGAAACAGAAGACAGCAATTATTGGCTGGTGTCGGCATACTTGGCTCACGACCATGTGGGACCAATTCCTCAGGGCAACCTAACGAACCGGATCGTGGAAGCAGGTACGCAAAACTGCCCTCATCATTGGATGTTATGCTAATGGACATCACACAATTTGGGGCAGCTCCAACTTCAACGAACGAGGTGAGTTGCTCTTTGACAATATTTTAGAAACTAAACTCCTCCAGGGGCGGTGCCCATGTTACAGAGGAGAAACAGAATCAGGCAAGAATTATAATTAATCTTATCAAGAACTGGAGACTCTCTAACGAGCAGACCACAGATACATCAAATTCACGTTGGATACACCTGAATTTCAAATTGAAAAATAAAATCCTTGTTAAAATTTATGATATCAAAATATACGTCCGGATTGGGATCAATGAAGTCAATTAGTGTTGTGTTGGAAAACTATTTGAAAAATTGAATTTGTCTTCCAATTTACTCTCTGTCGAGCAAATCAACTTTCAACGATTTTTCGCCAGCACTGTGACTTTAATTGAATTTTTAACTTCGTAGACACGGAAATGATTTGCCCTCATTTCGACGTTGAAAGCAAGTACACACCTCTTTCCATGGCAAACATCAAAACAATTCGAAAAGCTGCAACAAATATTTGTGCACTACTACTCGGTCCGAGGGCAAATAGAAAATCCACGAGAACCATCAACACCACGTCACGTCGTCATCATCGTCGTTGTACTAGACCAGTCCGGCAGAAACGCAAAACTCTTATCGCTGCCTGTATATAATACATATACCATAGTCCGCTCATTCTAGGACCGTATACTAGAAGCACCCTGCAGCGAATGGCAAATATTTTGCTCACAAAATTTACGTTACTCCGCAGAGGTAGAAATAGCACAAAGTGTTTGCACTGCTTCATTGTTATTTCAATTAAAATGAAACTGCAACGGCTGCCTGCGATGACGACAACGCCAACGAGAATGACAATAGCAACGTCCAACGTCAACGCCACAGACAACGCCAACGCCAACTCCAACGCCAACACTGGAGACATTGCGATGACGACGATGAGAATACGACGACACGGATGACAGCAAGGAAAACTTAATCTCCTAGTCAGCTAGGATTCCGCTTCAAAGTAACTATAGAAAAACCCGTGTCCTAAGTAGCATACAGAAGGCAATGGATATAGTTTGTCCCGAGACAACGAAGGATTTTCATTTCACATGTGTAGTAGACGAGTTAGGATGTCATCTGATGGGATCAAGCAAAAGGCTACATGATTGGGAGTAGAATCCTCAAGAGTGTTTAGTCTTAGTCCTGCCCATATGCTCGTTATGTGTGTATGTTTGGTGTGACAAATTTTACAATGGATTATGCATGTGAATAAGTACCTACAAAGGGTAGGTTTATTCACAGATACGTATCCCTACCTTCTGTTAAAAAAAAAAACAAAAATAAAACAATACGGTGAAAGTTGTAAAGTAATTAACTGTCAGTCTGGGTTTAACTGCCGTTTGAATGGTTCTTCCTTTTGGCTAAGCCTTGTTCTGGCGGAGAGGGTTCTGTTTTAATACCTAGAACTATGGAATTACAGGACGTAGCATTTTTGGCAGGTTAAAGCAGAGAACACAGCTGAGTTGAGATTGTCGTAACAAATTGTGGGTGACTGCAGTGTAGTGGTAATATTCTGCAGAAATAGTGGGTGGTACAGATATTGAGTGGAGTGGAGTAGAGCCATAAAACCATAATTTAATGAAATAACAAAAAAATAGTTCGTAGCAATCATTAAGACAAAATTTTTAAAATTCGGAAGTTCTGTAAGACAGTTTGGACAGCACCTATAGAGTAAATCACCACATAACAAAACTTCCACTCAAAGACGGCTATTCTACCATTTAACCGAAAGATGTTTCAATATAGCTATACCATACAAAATTCTTGATGTAGTGAATAAATTTGAAGATCTAGCGCCAATAGTTTGAGACGGAAAGGACTATTTGGTAAACATCTTATTTTAACACTTCAAGACTTATTTCGGTGTAGTTCATCTAACTTTTAACAGAGGGCAGATTGTGACAGCTCCATTTTGATCGAACTGGTAGTGAAATCCCTATATGAGCTGCTTCGATATAATTAAACACCAGGCCTATATGGATTTCCAATACTAAGCCAGGGTATTGGAAAAGAGTTGGTGGCTGAGGAGCCCTCAATGGGTCAACGGCAGCGCTCATATCCCAAAATGGGCTACTGGCATCGGTATTTTTCCGTCCCGCTGTCCTAGAGTCAAAACTAGGACCTGGCCCTCAGGTTGGGGGTTGTGCTTTGGTTTAACTACCCATCCACGGAAATAAGCTTATGTTACGAAGCAAGCAATAGCCTCGGAAAGGACTGATATTATTGTTTAACGACCCTGCTAAACGAAAAAAGGACAACGACGTTCGTATCTGGAATGTGAGAACATTAAACAGGAGAGGTGCAGACGAATAACTAGCGGAAGCCCTAAACTGCTACAAAGCAGATATTACTGCCAGCCAGGAAATACGATGGGATGGGCCGGGCAAAAAAGCAGAAACAGCGACTATTTGGATGCGGATTAGTTATAAGTGCCAGACTTAGGCAAGAAGATCTATGTTTCCAAGACATTAGCGAACGCATTGTAACAATCCGCATCAAGGCCAAATTCGCCAACATAAGCCTTATATGCGCTCATGTTCCGACAGAGCAAAAAGATGATATAACTAAGGATTGCTTCTACGAGCTCCTCGACAAAACCTATAAGCGACTACCAAAGTACGATGTTAAAATCGTGCTGAGAGATTTTAACGTAAAGGTAGGAAGAGAAGACATCTTTAGCAGTACTGTCGGAAAATATAGCCTACACGACAACACGTCTGGTAACGGACTTAGGCTAATTGATTTCGCTACGGAACGAAATGCCACTATAGCCAGCACACGGTTTCCTCACCTCGATATCCATAATGGGACATGGCGGACTCCAGATCAACGAACAGTCAACCAAATTGATCACATTGCGATAGACAAGAGGCACGCATCCAGTATATTGGAAGTCCGAACATTCCGAGGGGCTAACATCGACTCGGACCACTACCTTATTGTAGCCAAGGTAAGGATGCAGATATCCATACCACGCCACAACAAACCAACCAAAAATACTGTGAAAAAACTTTATGTCGAAAGACTGCAATCGCCAGAGACCGCCAAGAATTTAGCGCAACGCGTATCCCTTAACCTCTCGACTCACAACACACCACCAGCATCTTATGTCGGAGAAAAATGGCAACGATGCCAACAACGTCAAAGCCAAGGATACAAGGCTCGAACAGAATCCTGTCGATGAACAAGGAAATATCTTAGTTGCGATACAGTCGATGCTGAGTATATGGAAGAACCACTTCTGCAGACTGTTAAACGGCGATGACGAACAACATTCCGCTGTCAGGCAGAACGAACCATTTAATATTGGCAACGACAGCGAAAACTGCCAACCACCCGGCCTAAGTGAAGTGAGGATAGCTATATCTAAACTCAAGCTCAATAAGGCCGCCGGAAATGACGGCCTTCCCGCTGAGCTTTATAAAACTGGCGGAGATGATTTGGTAAGCAACATCCACCAACTTATAAGCCAAATCTGGTCGGTTGAAAGCATGCCTGAAGAATAGAACCTCAGCATCGTTTGCCCGATCCACAAAAAAGGAGACCCTCTGAACTGCGCCAACTACAGAGGCATAAGTCTACTCAACATCGCCTACAAGATCCTATCTGCCGTAATATGTGAACGCCTGAAACCGTTTACCAACAACCTGATCGGCCCTTATCAGTGTGGTTTTAGTCCAGTAAAGTCCACAATCGATCAAATTTTCACACTTCGGCAGATCCTGGAAAAAACCCAAGAAGTCCAAATCGATACCCACCACCTATTTATCGATTTCAAAGCCGCATACGACAGCATTTATAGAGACGAACAGAGTCATGTCTAGTTTTGGTATACCGCCCAAACTCGTCCGTTTGTGTAGGAGAATTCTCGCTGCACCGGTGAGGTCATTTCCGACCCTGACCGACACATTCGATACCAAAAAAGGATTTAGGCAAGGCGATGCGCTGTCATGTGACTTTTTCAATTTAATTCTTGAGAGGATTGTGCAAAACTCCCGAGCCAACACCAGAGGCACAATTCCCCAAACATCGGTGCAACTACTAGCATACGCCGACGATATTGACATCATTGGTAGGACTCAACGTGATGTCATAGCCACGTTTGCTTGTATAGATAAGGAAGCTGCAATAATGGGTTTAGCAGTACGCGAGGGATAGACTAAGTATACGCTGTCAACACGAAAGGACACACAACATTGTCGAATTGGACAGAACGTCACCATTGACAGATATAACTTTGAGGTAGTACGGGCCTTTGTCTACCTCGGCTCCGCTATTAACTCTGACAACAAGATCTCGTCAGAAATCAAACGAAGAATTATTCTTGCCAACCGCTGTTTCTTCGGGCTAAGAAGGCAATTTAGTAGAAAAGCCCTCACTCGAACTATGTACTAAGGAGATCCTATACAAGACTCCGATCATCCCAGTCCTGCTCTACGGCGCTGAAGCATGGACCGTATCAAAAGCCGATGAAGAAATCCTTGGTCGATTCGAGAGAAAAATTCTTCGAAAAATCTTCGGTCCCGTTTGCGTTGACGGGCTATGGAGATGAAGATTCCACCAAAAAATATACGAGCTGTACAGCGGCATACCCCTAGTCAAAAAACTCCGCATTGGACGTTTAAGATGGCTAGGACATGTAGAACGAATGGACACCAATACTCCGGCTCGCAGAGTCTTCGATTCCCAGCCAGACGTCGGACGCAGTAGAGGAAGACCTCGCCTTAAGTGACGCGCACAAGTAGAAACCGACCTCAACCAACTTGGAGTGCTCAACTGGAGGCAGTTAGCTAAGAACCGGGCTATTTGGAGAAGCATGTTGGTGGAGGCCCAGGTTCATTCCGGACTGTAGTGCCACTTAAGTAATTAAGTAAGTAAGGCCTGATTTCTCCTGTCCCAGACATTGTAATCTTGTACAAATTGGAACCAATATTGCTGATCGCTTATCAACAAATTACTTTCTTTGTAATGAACAATCTCAACGAATAGATTTTTCTATTCCATTAAAGTATGGATACTAAACTAAATTTACCTAGTTGAGGAACCAACGCATTCTCCATATGCTGCAAGCATTTCATAAACACAGCTCGAGATGGTCACACCTAAAAGGGAAGTGGAACAAACTATTTATAAGATTTGCCAAAAAAGTTTGCATGTATTTGCAGTTATCTGATGTCCTCTCAAACTCAAAGAAATACGAAATTTCCAAATACAAAAGCCTGAGCATATGAGTTCACATTGAGATAAAATCAAGGTACGTTTTTGTTTATTCATTGTTTCACTCAATACTGAGGTTATGTTTCAAATTTATTAACAAAAGGTGGGCAGATTACTAATTATTCAATAAAGCTTTTGAAATACAATATCCCTGTATAAGATCTTTTTTTCAGATGAAATTTTTATGAATTTTCACATCAAAATCAATTATATACACCACATGTTTGCATTGCATTGGTTGAAATTGGATACTTTTGGGTTTTTGGTTTATTCCTTCACCGCACTTACAACGCCACATCGTTAAAATACTCCAAATGTACCAATCACCGCAGCAAATCACAAGTCCAATTACAAACAGCAACTCATCGCACAAACCTCTGCAGCAAACACAAACAGAGCAAATAACAGGAAAAAAACAAACACACACAGTGAAATACTGCAAAAAAAACGTCCAGGCAAATCCTCAAACAAATAAAATTGTGAAATTGCGCTTGTAATTCACCCGCCAAGTGCTTAGTAGAACAAAGTCATAAAAAATAGCAAAATGAAACCAATAAAAAGAACTCGGCAGACCCTGAAAAGAATTCCGCAACATCCAGCAACCGCAACTTCAACCCTCTCACTCTGCTTTCAACCCAAAACCAGAAACTAATTTATCATCCTGCAAGTATGAAAAAAAACAAACAACGAATTAAAAAAAAAAAAGTTTCCCAGAAAACTGCAACTATTTCAAAACCAACAGAAGAGATAGGAGTACGAGATACTGCCTTCCGTCGTTGCTCCACAGCTTCGCACCGCGCCATCCGCCATCCACCAACCCAGATCGTCTTTTCAGGAAAAAAAAAAGGTTGTTGCGGGTTTTCGCCTCTTCGTCGTCGACGTAGTCATCATCATCATCCACCACCCTCCCACCAAATATTAGCACAGAACAATGCTTATGGTGTCCTGGTGTAGTGCATGGCACGGCCAGTGCTTGTAATTCCTTGGATGAGGTGGCATATTTTCCAAAATAATAAATTTATTCTTTTCTTCATTTTATTTGCAGTAGCACGAATGGAAAGATTCCTGAGGCAAATTTATGATTTCCAACCCAAAAATACACCTGACCTGGAGCGGCCGTCAGATAGCTGGATCAGAACTGGACTACATATTTTTACCGTAGTTGCTTGTACTCAAGGTGAAACGGGCAAAATGTGTACCATATTCTCAACTTAATTACATTTGGCTTTCCACTTGAAGTAGTATCTTCTAACGTCTTCCATCTCCCTCTTGACCGTCTGCCAGTAATCCGTTGCTTCATTTCATTGGTGCTTCTCAACCGCAGGACTGATCTCATTTTTAGTCTCATTTTTCATTTAATGCTTAAATTTATGTGCATAGTAAAAAAAACTGACATGAATATTCATTAATAATTAAGAGACGAAAAAAAAAGTTTGCGAAAAAGGTGTTATACCCCGAAGGCGAAACAAATTAAGGACTTAAAGAGGTTAGAGATGAGAGGGTGAGCAATGAAGAGCTGGAAATTAAATATTTTTCACCTATGAGTTAAATTGAGATGTACACCACTGTATGAGCTTTAGTTAGGGAAAGTTCGTAGACTGCATGCATAAGTAGGGATATTGCACCCTAAGAGACTTTTAAATGTTTCGTCAGCAGTAACAATTTAGTGGTGGTTTTGGGTGATATTTGGAAGTTTTACCAAAATTAAAAAATGAATAAGGCCCCTACAGAATCCTGGCGAGATAAAAAAGGAAAAATCTTGGTTAAGTCACAATCGCTTGTTTTTTTTTTTAATATTTTTCAACACTAAGGAATTAGTCCTTGAAGGTTATAAAACCCAGTAATGGAAGAAAGGCCTGAAGAATGGAACCTCAGCATCGTTTGCCCGATCCACAAAAAAGGAGACCCTCTGAACTGCACCAACTACAGAGGCATAAGTCTGCTCAACATCGCCTACAAGATCCTATCTGCCGTATAATGTGAACGCATGAAACCGTTTACCAACAACCTGATTGGCCCTTATCAGTGTGGTTTTAGGCCAGGAAAGTCCACAATCGATCAAATTTTCACACTTCGGCAGATCCTGGGAAAAACCCAAGAAGTCCAAATCGATACCCACCACCTATTCATCGATTTCAAATCCGCATATGACAGCATTTATAGAGACGAACTGTACAAAGCCATGTCTAGTCTTGGTATACCGCCCAAACTCGTCCGTTTGTGTAGGATGACGACCTCACCGACACATTCGATACCAAAAAAGGATTTAGGCAAGGCGATGCGCTGTCATGTGACTTCTTTAATCTGGTTCTTGAGAGGATTGTGCAAAACTCCAAGGCCAACACCAGAGGCACAATTTTCCAAAAGTCGGTGCAACTACTAGCATACGCTGACGATATTGACATCATTGGTAGGACTCAACGTGATTTCATAGCCACGGTTGCTAGTATAGAGAAGGAAGCGGCAAAAATAGATTAAGCAGTAAATATAAGACTAAGTATTTGCTGTCAACACGAAAGGACACACAACATCGACGAATTGGACAGAACGTCACCATTGACAGATATAACTTTGAGGTAGTACAGGACGCTGTCTACCTCGGCTCAGCTATTAACTCTGACAACAACATCTCGTCAGAAATCAAACGAAGAATTACTCTTGCCAATCGCTGTTCATTGGGCTAAGAAGGCAATTTAGTAGTAAAGACCTCACTCGAACTACTAAGGAGATCTTATTTAAGACCCTGATGAAGAAATCCTTAATCGATTCGAGAGAAAAATTCTTCGAAAAATCTTCGGTCCCGTTTGCGTTGACGGGCTATGGAGACGAAGATTCAACCACGAACTATACGAGCTATACAGCGACATACCCCTGGTCAAAAAACTCCGCATTGGACGTTTAAGAGGACGTTTAAGATGGCTAGGACATGTAGAACGAATGGACACCAATACTCCGGCTCGCAGAGTCTTCGATTCCCAGCCAGACGTCGGACGCAGTAGAGGAAGACCTCGCCTTAAGTGGCGCGCACAAGTGGAAACCGACCTTGGAGTGCGCAACTGGAGGCAGTTAGCTAAGGACCGGGGTAATTGGAGAGGCATGTTGGTTGAGGCCCAGGTTCATTCCGGACTGCAGCGACACTTAAGTAAGTAAGTAATGGAAGAAAGGAAAATGGTTTGTATATAGTTAGAGATTGGGAGTAGGTGGGAAAAGAGTGAGGTGACGATGCACGTTAATTTTAAATCGTTTCCTTCTTCTCTGTCTATAGAGCTCAGTAGCAGCTCTCGTCTTCACATGCAGCTTAGCCTTGTAGGCTTCTTTCTTGGCTGCGAGCATCTGTCGGCATTCCTTATTAAACCAGGGTTTTCTTGCTGGTGGCCGTGAGAAACGTAGCACATCAGTTGCGGCTGATCTAATGGCTTTTTGGCTGATCTAACTTGGCGATTACAGTCTTACTACATTACATTTTTTCACAGTATTTTTGGTTTGTTGTGGCGTAGTGAATATCCGCATTCTTACCATGGTAGCAACAAAGTAGTGTTCTGAGGCGATGTTAGCCCCTCCTCGGAATCACCAATGTGATCAATTTGGTTGACCGTTCGTTGATTTGGAGACTGCGATTTCCCCTTATAGATATAAAGCTGAGGAAACCGCGTACTGGCTATAGTGGCATTTCGTTCCGTAGCGATGTTAATTAACGTAAGTCCGTTACCAAAATTGTTGCCTTGTAGGCTATATTTTCCGACAATACTGCTAAAGATGTCTTCTGTTCCTACTTTTGCGTTAAAATCTATCAGCACGATTTTAACATCGTACTTTGGTAGTCGCTCAAAGGTTTTGTCAAGGAGCTCGTAGAAGCAATCCTTAGTTATATCATCTTTTTCCTCCGTCGGATCATGAGAGCATTATTGGCTTATGTTGGCGAATTTGGTCTTGATGCGAATTATTACAAGCGTTCGCTTATGTCTTGAAACATAAGACTTCTTGCCTAAGTCGCTGTTTCTGCTCACTATAACACTGCCATAGTAGATGTCACAGTTTTTCATCCCCTATTTGCCCGGCCCATCCCATTGTATTTCCTGGATGGATGGCAGTAATGTCTGCTTTATAGCAGTTTAGGGCTTTCGCTAGTCGTTCTTCTGCACCTCTCCTGCTTAAATTCTCATATTCCTGGTGCATGTACGAACGTTGTTGTCCTTTTTACGTTTAGCAGGGTCGTCAAAAATAACATCAGTCCGTTCTGTGGCTATTGGTTGCTTCGTAACACTGGTTTTTCCATGGTTGGTTTGTTAACCCAAAGCAAAACCCCCAACCTGGAGGGCTAGTTCCAATTTATTAGATACCCCTAGGACACGGGCCCATCAGTATCCACTTCTGGATTGAGCGCTGCTGTTTACCTGTTGGTTCATCCGCCACCATCTCTGTTCAAGGGGCCTGACTTACCCTTGAGATTCCTAGATAACTTGTTGTCTGTATATGTCGAAGCAGCTCATGTAGGTTCGCCTGGGACGGCAGGCCGGGTATTCATTCCGTGCCATTCTGACCAAGATGATTATAGTGTTTTGCTGTTTTACGTCTTGTTATCAACACTCGCACTTATCGTTTAGCAAGTCAAATCCAGTTGGATGAGAGCCAGTACCCGATGGTTACCACTTGGAGGTAAAAATAAACATATAGTTGTTGTGTAGTCAGAGTTACAACCACTGAGCATTGCCTGGTTAAGGCCAATCAGAGTTTACCCTCGTTCTACAACATCCAACCAGGATACTATTAGCCATGATATGGGCACGACAGAATGTGGTTTTAGGCCAGGACTTTGACAGCAATTTATATACCTCATCCCGCTATCTTTTCTGAACTTTTCGGTTTGATAAATGGGTAGAATGAATTGACATGAATACTCCAGCCTGAAGAGTCTTAATGTCCCAGCTAGTTTGTAGACGCAGTAGTGAAATCCTCTCTGTAAGTGCGGTGGAAAAACCTCATATACAGTAGGTGCTTCTATTTTTACAAAATAAGTGATCCTAGTCATTTATTTCGTCTCTACAATTAGACTTAAATTTCCAAGGTACTTTTAAAAATAGAAATAAGCTAATTTAGCTTATTTACCTGACAGTACAAATCTACAAATACATTCGTATTCATATAAAGTGTGACTACATAAAAACAATACGCAGCGTGATTAGCTTGTAGATCGATTAATTACCGACAGTGAAACATATATCTTACTCTCATCAAAGGGTAATCAATCTTCCTTCACCACAATCAACACGATGAGGATTTTCGATTTACTCCGTTACTAGTTTGACTACAAGAGATACATTTAATCAAAAGATTTGTTTCTGTCCTCGTACACAAGGGATATCACTTTCATCAAGACGTGATGACGACGTTTAAACGAATCAGTTTCAGTAGAATTTAACGCGTCTGGGAATGTACAGAGATACCTCAATGTGGCAATACAAATATTACTAATACACCTGCAGCAGGATATTTTGAATATCAGGATTTTTCTTTGAGAGGAATTCCGTTTTGTCATCGCCAAACTTTATAATGTGGTTAGGATATAACCAGAATGGAAATCTTCTCAACAAATGTCAATTTTCAACCAAAATTGATTAAGTCATCCAAGTTCATTGAAAGCTTACCGCAGCATTTCTGCAGCTTCAAGGAAATTCCCATTAAACTCCATTTTCATTTGAATTTGAAAAGCTATCGTCCTTTTGGAGAATGCAACACCTTCACGGCCTATTAATATCGCATGTAGTTACTACAGACCAGATTTTCTTTTTTGTTCTTTCGTAAGCCGGTTATCCTTTGAGTTAACCTTTTCGGGTGGGATAAGGTAAACTCCGGATAGACACCATCGTACCGATATCAACACAATTAACCCCATCGTTGTCGTTGTTGTTGGCTGTTGACCAACCCATTAGAGAGCTTGTTGTTGACTGCAGATTGCATGCAGCATCACATCCTGCCAGCTGCTGATGGCCCTTGATTCTCTTGGCATATCAAGGACTAACAACGAGAAACTAAAAAAAAAACATCATATTCCACACGTTTTCAGGTAGGTCATTTCGCCAGGCGATGATTGTCAATTAAATGGATGCAGTTAAAGGAAATTGCAAAGCGTTTATCCTTCGTCCTGTAGGGAACAAATGGAAATTTGCTGGCAAGAGGAAGTGACATTTGTGCCTCCAATTTTATCCGCTTTTAATGTACTTAAACAAGGCTAATGGACAGGACATTATGTGGTGTCACATGCCGGAATTATTGTGGATTTTATCTTCACACTAAGAGTGAGACTTAAGTTTTTTTTATCATTATTTTATGGATGCATAGGGCCATCTGTTTCGAATTAGATGTTAACTTTAGCATGTGCTTTCTTGAAGTAGATTAATAAAGAGAGGAATATGAAATAATTAAGATTTGGTTTTGAATATTTTATATAATAAATCTGTGTAGAAATTTACTAATTTACTCGACTGAACCCGCATCCGCACAGAGGAATGATCCTTCCTGTGACACTTAAAGTGATGGGTACGCCAAGAAGAACTCAGCCGATAATACTCTTAATAGCGAAGGAAAGCAATGTGAAATGATGTGACAAACCCTTCGACAAGGAAACGTTTCACCCAATGAGGAGTACCAGTGAGTACGATATCAAACCTTGAAGAATCAAAAGTTTATGTAGCCAAACACAAACTCAAACTTCTCTAGCGGATTATAGAAATTATCCGGATAAAGGACCATCCTCATTGATTCCGGAAATCGCGTTCACCCATTGGCTTAGCAACAAGGTATTAAGTGGTATTAGCCAGAGGGAACTATGGAATATTATGCATGATATTGTTATACTGTTACAAAGCAACTAAGAACCTCGAAAGAGACTAATTTTATTAAAGACGACCGTGCTAAACAAATAAAGGATAACGACGTTCATACCTGCAAATGCAATATGCGAAAATTAAATAGAAGGGCTGCAGCCGAACAAATGCGATCCATGAAATACCATGGGATAAGTCGGGCAAAAGGAGGATGAAAAACTGTGGCATCTACTACGGACTGTGTTACAGTGAGCAGAAATAGCGACTATTCGGATTTGGATGTGTTACAAGTGCCACTTTAAGTAAGAAGTCTTATGCTTTCAAGACATAAGCGAACGCATTGTAACACTCTGCATCAAGGCCAAATTCGCTAAGATTAGCCTTATATGGGCCCACACACCGAAGAAGGAAAACTATGATATTGCGAAAGACTGCATCTCCGAGCTCCTTGACAAAATTAAGAGAGACTACCGAAGTTAAAATCGTGCTGGCAGATTTTAATGAAAAGATCGGAAGCGAGGGCATCTTTAGCAGTATTGTCGGAAAACACAGTCGACAGGACACCACGTCTGGAAATGCGCTTAGGAACAAAATGCCGCTATAGCCAGCACACCTCTATATCCATAAGAGGACATGTCGGTCTCCAGTTCAAGGAACGGTCAACGTAATTGATCACAAATTTTGTGATAGACAAAAATTACGCATCCAGTATTTTGGATTTCCGAACATTCCGAGGCGCTAACATCTACTCGGACCACTAAAAGTGCGAATACACACCACACCACGACACAACAAAAACGAAAAATGTTCGATAGTTTAATCAAACTGTAAAACATCAAAGTCATAGATACAAGGCACAAACAGAATCCTTTCGAAATGAAGAAAGGAATAGCGAAATTAACGTAGCCGATGCAGAGGAACTTCTTCTTCTGCAGACTTAAACGATGATCTTCCGCTGTCAGGCAGAAGGAACCATGCAATTTTAGCGACGACAGCGAAATCTACAAATCAAATGACCTAAATAAAGTGAGGATAGCAATATCCAAACTTAATCTTAACAAGGCTTCTTGAAATGACGGTTTTCCTGAAGAGCTTTATTAAGCTGCCGAACTAACAATTATTCTTCTATTATTATTTCTATAGGCCCTTTATAAAGGGTGATCCAGTTCGAGGTTCCCTACTTTTTTAAAGAAAAAAACACAGAAAATTCAAATTTAATGGAGAATGTTTATTATCATTTGAAAGAACATTCTTTGGCATATATTTTTTGAAGATTATGTCTATCAAATGTTGGCCGTTGCTACGTCGCAGATGGTCCATCCGTTGAGTCCAATTTTTGATCACTCGTTCCACCGATGATTCCACCGGCCCACAAACCACACCAAACCGTTGTTTTTTCTGGATGAAGTGGCAGAATGTGGCAATTTTGTTTGTTTACATACCCATTGAGCCATAAATGGGCCTCATCGCTAAACAAAATTTGCCTCGAAAACGTCGGATCTTCTTGGAACTTTTCAAGAGCCCATAGAGCGAAGCGATGTCGCTTGGGAAGGTCGAGCGGCTTCAGTTGTTGCACAAGCTGTATTTTGTACGCTTTCAATTTAAGATCTTGACGTAAAATGCGCCAAGTCGTTCCATACGACAGTCCGAGTTGCTGCGAACGGCGCCGAATCGACTCTCTACGGTCTTCGTGTACACTCTCAGCTACGGCCGCTATATTTTCTTCACAGCGTGCTGGACGTGGTCTATTCGGTGGAATATTATCCAATAATGAATGCTGGGTCTCAAAATGGGTGATGGTGTTGCGAATAGTACGCTTAGTAGGCCGATTATGTTGACCATAAGTTGAGCGAAGTGCACGAAACACATTCCTCACAGAACGTGAATTTTCACCCGTTATATCGTGAAATATTTATTAGATCCTTTTTTGACTTTCAAAGATACTCCCTTCCAAATTGTTGGTCGCAACTGCGCCGTAGCTCGCCCATGCGGACGTTGCGATTTTCTATGACGCTTGTGATGTTGCCCTCTAATGATTCAATGTCAATCGTAGCTGGCTTATCCGCAAACACCTTAGACTTTACCTAGCCCCAAAGGAAAAGGTTTAACGGTGTTATGTGCATGTCTTGTTTGCCAATTTACTGGTCCGAAGCGTGAAATTAATTCTTCACCGAAGCGGTGTTGGAACAAACTGTTGTATAGAGTTAGGGCTTTACTTTCAGGCAAAAAATAGTCCGTTTTCATAGCATGATAACGAGTCCCATTTAATAATTAACATTGGCACCAGCTTCATTTTTGAAGATATACGGACCGATGACTCCACCGACCCATAAACTACACCACACGGTTGATTTTGGGTTCAGCTCTTGAACCTCTTCCGTTAATTCTTCGGCCCATATACGGCTTGTTGAAGTATTCATGGATACAGAAGTGGGACTCATCACTGAACAAAATGTTTGTCAAAAACAGTGGATCTTCAGCAAGTCTTTCGAGAGCCCATTCACTTAAATGATGACTCAACGGAAGGTTCATGATAAAATGTCAATGAATACGGAATGAAAACACTTGCCAACTTGACAAGTTTCACGCTCCATTTGTCAGAAAACTGTTTTAAAAAAAAAAAACCTCACCCGGTATATAGAATGAAGAGGCTAAAATTGGTTCAGCTGTAAATGAAAGTAAGACAAAGTATATGCTGTAAACTCCGAAAAACACACGATATTGACGAATTGGACCTAAAGCATGGACCATCAAAGCCGGATGAAGAAATCTTTTGCCGTTTTAAGAGAAAATTCTTCGAAAATCGTTTTCGTTGACAGGCTATGGAGACGAAAATTCAACCACAAACTATACGAGCTGTTTAGCGACATACGCCTTGTCAAATAAATCCGCATTGGAAGTTTAAGATGGCTAGGACATGTAGAGCAAATGGACACCAATACTCCGGCTCGCAGAGTCTTTGATTCAAAGCCAGATTTCGGAAGCAGTAAAGCCTCGCCTTAAGTAGCGCGCACAAGTAGAAACCAACCTCAATCAACATAAAGTGCGCAACTAGATGCATGTAGCTAAGGACCAAGCTAATTGGAGAGGCATCTTGGTTGAGGCTTAGATTTATTCTGCAAGTAAGAAGTGAGTTAAGTACAATAATGTCTCATCAAGACTTGCACAGGGGTCTGTACCGGGGTCGCTACTTCCTTGCATACCCTTCCAGCATGAGTTAAAAAAAATCTACGTAGATAGTCAAACGGCCATAGAACCTTAAGTGTAGTTCAATCATGTGTTTTTGGACGCTACTGAATAGAGCTAAGGACTGGCAAACAACTCCCTTATCCAGTTCATCCGTGGAATAACTATCTCATTCGGACGCCTAATTATATTACCTAATATCTTATCTAAGTATCATTAAAGCCTTCATCACACTAAAGGCTGAACTATAATGGAAGCTGGTTGCGGACGACCACTTCCGTAAATGTGCGAACACATGCAATTTGTATTGTACGACCATAATAGCTTTTCGCTTCGATTCGTTCAGTTTTCGTTCACTTTTGCTCACTTAACGAAAAAGCGAATTGATTCGCTCTTTGTCTTTCTTTTGTCCTTTCAATTCAGCTTTGCCGAAAGTACTCCCATAGGAGTATTGTACTACTTTCAACACCTCCGTACTCCCGTACTCCTCCTTTCACATTCGTACTCCTATTTTTTAAAGACCGAAAATATCATACACTTGCAGCTAGGTGAATGTCAACCAAAATAATTTAATTCACTTAAAATTCAAAACTGTCATCAAAAAGTGATTTTCATTCTTTCTTGTGTGTTTATTCCCTATCCCATAGCTGTATAATTGTTTTGATTTAATAATTTTTAACTTTCTCTTACAAAGAGAAAGATATTGTTTTCGTGAAAATTTTCGACCTCGAGATTTTGATTGATTCTAACATTACGATGATAGCGGAGCCTAAAAAAGTGGTTTTTGGAATTCCGTCCGTCGGTCCGTCGGTCCGTCGGTCCGTCGGTCCGTCTGTCCGTAATGGTCTCCCCAGCCTAAACGGCTTGGCCGATTTTCTTCAAACTTCGTATATAAGCTTATTTTGGTCATAATTCTAGGCCATTTTTTTTGTTTGCTTTTAGCCATGTTATTAACGGTACCTGTCATATAAAAATTACACATAACCTCAATTTTCTCGAAAACGGCTCTAACGATTTTGTTTAAACTTTATATATACTATAAGCATATTAGTTCCAATAAAACTGCATACCCAGTTTTTTCGAGAAAATCCATATAACGGATTTTGTCATTCAGGCCATATAAAGAAAATTGTTAATTTCTCGCAAACTATTATGTCAAATTGAATGAAATTTAATATATATACTACTATAATAGCTTTAAACAATTCCACATTATTAGTTTTAGCCCATCTATCACTTAACGGAATTTTCAGTTTTGGCCATTAACGAAAATTAATTATTTTTCACATAGACACCGATTCCTTCAAATTTCGGAGTAAACGTTCGTATAATCAAATTTCGAAATTTTTTATAATTTTTAGCATTAATTAACCCAACTCGCTGTGAAAGAGAAAGTTGCGTACGACCCAGTCGTGCACCCACCACTCGTTTATTTATGACTCAGACTCACTAGCTTAGTCGAATTAGCCTGTCTGTCCATCACCAATTTTTAGGCCTTAAAAATCACGTCCGCTTTTCAGTAAAACATTGTTTTTGGCCAAACGGTAAAGAACTTTCAAAAAGTTTTTGTAAAACATATTTAGAAAATCTCAAAACCTATAATTCATACATATAAATCTTTTAGCCAGGCCCCCTTTTTCTGTCGTTTTTAGTAAACAACGGTTTTAGGTACAATTTAAAAAAGGTTAGTAAGTAATTCTATGAACATTTCGTCTATACATCATTTTAACCCACTATATTTGGACCGTTTTCGTATAACAATTGTAAAAAACGATCCCATAGATAAATGCCTTTTTCTGTAGAACCAAGAAATAAGATAAACTTTCTTAATCAGATATGACATTTTCTATATTTCTTCTCCATTCAGTTTTAGACATATTTACACTTTTTGGGGTCATTTATTTTAAGGATGGTTGAACAGACAATTTATACAAATCTTTTATGGTTCGACAAAAAAATGTGCTATGGGGTAGGGTCAGCGCTGCCAGATTTTTTTTCGGGCAAAGCGGGATTTTGAACCTTTTGATAAAAGCTGGATTCTTACGTCCAAAGCGGGACATAAAGAGCATAAGTAGTCAGTATGTTTTTCTAATACTTATCTTTTAAGTTGAACCGATGTTTACATTTGCATTGTCAGCTTCATATGAAGATACTTGCGATAATTTTAAGCTATGTTTATCCAATGTTTCACAAAGTACCTTTGTTATTTGGTAAGCTGTTTCATCATTACTATCTACAAAATCCAATTATTTGTTTTGTATGCCTTTCTCGAAACTAAAATATCGCAGACATATTGGTGGCATCCATAGAAATCAAATAGAATGAATATTCTTTAAAATTTTGTATTGTATCCTTCAAAATTATTTTGTCAATACTTCAGAAACTATTGTTTCACTCTTCGTCCTACCGCAATTAACATTCATAGTTGCCATGATTGCCATGATATTTGAAAGAGAGGAATGAACATGTCTTGAAAGCGGGACCACGGTTGCCACTTGAAAATAAAATTTGTTAACAAAATTTAAGAAAAAGCGACCAATCGCATTAAAAAGTTACCAAAATACTTAAAATTTAAAAACGTTGTATGAAATACACCAAAAATCATAGAGTTTGCCATTTTTATACCCTATCCCATAGGGGTATATTAGTTTTGATACATAGTTTGTAACATAGAGAAATAATTTAGCTACATATACCTCAAAGTATATGGATCGACTCAGAATCACTTGCTGAGTCGATTAAGCCATGTCTGTCTGTCCGTCTACATGTCACCGATTTTTAGCCCTTAGATTTTGAGCTTGGAGAATGGAATTTGATATATAGAATTCTTGTGCAGTGAAGAAAAACAAGTTCCACGCCCTTTTTTTAGGAAAACGTAGTTTTTTTGCTTAACCGTAAGGAATTTCTAAAAAGTGTGTGAGCAACATATTTACAGAATCTCTATATTTGGTCAATATAAAGTTTTTTTCCAAGTCCACTTTTTGGGGCGTTTTTTGTAAAAAACGTGTTTCGGTACATTTTTAAAATATTTGATCATCTCGTGAATCTTGTTGGAAGAATGGCGAATGCGGTGGGAACTTGAATTATTTCTGTGGGGTAGGACAATTATTAAGATACATTCCGGGTAAGAGATACCATCATGTCATTGGTATGCTGCTTCTGGATTGATGCACTTAGGTTGGAGTTTTTTTTTTTGTAGAAACCTTCACTGGAATATTTTGTTTAGGACGGCCGATTAATCTAGATCTAGATTTGTGAATAGTTTGACATGTTCCTTCGTAGATAGCTAGAGCTAGAGATTTTTAATGAGTATTCGATTCATCCATTCATCTTCTAGGGACTGCTGAAGTGAGCTGGACCAATCAATATGGCTTCCAATTCGCCTGGTCACTAGCTTAATGCCATATGGTCTTTCTGTACTGCATTACAAAAGGATTTGAGTTGAGAATCTTGTAGGTTGGTCGTTAATTTCTTTACGCTTTAAACGCTAGGTTTACACCCGATCGTTGGGCCTCGAATTTTCTTAATATTCGTTGTTAAATCTTCATCCCTAAAGCGTAAATTTGTGGCACCAGTGATCTCCAGTTAGGTCAAGCCGACTTTTGGGACAGTTTCAATTACTTACCTTATTGTCAAGCGGTTCAATGAACAGCAGATTTAGGTGTGTGATCAACTCATCAATTGGGTGAAAATTTTTAGTAGAATGCTCCGCCCAAGCTGACGCAGAACAAAAGTTTATCGTGGTTCTTAATAATCACTTTTTGGAGCTAAGTATTCCTGTGTATCCGACTCCCCTTTATGAAAGTTATACGTCAACTAACAACTCTTCCTGTCCCTTCAGTTTCCGAAATACTCCCGCGATTGCTCTTTTCTTTTTTCTAAGAACATGTTGAGCGTAGATGGAGATTCCAGAATGGTTATGATAGCATGAAAATTTATTTTTTAGATCATTTTAA
This sequence comes from Rhingia campestris, assembly GCA_932526625.1. Classification (NCBI taxonomy): domain Eukaryota; kingdom Metazoa; phylum Arthropoda; class Insecta; order Diptera; family Syrphidae; genus Rhingia; species Rhingia campestris. The sequence goes on from OW052183.1 coordinate 142,433,953, forward strand.
CCCATGCCTACTTTTTGGAGGCGTTTTCCTACCCTACCCCATAGGACACACAGGAGAAAAAAGTTGTTTTTTGTCGAACCATAAAATGTTTTGATAAACTGTATGAACAGTATGTTGTGAACTTTTTTCTATATTTCATCGGCATAAAGCCCACATTTTGATAGTAATTTTATTAAGGATGGGATGGGATAGGGTATTAAACGATCCGCACAGCGAATTGTAGCCTTCTCATATGTTTGAGTTTAAGTTTTCATACAGCGAGAGCGACTTTTGCTTTGTTTAAATACAAAATAATTTAAATTTTCAGTCATCTGTCAACAAATTGACAAAATCAAATGAAGAAAATGAGTATTTAATCGTGTGTCTTGCGTCATGCATGGATAATATTGTGCAGTGTGTTTACCTTTTATGCATCGTTTACATATGATGAAAGAAAGTCGCACTCCATGAATTCAATTTTACTAGAACGTACAAATTAAAGTTCGTGTTTTTTTAATTTCCTTAGAAAAAGCGACCATGTGTAGAAAAGAATTACCAAGCGACCAGATGAAAAAAAAGTTTCCAAATTTGGACGCGAATGACCAAAGTGGCAACCGTGAGCGGGACTGTGCCTGTCCCGAGCGGAAATTTAATTTTGGGCTAAAAATCGGGACGTCCCACAAAATCGGGACGTATGGCAACGCTGGGTAGGCTATACAAACGGTTTTTGTAGGAAAACACCCCCAAAAACTGAATCAAAATGATATATGGCAACGAAATGTTTTCATTTTTTCAATAAAACTCCGGCAAAAATTGATCAAAAACTATATATGAAGGAAATATAGATAATGACATAGTCTAAATTGCTTGCTCAGTCACTTTTTTTTTAAATTTCTTATAATTTGGTCTGAAAAGACGTTTATTCTGCTTCGTTGGAAAGAGAGTCTATGCACTGAATTTCAACACTCTATCTCAAAATTCTGGTATGTTAGGGCCAAAAATCGGTGATACACAAACGATCGGACGGACAGACAGAGAGACATTGCTAGATCGACTAAGAATGGCTAGCTGATATACTTTAAGGTATATAATGTTAAAAACTTATCTTAAAAACAAGACTAATATACCCCTATGGGATAGAGTATACAAAGATGTTGTGCACATGCTTATTTTTAAAGACTAAAAATTGTCTGTACTCCTATTTTTTTTTCAAAATACTCCCCTTGTTTGGCTGCAGTACTCCCTTACAATATTTCTCTCCGGCAACACTGCCTTTCATACACAAATTTTACATTTCACTTCAACAGCTAAGTACATTTAAATTTGTAAGTTCCTAAGCAACGAAATTTTGTTTTTATTGTTTGCAATTGAAAGTACTGAAGAAAAATTAACTTAGAATTTTGATATTAGCTTCCGATTGCTTCCGTATATTATAGTTCAGCCTTAAAGCTTTTCAGGAATGGGCCAAGCATATGACACCTCAACTTAGCGCCAACAACCCTTAAACCTAAAGCGAGCTATAATTGAGAAGTCCGAATGCTAGTCAGATGCTATGTCAGATCTTATATAACCACAATGTCATATGTCAATCCTTGCAATGGTGACGTCTCTGCAGTACATAGCTTAGGATAGCAAAATATGTTTAATCTGTTTTTGAGTTGACTTGTGTCTCTGCAGATACCAGGATATGTATTCTCTTTGGCATATAAACCACCCTGGTAAAGTTTCCAATGAAATTTGTTATCCCCCGCATTTATGCCATTATGACTTTGACTACAATACCCAAACCTGTGTAATATAAACTTGAATACTGCATAACAAAAGCAAATATTCCCGTAAATATCTGTAGAATGTCATCCATTTACAATTCCAAAAAATTCGTTAACAAAATATGTGTGGTCCTCTTCTGAGCATTGACCACTGTATTCAAAAATTATTTTTCCTGTCAAAGGACATTTTCTTCTTAAATGTAGACATTTAAAATCAAGTAAACCTTAACAACTATTTTTGCATATAACAAATTTAATATAATCTAAATTACTAAGAAAATATATCTTTCGAAACTTATATGAAAGTAATAAACTTGAAATCGTTGAATGGTCACAACTTCTTTCCATCACAAAAGAACCTCTCATCTCATCTTTATAAAAAAACGCGCAACAAAAAAAAACGAAAAATACTGACGAAGACAAACTTTTCATTTTTCCATATTCAAGTCGTAAAATTAATGCAAATCTAGTGTAAAGTGGACAAAAGAACGTCAGGATAAAAGTTTAGAAATTCTCTTAGACACATAAAATGAAAGGGTCCCTCCCTGTACTTGTATACAGGCTACAGGAGATGATCAAAACGTAGTGAAATTCTTCTCTTCAAGATGTTTTTGCTTTGTAAAGGATTTTTGTGTACTTTCAGTTTTTTTTTTCATCACTATACGGATACTTGAGGATATTACAATCCGGTTTATGATTTTCGTGGTGATTTTTTTTTTACTTCCTGTATTAGTAGTTTTATATTGTTGGCATTTGCTGTGTTGCGGTTTCTGTCATTCAAAGTGTTTATTCGTTTATTTTTATTATAATATAACGTGGTAATATAAAATCTTGTTTATGAAAAAAAAACAGAAACATCCTTTTTACATGAGAAAAACCAATGAAAGGGATATGAATACATAAACTCGTTTGGTTTTATGGTCCTCTTTTGAGAGATATTTTCTGGCATTGTTCAATGTCCATATATAGAGTTTCATGAAGTCGAAACGTCGGCAGTTTATGAATAAGCTTGTGAATTTTAATCAAGTTGAAGGAGCGCACTTTTCCATAAACGAACATATTATGTCTGTGTAAGCAGTATACTGATGATAGTAAATGACGATGTTGAAACGAGCATATTTTGGTTAAGTAAGTGCCTGTAAATTCTGCCCCAATGTTTATTGACAATTTCAATTCCAGTTAAAGTACGTCCATTCTATTAAAAGTCCTATTGTTATCATTGTGTAGTTAAGTTCAATTGATTAAATTTTGAGATGTTTAAGAGATCTTTAAGATCTTTAAGAGATCTCCAAAAAATCCTTGAGCGTAACATGATTTTTCACTTTGCAAAGCGGAGATTTTCTGCAACATCCTGAGACTTAATTTGTTGACCTCGTCTCTCCACCCTTAATGCTAAAAGAGTACAGCTTGTTATTTTGTATATATAATGAAGAGAGGGGGAGGAGTATCCTCCCACTAAGGCACTCACTCTCGGGCGGCAGTGGAGGAAATCCCTAGATGGAGTCAATGGTGGCGCCTACAGCTCCAGTTTAATCGAACTGGTAGTGTAATCCCTATATGAGCTGCTTCGACATATTTGAACACCAGGTCAACAGGGATTTCCAATACTGAGCCAGGGTGTTGGAAAAGAGTTGGTGGGGGAGGAGCCCTCAATGGGTCAACGGCAGCGCTCATATCCCAAAATGGGCTACTGACATCGGTATTTTTCCGGCCCGCTGTCCTAGGGTCAAAACAAGGGCCTGGCCCTCCAGGTTGGAGCTTGTGCTTTGGGTTAAATATAAAAAAAGCCTATGGTTCGAAGCAACCAATAGCCTCGGAAAGGACTGATATTATTGTTGACGACCCTGCTAAACGAAAAAGGGACAACGACGTTCGTATCTGCACCTGGAATGTGAGAACATTAAACAGGAGAGGTGCAGGCGAACAACTAGCGGAATGATTTTTTTCCTCTGCTGCATCAACAGAGATTTTTGGTTCAGTGAAACAGCATTTGCAGCAGAATGGACATTTTTCTTTAGAACCACAGTTTTCTTATTTCGCAGCTTTTAAAAATGATGAGTCCCCTTTATTACTTAAGTGGAACCTGGGCCTCAACCAACATGCCTCTCCAATTAGCCCGGTCCTTAGCTAACTGCCTCCAGTTGCGCACTCCAAGTTGGTTGAGGTCGGTTTCTACTTGTGCTCGCCACTTAAGGCGAGGTCTACCTCTACTGCGTATGTCCATTCGTTCTACATGTCCTAGCCATCTTAAACGTCCAATGCGGAGTTTTTTGACTAGGGGTATGTCGCTGTACAGCTCGTATAGTTCGTGGTTGAATCTTCGTCTCCATAACCCGTCAACGCAAACGGGACCGAAGATTTTTCGAAGAATTTTTCTCTCGAATCGACCAACGATTTCTTCATCCGCTTTTGATACGGTCCATGGTTCAGCGCCATAGAGTAGGACTGGGATAATCAGGGTCTTATATAGGATCTCATTTGTATTTCGAGTGAGGGCTTAACTACTAAATTGCCTTCTTAGCCCGAAGAAACAGCGATTGGCAAGAGTAATTCTTCGTTTGATTTCTGACGAGATGTCGCTGTCAGAGTTAATAGCGGAGTCGATGTAGACAAAGTCCCATACTACCTCAAAGTTATATCTGTCAATGTCAAACGTTCTGCCCAATTCGTCGATGTTATGTGTCCTTTCGAGTTGACAGCATATACTTAGTCATACCATCATTTACTGCTAAACCCATTTTTGCCGCTTCCTTCTCTATACTAGCAAACGTGGCTATGACATCACGTTGAGTCCTACCAATGATTTCAATATCGTCGGCGTATGCTAGTATTCGTTTCCGACCCTGATGGTGCAGCGAGAATTCTCCATCGTCATCCTACACAAACGGACGAGTTTGGGCGGTATACCAAAACTAGACATGGCTCTGCATAGTTCGTCTCTACAAATGCTGTCTTATGCGGCTTTGAAATCGATAAATAGGTGGTGGGTATCGATTTGGACTTCTTGGTTTTTTTTTCAGGATCTGCGAAGTGTGAAAATTTGATCGATTGTGGACTTTCCTGTCCTAAAACCACACTGATAAGGGCAAATCAGGTTGTTGGTAAACGGTTTCAGGCGTTCACATATTACGTCAGATAGGATCTTGTAGACGATGTTGAGCAGACTTATGCCTCTGTAGTTGGTCCAGTTCAGAGGGTCTCCTTTGTTGTGGATCGGTCAAACGATGCTGAGGTTCCATTCTTCGGCATGCTTTCAACCGACCAGATTTGGCTTATGAGTTGGAGGATGTTACTTACCAAGTCATCTTCGCCAGCTTTATAAAGCTCAGCGGGAAGGCCGTCACTTCCGGCGGCCTTATTAAGCTTGAGTTTAGATATAGCTATCCTCACTTCACTTAGGTCGGGTGGTTGGCAGTTTTCGCTGTCGTTGCCAATATTAAATGGTTCGTTCTTCCTGACAGCGGAATGTTTTTCGTCATCGCCGTTTAACAGTCTGCAGAAGTCCCATATTCTCAGCATCGACTGTGTCTCAACTACGATATTTCCTTGTTCATCTCGACAGGATTCTGATTGAGCATTGTATCCTTGGTTTTGACGTTTTACACTTTGGTAAAATTTGCGAACATCGTTCCTGGAGTGGCACCTCTCTATATCCTCGATCGCGCGCTTTTCTTGCTCTTTTTTCTTCTTTCTGAAAAGCCGATGTTCTTCCCTTCATCTTTGCTTATAGAGCTCAGTGGCAGCTCTCGTCTTCACCTGCAGCTTAGCCTTGTAGCCCTCGTTCTTGGCTGCGAGCATCTGTCGGCATTCATCATCAAACCAGGGGTTTCTTGCTGGTAGCCGCGAGAAACCTAGCACATCAGTTGCGGCTGATCTAATGGCTTGTTGGCATCGTTGCCATTGTTCTTCGATATTAGATGCTGGTAGTGTGTTGTGAGTCGAGAGGTTAAGGGATACGCGTTGCGCGAAGGTCTTGGCGGTCTCTGGCGATTGCAGTCTTTCGACATTAAATTTTTTCACAGTATTTCTAGTTTGTTGTGGCGTGGTGGATATCCGCATCCTTACCTTGGCTACAACAAGGTAGTGAGTGGTCCGAGTCGATGTTAGCCCCTCGGAAAGTTCGGACATCTCAAATACTGGATGTGTGTGTTTTATCTATCGCAATGTAATCAACTTGGTTGACTATTCGTTGATCTGGAGACCGCCATGTCCCCTTATGGATATCGAGGTGAGGAAACCTTGTTCTGGCTGGAGTGTCATTTCGTTCCGTAGCGAAGTCAATTAGCCTAAGTCCCTGACCAGACGTGATGTCATAAAGACTGTTCTTTCTGAAAATACGGTAAAAGAGCCTTTTGTTCTGATCATTGTGTTAGCGATTTTAACATCGTAGTTCGGTATTTGCTCAAAAGTTTTGTCAATAAACTCGAAGAAGCAGCCTTTTTTCAAATATAAGAATTCCACTTTTAACTGAAGTGGGTTGTAAGTTGACGATGTCTATAATATCGACAAAATATTGGGTTCGTGTGCTAAGCAATTTATTCTTCAATAATTTTAAGCAATATAGCGGGCACCACTAGAGCTTAAGATTAAAATTCAATTTTTTGTTTTATAAAAGCAAAACGAAATATTTAATTCAATGGACTTACTACACCCTACAAAAGCCCATCTCTTTGCTGAACAAGTGTTACATCCTACGGAAGAAGCCAAAAGAGAGAAACGAACTCGCAATCAGAAATCGCATGCAAGAGGATTAATCTGAAAAGTCACGTTTTACCATTCACTAAAGTGGAATCTTATCTGCTACCGATGTGGAAAGTATAAGTGACAAAAGTTTGATGAATCAGTGTGGCATACTTCCGCACGAAACTCTCAACCGTCACACTACTTCAATGGTAATGTCGACCGACATCGAGTGACAGCAACACGGCTAAGGATGAAGTCGACAGTTGCTCCAGTGTTGTGTACTTGTCCCGCGCTGCTGTTTACTATATTAAACGCCGGATAAGGATGTTTACGCATCGCTGTTTTATTAAGTCCTTTACACATTCATCCCTCTGTGGATTGTACGTTTTTCTGTCGGTTCGTCACAACTTTTGAATCGAGTCCTTGCTTTATGCTTGCTGTTCGTTGTGATATTTCTATCTTAAAGTGATGATTTTTAACTTTCTCTTACAAAGAGAAAGATATTGTTTTCGTGAAAATTTTCGACCTCGAGATTTTGATTGATTCTAACATTACGATGATAGCGGAGCCTAAAAAAGTGGTTTTTGGAATTCCGTCCGTCGGTCCGTCGGTCCGTCGGTCCGTCGGTCCGTCTGTCCGTGACGGTCTCCCCAGCCTAAACGGCTTGACCGATTTTCTTCAAACTTCGTATCCAACCTTGTTTTGGTCATAATTCTAGGCCATTTTTTTTGTTTGCTTTTAGCCATGTTAAAACTGGTACCTGCCATATAAAAATTACACATAACCTCAATTTTCTCGAAAACGGCTCTAACGATTTTGATTAAACTTTATTTATACTATAACCATATTAGTTCCAACAAAACTGCATACCCAGTTTTTTCGAGAAAATCCATATAACGGATTTTGTCATTTAGGCCATATAAGGAAAATTGATAATTTCTCGCAAACTATTATGTCAAATTGAATGAAATTTAATATATATACTACTATTACAGCTTGAAGCAATTCCACACAATTAGTTTTAGCCCAACTATCACTAAACGGAATTTTCAGTTTTTGGCCAATAACAAAAAATCATTATTATTCCCATAGACACCGATTCCTTCAAATTTCGTAGTAAACGTTCGTATAATCACATTTCAACATTATTCATATCATTTTAAGCATTAATAATCAAAATGCTTACTATTTGATCTAACACCCAACTCGCTGTGAAAGAGAAAGTTGCGTACGACCCAGTCGTGCACCCACCACTCGTTTTATTTATCACAGCTGTCCTTGTTAAATTGTTGAATTAAATAAATCGGTTCTATACCATGACGACAGCAAAATGGGGCAGTGTTATAGGTTACCTAACCTATAACGACAACATTCGCCGCGTTATTGCCTATATACGGCCAAAAATGTTGGAAAAAGTCATCGAAAATTGAACCTCCAGATTAGAATACTTCCGAGCCAGTCGTGGCGGTCATATGCCAGAAATCATATAAAGATTATCGTAGGTAGGTTGGTAGGTAGATAAAGGGTTTTTCAACAGGGACGCTACAAAAGTAGAGCGACAGGGACAGCAAACGACGCCATATTTCTTGCCGCTGTTTTGACATTTTTCTTTAGTAAGGTTTGCCATTTCATGATGGAAAGATATACGAGCCAACAACGATTCGAAATTATTAAAATTTACTACCGAAATTCGGAGTCAGTGGCCTCAACGTTATGAGCGCTACTTCCAATTTACGGTCGTCATAATCGTCCTAGCAGATCAACAATTGAGCGTCTTATGGAAAAATTTGAATCCACAGGCACAGAACTAAATGTTCCCGTACCAGTGAGACAAAGAAGTGCCCGTAGTGTCGAAAATATTGCTGCCGCTGAGGCTTCAGTTGAAGAAAGCCCAAATGTGTCTCTCACACACGAATTTTGCGAAAAGATCTTGGCCTACATCCTTACAAGACGCAAGAACTGAAGCCGCTTGACCACCAGAAGCGTCGTATGTTCGTGAATAGGGCTGAGCAACAACTTGAAAATAATTCGGATTTTCATCGAAAAATCATCTTCAGCGAATGGCTGAATGGCTTCGTCAATTAACAAAATATACGGTACTGGTCAGGCAGCAATCCACACGTACTCCATGAGTCATCATTGCACCCCGAAAAAATTACGGTTTGGTGTGGTTAATGGGCTGGCGGCGTCATTGGGCCGTACTTCTTCCGTGATGGTCAAGACCGGCACGTTACTGTGAATGGGAATCGCTACCGTTCAATGATAACCGAATATTTTTGGCCCCAATTGGATGATATGGACTTTGAGGACATGTGGTTCCAACAGGACGGCACCACAAGCCACACAGCGAATGTCACAATCAATTTATTGGAAACCAAGTTTGGAGAACGTGTTTTCTCATGAAATGGTCCAGTCGCTTGGCCGCCTCGGTCGTGCGATTTGACGCCGTTAGACTATTTCCTGTGGGGCTACATCAAGTCTATGGTCTATGCCAACAAGCCAGCGACGATTGATGAACTTCGTACGAATAGCGAACGTGAAATTACAGCAGTATCGGCCGATTTATGCTTGAAAACCGTCGAAAATTGAGTTCAGCGTCTGGACTTCTGCAAGCGTGCCCGTGGTGGCCATGCAAAAGAAATCGAGTTCCATACATAATCGCATCGAACGTACTTTCACAGGAATAAAGAATTTCATTGATATCCAAAACCGTTTTTGTTTTATTTAAAAAAAACTTTTGTAGTGCTCTTATTAAAAACCCGATAGAATTGTCGGTTCGGCATGAACCCGAGTATCACTTATATGCCTTTTTGTTACCACGACTCGTGTGACCTTTATTATGATGATTGTTGTGGATGTGATACAGGCGGTCTCTAAATCCAGCTTGTGAGGTTTAGAAAAAAAGAAAAAATCTTGTATCCTTTTACCCGAGATGTCGCTAAGGTTGACGAAGAATGGTTGATCTAACGCACGCAATCTGGCTCTTGCTAGTGCCGGACATTTTCACATGAAATGGAAGAGGGTTTGTCTCTCATTTGTGTTCCCGCAACTGCGGGATTGAGGGTTGTATGGAATTCCTAGTTTGGGCGCATGGTCTAGAATTGGCCGGTGCCCCGTGACTATCTGCGTAATTCTTGCGATATATGGGCGGGTTCTAGAAGGGTTTTAGTAGATCGTTTGTTCTGTTCCTGTCGTAGGAAGGCCATATCTTCCTCGATATGACGCAATTTGTTAACCTTCTCCATTTGGAGTCGGATTTGTCCTTTAACCGCACCTAGCGCAATACGGACCCTTGCCGCAAGTGAGCCGTGAAGAACTGATTCTTGCCTGGTCAGCTCGTCTGCACGCTTTTTTCCTTCAATGTCACTATTCCCTGGAACCCAGAGAAGTGTGACCCTACAGCGATCGCCAAGGAGGTCAAGTTCGTTCCGGTATTCCTTTACCACTTTGGAGGATATGGTAGCCGAGTTGATCGCCTTTATGGCCGCTTGGCTATCTCTGAGAATACTATATTTTGCTTTTCCGTAGTGTCACGACCTAGTAGCGTGCAAATATTTTGGATAGCCAGTAGTTGCGCCTGGAATATGCTGGCAAGTCCGGTAGGCGGTATGAAACTGATATTTTCGGTGATTCCAAGTAGACTCTGGACCCTACACCACAGTTCAACTTAGATCCGTCGGTGTAGATGACCGTGTTAAAATCTTTTACTACATCCACAAGGTCATCTTTGGTTGAAGTCCCCACTTCTTTCCAAAGGTTTTGCTGCAAGCAAAACTGGCAACACACACCTTCCTTACTCTATGTTCGATGTTGTGTTTCCAGTTATATGTTGGGTCAAGCAAGATACCCAAATACCTAGCACTGGAAGATAGTGTGAGTGGTTAGCCATTAAGACGGGGGAGGGTGAAGTCGGTTATTTTGGTTTTGGTGGTAAATAGCACCAATTCCGTTTTGCTCGGGTTTACTCCAAGGCCATAACTTGCAGTTCAGGTGCTAACCTTGTCTAGATCAGCCCCCATGATTTCACTTACCACGGAGGGGAATTTTTCTGACACAGGTATCACCACGTCATCCGAATACGCGACAACTTTGACCCGTTCCTCGTCTAATTTAACTGGAATTTTGTTCATAACCATAAGCCAGAGTAGAGGAGAGATGACGACACTCTGTGGCGTTCCTCTATGCGCAAATTTGGTTAAGTGGCTATTTCCCAGTGTTGCCTGGATAATTCTTGTTCCGAGCATAGAGACTATCCATAGATTCTTCTCTACCTAGCTCGATCAGAGATTCAAGAATAGCTCCCGTGAGGACGTTGTTGAAAGCTCCCTCTATATCGAAGAAGGAGGCTAGAGTGTATTCCTTATAGTGTAAGGATATAAGGATTGTCCACACTAATTCGTGGAGAGCTGTTTCCGTTGATCTGCCCTTGAGGTAGGCGAGCTGTGATTTGGATAGCGAAGATTCTTCTAGAAAACTTCGCATATGGGTGTCTAGAACTCGCTCCAGGGTTTTTAGTACAAAGGAAGTTAGACTGATTGGTCTGAAGTCCTCATGGCCGCGTTTGCTTCCTTCGGTATAAACACCACTCGAGACCGACTCTACGAGTAAGGTACGTGGTTTACTATTAGGAAGCTTCTAAATATTGTCGCATGTCATGGCGCTTTTAGGTCTCGCGTTCTCTGTAGCATAACTGGCAGTAAGCCGTCAGGCCTCGGAGACTTAAACGGAGAGAAGCTGTTAATAGCCCAGGAAATCTTGTCCTCAGAAATTATTGAATTGAATTGAAAAGTGGTGCACTTGTACCCGAGATCACCCGGGTGTCGTACAAGTATCACTGCATCCGGGAAATTGTGTGTTTAACAAGAGTTCCAGGGTCTTCGCGGAGGATTTTATCCACCCTCCATTTGACCTTCTGAAAAGAAGGGTTGCAGCGTTCCTAAGACAGAATTTTGCTTAGCCTAGCGGAGTCCTTGAGGGTTATCCATCGAGGTAATCCATCGATGCCTCACTTTTGGATGTTTTAAAGACTTATACAGACTTAAACAGTCCTTATAATGTTTGCGGCAGATATTAAGGTGAGATAACGCCTCTTTGTGGTGTGCCTCTTGATGCTATTACTTTGAGATAGGTGTCTTCCAGATTTGCATTTATATTTATGTGGTTGAGCATACTTAAAATAATATGTATTAGAGGTTGGTCCACGTTGTTCTTCATGAGGTTTCTTTCGACTGCATTTGTGTTCACATTGTTGAAGGCTGCTTCAATGTCGAGAAATACGTGAATATTCCTTCTCGTGAAGAGGTTTTTCTATGGTACTAAGGATATCATGAAGGACAGGACGATATCGTGTAGGCATGCTGTGCAGAGGATATGTATTGGGGGTCGAGTTTGTCACGAATGTAGATATCCATTAATTTTTTATAGGTTTTTAGTATAAAGGATGTAAGACTTATTGGCCTAAAGTCCTTCGCGGTCGTGTGGCTGGGCTTGCCGGCTTTTGGGAAAAAGCCTACCTTTACTTCCCGCCAGCTCCACTTCCAACAAACAATTTGTGTAGGAATGCTGCTACGAGGTGTTTCGATTTTTGTAAAAGGTCCGCCATATAACTTTTTTTTTAAATGCTATAAAAAAAAACTACTGAATATTTTCTCAAATTTCTTTTTTTATTTGAAAGTACAATCCTTCCGGTTAATAATGGAAAATTATTTCATTCAAATGGCTGCCTCGGCTGGCCATGCAGTAGCCTACACGATCGGTCCAATTTTTAAGCACGTTATCGATTGTGTGCAGCTGTATTTCACCAATGGCTTCACGAATATTGTCCTTTAAAGCGCCAATTGTCTCTGGCTTGTCGGCGTAACACATATCTTTTACGGCACCCAACAAATCATAGTCCAACGTTGTCAAATCGCAGCTCCGAGGTGGCCAAACGACATCAGCTCTGCGGCTGATAATGCGATCTTCAAATCGTGGAAAGTGGGTTTCCATTAGATGTGTTAAAGATTCATGGGTGGACTGTGTTTAGTCCCCATTGGGGAGCTTGAGATAATCTGGCACAGCCGGTTCTTTGGCGATTACTTTTCTAAGCCTGGCTGATTCAGTAGTGCTTTCTACACTGCAACAGAAGTTACGCCAGGAGTTTAGCACTGTTAACCGCACTTTTGAATTTGCGCTGATTGTTCTTATAAAGACCCCAGTCGGCTTCCGAATTTGAGCTTCTTGCTGCGTTATAGGTTTTCCTGGTTTTCCTTCTAATGCTTCGAAGCTCTTTGTTCCACCATGTCGGTGATCTTTGTGGTTTTATAGTCTTTAGAGGACAGATGGTGGTAAAGGTTTTCGGGAAGTAAATCAGGGGAACATGGTTCCTAAGACCGTTATACGTGGTGAAGAACCACATCCTGCACGAGGTGCCACTGCTTTAGACGATATATAACGGATCTAGAGGGGAAACACTCGAAAAAACCCGTAATCCCCGGTGTTAAACAACCGTGCCTATGGGATGTATGGCACTACGTTATGTGTCTTCTAACGGTGAACTCTAGATACCTGTGGACCACTAGTTTCAAGTTATTCCCCTTTTCTGTGCACAGGGGGTGAATACAGAATGACATGTCCTTCCCCCTTACTCGTGGGTCCAAAATTGAACTACAAAAAAACAACAAAAACTGGGACTGGTGCTAATGAATCGGGCACCACGAACTTTAAAAAAGTGATTCTAAAGACATGGCCATGACGGAGGAAGAAGAAAACCTTCTACTCCAAGAGCCAACATCTAGTAAGGCAGTTTCGGTTGAGGGAAGCGAAGGACCGGTAGACATTAACAATGGGAAACTATTTCTTGAGAACGATGACAACCGGTCCGTTGCTAGCTTATCCAAATTCTCCATATCGTCAACGACGTCGATCAGGAAAAAAGTCCTGAATTGTAAAATGACGATAAAGAAGTTGAAAAAAAAACCTGTAACCTCAGAGAACGAGTGGAATACAAGACCCGAATAAAAGCCTATACCAGGTGGAAGTCATTGACTACCTGTGAAATAACCCGGAAGCTATGGCCAGAATACAACGGGAACCGGACCAAAAAAAATTTGCGGTACGACAAAATATCCATATCTAAACTGGGCTCTCACTGGTCACAACTTTCTCAGAACCCATACAATGAAACTAAATCTCAAGGATGACGATATCTGCTATGATGAAGAAACATACGAGGATACACCTCATTTCCTCGGTCACTGCCCGAGTCTCTGTCACTTGAGGAACAGAACACTTGGAAGCTACTACTTCCAACACATCCAAGAACTCTCCGATATTCCATTACCCTATCTTTACAGGTTCCTAAGAACTTCAGGATGGCTGGATAGAGTGGAGTAACCCATAGTAACGATAAGGAAGGACGAAATCCCACAAAGGGTATCACAATGGGTCCACATGGGCCTAAGTGTGGCGGAATAGAGGATCCTCTACTCCACCAACCCGTGAACCTAACCTAACCTAACCTAGAGGACAGATCCTCTCATAGCCTTTGACTAAAATATTGCCTATTAGAACTTGTCCCAGTTGGCTTTCTGGCACGATTGTTAAGCGGCCCTTACAAGGTCAATCGAATGTCATAAATCACTAATATGTGTTTGTGAAAATTTATTTATATGAGTCACACACATTTGGTGAAGTCAAATTGACGAATCAAAACAAGTTTGATTTTGCATGATGAACGTCATGCTGATTTATGTGTGTAATTGTTGGATTGTCGTGATTATTGTGTTTTGTGTCGCGAAAGAGAAAACATGACTGGCGCTAGTGGAAAATTGAAGGACGATGAAGACCGAGCACTCATAGCACATTTGTACTACACAAAAATTCACACAAACTAAACATTTCACGTCAATCGATTAAACTGTGTAAGGGGTAGCGTCAATCCACACATACACGATGCATGATGTAAATTCATTTACCTTGTAAGAGCCGCTTTAGTGTGATGAATTGCCGCGCAGAAGGTCTGGGTTCGATTCCCAGCCGTAGCAAATCCTGAATTATTTTTCACTGGCTCTCCTCTCATGATGATCTGACAAATCATCCGGGTAGTATCAATTGTCAAGAAAAATTTATCTCAACTTAGCCGTTCGGATTCGGAAAAAAAAAAACAGGAGGTACCTCAATATACTGCAAGAAGTACACACGCACACATGAATGTGGCTATGAGAAAGCTAGGCCCTAGGTATTAACGAGTCTGTTGCGCCAACATTTTTATTTGTATCTGTGCCTCATCGTTCATAAGAATTTATAAAAATCTCAACTTCGACTTTTCGTTTCATCACAGTTCTTCCCTATGCTACGTATATTAAAGCAATAAAAATGGAATCTCGATTTTGATTGCCTGTTAAATCACCTACTAGGGTAAAATCGTTAATTTAATAATAATTAACCTTAATTATCTTCAGATGTTGATATGATTCCACACAAAATTCATCGATTAATAATAAATCACCTGTAATTCGGATAAATTAATATGGTTTTGAGTGTTTATCTACTTCAACATAAAAATCCGTTGTAGGTAATTTAATACTCTTATTGAAACTTTTTTAGAAGAAACAAATCAATATGAATTTTTTAAATATTTTAAAAATTATAAAATAACTTTTGTTCCAGCAATAAGATCAAATGTACATGGGAAAGCGAGTGGAGGTATTATGTGCGCAATAATTTCACCATTTCGTTCAATGCAAATTTATTGAAAATAGGCTTGTTGTTCAGATTTTTAAAAAAATCATTTTTAATTATTTATTTTACCAGTGTATTTGAATTGCTGAGGGCTCAGTGGCGCGATGGTTAGTGCGATGAACTGCCGCGCAGAAGGTCTGGGTTCGATTCCCAGCCATAGCAACACCTAAATGATTTTTCACTGGCCCTCCTCTCGTGATGATTGACAAATCGTCCGAGTAGTATCAATTGTCAAGAATAGCTTATCTCAACTTAGCCGTTCGGAGTCGTCATAAAACAGGAGGTCCCGCCATCGTGCAAGAAGTACACACGCACACATGAATGGTTGTGAGAAAGCTAGGCCCTGGGT
Organism: Rhingia campestris; assembly: GCA_932526625.1. Taxonomy (NCBI): domain Eukaryota; kingdom Metazoa; phylum Arthropoda; class Insecta; order Diptera; family Syrphidae; genus Rhingia; species Rhingia campestris. Next base: position 142,449,454 of record OW052183.1, read on the forward strand.
ACTAACGAGCCTGTTGCGCCAAAAATTTGTATTTTTTTTTAATTTCAATAACTGGCTAAATGATTTTAACAATCTGCGTGGTTTTCTTAACAATTCTTCCTTGGAAATATAATGATTATTGGGGGTATCAATGCCCGTATTGGAGATTATCAGAATTCTCCTGTTCATGTTTGACAAGCCCAAACGTTTTTTGAAGAAATTAGAAACTCGAAAGATGGCTTGCTGAATAGCAATGGCAGGCTTTTATCGGAATTGTTTGATGACTTTGGATTATTCGTTCTGAATGGAGTAGCAAATGGTGACTCGAGTAGTGAACTGACCTTTATTAGTGGCCAAGGACAATCGGTCATCGACTATTGTGTGATTTCTGGAGAATGGTTTAATGTGGTAGAGGTCTTTCAGGTACTTATGGCTAGTTTTTCAGCTCATATGCCATTAAAAGTCAAAGCTAATTTTAATGAGAATGTTGATTATAGTAATCCGGATAGCTTTCGAAAACTGAGGTGGGTGGAGAATACAGCTCCTCGATACAAAACACTTTTAAATCAACACTGTAATCTTCTTCCACTTCAATCTGCGAGCGATGTTGAACAAATTGAGAACAGCATGACAAGAGTGATTTACTCCTCCGCTTTACCTACGAATAATAACAACACGTTCACATCCAAAAGTAAGTGGTTCGACAGGGATTGCTACAACCTTCGCAAATTGTTCAGATCGACAAACTCTGTAGCATTCAAAACTATGTAACTACCTACGTGCCAACAAAGAGTTTAAGCAACTATGCACCCAGAAACGAATGCTCTACCTTAAAAGCCTTGCAACCAGGTTACAGCACTCCAAAAACTCCAAAGAATTCTGGTCTAACGTTCGTGAGCTGGGTGGGTACAGCCGAAGTATGAAGATTGCTCTCGAAGCGGAAACTTTAGCTGCTCATTTTAAAACACTACTGTCAGCGGAGGAGAATCTTCATACTTTTAGCTATGCGTTACAGAACGAAACTTTACCTCTGCTTGATCGTCCAATTTCTTTAAGAGAACTCGAGTGATTTCTGGTAACCATGAAGAACAACAAAGCTCCAGGAAGTGACGGTATCCCTATTGAATTCTTTAAAAATGCAACAGATCAACTGAAAAACTACATTCTCAATTCTCTCAGAAAGATTCTTGCTACGATCCTGTATTCAAGACTGTCCATTTGGATTGAAGACAACAATCGTCTGAGCAAGTATCAAGCTGGATTCCGTGCAGGCTTTTCTACTATTGATCACACTTTTGCATTGACTAGTATCGCTAGAATATATATTGAAAGGAACACGAAGCTGTATGTATGCTTTGTAGACTTTAAAGCAGCGTTTGACACAGTCAACAGCCAAGCTTTAATCTACAGACTGGCATCGCTTGGAGTATCAAGAAAGTTCCTTTTAGTATATGAACATTTTTTGTCGTTATCAAGTGCAGCTGTGTGGGATGGATCTAAGTTGTCTGAATGGTTTGACAAGTCTGCAGGTGTTCCACAGGGTTGAATTATAAGCCCAGTTCTGTTCGCCTTGTGTATTGATGCCATAACAGATATTCTGCCTGGAGGAAAAGCTTTGCGGGCAATCACATAAAATTACTCCTTTATGCAGATGACTTGGTGTTGCTGGCGGATAATCCATTTGCGCTCCAACTGCAAATAAATAGACTTCAGTCGTTTTGTGAAACTTGGGATCTCCAAATCAAAGTCATGAAAACAAAGGTCATGATCTTTGAGAACCGACAGAGAGCAAGACGTCGTGAAGAATCCTGGCGACTCAACAACGAGCGGTTCATGAATTTAAGTACCTTAAACTTCCACAATCATGCGAAAGAAAAAAGCAGCGAGGCAAAACTGGCACTAAACATAATGTGGCCGAAATTCTTCGCAAACCAAAACTTTGATCTGTCCTCTAAATATCAAGTATTCAACGCTACAGTTAACACCTGCATGCGTTACGGTGTGCAGGCCTTTTGTGTGAGCCCCTTTAAAGAATTTGAAGCCGTTCAAAGATTTTTCTTTAAGCATCTATTTCGAATACCGAACGTGACACCAACCTACGCTATTAACGTGGAATCGGGCTTACCACCCATTTACTTGCAAAACTTAAAAGCTCATTCAAATTATCTAACTAGATTGATGAAGAGAAGTGAAAACAGTCTTCCTAGGTCAATATTAATTAGATTATTGCAAACAAATGCTTAATCTTTCAGAGATTGGAACCAACTGGCGTTATCGCACGACCTTAATATTTCTTTTTCAGAGAGCAACATTACTGAATGGCAGAATATATTTGCAATGATCATCGCTAAGGTCGATGAAAATATATATACAACATTTAACTAGAGCATCTTCCTCTCCCAAGAAAGCTATTTCAACGTCAAATATTCGTCGGAAATTATTAGCACCATATTCAGAGCCAGAGTTGAACTACTAAAGTTAAATTTCATTCCAAATTTCATTAAGGTAGATGAAAACAAATTAATGCCGATATTAATAAACTCTGAAACTGAAGTTATGATGTGTGACTCACTCTTTTCTTTAAATCTAAATCAAATAAACAATGTATACAATTCTATTAATAGGCTTATAGATTTAGTTTTTATTTCTAATGATTTGAATACAAATATTTTTGAAACACTTTCATTGCTTAATAATTCCGTTCATCATACGGCAATAAATGTTTGTATATCTATTTATGATTATGAAAATTGCAGTAAATTTAACAACTCACAGTCATATTATCGTAGATTTAATACAAATAATTTGAATTTAATTAAATCTCAACTAAATACTATAAATTGGAAAGCAGAATGCAAAAATTATGATTTATGTACAAACTTTTTAAAACTTAAACGTTTTGTAAGTGAATCTTTAAATAATAGTGTTCCTTTGATTCGTAGAAAGTTAAATTCTAGTCCAAAGTGGTACAATAGCCGACTAAAGAAATTAAAGAACGCAAAAAATACTGCGCATAAGCATTTCAAGCAATCAAATTCTATTGCTGACTATACACTTTTTTGTCGTCTCAGAAAAGAGTTTATTTTCCTATCAAAATTCTTGCATTGTAACTATGTACAGTCAATAGAGTCTAAATTGAAATCGAATCCAAATCAATTTTGGTATAACATTAATACAAAGCGGAGAAGTGTTGGATTTCCGTCAACGATGCATCTTGAAAATAAATCTTCTTCTGACCCGGAAGAAATTGCAAATATGTTTGCTGATTACTTTCAAACTATTTATGACTCATCGAATTTACTATCGTTGAATGAAGATTATTTCAAATCTCTTCCTTCTTTATTTAATTCATGTAACTTTAAAGTTACGATTGATAATGTACTTAAGTTACTAAGAGAACTTGAACCTATAAAAAAGCCTGATATATTGGGATTTGTTCCGATTGTTTTAAAGCACTGTGCTGATGAACTCTCTACCTCGTTGACTGAATTATTTAATCAGTCTTTATCGTCAGGTATTTTTCTTGATGAGTGGAAAATTTCAATTATAAATCCCATTTTTAAATCTGGGAAAAAAGACAATATTGCGAACTATAGGCCAATATCAAAATTATCCACTATACCCAAGATGTTGGATTGTCTAGTAAAAGACCTCTTTCTCAATTTATTAAAAGGGCACGTAAATGATTTTCAACATGGATTTTGGAAAGGTAGGTCTACGGTATCAAATCTGGTTGACTTTACAAATTTTTCAATAAATAAAAAAAAAATACAAATTTTTGGCGCAACAGGCTCGTTAGTACCCAGGGCCTAGCTTTCTCACAACCATTCATGTGTGCGTGTGTACTTCTTGCACGATGGCGGGACCTCCTGTTTTATGCCGACTCCGAACGGCTAAGTTGAGATAAGCTATTCTTGACAATTGATACTACTCGGATGATTTGTCAGATCATCACGAGAGGAGGGCCAGTGAAAAATCATTTAGATGTTGCTACGGCTGGAAATCGAACCCAGACCTCCTGCGCGGCAGTTCATCGCACTAACCATCACGCCACTGAGCCCTCAATAAATGCTTTCGAGAAAAATAGGCAAATTCATGTAGTTTATACCGATTTTACTAAGGCATTTAGCAGAGTAAACCTTAAAATTCTTCTGAAAAAACTTGAAAGCTATGGAATTTCTAACCCTCTATTGGGTTGGTTTAAATCTTATTTGTTTGGTCGGAAGCAAATGGTAATTGTGGATGATGTATGCTCTAAGGAAATATTTGTTACCTCAGGAGTACCTGAAGGGAGTCATTTGGGCCCCCCTATTTTCCTACTTCATGTAAATGATATACCTGAAATGTTGAAATTTTGCAAATGTCTCATATTTGCTGATGATATCAAGTTCTTTGCAGTAATTTCAAATTCCGCTGATTGTTTGCTTATGCAAAACGATCTTAATTCGTTTGTTAACTGGTGTAAACTGAATGATTTAAAGCTTAATCTCCAAAAATGCACCAGTATGTACTATAATCGTTCTTTGTATAACATTGTTCCATCGTACTCCTTAGACAATGTTAATTTAAAAATTGTCCATGAAGTTCAAGACCTTGGTGTGATATTTGATGAAAAACTCACGTTTCGTTTTCATATTAATTACATAATTTCAAAAGCTAATTCTCTGTTGGGATTCTTGAAAAGAAATTCTTCTGAATTCTCTGATCCTTACACTTTAAAATCACTATATTATAGCATTGTAAGACCTTCTTTGGAATACGCTTCTGTTGTCTGGAATCCATCAACTCAAAGTGATATAATAAAGATTGAAAGAGTTCAGAAAAACTTCTTGCGGTTTGCTTTGAGAAAATATTTCGGTTGCGTTGTAATCTATGCAACAGGAGAGAACCTGAAAACATCTACCATTTTATTGCGGTTTGCTCGATCCTACAAGAAACCGACGTTTACATTTCCAAGAAAGTTTTTTGTCCGTAAGTAGTCTTTACGAAGTATTGAATGGAGCACGCGGTTAGCTCGTTTTGTATAAATTTGTTAATCATGCCCTTACATCGGAATAGCTTCTGATAAGTTAATACTAACCACACGTCTATTTTCATTAACTGATTTTTAACATAATTTTATTTGTTTGTTTTATGTTTTAAATCATTTAAAATTACAAACTTTTATGTTTCAAATCATTAAAATTGCACATTGACCTCTCGCTAGCACATTTTTATTTATTCTCATTTCAAATATTAATATTTATGTATCTTTCGATTGTTCGAAATTTCTTTCTTTATGTATATATATTTTTGTTACATCTTCTATTTAGACCATTTTATCCATATGAAATGTCATTTCCGGCAGACGGCATAATTTTCAAGTCCGTATTTCTACTAAAAAAAAAATATAATTGTTAATGAAATAAAGAAAAAAGAAAGAATAATAACATAATTTAATATTGCTAGAAACTGTATTTCTTTTTGAAGATTTTTTCCAAGGCATTCTAATTATATGTCTCAAGCTGTCAAAGATTTAAATAAAAAAAAATATCTTTACGTTTTTCTATAACTCATTATACCAACCCCAATTTAAATACCATGACATTTCAAATATCTTTCCGCTTCATTTTAGTATCTTTCAATTAAACCAATGTAACATATGTTCCTATCATTCCTTCTAAGAAGTAAAAAGAAAGTCACCCATTCCCCATACCATACCAACATACCTACAAAGGATCACCCCAGACCACCCAGAAAGGGTCAAAATGCATAACGTTCAGGCGTGCGGACATAGCAATTGAATAATATTTGGTGTTACCTCCATTAAATTTAATTGTTTGCAAAACATCTGCTGCCGGATTGGGTATCGGGGTCATAACCTTAAGGATGCCGGAGCGACCGACAAGTGGGTCAGGCTCCTCCGGTTTACAAAAATATTTTACTCATGTTTCACATTCCTCGCCCCCAAAAAATGGTGCTGGTATTATAGTGTCCCACCAAGAGCACTTTAGGGGGTTCGTTTGCAAAAAAAAAAAAAAATTCGAGACCAAAAATACTATCAACACCACGACCAGAAAGTTCAAAAATTGAGACCGTACATGTTCTTAGGGTAGAATGTACGCACTGCGTGGGTTTGTTTTTTGTTTTTATCCTTCGGCTGGGACTAAAGGACATATCGTCATTGAAATATTTATTTTTATTATCAGCCCTATTAGGCATAAGACGTTTCACACAAGCTGCTTAAAGTGCGGCGGAGTTTTAGTTTTTAGAGAGTATGATGGGTGGATTGTGTTTGGGGGGCTGGAATGACGTAATTTCAAAATCGAAAAGAAACGGGTTCAACAGCCACATTGCGTAAAGTGTTTGATGGGGTACTTTGGGGCCGGCATAATGTTAATAAGCTGTGCAAGTTGAGTGGAACTGCAGGGATGTTAGCATTACGTTATATTTTAAGTCCTTTGAAAAGGAAACGTTGAGGTTAGTTTGGGGATGGCTTTGAGTTTAAGTCGAAGGTAGATGATATTGTTTTAATGGTTCTCTGTAGATGAGAAGAGAAAATGTTTTATTTTGTCCATTATCAAGGAATTTTAGAATATTTTGAGGCAGTACACAATAAATTGGCGAGATTATTAAAGACAATTAGTTAGACAAGAATTGAATATTCACTGTGTATATAGCCTTTTATTGACTCTTGACTGTAGATTGGATACGGTAGATTGGATACGGTGTAAAGTATAAACGGAAGCAGACAAGACGGGCGGTAATGGTTTAAATAACTGAGGGAACTTCTCCGTTTCCCGAAGGCAGCGGAAGAATTATCTGCCATCTCCGATAGGCTTCTCAGAGTTAAAAACAGACATACCCTTTTTGACTTATTCGAACAATCGGTTAGGTTAGATATTAAGGGGCTGTTAACGCTCAAGTGAGCCGTCAAACTAGCATAGGCCTACGTGGGCCCATAGCGATACCTTTTGTTTAGGAATTTGGTACTTGAAAAAGAATATTGTGCTTGAATAAAAAGTGATACTTATGTGGTTTGTGCTGTTCCAACAGATATAAATAGACATTTGCTACAACCCGATTTAAAGCAGAATCGGACGATCATAGGGATTGTTGCAAGCTCCGGCAGGTCTTCGTAGTTAAAGCTGCTAAGGAGTTTTTTTTACGGCTGTTGCTGATCAGATCTTCACAATTCGGAGTTCCTGGAAAAAACCCGAAAAGATACCCACCACATATTCATCGATTTAGAGTCGCATACGACAACAGACGAACTATACAGATCCATGTTTAGTTTTGGTATACCGCCCAGACTCGTCCGTCTGTGTAGGATGACGATGGGATATTCTCGCTGCTCCATAAGGGACGAAAACGACCTTACCGACACATTTGATACCAAAAAAAGGATTTAGGGAAGGCGACGCGCTGTGAAGTATCTTCCTTAATTTGATTCTTGAGAGGATTGTCCAAAACTCCTAAGGCAACACCAAAGGCACAATCTTCGAAAAATCGGTGCATCTACTAGCATACGCCGACGAAATTAACATCATCGGTAGGAATCAGAGTGATATCATAGCGGCAAAAATGGGTTTAAAAGTAAATGAGGGTAAGACTTGGTATATGATGTCAACACGAAAGGACACACAACACCGACGAATTGGACAGAACGTCACCATTGACAGATATAACTTTGAGGTAGTACGGGACTTTGTCTACCTCGGCTCCGCTATTAGCTCTGACAACAACATCTCGTCAGAAATTAAACGAAAAATTACTCTTGCCAACCGCTGTTTCTTCGGGCTAAGAAGGCAATTTAGTAGTAAAGCCCTCAATCGAACTACTAAGGAGATCCTATATAAGACCCTGATCATCCCAGTCCTGCTCTACGGCGCTGAAGCATGGACCGTATCAAAAGCGGAAGAAGAAATCCTTGGTAGATTCGAGATGAAAATTCTTCGAAAAATCTTCGGTCCCGTTTGCGTTGACGGGCTATGGAGACGAAGATTCAACCAAGAACGAAATACGAGCTGTGCAGCGACATGCCCCTGGTCAAAAAACTCCGCATTGGACGTTTAAGATGGCTAGGACATGTAGAACGAATGGGCTCCAATACTCCGGCTCGCAGATTCTTCGATTCCCAGCCAGACGTCGGACGCAGTAGAGGAAGACCTCGCCTTAAGTGGCGCGCACAAGTGGAAACCGACCTCAACCAACTTGGAGTGCGCAACTGGAGACAGATAGAAGTACGTTCAGCTAAATACCGGGCTAATTGGGGAGGCATGTTGGTTGAGGCCCAGGTTCATTCCGGACTGTAGCGCCACTTAAGTAAGTAAGTAAGTAAGATTGTCGAAAAATCAATGCGCCCACAAAGAGTGACTGTTTGGTGCGGTTTATGGGCTGAAAAAAAAATTGTGCCTCATATGCAATTTCCTTTTTTTAAAGTTGAGATTACAAAAAAAATAATTGCCCATATGAAACAAGAACTTTAGTGTAAGTAGAACTCAATAGCCACTAAATTAATAAATTTGTTTCATAGTTTTTTTTATTTGCAATCAAACTTTAAACGTCGTTTTCTCGAAACTAGGTTTTTGTCGTTTAGATCACTCCAATACTAAGGTGACGATATCGTTCAGACAGTTTATCAAAATCTTTTATGGTTTGACAAAAAACAACGTTTTTCTATTGCATATGCCTTGGGGTAGGGCATACAAATGGTTTTTGTAGAAAACGCCCCCAAAAAGTGGGCTTGTGTTGAAATGGTCTAAGGAAGAAATGTTCATATTAATTTTATTAAAGTTTTTGTATCAAAAGTTTTTTCGAATATTCGAAAATTTGACCGAAAAAGGCTTTTTACTAAAAACGCCCCCAAAAAATGGGCGTCGACAAAATTATGATTATGATTATCATAATATGCTGCTCAGACACTTTTTTATAATTCTTTACGGTTTGGCTAAAAACTACGTTTTTCAAAAAAGGGGGCGTGGCAGTTGGCGGATTTCAAAAATGTTTACACTTGTTCTGCTGGGAGCAACAAAGAGCACGTGTACCAAATTTCATCATTCTAGCTCAAAATTTAAGGGCCAAATAGATTGATAGATTGACTATAGATTGATTCTGAGCCGATCCATATACTTTAAGGTATATATAGCTAAATTATTCCTCTATGTTACAAACTACATATGTATCATAACTAATATACCCCTATGGGATAGGGTATAAACAGAGGTACAGATAATTGTATACCCCATGCTTATTCATACTAAGGCAGTATTTAACGCGGTTTGAAAATGTTTACTGCTAGATTTCTGAGTAAGTTCACGTATAAATCACCTTTTTGTGATATTTAGAACCCATGTTCAACCTCGTAGCGGTGTAGAAACTCAGTATGATCAAAGATACTCGAGAACTTTCCCAGTTGAGATAAGAAGCTAAGAGTTAGTCACCCCCCTGTCCGCCCTCTCAACAACCATGCCATTGGGTCGGATTAAGGTTTCAACGACCCGTGGCGAGAATCGACCAGGCCCATAGAAAAAGCTCAATCGCGACCTTCGGATTAGCTAGCCTTATCTGGCCTTACTGCGGATCTCTGCACAGGTTGACCTTCCTTCTCCACCACTCCTGGGATCATGAAGAATAGATATTTAAAAAAAAAGCATATGAGAAGTTTTTTTTTAATATTATAAAATTGTACCGAAAACGTTTTTACTAATAGTGGGCGTGACAAAAAACTTTATACAAACTATATACCGGGTCCGCCAAATAACTTTTTTTTTGAAAATGCTATATTTTAAAGTACAATCCTTCCGGTTAATAATGGAAAATAATTTCATTCAAATGGCTGCCTCGGCTGGCCATGCAGTAGCCTACACGATCGGTCTAATTTTGAAGCACATTATCGATTGTGTGCAGCTGTATTTCACCAATGGCTTCACGAATATTGTCCTTTAAAGCGTCAATTGCCTCTGGATTGTCGGCGTAACACTTATCTTTTACGGCACCCCACAAAAAATAGTCCAACAGTGTCAAATCGCAGCTCCGAGGTGGCCAAACGACATCAGCTCTGCGGCTGATAATGCGATCTTCAAAAACAGGGCGCAAAACATCGAGTGTAGCTTCGGCTGTGTGGCACGTAGCGCCGTCCTGTTGAAACCAAATGTTGCCAATATCCTCCTCTTCAATAACGATAACGATCGCCATTGACTGTAACGACCAATCCTTGCTCATTATCGTAGAAAAATGGCCCAATTATGCCTCTGGACCAAAATCCGCACCAAACAGTGACTCGTTTTGGGTGTATCGGCTTTTCAATGTATGCGTGCGGGTTTTCTGTGCCCCAAATGCGACAATTTTGCTTGTTTACATACCCGCCAAGATCAAAATGAGCTTCATTCGAAAAGATGATATTTTGTCAAAATCGGCATCTTCTCTAAGTCGATTGCAGGCCCACTTAGCGAAGCGAAAACGCATGGGATGGTCAGTTGGCTTCAACTCCTGAACCAATTGGACTTTGTATGGCGCCATACCAAGGCCTTTATGCAAAATTTGTCTCAATGATGTCTCCGAAATGTTCAATTGTTGAGAACGACGGTGAATTGATGTTGATGGCGCTTCACGCACACTTTCTGCCACAGCAGCAATATTCTCGGGTATACGCACAGTTTTTGGCTTTTCACGCTTTGGTTTATCGATGAGGATGCCAGTTTATTTCACTTTTTTCACAAGATATCGAACATACGGAGCTGACGGTGCTTCTCTTCTTCCAAAATCCGTACGCAATTTTCGCACACATTCTGCAACATTACCATGATTTTCAAAGTAATGTAGCAATATTTTCCAGCGTTGTTAAAGCGCATACACAACCATGTATACACAGCGGAAGGATAAAACTAATTATCTGTCACATCAGACATGAGCTAAGTGTTACCATTCACGAAATAAGCACTCGTTGAAAAAAAAACGTTAGATGGCGGACCCGTTAAATATTGATATTCTCAAACTATGTTGTTCAGACACTTCTTCAAAACTCCTCAAGCTTTGTCCAAAAAGTACGTTTTTCTAAAAATGGAGCGTGGCAGTGGGCGGACTTCAAAAATGTTTAAACTTATTCTACTGGGAGCAATAAAGGACACGGGTACCAAATTTCATCATTCTAGATTAGAATTAAGGTTCAGAAACTGGTGACGTACGGACAGACATGGCTAAATCGGCTCAGCTTGCGATTCTGAATCGATCTATATACTTTAAGGTATATCTAGCTAAATGATTTCTCTATGTTACTAACTTTGTATCAAAACTCAAACTAATATATCCTTGGATGTACCGATTTGCAGATTTTGAAAATTTGTACACCTGCTCTGCTCGCTTTTTAAACATGTATGGCCTACAAATCGGTGACGTACAGAGGACATAAATGTAAAAGAAAAAAGAAAAAAGAAAATATAAAATCAGATTTATATATTTATATATATATATACATATCCTATCCATACATATATGTTATTGCCTAATTGATTGTCTCTGCTGATCTGTAACATACTTTTCCCATTAAAAAGTTATTTTTGATGACGTTGCAACATAAAAAATAGTAAGCGACCTACACAGGCCGATACGACAATGCTAGTGGCTAAAACCACGGTGTTTGTGAGGATGTGATGACTGGCACCAGCAGTTGTCAAACAAAGGACAAAAATAATCAGAGATTTGTGACAACTCGCTGTATATGCAAATGAGTGCGAAATATGCAGAAGCCAGTCTGTCCATTTATTTTATTGTCACATTAATTTTTCGTTACATCGAGTTTTCGGGTCACTCAGGATTACCATCAGACTAAAGGCAATCACAATAACCTATACACACAAAATTACATCCATACCATTAAATAGTTATATTCGTGGAATATTAAGTTTTAATAAAGGATCATTGAATTTTATTCGAAACATATTATTATTTATTTGAACATAAGACAGAATGAATTTTTTTAAGACAAAAGGATAACTTGTCTGTGTAAATATAATTTTTAAGAAATTCTTAACACTTTTGTTAAAATCTTTTTTTGGAGAAAACGAAAAAAGTGTTCGTGGCTAAAAGCTTAATATGGATTGAATGTAGGTAATGATATTGTGAAATACGTCTTAATACTAGGGCATCTTTTCGTTTCCCCAGCCGACAGTGGAAGAATTCCAAAAATGGATTCAACAGTACCATAAACTGTCGTAATTAGGAACTACCAAACTACATATGCTGTTTCGAAATATTCGGACAATGCGTCAATCTCATAAATTGGAACTGGTCCTTTAAGTTGGGTATTATGTCATCAAAAAATACCTACAGCCCTACCGATGAATGCTGTCAGAAAAAATTATTTACCGAGGTATAATTACTTACTTACTTAAGTGGCGCTACAGTCCGGGATGAACCTGGGCCTCAACCAACATGCCTCTCCAATTAGCCCGGTCCTTAGCTAACTGCCTCCAGTTGCGCACTCCAAGTTGGTTGAGGTCGGTTTCCACTTGTACGCGCCAATTAAGGCGAGGTCTTCCTCTACTGCGTCCGATGTCTGGCTGGGAATCGAAGACTCTGTGGGCCGGAGTATTGGTGTCCATTCGTTCTACATGTCCCAGCCATATTAAACGTCCAATGCGGAGTTTTTTTGACTGGGGGTATGTTGCTGTACAGCTCGTATAGTTCGTGGTTGAATCTTCGTCTCCATAGCCAGTCAACGCAAACAGGACCTAAGATTTTCCGAAGAATTTTTCTCTCGAATCGACCAAGGATTTCTTCATCCACTTTTGATACGGTCCATGCTTTAGCGCCGTAGAGCAGGACTGGGATAATCAGGGTCTTTTATATGATCTCCTTAGTAGTTCGAGTGAGGGCTTTACTACTAAATTGCCTTCTTAGCCCGAAGAAACAGCGGTTGGCAAGAGTAATTCTTCGTTTAAGTTCTGACGAGATGTTGTTGTCAGAGTTAATAGCGGAGCCGAGGTAGACAAAGTCCCGTACTACCTCAAAGTTATATCTGTTAATGCTGACGTTCTGTCCAAATCGTTCGCGTTGACAGCATATACTTAGTCTTACCCTCATTTACTGCTAAACATATTTTTGCCGCTTCCTTCTCTATACTAGCAAACATGGCTATGACACCACGTTGAGTCCTACCAATGATGTCAATATCGTCGGCGTATGCTAGTAGTTGCACCGATTTTTGGAGAATTGTGCCTCTGGTTTTGGCTCGGGAGTTTTGCACAATCCTCTCAAGAATCAAATTGAAAAAGTCACATGACAGCGCATCGCCTTGCCTAAATCCTTTTTGGTATCGAATGTGTCAGTGAGGTTGTTTCCGACCCTGATGGTGCAGCGAGAATTCTCCATCGTCATCCTACACAAACGGACGGGTTTGGGCGGTATACCAAAACTAGACATGGCTCTGTATAGTTCGTCTCTACAAATGCTGTCGTATGCGGATTTGAAATCGATAAATAGGTGGTGGGTATCGATTTGGACTTCTTGGTTTGTTTCCATGATCTGCCGAAGTGTGAAGATTTAATCGATTATGGACTTTCCTGGCCTAAAACCACACTGATAAGGGCCGATCAGGTTGTTGGTAAACGGTTTCAGGCGTTCACATATTACTGCAGAAAGGATCTTGTAGGCGATGTTGAGAAGACTTATTCCTCTGTAGTTGGCTCTGTAGTTCAGAGTGTGTCCTTTTTTTTTTAATCGGGCAAACGATGCTGAGGTTCCATTCTTCAGGCATGCTTTCATCCGACCAGATTTGGCTTATGAGTTGGTGGATATTACTTACCAAGTCATCTCCGCCAGCTTTATAGAGCTCAGCGGGAAGGCCGTCGTTTCCGGCGGCCTTATTAAGCTTGAGTTTAGATATAGCTATCCTCACTTCACTTAGGTCGGGTGGTTGGCAGTTTTCGCTGTCGTTGCCAATGTTAAATGGTTCGTTCTGCTTGACAGCGGAATGTTGTTCGTCATCGCCGTTTAACAGTCTGCAGAAGTGGTTCTTCCATATCCTCAGCATAGACTGCGTCTCAACTACGATATTTCCTTGTTCATCTCGACAGGATTCTGTTCGAGCTTTGTATCCTTGGCTTTGACGTTTTACACTTTGGTAAAACTTGCGAACATCGTTCCTGGAGTGGCTCCTCTCTATATCCGCGCGCGCTTTTCTTGCTCTTTTTTCTTCTTGCTGAAAAGCCGATGTTCTTCCCTTCTTCTTTGCCTATAGAGCTCAATGGCAGCTCTCGTCTTCATCTGCAGCTTAGCCTTGTAGGCCTCGTTCTTGGCTGCGAGCATCTGTCGGCATTCCTCATCAAACCAGGGGTTTCTTGCTGGTGGCCGCGAGAAACCTAGCACATCAGTTGCGGCTGATCTAATGGCTTGTTGGCATCGTTGCCATTGTTCTTTGACATTAGATGCTGGTGGTGTGTTGTGAGTCGAGAGGTTAAGGGATACGCGTTGCGCGAAGGTCTTGGCGGTCTCTGGCGATTGCAGTCTTTCGACATTAAATTTTTTCACAGTATTTTTGTTTTTTTTGTGGTGTGGTGGATATCCGCATCCTTACCTTGGCTACAACAAGGTAGTGGTCCGAGTCGATATTAGCCCCTCGGAATGTTCGGACATTCAAAATCCTGGATGCGTGCCTCTTGTCTATCGCAATATGATCAATTTGGTTGACTGTTCGTTGATCTGGAGATCGCCATGTCCCCTTATGGATATCGAGGTGAGGAAACCGTGTATCCGTTCCGATGCGATGGTATCCGTTCCGATTATCATATCGAACAGATTTTTGTTTTGTTGTAAATGCAAGCCCAACGGGTTTCGCCTGTTCATTAATTGCTGTAAATGCTTCTTCACAGGCACGATGGTATCAACCAACCAAATGTAGATGTGGTGTGTATATCCAAGAAACTGGACAGATTGTTAAAGATAGTGTCTTCCGTAATTTTTTTTATGTTTTTTTTCCGTGGGCTGTTTTAAATCTTAATAGACACGATGAGCATGTGCTCACAGTAGGTAGTGTGAGATTTTTACTCACTAAAACCGGAAAATTGAATGCGTTCCTCGTTCCTATGAACACATGGTCGATTTTATTGGCGGTTTGACCTTCTGGAGTTAGCCATAATCCTTTGTCGTGGATTTGAAATCATGGAAATCTAGTGCTGTTGATCACAGCATTACATCTTGCTGCAAAGTCGGTACGTCGGAAGTCATTATCTGTTATTATTTCTTGGGGGCTGTCGAAGATGATTTTGTTACCTATTATATTATGAACATCCCCAAACACAATTTTAACATCGTATTCCGTAAAGGCTCCGTCCAAGAGGTAGTCTCATCTCTAAGGGCATCTGCAGATATAAAGCTGATGTTACAAAACGTTGTTCTGATGTGGATCACATCCATGCGATTAATAATCGGCTTAGAGTCACTTACTCTTGACTAAAAAGTCTTTTCAAATTCCTAATCCAATCCATCGTATTTCCTGAATCGCGGTAGTAACAGATGAATTTTTAAGAGTTATGTTTTTCAGGTTGGCAGCACTGGTTAGTAATGGCGTCCAAACGTCATCTGTCAAAGTGAAAAGTTTTAAGTGTACTCTGCCATTTAATTAATTTAATGGAAAGACATACAAACGAGCAACGGTTGCACATTATTGAAATTTATTATCATGCTCTGTGAAAAAAAACGACCGTTTGTTGCGACCATATTATGGTGGTCGTGCAACAATTCGTGCTGTTATTACCAAATTTCACACCAAATTTACTTTGGACATCTAACTATCGACTAGCATGCGTACAGCACGTAACGAAGAGAATATTGCAATCGTAGCGTCCAATGTTAATGAAGATCGTGAAATGTCAATTCGTCGCCGTTCTCAGCAATTGGGCATGTGTTACTCAACCGTATGGAAAATTTGACGTGTCGATTTGGGTTTGAAAGCCTTTAAAATTCAACTTGTGCAAGAATTGAAGCCGAATGACCTACCACAACGTCTAATTTTTGGTGAATGGGCCTTAGAACAGCTCCATGAAAATCGAAATATTGTATCCAGCGATGAGGCTCATTTCTGGCTCAACGGATACGTAAGTAAGCAAAACTGTTGCATCTGGAGTGATGAACTGCCACATGTCATACAAGAATTATCGATGCATCCGCAAAAAAAACGACAGTTTGGTGTGGCTTATGGGCTGGTGGCATCATCGGTCCATTTTTCTTCAAAAACGGCCGTGGAAGAAACGTTACCGTCAACGGCGAACGATATCGAGCCATGATACGCGACTTTTTTTTGCCCCAGTTGACTGAGTTGAACTTGGTTGACATGTGGTTTCCTCAAGATGGTGCCACTCATGCCAAATAGCTCGTGAAACAATGGAAATGTTGAAGGATGACTTTGGTGAGCAGCTTATCTATCGAAATGGCCCTGTGATTTGGCCACTAAGATCATGCGATTTAACGCCTCTTGATTATTTCTTGTGGGGCTATGTAAAGTCCTTAGTCTATGTGGACAATTATAACTTATATGCCATATACCACGTTGGAACAGATTCAAGTTTTTGTGTGGCATACTTGTAAGTCGTTGCCCGTTGTCCTGGTTATCAGTTGTCCGTCTCACTAATGTCTATTGTATCTCTCGTAACTTGCTGTTTTTTTGTTCATATGTCAAGTGAGTTACCGTTGCGGCACAACCATAAACCCAATCAGGCGAGTACCAATTTATTAGATACCATTAGGACAGGGGTTACCAGTATCAGTACATATATCAGATTAACTAAGTGCTGCAATATTAAAAAAAAAGTCCTTGAACTAATTCAACAATTTTACGGAGTTATGTTGAAGTATTACCGAAAAAGTTAATAACTGCTTTATACTATCAGAAAATCTAGAGCAGGCGCATTTTACAATTTTTTTTTCAAGATAACTCATTTAGTATACCCTTAATGTAAAACGATCCTATTTCAACTCAAGGGGTTCTTTTATAGTATCCACACGTGCAAACACTTCTATTGATACATTTAATCCCAAAACATTACGAGGTCATTCATACAATTCACCTGTCGCCCCTCCCGTGAGATTGATGTATTATACACATCTCATAACCCAGATGGATTTTATGTGCCTCAATTTTAAATCCTTCATCCGTACACATACACACATTCACTCAATTAAATAAAATCAATTACCTACCTCACAAAAAAAAAAGGAAACGAAAAAAAAGAGGCTATTCAGGAGGTTTCGTATGTGCTGCATGTCACTGCCGCCCTACCGGGCCTAACGCCTGCCGAACTGGCAAAAAAAAAAGGGGAAAGTTAAACATCATGTGCGAGTAATAAATTTTATTTGAACGAACTTGTCCCTAAAGTAATTTCTCATTTTACTCAATTTCGCTTTCTTAATTTAATTTGTTCCCAAACAAGCGTGTACAGATACACTTTTCCACGTCATTGGCTTTAGGATCAACGGGCATACTCCGTTGGAACTAACAACTGAGAAACTGTAATGTCGTTGTGGTCATCGTCCTGGACAACTTGGTTATTTTTGTTTTGTTGTATATTTTTTTTAAGAAAATTCAACGGTCTGGTAGCTTTTGAAAGTGCCTGCGTACACAACAACATCTGATGGGATCATCTGTTGGCAGGCGAATTGAATTGCAAAGGACATAGGTTTTCAATCGGCCATCAATTATGTGGAAACTTTATGTTTTTTTTTCTTTGTGTGGGTATTTAAGAATTTAAAGGAATTTCGATTTTGTATTTCATCAAGTAAAGGGTAAAGGTTGATAGCTACTTTTGTAAGTGGGTGTTGGAAATTGATCGATTTCAACACCTACCTTGTTGCATGACGGATTTGAAACTCAATTTAGAGAAGCATTGATTTTATTTATATTTTTAAATGTTAGGCACTTTGGCACTATTCATTATTCTTGGTTTCGGGCTCTTTGACCCTATCTAGGAAAGGTTTGTGTACAAGTCTCATGAATTAGCGTTTACAGACTTAATAAAAAAACGTTTAATGGAATGCATTAGTCTATTAAAAAAACTTTATTAATTCAAAAAAAATCATACAGACTTAATAAAAAAACGTTTAATGGAATGCATTAGTCTATTAAAAAAACTTTATCAATTCAAAAAAAATCATCTACCTACCTACTAGCGCCTGCTGTCTATAAGAGCATGAGAGGTTGTGGCAGGCACATGTACATTGTACATGACCCATCTCTTTTTACATTTAGATTTCAAATAGCGATAAAACAATGTAAGGCAGGAGTTATTTCGACGATGTTCGAACGTAACTAAAGAGTTCGCTATTCTAATGTCTCCTATAAGTTTTTTCGCACGCGTTTAGATCCTATCAGTATTTTGGATGTCCGAACATTCCGAGGGGCTAACATCGACTCAGACCACTACCTTGTTGTAGCCAAGGTAAGGATGCGGATATCCTCTGTGAATACTGTGAAAAAGTTTAATGTCGAAAGACGCAATCGCCAGAGACCGCCAAGACCTTCGCGCAACGCGTATCCCTTAACCTCTCGACTCACACAACACCACCAGCATCTAATGTCGAAGAACAATGGCAACGATGCCAACAAGCCATTAGATCAGCCGCAACTGATGTGCTAGGTTTCTCGCGGCCACCAGCAAGAAACGCCTGGTTTGATGAGGAATGCCGACAGATGCTCGCAGCCTAGAACGAGGCCTACAAGGCTACGCTGCAGGTGAAGACGAGAGCTGCCATTGAGCTCTATAGGCAAAGATAATGGGAAGAGCACCGGCTTTTCAGCAAGAAGAAAAAAGAGCAAGAAAAGCGCGCGATCAAGGATATAGAGAGGTGCCACCCCAGGAACGATGTTCGCAAGTTTTACCAAAGTGTAAAACGTCAAAGCCAAGGAAACAAGGGTCGAACAGAATCCTGTCGAGATCAACAAGGAAATATCGTAGTTGAGACACAGTCTATGCTGAGGATATGGAAGAACCACTTCTGCATACTGTTAAACGGCGATGACGAACAACATTCCGAGACAGCGAAAACTGCCAACCACCCGACCTAAGTGAAGTGAGGATAGCAATATCTAAACTCAAGCTTAATAAGGCCGCCGGAAATGACGGCCTTCCCGCTGAGCTTTATAAAGCTGGCGGAGATGACTTAGTAAGTAACATCCAACAACTCATAAACCAAATCTGGTTGGATGAAAGGATGCATGAAGAATGGAACCTCAGCATCGTTTGCCCGATCCACAAAAAAGGAGACCCTCTGAACTGCGCCAACTACAGAGACATACGTCTACTCAACATCGCCTACAAGATCCTATCTGCCGTAATATGTGAACGCCTGAAACCGTTTACCAACAACCTGATTGGCCCTTATCAGTGTGGTTTTAGGCCAGGAAAGTCCACAATAGATCAAATCTTCACACTTCGGCAGATCCTGGAAAAAACCCAAGAAGTCCAAATCGATACCCACCACCTATGTATAGATTACAAAGCCGCATACGAGAGCATTTATAGAGACG
This sequence comes from Rhingia campestris, assembly GCA_932526625.1. Classification (NCBI taxonomy): domain Eukaryota; kingdom Metazoa; phylum Arthropoda; class Insecta; order Diptera; family Syrphidae; genus Rhingia; species Rhingia campestris. The sequence continues at coordinate 142,468,931 of OW052183.1, forward strand.
AACTATACAGAGCAATGTCTAGTTTTGGTATACCGCCCAAACTCGTCCGTTTGTGTAGGATGACGATGGAGAATTCTCGCTGCACCAGGGTCGGAAACGACCTCACCGACACATTCGATACCGAAAAAGGATTTAGGCAAGGCGATGCGCTGTCATGTGACTTCTTCAATTTGATTCTTTAGAGGATTGTGCAAAACCCCCGAGCCAACACCAGAGGCACAATTTTCCAAAAATCGGTGCAACTACTAGCATACGCCGACGATATTGACATCATTGGTAGGACTCAACGTGATGTCATAGCCACGTTTGCTAGTATAGAGAAGGAAGCGGCAAAAATGGGTTTAGCAGTGAATGAGGGTAAGACTAAGTATATGCTGTCAACATGAAAGGACACACAACATCGACGAATTGCACAGAACGTCACCATTGACAGATATAACTTTGAGGTAGTACGGGACTTTATCTACCTCGCCTCCGCTTTTAACTCTGACAACAACATCTCGTCAGAAATCAAACGAAGAATTACTCTTGCCAACCGCTGTTTCAAGGCAATTTAGTAGTAAAGCCCTCACTCGAACTACTAAGGAGATCCTATACAAGACCCTGATTATCCCAGTCCTGCTCTACGGCGCTGAAGCATGGACCGTATCAAAAGCGGATGAAGAAATCCTTGGTCGATACGAGAAAAAAATTCTTCGAGAAATCTTCGGTCCCGTTTGCGCTGACGGGCTATAGAGACGATGATTCAACCACGAACTATACGAGCTGTACAGCGACATACCCCTAGTCAAAAAACTCCGCATTGGACGTTTAAGATGGCAAGGACATGTAGAACGCATGGACACAAATATTCCGGCTCGCAGAGTTTTCGATTCCCAGCCAAACGTTGGACGCAGTAGAGGAAGACCTCGCCTTAAGTGGCGCGCACAAGTAGAAACCGACCTCAACCAACTTGGAGTGCGCAACTGGAGGACCGGGCTAATTGGAGTGGCATGTTGGTTGAGGCCCAGGTTCATCCCGGACTGTAGCGCCACTTAAGTAAGTAAGTAGATTCCCCGGCCGTCCGATACCGACTGCGCAAACACAGCGCCGTTTGGCCAGCAACCTTGAAGAGTATCTGACCACACAAGATGATGCCAAGAGTGGCCGGCCCGGAACGCCCGTTGTGCCGAGAATATCGCCGTTGGTGCCGAGGATGTCGAGCTGTCTCCGGAAATATCGACCACGCGACGTGCCTCGCAATTAGCCATAAGCCGGTCGTCCCTAAATCGAATTTTGGTCATTGACCAGCACCAGCACCAGCTGATGTAAGGACTGGACTTTTGCGGGAACATGCGCTCCCGCAAAAGTCCAGTCCTTACATCAGCTGGTGCCTGTCGACCGCCAAACGCGTGTAACCTACGCCCAAGCCATCCTCAATCTCGAGTACGAAGTTGACGATTTTTCGACCAAAATCGTAATGAGCAATAAGGCTCATTTCCATCTTAGCGGGTACGTGAACAAGCAAAACTATCGCTTCTGGGGTACGATGGTGGAAAATCCTGTTTTATGTTGAATTCGAATGGCATTTCTTGACAATTAATACTAAACAGATGATTTGTCAGATCATCACGAGAGAAGGGAAAGTAAAAAAAAAATTGTTGGTGTTGCTAATGCGTTGATTTTAATGTTTATTAATTTATATTGTAACATGGATGTTCTAAATAATATGACTAGATACTCAGATTACTGGATAACGGTACATTTAACTGCAAGCTTTTCTAAATGTTAATTCTCTCGAAAACGACGCTAACGATTTTCATTAAATTTTGAAGTTTAAAACGGTACTACGAAAATTCCTATGTGAGCGATCTGTCAAACAAAGATCACTAACCCGAAGATTTGCAACTTCTCGTAGGTGAACTACGGGATGCTGGGCTAGCTCATCGTGCGGGGTGGGTTCAAAATTGGAGCGCTTTGGCTTCCAAGTGAACGATGGATTTTGGACGCCACGTAATTTTCGGAAAAATTGTGGGGAACGCCGAAATAATTTTTTTTATTTTATTTCTTTTCAAATTTCTAACGTCAATTTCAAATAGAAAATCAAATATGGATACTGACTTGTTGGTTTGTGTCGTTGCTGATGAGGATGCATGATGGCTGGATATACTTTGTAAACCGGAACTTATTTTTTATACCCTATCCCATAGGGGGGTATATTAGTTTTGACATTAAGTTTGTAACATAGAGAAATTATTTCGATACATATACCTCAAAGCATATGGATCGATTCAGAATCGCTAGCTGAGTCGATTAAGCCATGTCTGTCTGTCCGTCCGTCCGTCCGTCCGTCTGTGTGTCACCGATTTTTGGGCCTTAAATTTTGAGCTAGAGTGTTGAAATTTGGTATATAGACTCTCTGGCCGACGAAGCAGAACAAGTGTAAAAAATTTTGAAATCCGCCCACTGCCACGCCCCCTTTTAGAAAAACATAGTTTTAAGCCAAACCGTAAGGAATTTCAAAAAAGTGTCTTAGCTGCATATTTAGACAATCCTAATTATCTATATTTCAAAGTTTTTTATACAAAGTTTTTTGCCACGCCCACTTTTAACACTTTCGAAAAAAATTTTGATGCAAATACTTCCGTAATGGTAATATAAACATTTTGTCCATAGATCATTTTCACCTACGCCCACATTTTAGGGGCGTTTTCGAGTGCGGAACGTGGTGGTGGAAAAAGAAACCGCGTGTAAAAGTGACTGTGTTAGTAAAAACCAGCAGTGCATGTACGAACATTTTAAATTAATATAAATTTTATAAAATCAAATTACGTGCCCCGTGTAAATCAAATGTATAAAGGGCATGCGCATGTGAGCCTATACTCAGGCACCTCGATAAAACCACCCCATTTAAATCGTTTGAAATCCACCGCGACTGTTTAAATCAATTATATAATTATATATAGTGGGGTGTGTTGAGCTCGAGTAACAGGGATCGAGTAACAGGGGAAGGTAAGATATTTTAAGATAATCTCAATTTAGGGGTCATCGTGAATTGGACGGGTCGGTGGCCATGGATGCTGAATTTAAATTCAGTTAGGGGTGGGTCAGTCCATAGAGAGAGTCTTCATCTTTTTCTCTCAACATCGTTCCATTGTAGAAGGAAATCCTATCGGTCGAATTTGAAGCTTTCGAAACTCGGGCCTCGCAATAATTTTATTGTTCGGGATTGTAGGTTACAGTTGTGGTGAATTTTCTTTCCGCAAGATATTTTTGAGATAATACCAGGCATGTAAATAAAATGTAAGCCCAATCCATAGCTTGTGGCAAGTTCCCCACCCTCCGGCGAGCTAGGGCGGGAGATCGTTCATGCCTGAGCCGCAAGAGGTCTGGACACCCCTCCTACTAGTCTGCCCGGACTGGCCTAAGGGTCCTGTGACCTTGGGTCATAAGGATGGAGAGAGATAGTAGGAGGGTTCGGTTATGGGTAGGTTGAAGGTATTTTTTTTTTTCAGGAACATCCGAGGGCTAGGCCTTGTTATACACGGGTGATAGTGCATTTCGAGGTCAAGTTCCAACATATCGAAGGGACTTTGATTTTGATTGATTTTTTTCTCCTTCGATCACATGCTGGGACCTTCCTACTCTCCTATGTGGGCGTATTGGTATAGCCTCGTAGGACCGAGTTCGTTACAAAATTACGAAACCTGAAAAAAAAATATTAAAAACTGAAACCGACGCAACTGAAAGAAAATAAAATGGAAGGCAAAACCGATGGCGTGAAATAGAACCAAAATGTTTTACCCACGTTGCAAAATGGGGGTGGTGCGCCCAATAAAATTTTATTACGACGATTTTTTTTCCTTGATACCAAAGTATCAAAATGGAGGACCACGAAGATGGCCTCCGAACGAATTTTTCATGAGATTTAATTAAAAATTATAAAAGTAAAGGGTCGCGTGTCCCGTCTTTTCTCGGTATTTTTACCGGCCGCGGAACAACCAACGATTCTTTTTTTTTGCACTTTTCTGCACTACTCCATTTGACGCTATTAAACTATATTTATCTTTTTCTTCTCCTTCTTTCTCCGCTATTCTGTTCTTTCCTGCTTGTTCTGCTCTACTTCCTTCTTCCCTTCTCGATAACTCTCTTTCTCCTCTTCGCTATCTTTTTTTTCGAAATTAAAAAGATTTTTTCCCTCCAAAGTCGACCAAACTCACAATCAAAAAAATCAACTATTACTTAAAAAAAAAAAAAAAACGCACGTCTGAAAGCTCCGCTAGATATCCAAGAAAAGGATTCTCTTTGTTTTAACGATCCCGTTGTCCAGAATCGATCCCGTTTAACCATTCACACACATATTTTCACACTTAGTACTCTCCACTCGCAAGCCCACTGCGACTTCTCACACTTTCTGCCCTTTGGCTAGAAAGTGCGTTCGCGCTTACTAGTTTCGAGATACCCGCGTTCATACGTGACTGGTCTTACTGCGCATTTTAACGCATCGACGTCAGGTATTTCCCCAACGCGTGCTATCGCTGCCAGACACCTCACACTTCCTCTTTCCAATTGGATACACCAGTTGGATTTTAACATTCACACCGGTTTTCCATAGGAAAATCACGGTGTCAATCCTGGACAAATAGTTTCTGTCAATCAAACATTTGCCCCGGATGCCTATGTTTGATTGACCGCGACCAATACGAAACCCGAACTATGGTGGAGAAGATTGAATACCAGAAGGAAGGAAGGAGGGCACCGCACTTTCCAGGAGCAGTGAGCTTTTAGGAAGGAGGAAAAGATGAACTGTCAAAAAACAACATTTTCGCGAATTATGTTGGTGGTTTCGGGTGCAGATTTTGGGGTCAGGGATTTCCCTTCGGGTGCCATCTTCACATTATTTATTTTTTGTTTGACTCGAGGCCTTTGGTTTAGGTGTCACTGGTGTTTGGACACCTTTCTCTGTCACCTTCGACAGGCATTGCCATTTTGACAGCTGTCGGATGATGTGACAGCTGCCCTTGGACACTTTGACAGTTGTCTTCTGACTCTCTTTAGACATACTGTCCCATGTCTTTGGTGTCTTTGGAGGTGTTTTTACGCGGCCGTCCGCCTAAACACCTCTGTTGCTCCTCCGTTGCTCCAGCGTTGGGGGAAAGAGATCGTCTTCCCTTAGCCATCGAACCCAACATTTCGTGTTGCGATTTTGTTGGAGGGGTGTCTTTTGGGCCGTCCACCCCACGTCTCTGCTGCTCCTCCGTTGCTCCCTCGTTGGGTGAAATAAGAGAACGTCTACTCCATGCCATCGTACTTTTCTGCGTTTGCGCCAGTAATGCGGTGACGCAAACGATTCGTTGGGGGTTTAGGCTCCAGGGATCGTCCTCCCCCACCCGTCATCATCGTGTTGGGGTCGACGAGAGATCGTGCTCCCTCACCGTCTACTCCATGCCATCGTACTTTTCTGCGTTTGCGCCAATAATGCGGTGGCGCAAACGATTCGTTGGGGTGTAGGCTCAAGGGATCGTCCTCCCCCACCCGTCATCATCGTGTTGGGGTCGACGAGAGATCGTCCTCCCTCACCCATCAAACTATTCGGACCGCTCCTGTCCGATGCTGCCCGTCGCGTAGGCTTCGACGAGGGCGTTTTACAGTGGACTCCTGTCGGACTTTTGTGTGGCTTTGCTCTGTCGTGAATCTCCCTAATCTCCCTAGGGCTGCACCGAACTGAGTTGGGCAAACATATTTTGAGTGGACTCCTCTCTCGCACTCGTTATACCTGTTTTGGGTTGCCTTAGCGGATCTGAAGGTCGTGGACCAGTGGCTGATGGAACCATGGATGCCCATCACTTCCTTCAAATGCCGGTTTTGAGCCCACAACGAAAAGAGGGAACGAAGCTATTTTAAGGGATAAGAGAGTGAGCCTTATTGCTGTAATTTTTACTGTAACAACTGTAATTTATAAATTTTATATTGTCCCGAAAATTTAACATAAGACCTCATCCATTTTTTGTGAAAATTGCTTACTGGGGTCAATGCGTTCGCTAATGTCTTGAAAGCGTAAGAATTCTTTTAATTTTAATAAAATCACATCCGAATAGTCGCTGTTTTCTACTCACTATAATACGGTCGTGGTTGATGTAACAGTTTTTCTTCCTCCTCCTCAAAGACATCTAAGGATCGACCGAACCGCGACGCTGGAAAATACGAACTCATTAATTTTGGTCAGGAACCGAAATGACAATAAATATTCGAGATTGAATTTTGGCGTAGTAATGTGAATTTTTTAATAAAGATATTTGTTCAAATAAAAAAAAGATACGAGGTCAAAGATACTAATTGAAAATACGTATACATTTAAGAATAAAAAAAGTGTATCAAATGAAATAAAGACCATTTAATTAAATACATTCCAGGATAATAAAGTTCCTAGCAATGATATATTATTTTTTTTCACAAAGTGAATTCATATTCAGCCAAAGCTATAGTCACGTATACGACCACCAAGACATATTATGGCAATGCCTATTTAATATTTAAACTAAAAGTTTCACTGCCACTTAAACTTGCAAAATGAAATGCTATACCTCCATGGAGGGCACTAGCCTTCATTTGTGCTGGTCTACTTATTTTGGCGGCCGATAAAAGTATGCACAACTATATGCGAAAAAGCAGAATGAAACACTACTATAGAAGTAATTTGCATAATTAATTTTTTTAAGGATTCTTTTTGCGTGATACAGATAATGACCTTGACTTGACTTTCAAGGGTACTTGGCTTTATTCGCTCCTCTTTTGTCTTAAGTGTTTGCTTTGCGGTGACTCTCAAGTGCACTCTATTCTTTATACAATTTTAATAATCCTGTCCCACGATGAGCAGAGCAAACGGGTGCGAAAAAACCTCAACAAAGACAAAAAAAAAATAAGAAAATATCATTTTCAACAAAAGAATCATGAAGTACAAAATTTAAATCAATGGATTTGATATCCCGAGGCAATGTCATAATTAAAACATCGCGCAGAAGTTTTTTTTTTTGAATTCTTAAATTTTATCCTTGCTGGTAATATGGTCACAAATTTGCGTCGAGCTCACCATTGTTTGTGTAATATGTGCGATATGACTTTGGCTTTCGCTATGTGGATGTCGTCTCGTATAGTCCTTTCACCTCGTAAACGAGTAGAATTGGTTATGCCAGAGTGAAATGGAGAAAGTTGATTGCTGTATAGTTGTAGGGTAAATGCTTTCAGCTGCCACTGCTCCTAATGACCTCATTTTCGACCAAAAATGGTTGTCTCCGAATGTGCTAGTGGGATAATCCGAACAAACAATGAAAACTAGGATGTTGTGTTCTTTACGGGGTTGAATTTAAAACCGGATGAATGGCATTTTAGAGAAATAAATTATCCCATACGAGTCACACAAACTTCCCAGGGTTTTCAAAATATTCTGATGCTTGCATAATTAGTCGGAAAGTTGACATGATCTACGTAGTAAAATTATTGGCACTGCCTTTGTTGGAGTAATCAGCCTGCGGTGATCTTGAGCGGGTGAAACGATTCAACCGTTCGATGTTCGTATCTGCACCTGGAATGTGAGAACATTAAACAGGAGAGGTGCAGGCGAACAACTAGCGGAAGCCCTAAACTGCTACAAAGCAGACATTACTGCCATCCAGGAAATACGATGGGATGGGCCGGGCAAAAAGAGGATAAAAACTTTGACATCCACTACGGACCGTGTTATAGTGAGCAGAAACAGCGACTATTCGGAAGCGGATTTGTTATTAGTGCCAGACGTAGGCAAGAAGTCTTATGTTTCCAAGACATTAGCGATGAGGAATGCCGACAGATGCTCGCAGCCAAGGACGAGGCCTACAAGGCTAAGCTGCAGGTGAAGACGAGAGCTGCCATTGAGCTCTATAGGCAAAGAAGAGGGGAAGAACATCGGCTTTTCAGAAAGAAGAAAAAAGAGCAAGAAAAGCGTGCGATCGAGGATATAGGGAGGTGCCACTCCAGGAACGATGTTCGCAAGTTTTACCAAAGTGTAAAACGTCAAAGCCAAGGCTGCAAGGCTCGAACAGAATCCTGTCGAGATGAACAAGGAAATATCGTTGTTGAGACACAGTCGATGCTGAGGGATATGGAAGAACCACTTCTGCAGACTGCTAAACGGCGATGACGAACAACATTCCGCTGTCAGGCAGAACGATCCATTCAATATTGGCAACGACAGCGAAAACTGCCAACCACCCGACCTGAGTGAAGTGAGGATAGCAATATCTAAACTCAAGCTTAATAAGGCTGCCTGAAATGAAGGCCTTCCCGCTGAGCTTTATAAGGCCGGCGGAGATGACTTGGTAAGTAACATCCACTAACTCATAAGCCAAATCTGGTCGGATGAAAGTATGCCTGAAGAATGGAACCTCAGCATCGTTTGCCCGATCCACAAAAAAGGAAACCCTCTGAACTGCGCCAACTACAGAGGCATAAGTCTCCTCAACATCGCCTACAAGATCCTATCTGCCGTAATATGTGAACGCCTGAAACCGTTTACCAACAACCTGATCAGTGTGGTTTTAGGCCAGGAAAGTCCACAATCGATAAAATTTTCACACTTCGGCAGATCCTGGAAAAAACTCAAGAAGTCCAAATCCATAACCACCACCTATTCATCGATCTCAAAGCCGCATATGACAGCATTTATAGAGACGAACTGAACAGAGCCATGTCTAGTTTTGGTATACCGCCCAAACTCGTCCGTTTGTGTAGGATGACGATAGAGAATTCTCGATGCGATGCGCTGTCATGTGACTTCTTTAATCTGATTCTTGAGAGGATTGTGCAAAACTCCAAAGCCAACACCAGAGGCACAATTTTCCAAAAGCCGGTACAACTACTAGCATACGCTGACGATATTGACATCATTGGTAGGACTCAACGTGATGTCATAGCCACCTTTGCTAGTATAGAGAAGGAAGCGGCGAAAATGGGTTTAGCAGTAAATGAGAGTAAGACTAAGTATATGCTGTCAACACAAAAGGACACACAACATCGACGATTTGGACAGAACGTCACCATTGACTCCTCTATTAACTCTGACAACGACATCTCGTCAGAAATCAAACGAAGAATTACTCTTGCCAATCGCTGTTTCTTCCGGCTAAGAAGACAATTTAGTAGTAAAGCCTTCACTCGAACTACTGGGGAGATCCTATATAAGACCCTGATCATCCCAGTCCTGCTCTACGGCGCTAAAGCATGTACCGTATCAAAAGCGGATAAAGAAATCCTTGGTCGATTCGAGAGAAAAATTCTTCGGAAAATCTTCGGTCCCGTTTGCGTTGACGGGCTATGGAGACGAAGATTCAACCAGGAACTATACGAGCTGTACAGCCACATACCCCTAGTGAAAAAACTCCGCATTGGACGTTTAAGATGGCTAGGACATGTAGAAAGAATGGACACCAATACTCCGGCTCGCAGAGTCTTCGATTCCCAGCCAGACGTCGGACACAGTAGAGGAAGACCTCGCCTTAAGTGGCGCACACAAGTAGAAACCGACCTCAACCAACTTGGAGTGCGCAACTGGAAGCAGTTAGCTAAGGACCGGGCTAATTGGAGAGGCATATTGGTTGAGGCCCAGGTTCATCCCGGACTGTAGCGCCACTTAAGTAAGTATAAGTCGTACCACACCTCTGGACATTTAACAATCATTGCTGAAATGATAAGCAGATGTCCTGGAATCATTCTTTAAGTAAGAGGAATTCAAAAAAAAAAGTTCCCAACTCATCCCTGATGAAAGATTGCTATGGCTCTTTTCAAATTCCCTGGTACTTGATTATTACTGCTTTCTATTCTCCATCCGGGAAGCTATGTCACAACTGCTACGATGTAAATTCAGCTCATCGATCTGAGGAAATTAAAGAGGAAGATATAGAGATATACAAAACGGACCCAACAGGAATATCATCAATATTGTACCTAAAGAACCGTCTCACTGTCTCCGACATCAAAGACCCTGCGAGCCTGTAGTTCTTAATTAAATATTCGTCTCCTGCAGCAATTCAAAAGGGACCAAAGATTTTTCGAAGAATTTTTCTCTCGAAACAACCAAAGATTTCTTCATCCACTTTTGATATACGGTCCATGCTTCAGCGTCGTGGAACAGGACTTGGATGATCAGGATCTTGTATAGGATCTCCTTAGTAGTTCGAGTGAGAGATTTACTACTTAATTTTCTTCTTAGTCCGAAAATAGTGGTTGGCAAGTGTAATTCTTCGTTTTATAACGGAGCCGTGGTAGACAAAGTCCCGTAATACTTTTAAGTTATATTTGTCAATATTAAAGCTCCGTCCAATTTGTCGATGTTTTCTGTCCTTTCGTGTTGACCGTATATAATACTCTTACCTTCATATATACCTTAAACCATTTCTCTATATGCACAACCAAACGTGGCTATGACATCAAGTTGAGTCCTGCCAATTATGTCGATATCGTGGGCGTATGCTAATAGTTCCACAAATTTAAGAAGGCTGTGCCTCTGGTGTTGGCTCGGTATTTTTTGCACAATCCTCTCAAGATGTATACATAAATAGAATCACATGTCCCAATAACGGGTGATCCAAGTAGAGATACTTTTTTCAATAGCCTTTTTTGACAGATCACGTGTGAGTCGTGTCATGCTGTCATTTTATTTTTGTTAAGTATTGTTTGGCATTTCATAATGGAAAGACTTACGCGTGGACAACGTTTACAAATTGTTCAACTTTATTATGAAAATTCACGTTCTGTGAGGAATGTGTTTCGTGCACTTCGCTCAACTTATGGTCAACATAATCGGCCTACTGAGCGTACTATTCGCAACACCATCACCCATTTTGAGACCCAGAATTCATTATTGGATAATATTCGACCGAATAGACCACGTCCAGCACGCTGTGAAGAAAATATAGCGGCCGTAGCTGAGAGTGTTTAAATTATGCCGGTGCGAACGTAACCGTCAATGGCGACCGTTATCGTGCCATGATAACCGACTATTTGATGCCTGAAATTGAAGCTCATGATCTCGGCGATATTTGGTTTCAGCAAAACGGCGCCACTTCCCACACATCGCATCAATCAATGGACTTGTTGAGAGAACATTTCGGTGAGCACATAATTTCACGTTTTGGGTCGGTCGATTGGCCACCAAGATCGTTTGATATCACACCGTTAGACTTTTTCCTGTAGGGATATCTAAAGTCAAAAGCTTATGCCGACAAACCCGCTTCGATTCAGGCCTTGGAGGAAAACATCACGCGTGTCATTCGCCAGTTACCAGCAACAGCCAACATTTGATAGACATAATCTTCAAAAAATAAATGCCAAAGAATGTTCTTTCAAATGATAACAAACATTCTCCATTAAATTTGAATTTTCTGTGTTTTTTTCTTAAAAAAAGTAGGGAACCTCGTAATGGATCACCCTTTATTATAATTGTTTAACATGCCAATAAATAAAAGACAGCCAAGATTTCTTCTTGAAAGTCAGCGTAAAAGTGTCTAAAGACTGTGGATTACATCGTTTACCTACCCGTTGCGTTTTTTGAATAGCAGTATTCTTTTTAAAGGTTATATTTTTAAGTAGGTATTAATGGCTGATACCGCAGAACATGATTTTACATTTCATCGAGGAAAGACGGTGTCGTACCTCACTGTTTTATTTGGGGCTACGTTAATTCCAAGGTCAGCTATAAATAAACTGAACTACGATTGAGGAATTTAAAGTTAACATAAGATAATAGCGTCATTGGCTACATACAACACAATATCCTCGAACTCGTCGAAAATGTTAACTTTAGAATAGACCAACTTAGCCGCTACGCGTAATATTTGAAATAAAATATCCTTAAAAAATGAATGTAAGGTTGATTCTTTTTTTATGATAACAACGATTACTCGATAAAACATATTTTTAACTTATTTTATTTTTGAAAAAAACTTTTTTTATGGTAACAGAAAACGTATTACAAACATTTTTATTATTATTATTATTATTATTATTATTATTATCTTTTATTAACAAGCAATTTAAATTACATGGTAATGTTAAAATTAATGAGCCTAGCTGCGATGACTATTTGCTCAATGATATAAAAAAAAATCTTATATGCTAATGTTAGTAGCAGAAATGAATTCATTAATTTTTTCTATGTTTGTAGAGTTATGATTTTTTAATATGTCATAAATGTTGGTGTTTTGAAAAATTTTGTTTATAAAAGGTTTGAAAACGATACAATTTACAAGTATATGATCTAGATCCAAACTAACTGTGCATGTAGGGCAGATTGGACGAGTATTTTTTGTCTGTAGATGTTGGTGTGTAGCTGTTGTGTGGCCTAGCTGCAACCGAACGAAGTTTGATCTTGGAATGTTGGTCGGGTATTGTGGGTGGCTTCTGTTGGGGTTGGTTTTGGTGTAGTGATGATGGTATGAGTTCCATTGAAGAAGTCGATTGGAATTAATATATTTTTGTATTAGATTTTTTAAATCGGATTTGGTGTATACACTAGTCGGCATAAGTATTTTGACGAAACCTTTTTGTGACTATTGAGACTAACTTTGCTTGGTATCGTTAAAACAACGGTGCAAAAATGATGCGCGAAACAAAGAATCTATTTTTAGCTCTATGCATGCCAAGTTTTGTATTGTTTACCTTTTGCATTCTCTTTCTGCTGATAAGAACGCATGCAGACAAAGAATTTTTACGTGGCATAAGTATTTTGACGGAAACTTTGTGTAAATATTTTAACAGTTTTGAGCACGTGATAACCAAAAAACTTGTGTAGTTAACTTTAATTTACATTAAACGTTGATAACAAAATAAAAATTTATTAAAATTTATTAAAAACCATGGGTAAAACGGCTGAGTTGAGTTTGGTTGTCAGATCTTCAATGGTAGCGAAGTTTAACGCTGGACCGGCAGTAAAAGACATAGCAAGTGAGTTTAATGTGTCGCGTCAAACTGTGCACTATCAAATCAATAAGTTTAAAAAGCATAATGACATCACAAACCTAATGAGATCAGGTGCTAAGCGCAAAACAACGCCCACGGAAGACCGAACCCTTCTACGGGAATTTAAAAGAAATATATTCCTGAAGCCTCAAACTGCTGCAAATCAATGGAATTTGACGGCAACGAATCCAATCAGTGAGCGCACTGTCCGACGACGTTTAATGGAAGGAGATTTTAAAACATTTAAAGCTAAGGACGTGCCGTACATATCAAAGGTAAACAAGCTGAAAAGACTGTCTTTCGCAAAGGAACATCTGCACAAGCCAAAGGAGTACTGGAGAAGCGTTCTATGGACAGATGAAAGCTCCTTTGAGTATAACTCATCAAAAAACAAATTTTACGTTAGATTGCCAAAGGTAGAAAGGCAAAAAAGACGCCCCGTTTGTCAAAAAGTGAGCCATGGTGGTGGCTCTGTCATGTTCTGGGGATGTGTTGCGTATAATGGCCTGGGTGAATTGGTTCCTATCACCGGCTCGATGAACCAAGGTCAATATTTAGGAACCCTAAATGATAATGCCTTTCCTTCCGGAGGTAGGCTTATTGGTGAATCATTTATCCTGCAACAGGACAATGCCCCATGCCACAAAGCCCGGATGATAACTAAATTTTTGAAGGATGTTGGTGTTGCCACTTTGGACTGGCCAACCTCAAAGTCCAGATTTAAATATAATAGAAAACGTCTGGTCTCTTTTGAAACGCAAAAGAACAGTTTCTTTAAATAAAACCAGAGAGGAGACGATTTCTGAGGTTACTTCCCTTTGGGAAGAGATATCTCCAGAGATTCTTCAAAATTTAGTAGATTCAGTACCGAGACGCCTTCAAAAAGTTATTGAAGCCAAAGGAGGTTATATATTTTACTAAATTCTTCTTAATTTATTTACTTTTGTTAAGTTTAAAATGTTTTTTCTTAGAGTTATATACTTGTCAAAATACTTATGCCAACACACGAAATTACAAATTAATTTATATCTTTTTTGACTTCTATGAAAAAATATTTGTTTGCCTATTTTTAAGTTTGTATTAGTTATATATAAAAATGAAAAAATAAACATGAATTCTTGTCAAGCCATTTAGAAGTTAAACTCAAAAATGCACGATTTTTATTTCGTCAAAATACTTATGCCGACTAGTGTATGTTGAATTTGAACACTGGTGCATTTTTGGCTGAATTAGCAGCATGGTCGGCGTGTTCATTGCCTACGATGCCAGTGTGACCAGGGATCCAGATAAGTTTTAGCTTGTTAGGGGATTTGATGATTATATTTCGAATTTCGATGATAAGTTCGGTGTTGTTGTTGGGGTTGTTGATGGCTTTGGGAACAGAGTAGCTATCACTGCATATTATATGTTTACCACGCCGGTTTAGTGCTTCTTTTAAAGCTTGTAAAATAGCGAATGCTTCGGCTGTGAAAATCGATGATAATTCGGGTAGGATTCCAATTCGAAGTATTGCACCGTTTTCGAGTGTCACGGTGAATGAAGTACTTTCAGTTGTTTTTGAACCGTCGCGTCGGAAAATATGAATTTCCATCCGTTTGATTTAAGGTCAGAGGAAAGGCTATATATTTCTTTACTAGTATTGTCTTTTTTATAATCTGCTAGTGTCATTATTGTTGCCTCCGACTTTATAACCAAGGTGGGTATGTTGTAAGAACGTTTTTTGGGCGCTTTGTTGGAATTTGCAATTGTTTAGCTTTATCAAAGATGACACTGATTGTGATTTTTGGATTCCAGGATATCTTTGTCAATAACTGAGTGTTTGGAAAAAGACAGCTTTGCGGTAAATTTTAGAGTGATATCATCTTTTCTCTCTTCAATTGTAGGAAGTCCCGCTTCTGCCAATATGTTTTTAATCGGGTTCGTAGGAAAGGCATTAATAGATATTCTAGCTGCATGGTGGTATGTTGGTTTGATGATGTTTAAGGTCGTTTTGGGGCAATTGCCGTAAATGAATAACCCATATATGTACACTGTTAATATACGTGTTAATATGTACACTACTTTTTTTACTACATAAATACTTAATAATATTAACCCTCGCAGCTAGTGATTTCTTAAGATCTAGACAATGCTGATTCCATTTATATTTTTTATTAAAAGTAAGTCCTAAAATTTTCAAATTATCAACGTTAACAATATTTATATTATTTATGTTTAGCGCTAATTGGGGACAGTCACGTTTACGGCATACATGAAGTGTTTTACATTTACCTATTGAGAGTTTTGCGCCAGATACGTCTGACCAATCTTAAATATCTTTTAAAGCTCTTTTAAATAAATTTTTGCAGCTATTTAAATCGTTGACCTTGCAAAGAATGTATATATCGTCTGCATATAGAAAAAAATCGAGAAGTTTGTATTTCGATAGTATAACGCATATATCGTCGAAAGCTATAATAAATAGGACTACCGACAAAGGTGATCCTTGTGGTATCCCGTTATGTAACGGATATTGTTTGGAATAACAGTTATCAACTTTAGTGTAAAACTTCCTATTGGTTAGGAATGATCTTACGTATCCATAAATTTTTTTACCGACACCCCATACTTTCAGTTTGTTTAATATAATGTGTAAGCCAATCTTATCGAAAGCCTTTTCAAAGTCTAAAGACAGAACTGACACATGATTTTTGGCGGACAAAGCTTTTGATACATAGTAGTCGACATGTAGATGAGCATCGATACACCCTTTGTTCGATCTGAAGGCTACTTGCTTAGACGAGGTGAGTTTTTTTGTTTCAATGAACCAGAAAAGGCGTTTAGCTACATTTTTTTTTTGTTTGATAGGTAAGGTACACCATATTTGGCAAAATCTTAAATTCAAATTCACACACAATCACAATAACTATCTTCCACTACCTACAATCGGGAAGTAAACAAACTACTATGGGCGTCGCGGAATCATTGTGAGCTAAAGAGAAAACAAGCAAAAAGAGCAAAAAAAAAGACATATAACTAGGATGTGAAATGAAATAGCTTTTCCAACAGTTTTCCCATTGTTTTTCCTGTGCCTTGCAAGGAGCTATGAAAGGGAGTTCGCTGTGTTGGCTTTATGCCAAAAAACTGTTTTGTGGGAAATGATGACAACATAGCAATGCAAACTGATATATCCACTGGAAGAGAGTATGCACGCGGATTTTGGTTAGCAATTGTGGTATTGGAATATCATACAGGGATGTTCGTTTCCACGTGAACATGGAGGTAAGTGAATGGAAATTCCCATTGAAAAGGAATCGATTAGGAGGAAGTCAGATCTATAAATATAATTGTTGGCAATGTAACTATTTAATTGAAGCGAATTGTTAGCGATATCGGAAATAGTGACGGTATTTTACAGCTGCGATTTTTTTGTTATTTTTTTTGGAATGGTTCTTAAAAAATGTTTTTGTTTAGATACTAAAACACTGCATTTGTAAATCATTAGGATTCACTTGGTTATTTTTTGTCAATTGCTCATGAAACCAAATCAATCATAGAGGGTGGTTAAATTTTAAGGGCCAATGTTGATTTTTAATAAATAAAACTTATTTAGGAAATTATTGTCATTTGTTTTCATTATGATAATATTGGTGTGGTACAATTATGTATGGAACAAAATATCGGCCAAATGGCAACCGCGACCTCGGCGGCACACGTCCATCCGATGGTCCAAATGTTCGATGACGCTGAGGCATAATTGAGGTTCTATGCAGTTAATGTGCCGAATTTTCTCATCCTTTAGCTCATGAATTGTTGCTGGCTTATCGACGTACACCTCTTCTTTCGGTCTCCACTACATCCAAAATCTTTCAAATCAATCTCTTTCTTCCCCTTCTCTAACGCTCGTACTGTGGTAATACATTTAAAGGGTATTCATAACCCCTTAGATGGTTGGGTGTTGTAGAAGGAGGGTAGACCCTGATTGGCTTTAACTTGGCAATGCCCAGTGCTCGCAACTCTGACTACACATCAAATGTGCTTATTTTAACCTCCAAGTGGAAACCATCGGATACTGGTCTCATCCAACCGGATTTGACTTGCTAAACGATAAGTTAGTCAGGCCCCTTGAACAGAGATGGTGGCGAATGAACCGAAAGGTCAACGGCAACGCTCAATCCCGTAGTGGATACTGATGGCCCCGTGTCCTAGTGGTATCTAATAAAATGGAACTGGCCCTCCAGGTTGGGGGTTGTGCTTTGGGTTAACTACCCACCCACAGAAAAAAAACATGGTTACGAAGCAACCAATAGCCTCGGAAAGGACTGATATTATTGTTGACGACCCTGCTAAACGAAAAAAAGACAACGAAGTTCGTATCTGCACCTGAAATGTGAGAACATTAAACAGGAGAGGTGCAGGCGAACAACTAGCGGATGCCCTAAATTGCTACAAAGCAGACATTACTGCCATTCAGGAAATACAATGGGATAGACCGTATAATAGTGAGCAGAAACAGCGACTATTCGGAAGCGGATTTGTTAAAAGTGCAAGACTTAGGCAAGAAGTCTTATGTTTCCAAGACATTAGCGAACGCATTCTAACAATACGCATCAAGGCCAAATTTTCCAACATTAGCCTTATAAGGGCTCATCCTCCGACGGAGGAAAAAGATGATACAACTAAGGATTGCTTCTACGAGCTCCTTGACAAAACCTATGAGCGACTACCAATGTACGATGTTAAAATCGTGCTGGGAAATTTTAATGCAAAGGTAGGAAGAGAGGACACCTTTAGCAGTATTGTCTGAAAATATAGCCTACACGACAACACGTCTGGCAACGGACTTAGGCTAATTGACTTCGCTACGGAACGAAATGCCACTTTAGCCAGCACACGGTTTCCTCACCTCGATATCCATAAGTGGACATGGCGGTCTCTTGATCAATGAACAGTCAACCAAATTGATCAAATTGCGACAGACAAGAGGCACGCATCCAGTATTATGGATGTCCGAACATACCGATGGACTAACATCGACTCGGACCACTACCTTGTTACAGCCAAGGTTAGGATACGGATATCCACCGAGTCACAACAAACCAGAAACACTGTGAAAAAAATTAATGTCGAAAGACTACAATCGCCAGAAACCGCCAAGACCTTCGCGCAACGCGTATCCCTTAACCTCTCGACTCAAAACATACCACCAGCATCTAATGTCGTAGAACAATGGCAACGATGCCAACAAGCCATTAGATCAGCCGCAACTGATGTGCTAGGTTTCTCGCGGCCACCAGCAAGAAACCCCTGGTTTGATGAGGAATGCCAACAGATGCTCGCAGCCAAGAACGAGGGCTACAAAGCTAAGCTGCAGGTGAAGACGAGAGCTGCCATTGAGCTCTATAGGCAATGAAGAAGGGAAGAACATCGGCTTTTCAGAAAAAAGAGCAAGAAAAGCGAGCGATCGAGGATATAGAGAGGTGCCACTCCAGGAACGATGTTCACATGTTTTACCAAAGTGTAAAACGTCAAAGCCAAGGATACAAGGCTCGAACAGAATCCTGTGGAGATGAACAAGGAATTATCGTAGTTGAGACACATTCGATGCTGAGGATATGGAAGAACTACTTCTGCAGACTGTTTAACGGCGATGACGAACAATATTCCGCTGTCAGGCAGAACGAACCATTTAATATTGGCAACGACAGCGAAAACTGCCAACCACCCGACCTAAGTGAAGTGAGGATAGCTATATCTAAACTCAGGCTTAATAAGGCTGCCGGAAATGACGGCCTTCCCGCTGAGCTTTATAAAGTTGGCGGAGATGACTTGGTAAGTAACATCCACCAACTCATAAGCCAAATCTGGTCGGATGAAAGTATGCCTGAAGGATGGAACCTCAGTATCGTTTTCCCGATCCACAAAAAAGGAGTCCCTCTGAACTGCGCCAACTACAGAGGCATAAATCTGCTCAAGATCGCCTACAAGATCCTATCTGCCGTAATATGTGAACGCCTGAAACCGTTTACCAACAACCTGATTGGCCCTTATCAGTTTAGTTTTAGGCCAGGAAAGTCCACAACCGATCAAATTTTCACACATCGGCAGATCCTGGAAAAAACCCAAGAAGTCCAAATCGATACCCACCATCTATTTATCGACAGCATTTATAGAGACGAACTATACAGAGCCATGTCTAGTTTTGGTATACCGCCCAAACTCGTCCGTTTGTGTAGGATGACGATGGAGAATTTTCGCTGCTCCATCAGGGTCGGAAACGACCTCACCGACGCATTCGATACCAAAAAAGGATTTAGGCAAGGTGATGCGCTGTCATGTGACTTCTTTAATCTGATTCTTGAGAGGATTGTGCAAAACTTCCGAGCCAACACAAGAGGCACAATTTTCTAAAAATCTGTGCGACTACTAGCATGCGCTGACGATATTGACATCATTGGTAGGACTCAACGTGATGCCATAGCCACCTTTGCTAGTATAGAGAAGGAAGCGGCAAAAATGGGTTTAGCAGTAAATGAGGGTAAGACTAAGTATATGCTGTCAACACGAAAGGACACACAACATCGACGAATTGGACAGAACGTCACCATTGACAGATATAACTTTGAGGTAGAACGGGACTTTGTCTACCTCGGCTCCGCTATTAACTCTGACAACAACATCTCGTCAGAAGTCAAACGAAGAATTACTCTTGCCAATCGCTGTTTCTTCGGGCTAAGAAGGCAATTTAGTAGTAAAGCCCTCACTCGAACTACTAAGGAGATCCTATGTAAGACCGTGATCACCCCAGTCCTGCTCTACGGTATCAAAAGCGGTTGAAGAAATCCTTGGTCGATTCGAGAGAAAAATTCTTCGGTCCCGGGCTATGGAGACGAAGATTCAACCACGAACTATACGAGCTGTACAGCGACATACCCCTAGTCAAAAAACTCCGCATTGGACGTTTAAGATGGCTAGGACATGTAGAAAGAATGGACACCAATACTCCGGCTCGCAGAGTCTTCGATTCCCAGCCAGACGTCGGACGCATTAGAGGAAGACCTCTCCTCAAATGGCGCGCACAAGTAAAAGCCGATCTTAACAAACTTGGAGTGCGCAACTGGAGGCAGTTAGCTAAGGACCGGGGTAATTGGAGAGTCATGTTGGTTGAGGCCCAGGTTCATCCCGGACTGTAGCGCCACTTTAGTAAGTATGTAAAGCCTCCATTCGATGATTTTCATATTTATCTAATTATAAGGTAGCCCAACAGCGGCATCTGCCATCGTATAAGTTGCCACCATTACTCTTCCGTTTTGGCCGTTGGAATTAATAAATATAAAATTATTCTTTATGGAATACTGCTTACTTAAGTCCCTATTCTGTGTTTTACCTCAGACCTCAAAAAATGCTTAAATGATCTCACATGTGCAATCGAGTGCATATCACTTAAGGCAAAACCCTAATGAACCCAAATAAGTTTTTGAAACAAAGCTCCTTACAAATAAATAAACATATCCATGTCCAGACATCTGATGTAGACTTGTTTTGTTGTTCCTCCGTACGCCTTCTGTCGAATGCCCTTCACTGAGTTTTTTTGTTTCCAACATGCATCTCTCTGTAAGCTGCTCCCGGCAATTGTTTCTAAACTTAATCCAGGTCAAGGAAAGTTCAGCAGATGTTAGTTATATACGGAAGGAGCTTGGCTTTTTTACGTTCATCTTAAATGCGAAACAATGGCAAAAGTTTCATCCAGGAAGAACAAGGAAAAACACTCTTTATCCATAAAACAGAGGAGTATATTCTGTGAACGTATAGCCAAGGACGTTATTTTTTTCGCTTTTTATGCGAACATAGCTTAGTATTAATATGATTGGGAAAACAACATTCTGTTGGTGTACATATTAAGGACTCCAATTCGGGTTTAATTAGATCACATTCAATGGAATATTCTAACTATGTGGACCTTCAATAAAGTCCTTAATGAAATCTGCTTTTCATTATGAGATATCCATTTAAAGGGAATCCTTTCATTGCATCCTAATTATATTCATCCGAGGTTTTTTTTTGCTGTTAATTATTCGTTTACATGCAATAAGATCCTTCTCGATTATTTGGTTCCTTAGGAGATACAAATGAATAAAATGAAACAACGCCTCTTACAAAACGGGGGTATTCAAAGAATTTCCTAGGTATGGCAATCCTATCCCTTGATTGCTTTTCACTTTTGTAGGGTTATGTACAAATGGTCGTTAAAACTTTAGAACGCTTGGTGATAAGTGTCTCTGGTATTTGGGTCAATTAAAATTGAAACTGTTTCCAAAGACACTTAGACAACAGAGCAATCACCTTCCTCAAGAAAAGGCTGCTCAACACTATCAACAAACAACAACAACGGCAGAAAAACATGGTGTAGCATGTAATGGAACCCGTTAATGAGGTAGATAGGTGGCAATAGGGCTGTACACAGTTTGTATTGGTGCGAGCTTCTTCGAACGTATTTAGCATTTCTGGCACCAACACAATGTTGTTTTCATTTACTTTCATCAAGTTCCTTATCTGCTGGTGTTGCTCTTCCTCCGGGCTCTTGCTGCACTCTGCAATGCCAGGAATTGCTATGCCAGCTTGGAGCTAGCTAACTAGTGCATTACCCCAGAACGCAGTTGTGTCGATTGTAAATTTACATTACAAATTGCAGAATAGCGTGCAGTGCACTTATTAGTCAAACTGACGAAGGAATTTTCAATTCTCTTTTCGTTCGCTCGCTGAAAAGGATTTACATACAGCTTATTAGTCCTTGCGAAGACATAGTTTGTGTTTTTTTTTTTTTTTTTTTTTTGTATGCGCGCAAGCGGCTGCTGGCATCGCGATATATAGGGTGATTGGGAGTTTGCACAAAGTTGTAGAGATTGCTCGTTATGGCACAAAGGAAATCACAAGCAGTCATTTTTGTCAGCTGCGAGGAGCTTCAAATGGGTTGTGCTTTAAGACTTTTTGCAATTCGGGCTTAGCGGGGCGTATGAGTGACAATTTAAATTAAAACGGATGGAGTTTGTATTTGCGATCAAAGTGATTGTTTAAGTGTACTTTGTATCTCTTTTGAGGATATAATTGATAGGTGAAGTGATATGAAAGAATGCGATTAGCTGAATCGTAAAAAGAAAGTTGATTAACCTGTACCTGGACAGGTGATAGTTACTAATGAAAGTTGTCAAATGGCAAATAGGTTGGCCAAAAACTTTTGCACATTTTATTTAAATTGAAATAAAATTTGGTAAAAGGTTCAAAATCAGCATTGTGCAAAAGTCGCTAAAGACTGCTTTACAAGGTCCTTGACAAAACTTATGAGGGACTGCCGAATAATGCTGGGTCCAAACAAAGTTTTGATAAGAACGTCTTTAGTAATATTTTCTATACAACATCAAATCAGGAAAAGGATTTCAGCTATTGGACTACACTGCGAAAGGAAATCTCCATATTGATGGCACACGGTTCCTTCACATTTATCAAATTGGACACATTGCGAATGACAAAAGGCATGCTGATAGTAGGTACTCTGGATGTCAAAACATTCTAACATTCTGACAAATACTCAGACAAGCTTATTCTCACAACCATTGATATGTGCGTAAGTACTTTTTTGTCTCATTTTCTGAGTTTTCCTTTTGAAAATGATTTTATCGCTCTCGAAAGTCGAAAGTTATCAATTACACCTCTTTGTCTTGCTTCGCAATGCCGGAGAGTTACTGGACGACCAATAATATAAACTGAAATAAGGTGTTTTTAACATTATCTTACAAAGAGTAAGACCGTGTTATAGTAAGCTGAAACAGCGACTATTTGGATGCGGATTTGTTATAAGTGCCAGAATTAGGAAAGAAGTCTTATGTTGTTTCCAAGACATTAGCGAACGCATTATAACAATCCGCATCAAGGCCAAATTCTCCAACATAAGCTTTATATGCTGTTGTGAGCTTAGGATGGGCCACAGGGGCATCTTCAGTATAAGTGAGGTAGGCGCGGCACGCTCGCGGTTGCTCGGCTAAGCTCGTCGGACGGGGAAGTTCTTGCCATCCCACCATGCACCACCTGCTCAAAAAACTTTTTATATCGTGCCTAAATCAAAAGAAAAGAAAGCAAGAGGAAAGAAAGCTACGTTAACTAGACCACGGACGGACTAAGGGACGAGAAATAGAAGAAAGAAAAAGGATGAAAAGAGGAAAAGAAGAACTGCTCAATGACCTTGACCCCCTATGAAGGACAGAGCTTGGGAAAACCACGCGAAACTAAACCTAAGCTAAACTAGACCTAAACTAAACTTAAATCTGAAAAATAAACCCTATATCTAAAAATAAAACTACGCTAAAATACCCTAAGACGCTAAAAGATTTCCCAAAATTTATCCTCCATAGTAGGTTCGCTGGATGAAGATCTGAAATACGCCAGAAAATTGGCCTACCCACCCCTCGTGTCGAAACACGACCGTCGCTATCACCCTGACCGATACTACGAGTGATAGCCCCTTGAGGCACCTTCCAGTCACATCCTTTTATGTATAGTAGTCGTCAAGTCATGTCGTCGTCATTTGTTAAAGTCGCGTTAAGTCATAGTCAACCTGTAAAGAGACGGCCTTCCCAGAAAATCACACACCAAAATCAAGTTAACCTAGCACATGAGTACCATGGTAAAAAATGGAGAAAAAGAAGCTAGAGATACATTAGTATCTATACCCATCTAGTGCCAGTTTATTCAAAAAATGAAAAATTAAAACTACGATAAAAAAAAGAAATTAAAAAAAAATAATAATAATTACTAAAAATAAAAAGGAAATTTAAACTAATCTTAAACTAAAATTAAATAAAATATGTGTTTTCTGTTTTTGTCTCACGGTGGCCAAGAAGGGTCTTCCGCCGATGGAAATCGTTGATAGCGGTTGGTAGCGGTCGGGGGCAATTGGAAGCGGCGCCGTCAAATTTATCGGCTTCTCAAACGGTCCTCGGACTTACGTCACCATTCTTGCACCAGAAATTGTAGCGTAGCACAGCTGCACTGAAATCGCCGGCTCACAAATGCGAGGCTCGGCTAAACACAACACTTTAGCACTTTCGAGATTTATTCAAAATTTAACGTAACCTACCCCAGCAACGAAATTATGGCCCTTGAACTGCCTACGCCTTCCTCAAATTCCACCAGTATTTAAATAAAGGCTAGGAGAATGGTATCATAATTAGCACTTTTTCCCAACGGCTAAAATTCAAATAAAATTAAACTCACCCAGAAATAAATATACTCCCAGTATAAAAAAATTACTTTCCTTGAGTGCACTTGCACAGTACTTTTTCGTACGAGTAAAAGAAATTGCGAACACTCACAAAAACACAAGCTTTTACTTGACGTCTACCCTCAGTCGGATTCGCTTGAAAGTGAACTTGAGCGGGATCGTCAAAGTAAAATTTTAGTCCATCAATTTCCCCTGCCTTTGTTTCTTCCACCTTTCCTATCATTGTCTCTGTTATATTTCCCTATTCTTGTAATGTCGAGTACGTTTGGTCTTGTCTAATTTGCTCATTTAAAGTTTTCTGTTATAACGGGTGATTTTTTAAGAGATTTAGAATTTTTTTTAAAAAAAAAACACAAAACATTCGAAAAAATGAATGAAATATTTATTTGAATCGATAGTTTGAACCTTGCAATTTAATGTTTAAAGATAATTTCATGCAAATGTTGACCGCGGCTGCGTCTCAGGTAGCCCATCCGCTGAGTCCAATTTTGGCATACTCTTTCACACATATCGGCCGGTATCTCACGAATGAATGCATGGATGTTGGCTTCCAGTGCGTCAATCGAAGCGAGCTTGTCCCTATAGACATTAGCCTTGACATACCCCCACAAAAAATAATCTAATGGTATCAAATCGCACGATCTAGGCGGCCAATTGACCGGCCCGAAACGTGAAATTAACTGTTCACCAAACTCGCCTCGCAATTGCGCCATTGTTTCGCGTGCTGTGTGGCATGTGGCACCGTCTTGTTGAAACCACATATCATGCAAGTCAAGAACTTCCATTTCGGGCAAAAAAAAGTTTGTTATCATCGCTCGGTACCGTTCACCATTGACAGTAACGCTGCGATTCGCATCATCTTTGAAGAAATATGGCCCAATAATGCCGCCGGCCCATAAACCGCACCAAACAGTGGCTTTTTCGGGATGCATTGGTAACTGTTGCAATGCTTCTGGCTGATCTTCACTCCAAATGCGGCAATTTTGCTTATTTACGTACCCATTCAACCAAAAATGAGCCTCATCGCTGAAAACAATTTTTCGATAAAAAAGCGGATCCTCGGCCAGCTTTCCAAGAGCCCATTCACCAAAAATTCGGCGTTGTGGTAGGTCGACTGGCTTTAGTTCTTGCACCAGCTGTATCTTAAAAGGCTTTACGCCCAAATCCTTCCGCAAAATTTTCCACGTAGTGCTGTAACAAAGGCCTAACTGCTGGGAACGGCGCCGAATCGACATTTTGCGGTCTTCTGTCACACTAGCTGATACGGCCGCAATATTTTCTTCACTACGCACAGTACGTAAACGTGTTGGTGGTTTAATGTCCAACAAAGTAAATTTGGTGCGAAATTTGGTCACAATCTTCCGAATAGACTGCTCAGAAGGTCGAGAATGCCGATCATAAAATGGAAGCAGCGCGCGATGAACATTTCGAACCGAGCACGAATTTTGATAGTAAAATTCAATAATTTGCAAGCGTTGTTCATTTGTAAGACGATCCATGGTTAAATTGCAAACCAAACTGAAGCTGTTTGACAGTGACACAAGGTACTAAACACACGTCAGCTGTCAAAACCAGTGTTGCCAAAACCAAACCAGCTAAAAAATCACCCGTTAATAACATTAATTTTTCGTTATTGGAATGAGTCCGGAGGGGTGATTATTTCATATTCTCTATTCTTATACTAATGTTACTAAAGTCAATACATATAAATATCCTCTCAATTCCAAACACTAATTATGACACTCATTCCATCTTTCGAACTAAATACGTAACATAAACATAAGACATAAAACACGACCTTATCGACAAATAGTGTGTTGATCATACATATTAGTGTGGAACGCGCTCCACAATTGCATTCCGTA
This sequence comes from Rhingia campestris, assembly GCA_932526625.1. Taxonomy (NCBI): domain Eukaryota; kingdom Metazoa; phylum Arthropoda; class Insecta; order Diptera; family Syrphidae; genus Rhingia; species Rhingia campestris. The sequence continues at coordinate 142,495,019 of OW052183.1, forward strand.
AGTGCATTCCAGGATTTCCCGATTAGAAATCTCCAGTCGGATTATTTTGATTTCGGGGTTGTTAATTTTTTTTTTTCAGGTACACATGTTATACTGGATATGGAACAGGATCGGATATTGCGCGTGTGACGGAGGATATATTTTAGTAAAACAGGGGTTGTAAGTGTTTTTGATATCAGTGTTTAGTAGGGGGTAGATGTATTTAGTATAGGTTGTTAGAGTGTGATGGAAGGGGGTGGATTCGATATAGTGGGTAGGATTAAGTTGTTTTTTAACTTTCTCTTACAAAGAGAAAGATATTGTTTTCGTGAAAATTTTCGACCTCGAGATTTTGATTGATCTTAACATTACGATGATAGCGGAGCCTAAAAAAGTGGTTTTTGGAATTCCGTCCGTCGGTCCGTCTGTCCGTAATGGTCTCCCCAGCCTAAACGGCTTGGCCGATTTTCTTCAAACTTCGTATCCAAGCTTGTTTTGGTCATAATTCTAGGCCATTTTTTTTGTTTGCTTTTAGCCATGTTATTAACGGTACCTGCCATATAAAAATTACACATAACCTCAATTTTCTCGAAAACGGCTCTAACGATTTTGATCAAACTTTATACATACTATAAGCATATAAGTTCCAACAAAACTGCATACCCAGTTTTTTCGAGAAAATCCATATAACGGATTTTGTCATTCAGGCCATATAAAGAAAATTGTTAATTTCTCGCAAACTGCTATGTCAAATTGAATCAAATTTAATAATTATACTTCTATAATAGTTTTAAATAATTCCACATAATTAGTTTTAGCCCAACTATCACTTAACTGAATTTCCAGTTTTGGCCAATAACGAAAATTAATTATTTTTCACATAGACACCGATTCCTTCAAATGTCGAAGTAAACGTTCGTATAATCAAATTTCGACATTTTATTTAATTTTTAGCATTAATAATCAAAATGCGCACTATTTGATCTAACGCCGAACTCGCTGTGAAAGAGAAAGTTGCGTACGACCCAGTCGTGCACCCACCACTCGTTTAAAAGTGTCGCATGGCTGCCGTAACAATGCGCTCATGCTCCGACGGAGGAAAAAGATGATATAACTAAGGATTGCTTCTACGAGCTCCTCGACAAATCCTATGAGCGACTACCAAAGTACGATGTTAAAATCGTGCTGGGAGATTTTAACGCAAAGTTAGGAAGAGAAGATATCTTTAGCAGTACTGTCGGAAAATATAGCCTACACGACAACACGTTTGGTAACGGACTTCGGCTAATTGACTTCGCCACGGAACGAAATGCGAATATAGCCAGCACACGGTTTCCTCACCTCGATATCCATAAGGGTACATGGCGGTCTCCAGATCAACAAACAGTCAACCAAATTGATCACATTGCGATAGACAAGAGGCACGCATCCAGTTTTTTGGATGTCCGAACATTCCGAGAGGATAACATTGACTCGGACCACTGCAATCGCCAGAGACCGCCAAGACCTTCGCGCAACGCGTATCCCTCAACCTCTCGACTTACAGTCTCACAACACGCCACCAGCATCTAAAGTCGAAGAACAATGGCAACGATGCCAACAAGTCATTAGATCAGCCGCAACTGATGTGCTAGGTTTCTCGCGGCCACCAGCAAGAAACCCCTGGTTTGATGTGGAATGCCGAGAGATGCTCGCAGCCAGGAACGAGGCCTACAAGGCTAAGCTGCATATCAAATAGACACCAATACTTCGATTACTAGTCATAGCAGAGATGAAATAGAGAAAGATCTCGCCTTAAGTAGCGCGAATGTGTAGAAACCAACCAAGATGAAATGCGCAACTAAAGGCAATTAGCATGGGACAGTGGTAATAGGAGCCACGTACAGAATGAATAAATCGTTAGTCCTTTACTAAAAATACAATTTTTTGGCTCAACAGGCTCGGAAGTACCTAGGGCCGAGCTTTCTCACAACCATTCATGGGTGCGTGTGTACTTCTTACACGATGGCGTGATCTACGGTTTTATTATGCTAAAGCGGCCAAATATTCTAGTTGCTGCGCAAACTACGAATATATCATCACCGTGATCTTAGCAGTTAAGTTTTTCAAATACTTGACAAATTAATGTTGCGATTCGACTTTGTTTTTAATTGGTTGCTGTAGTCTTTACGGAATCTTATCTTTTAAATCAATCCGCAGGTTAAATGACATTTCCACCAGCTTTGTTATGCTTTACTTTGATGCTTACTAAACTCACTCCATTTACGTCTTCTTCAATTTTATCGTGTTTAGGGACACGATTTTGTTTGGGGTTTCGTGAACGCAAAACTTTTATCGAACCTAAAATATGGATGATGGAGAAGTCAGAAAATGTGGGTTTGGCAATTGTTTCGGTCTGTATATGCAAATTGGTGATAAACGGCTGGAAGGCTTTACTTAAAATTTTGTGTAGGGGTATCTTAGGCTAACACTCAGGCATGGTTTTTAGAATTTGGCTCCCAAGGATCAATTACACGTGACCCAGTCGTGCATCCACCACTCATTTTTTTACAGAAGTCGCTTTTAATGACGCCAATTTTTGTTTGCTAATGTTTACATTACATTTGTTAAAAGTAACTACATTTCAGCTTAAGTAGACAAAGTTGAGAATCTCATCATTTAACATTCAGGAAATGAAAAAAAAACCATCACTCCTCCTCTTTGACTTAACAAAAGCTACATATAATTGTCTTATACATAGAACAGCCTTTTAGACAAACTACAATAAATAGAATCCAAACACCATGAAGCCACCCTACTTTTAATCTGTAAAATGTTTCCTTCCCCTTACATAAAATATAAAAAAAAAACAATACATACTCGTATTATATAAGCATTATCTTGCAGCACTCTTCGAAATGTTAGCCAAAGAATTTCTGTTCTAAAACATCTGCTAAGATTTAATGGTGAATTAATTCCAAAGCCCATATTTTGGGCGCTACCAAACTTCACGCAGCATCACCTTAAAACAAAAAAAAAACATTACAAATCACAAAATTAAGGGAGAATATGAAAAAAAGAAGAACTTACCACCACCACCACCATTCATCTCCATTGACTATCATCCAGATTTCAACAAAACACTCACCACACAGTCCAATCACTTTAATTTGTCCCCCAAGGCTTATTTTCTAGAATGACAGGACACGACTACGACCATGACTAGGCAGCTATGAGTAACAGGATGGGAAAGACCACCACGGCTGCAAAAAAAAAAAAACTCTGCCGTTATGAAAAGCCTACGTTCGAACGCAATCACTCAACAGGAACAGAGAACCAAGTTGATAGCGTATGTCAACTCAATGGAAAGTCTGTGTCCATTAGTATACCAAATCGCAGGCAGATATGCAAATCAGATGAATCCTTGGGCGGGAGAACTGGTGGCAATTTGTTTCCACCGTTTTCTGTTGCTGATACTTGCGTTTATTTTTTTACCGCTGTCTTTCTATCTGCGATCAAATTGCGTGAGGAAGGTACTTTTTTTTTGTTTTTTGTTGTTGTCTTTGTATTTTAGCTCTAAGTGCTGCTGGCTAACACAGCTATGGCCATAGAGTGGGCGACTGTTCCCTGCACTGACTTATACTTTCCTTAATAAAAATTTCACTGAAAAGTTGAGGCATGTGCGTTCATTTTGTGTGAAATTGAGTTTAACGAACATTAAACAGAACAAGCTTTAGGTGGGGTTGCTAGATTGATTTTATTTTGAAGCCAACGATAAAAATTTAATGTTTGAAACAAAACTAAGCCATTTAAGAAATGAAGAATCGAGTGGCTTATTGTTTGTTAGTTGAATATGAATGGTATATCGAATGGAGTTGAAAATAGCTTTACATATCAGAAGACTGGTAGGCTTTTGAAATATAGAGTTTGGGTTTCTAGAGTTGCATTTCTTGAAATTTATTTAAGAAAAAAATTCATTGACCTGGCAATAGTAGTGCATTACGGAACCACGTTCGAAATTGAGAAAATGCGGAAACAATAAGCCTGTGATAGTTAACCCCTTCATTGGGTCGTGGGGTTTGATAAGAAGCATATGCTCAGCGTTGAATAGACTTACTTACTTACTTAAGTGGCGCTTCAGTCCGGGATGAACCACCATGCTTCTCAAATTAGCCCGGTCCTTAGCTAACTGCCTCCAGTTGCGCACTCCAAGTTGGTTGAGGTCGGTTTCTACTTGTGCGCGCCACTTAAGCGAAGACTCTGCGAGTCGGAGTATTGGTGTCCATTCGTTTTACATGTCCTAGCCATCTTAAACGTCCAATGCGGAGTTTTTTGACTAGGGGTATGTCGTTGTACAGGTCGTATAGTTCGTGGTTGAATCTTCGTCTCCATAGCCCGTCAACGCAAACGGGACCGAAGATTTTCCGAAGAATTTTTCTCCCGAATCGACCAAGGATTTCTTCATCCGCTTTTCATACGGTCCATGCTTCAGCGCCGTAGAGCAGGACTGGGATGATCAGGGTCTTATATAGGATCTCCTTAGTAGTTCGAGTGAGGGCTTTACTACTAAATTGCCTTCTTAGCCCGAAGAAACAGCGATTGGCAAGAGTAATTCTTCGTTTGATTTCTGACGAGATGTTGTTGTCAGAGTTAATAGCGGAGCCGAGTTAGACAAAGTCCCGTACTACCTCAAAGTTATATCTGTCAATGGTGACGTTCTGTCCAATTCGATGTTGTGAGTCCTTTCGTGATGACAGCATATACTTAGTCATACCCTCATTTACTGCTAAACCCATTTTTGCCGCTTCCGTCTCTATACTAGCAAACGTGGCTATGACATCACGTTGAGTCCTACCAATTATGTCAATATCGTCAGCGTATGCTAGTAGTTGCACCGACTTTTGGAAAATTGTGCCTCTGGTGTTAGCTTTGTAGTTTTACACAATCCTCTCAAGAATCAGATTAAAGAAGTCACATGACAGCGCATCGCTTTGCCTAAATCCTTTTTTGGTATCGAATGTGTCGGTGAGGTCGTTTCCGACCCTGATGGAGCAGCGAGAATTCTCTATCGTCATCCTACACAAACGGACGAGTTTGGGCGGTATACCAAAACTAGACATGGCTCTGTATACTTCGTCTCTATAAATGCTGTCATATGCGGCTTTGAAATCGATAAATAGGTGGTGGGTATCGATTTGGACTTCTTGAGTTTTTTCCAGGATCTGCCGAAGTGTGAAAGTTTGATCGGTTGTGGACTTTCCTGGCCTAAAACAACACTGATAAGGGCCAATCAGGTTGTTGGTAAATGGTTTCAGGCGTTCACATATTACGGCAGATAGGATCTTGTAGGCGATGTTGAGGAGACTTATGCCTCTGTAGTTGGCGCAGTTCAGAGGGTCTCCTTTTTTGTGGATCAGGCAAACGATGCTGAGGTTCCATTCTTCAGGCATATTTTCATCCGGCCAGATTTGGCTTATGAGTTGGTGGATGTTACTTACCAAATCATCTCCGCCGGCCTTATTAAGCTTGAGTTTAGATATTGCTATCCTCACTTCACTCAGGTCGGGTGGTTGGCAGTTTTCGCTGTCGTTGCCAATATTGAATGGTTCGTTCTGCCTGACAGCGGAATGTTGTTCGTCATCGCCGTTTAACAGTCTGCAGAAGTGGTTCTTCCATATCCTCAGCATCGTCTGTGTCTCAACTACGATATTTCCTTGTTCATCTCGACAGGATTCTGTTCGAGCCTTGTAGCCTTGGCTTTGACGTTTTACACTTTGGTAAAACTTGCGAACATCGTTCCTGGAGTGGCACCTCTCTATATCCTCGATCGCGCGCTTTTCTTGCTCTTTTTTCTTCTTGCTGAAAAGCCGATGTTCTTCCCTTCTTCTTTGCCTATAGAGCTCAATGGCAGCTCTCGTCTTCACCTGCAGCTTAGCCTTATAGGCCTCGTTCTTGGCTGCGAGCATCTGTCGGCATTCCTCATCAAACCAGGGGTTTCTTGCTGGTGGGCGCGAGAAACCTAGCACATCAGTTGCGGCTGATCTAACGGCCTGTTGGCATCGTTGCCATAACCTATCTGACAATCTTAATATCTGTATTTCGTCCGTAATTTTTTTGACACGCCCACCATTTATGGCGATTTTAGTAAAAAACATTTTTGTTCGAAAAAAACTTTTGATGCAGAATTTTGCTTATAGGTCTTTTTAACCCCCGCCCATTTTTTGGGGGTGTGTTCCTACAAGAACTATTTGTATTGTATACATATAGAAAAATGTAGTTTTTTTTCGAAACAAAAAAGATTTATATACAATATGATGTGGTGACAATGTAATTTTCTTTATTATCTTCCATTCAGTTTTTAATCACTCCCAATTTTTGGAATATTCATTTTAAGGATTGGGTGGGATAAAGAATTAAACGATCAGCAAAGCGGACTATAGGTTTCTCACGTTTTCTTAAAATGTTTTTGAGAAATTTTTGAAATAATGTTACATTAATAAATCTATAAATAAACGAGTGGTGGGTGCACGACTGGGTCGTACGCAACTTTCTCTTTCACAGCGAGTTAGGTGTTAGATCAAATAGTACGCATTTTGATTATTTATGCTTAAAATGATATAAATAATGTCAAAATGTGATTATACGAACGTTTTATCCGAAATTTGAAGGAATCGGTTTCTATGTGAATAATAATTATTTTTCGTTATTGGCCAAAACTGAAAATTCCGTTAAGTGATAGTTGGGCTACAACTAATTATGTGGAATTGTTTAAAACTGTAGTAGTAGTATATATATTAAATTTCATTCAATTTGTCATAGTAGTTTGCGAGAAATTAACAATTTTCTTTATATGGCCTAAATGACAAAATCCGTTATATGGATTTTCTCGAAAATACTGGGTATGCAGTTTTGTTGGAACTAATATGCTTATAGTATATATAAAGTTTAATCAAAATCGTTAGTGCCGTTTTCGAGAAAATTGAGGTTATGTGTAATTTTTATATGGCAGGTACCGTTATTAACATGGCTAAAAGCAAACAAAACAATGGACTAGAATTATGACCAAAACAAGCTTGGATACGAAGTTTGAAGAAAATCGGTCAAGCCGTTTAGGCTGGGGAGACCATTACGGACAGACGGACCGACGGACCGACGGACGGAATTCCAAAAACCACTTTTTTAGGCTCCGCTATCATCGTAATGTTAGAATCAATCAAAATCTCGAGGTCGAAACTTTTCACGAAAACAATATCTTTCTCTATGTAAGAGAAAGTTAAAAAACAGGACCTACAAATTGTGTTCATTTGTCGCTGATTCATGCCTTAACTCAGTTACCGATTTTAGCCAGTCTTTCGCATGTCTTTGGTGTTGGTATATACATATTTGGTTTTTGTGAAAACGTATGTGTATGTTGTGCATGTGTGAAAAAAAAACACATGCATTTCATCACATTTTAGCTTTGTTTTCCAAATCTATATATAAAACGTAATTGTCAACCAATTAAATTGGTTTTTCTTTTAAACTATTCAGAAAAACAATGAGGCCTTATTTTTTCCTTGTTGTTTGGTTAAACCGTAAGATATTTTGAAAAATTGCCTCAGCAAGATATTAAGACATTCTGAATATTTATATTTCGTCATCGCAAAGCCCTCAAAAAGTGGGTCCGCACGCGTTTTTCTTAAAAAAAACCGTTTTCGGTATAATTTTTAATAAATTCGAAAAGACTTTCGATAAAAAAAAATTTGAGAATAGTACTATAAACATTTTGTTTATGGACAACCATGGACGTGGACAACGACGATTTGAATTTCAAGATAAAGCAGTCGTTTCCAGGCGAATTTTTATAGTGGTCCCAGATGGTATTTGATGAAAGTAGTGCATGGGGTTCCAAATCCCGGTCTTTCACGGATAAATAACGATCATCAAAAAAATATATTTTTTTTTTAATTCTGACCTGCCTAAGCAGTAATATACACATCGAACTAAAAGATCAATTGGCAAGCACAATCAGATGTTTTTTTTAGGTTAGTAGCGCTTCTACTTTCCTAATGTAGCTGATAATACTTTCAGCCGAAGATTTACTCAGTTCTACGGGACTTAAAAATTCCATGAAGAAAGATTCCGGGCATTCACATATGATATGCTCGGCTGTTTCGTCTTCTTCTAGACATAGTCTGCACTCCGGTGAGTCGACAAGATGCATTTTATTTAGGTGATATCGCATACCGTGATGACCAGTTAGGTAGCCTACTAAGTTTTTGATATCGTGCCTGCGAAGATTTAGTATCTTATAGGCATCTGATTTGAAGAGCTGAATAGCTCTTTTGGCCTGTCTTAGGCCTGGGATGTTTCTCCAGTATGAAACACATTTGTTTTGTTCCCAGTTTTTTATGACCAGATTTATGGCTGATTTGGGGATTGCACAGAAGGGTTCAGGTCCAATGAAGGGGGTTTCCGAACCTTTTCTGGCTAGTTCATCAGCTTTTTCGTTACCTTCAACTCCCTTATGTCCGGGGACCCACCATAGTCTGGTTTTGTTCCTGGAACTGCGTGTTTGGAGGGAGTTGAAGCAGTGTAGTACTGATTTGGAGTCAATGATGTGTGAGCTATGGGCTTTTATAGCTGCTTGACTGTCCGTGAATATATGGATGTTTGCGCCTTGCGCATTCTTTTATGGCATGGAGCTCAGCTTGGAATACACTAGCGTTTTTCCCATAAGTATTGAGATGTTTTTATTTGGTCCATGTATGCCACTTTAGGCCGTTAAGGCAGTTTGGTGGGTTGTTGCTATACCATGCTTCTCTGGTTGTGATCTCCGTTGAGGATCTTTTGTCGAAGCATAGTGTCTTTGGTAAGCGGTCTGTAACCGCACAGATCATGTCAAGTTCTGGAAGTTCGGATAGAAGTTCAATTAGTTTTAGATGTTCACTAATGTTTAATTCTTCCGCTTGTGTCAAACTTGCTGAGCTGCGAATTGCCACTTTTTTTATATAAATGTGGAGGGGCGTTAGTCCTATTAAGGCTTTTATAGCCGCTGTGGGACAGGTACGCATAGATCCGGTAATGCCCAGACAGGCAAGCCGTTGTACCTTGTTTAATTTATTTATAGTTGTTTTTTTGGTGACTTTGTTCCACCATACTATTGAAGCGTATGTTATAATGGGCCTGACCATGATCGTGTAGATCCAGTGTGTGGTCTTTGGAGAGATTCCCCAGATTTTACCATACATGCTTCGGCAAGCCCAGAAAGCTTTGGTAAAAAAAAAAACACAAACGATTTTTTTAAGAAAAATGTTTTAAAATGTTTCTTAGGTATCCACTTCCTTAACATAAAATAAATACTTTCACATTCTACTCTTCGTTGAAGGTGCACTTCCTTCACGAATATTACTCATTTAAAAAAAAAAAAAACAATTCTATATGGAATGAATATATTTAACGTATGTACCTATGTAATTATGTATGACCGAATTATAAAATTTACTCCGTTCAGTCGTAGTAACATTTTTAGCCCAAAGATGTTTATTTTCACATTAAAAACATTTGCTTTGAGATAGCGCAAATCCAACACAATGACACAATGGTTGTGTTCCGAATTCCAGACTACAACTGAAAAATAAGGTAAGGTAACGCGGAACGCAAAATCTTACCGATTGGTAAGGTAAATGTGAAACTATGCCAAACCCTTATTTTGCAATTTAATTTTTCCATATTTTAAGATTTTTATTAATTTTATCAGTTCAGAATAATTATTCTTTATCAGAATAAAAAGATAAGTGAAAATACAAACCCGGACATATTATTTAAAATACATATACCGGACGTTCCCCGCAGAGGCAAAAATGAGTACATGTCTGGGAAAACCGGGGCGGATGGAAAGGCTAAATTGGTATCATACAAATCGGTCGATTCAGTTTGCGATGCCAACAAAGCTGTTCATTATCTAACAGTGTTTTTTACTTCGGAATTTGATTGGTCATAAAAAAATGAATGAAAAACATTATCGAAACGAATATCGAAGTCACCATTTTGAATGACAAATTCCGAGGCAAAGATGTTGTGGTGACACACAATCTATGTAAAGATTTAAGTCATGCCCACTTTTTGGGTTGTTTAATTTAACTATGAAATGCAATAGGCTATTCAAAGATTCGCACAGCGGATTGTAGCCTTCTCATATGTTTTTTTTTATTTAGCAACCAAAATATTCAACGGAAATAATTCATATGGCAAAACAACGTTTGTGGGCCCAGCTAGTATGCATATAAAATTGTTATTATTCCAGAATCATAGGTTAACCACTCATTGCATACTGGTGTCATCCAACCGGATTTGACTTGGTAAACCTCTTATTGCCAGTGATGATAATAAGAGCTTTGCTTTCGGTTAACTACTCACTCACATAAGAAAAAAAATTACGAAGCAACCAAGGATCTTGGAAAGGACTGAATCTATTGTTGACTCATGCTAAATGAGTCGATCTAGTAGCAGACAGGCTTGAAAGGCTTCTGTATTTTAACAATGATGTATATGATTTTCTAGCCAGGGCTAAGAGGGCTAATGTTTCGACAAGAAAGACTGTTTCAAAGCAGGAAACTTGATTTGAGGGTGAAAGTTATACGCTACATGGCTTTAATAAGGCCAATCATCTCTTACGGTTATCGTGTATGGTTCAATGTAGCACCATCCTTCATGGAAAAGATACGACTACTTAAGAGGCTATGCATCCGATCCTGTTAAGGATTATACCTGACGCCAGAATTCGGTACATGAAATATTATCGCGACAAGCAACAACAAGCTGGTACAAAGCAGACATGACTTTGAACTAGGAAATGACATCTACCACGGTCCGTGTTATAGTGAACAGAAAAAGCGACTATTCGTATGTGGATTTGTTACAAGTGCCAGGCTTAGGATAGAAATCTTATGATTTGATGTCATTGTAACAATCCGCAGCAAGGCCAAATTTTCCAACATAAGCAACAATCCGACGGAGGAAAAAGATGAGAAAGATTGTTTTGTACAAGTTGCTGGACAAAATTTACTATCGACGACCGACGTACGATGTTAAAATCGTGCTGGGAGATTTAAACGCAAGGAAGAGAAGACATCTTTAGCAGTTTGCTGGAGAATGCATTCTTATTGACTTCGCTATGTTTCAGTAAATGCCACTATTGACATTATACGATGTAAGTTAACATCATCTTTCCCTCTTCCCCGAAGAAGACCAACTACATGCCTGCATAGCTGTTGTTTAACATGCAAAAACAAATTGTTATTCTGGAAGAGCTATGCAGAAAAAAAATTGTTTACCTGGAAAAGCTAAAGAAAAAAGTTGTTTTTCTGGAATTTAGTTTGTAAAGCGTTAGAGCATATTTAGTTTTATGTTTAGTCTGATAATGTATTCGAGTCAGGAAGGTTCTCATAGAGAACATTGAAATTGTGTGACTTAGAAAATAAATAATTAAAATTTATAAAAAGACTCTTGATTGATTAATTGGCGCCCAACTTGTCTAGTAACGAGAGTAGTGGTTTCAAAAATTCTCATAAAAGGATAATAGAACCATCGTATTTTTGCCTGGACTCACGCGATTAAATTTATGGAAATAATCTGCCGTACTAATTAAAGAAACGGCGAACAACACATCATAAATTAATTGGAATACAACACATCACATCATCAGGACAGAAGCTGGTAAAAAGCGACGATTCTTTAAGGATTTATCATAAAATAATTCAAAATTGTGTGAAAGTGGAGTTTTATATTATGTTAATTTGCTAAAAGCAATTTATCAAAAAAAAAAAAACAACGATTGTTGCAGTGTTTTGATTGTTTGTAGCTTAAGTGAATTTGATTTTTGTTTATTTCGTATAAATTTGTGGTTTTAATTTAAAAAAATTATTATTATTATTTCAATAAGATTTATTTAGTATTATCTCCGATTATTTATATATTGTAAATTGCTACAACAAAAGCTTGATTAGAAATGGATGAAACTCATTTACGTGCTGTTATGACCGTTGCAATACGAACCGCAGTGGAAGCAACAACACAATCTTTTCAGACTGCAATTACCGAATTAACGAATAGGCTTACGAATTTAGAAACACCATCTCGGGTGGTACAATATAACGCCGTGACGATTGACCCCAAAATAATATGTGAAGAGTCTTTGGATCTCATCAAATCTCTACCAGAGTTTTTTGGTGATCAAGTAAGATACGTTTCTTGGAGACAAGCGGTTTTTGCGGCTCACAAACTCTTCGAAGGGTATGAAGGAAGCTCCAAATATTACCAGGCTGTAGCAATCATAAGAAACAAAATTGTTGGGCCTGCTGATTCGGTGCTATCGTCTTTTAATACCGTGCTTAATTTCAGGGCAATAATTGCTCGTTTAGATTTCACGTACGCCGATAAACGACCAGTTTATCTAATTGAGCAAGAGATGTCTACCCTTAAGCAGGGAAGGATGTCTATTATTGAGTTTTATGATGAAGTGGAACGTAAATTAACGTTAATTGTTAACAAAACTATAATGACACATGAGGGAAATACTGAGCTAATTGCTTCACTAAACCAAAAGTACCGGCAAGACGCTCTGAGGATTTTTATATCCGGTCTACGAAGGCCAATGAGCGATATTTTATTTTCCTCAAGACCTTCTGATATGCCTACTGCATTGGCTCTCGCACAAGAGCTAGAGGCTAACCAAATGCGATATATGTTTGCAAATTCATTTTTCAATCAGAATGAACGTTTAAATTTAAAACATGATTTCGATCCATACACTCCCCCTACTAGGACGTCTCAGACACAACAATCTCGACCTGTTCCAATGGAAACTGGTCCTTCCACCTCACGCTTCCGACAGCATAGGCCAGGTCCTATTCAGAACCAAAATAATTCAAATGAAATAAATCATAATGGCGCTTACAACTCTCTTCATTATATTAAACCACCTGTGAATGGACAAGGTCCTTCCAATTTAAATTTCCAAAACGGAACCCTGAAGAGACAAAACGAATCTGCCAGACAACCACTGCCAAAGGTTCAGAGAATCAATAACGTGATTCAGCAAGAAACTTTGTCACAAGATCCACTGACTGCTGAGGAACATTATGACTCTGACAACTTTGGTAACGAGACTTATGTTGACCCATTTTCTTACGATTATAATAACACCTATAATAATAACCTAGATGTAGCAGACGAGATTAATTTTTTAGGGCCAGGTCCCTCCTTCCGTATGTCAGCCGAACATTAGCTGGAAAGGAGATTAAATTACTGATAGATACCGGTGCCGCTAAAAACTATATTAAAAATCTAATAAATTTAAAAGCAATAAGACCCGTTAAGGAACCATTTTATGTAAAATCTATACATGGAACAAATGAAATTAAGTTCAAATATCTCATAAACATATTTAATAAAACAACACCCTTCTTTGTACTACCCCATCTAAATACATTTGACGGAATTATTGGATGTGACTTTCTGCAGGATATTAGGGCAGTACTTGACCTTAAGAAAGGAATCCTTAGATATGATGGCGGAGAAGAAAAGCTGTTGTACTACTACTGTAGGGATGTAAATAACCTGATTTTAGATAATGAAACTGTACCTCCAGAAATGCGTGAAGAATTTTTATCTGTAATGCAAAAACAATTAAAAGTATTTGCTGACCCTAACGAAGCCTTACCATTTAACACTAAAATAGTCGCCACTATCAGGACAACTGACAATGAGCCGGTATTTTCAAAATTCTATCCTTATCCAACAGCGGCAGCTAAATTCATTAATAGAGAAATTTCCGATCTCCTTAATGATGGTATTATAAGACCTTCACGTTCACCCTATAATAATCCCATTTGGGTTGTTGAGAAAAAAGGATATGATGATGATGGAAATCGTAAAATGCGACTTGTAATTGATTTCAGAAAACTCAATGAAAAAACTATCAATGATAAGTACCCGATTCCTGATACATCAATTATTCTAGCTAATCTAGGGAAATCGTCCTTTTTTTCCACTTTGGACTTAAAATCTGGGTTTCATCAGATTAACCTATGTGAACGCGATAGAGAAAAAACAGCTTTTTCTATCAACAATGCCAAATACGAATTCTGCAGACTTCCATTTGGACTGAAAAATGCGCCCAGTATATTTCAGAGGGCCATTGATGATGTTCTTAGAGAAGAAATCGGTAATTGTTGTCACGTCTATATTGATGATGTTATTGTTTTTTCAAGGACAAAAGAACAACATCTCAAAGATATTAATAAGATCTTAATGAGGCTTTCTGAAGCAAACATGCGTGTTTCTTCAGAAAAATCTAATTTTTTTTAGACAGGAGGTTGAGTTTTTGGGATTCATAGTATCCGTTAATGGAATCAAAACCTGTCCAGACAAAGTCAGGGATATCATTGAATATGAGACTCCCAAGACTCTTCGTAGTCTAAGATCATTTCTTGGACTCTCCGGATATTATAGGAGGTTCATCAAAGACTACGCCCAAATTGCTAAGCCCCTTACTAAATATTTACGTGGACAAAATGGTAATGCAAGTTCAAGACAATCGAAAAAAATTGCTGTGGAACTCGATGTAGATGCAATTGATGCATTTTGCCGAATTAAGAGGATATTGGCTTCGGAAGATGTTCTTCTTCTCTATCCCGATTATGAAAAGGCATTCGATTTGACTACTGATGCTTCTTCACATGCATTAGGTGCTGTCTTATCACAAGGTGGCAGACCTATTACAATGATATCGAGGACTCTATCTTCGGCAGAGGAGAACTACGCAACGAATGAAAGAGAACTTTTAGCTATTGTTTGGTCTCTGCAAAAACTTCGCAATTATTTGTATGGTGTTAAGCAACTTAATATATATACAGATCATCAACCCCTGACCTTCGCGATTTCGGATAAAAATCCCAATTCAAAAATTAAACGATGGAAGTCGTTTGTAGAAGAGTTTTCTCCGAAATTTTTTTACAAACCGGGGAAAGAGAATTATGTCGCTGATGCCCTATCCAGGCAACATATAAATGCATTGCAAGAACTAGATGAAACGGCCTCTGGTACGGTACATAGCGAAGAATCTTTAACTAAAACGATTCGTACTATAAAGAACTCTATTAATTCATTTCGAAATCAAATTATTCTGAATAACACCTCAGAAACAAAAATTGTGACAAAAATAGTATTTAGGAGCAAGGTTAGGCACACAATAACATTCGGTTGTGTAAATGAACTTATCAAAATACTCAAAGATGCTGTTAATCCAAACTTTGTTAATGGTATTTATTGTGACTTGCAAATTTTGGCGCAAATTCAGGATAAGCTGGTAACAATGTTCCCTTCTACCAAGTTTCTCCACACAGAGAAACTTGTGATAGATGTTTTTAACCAAAATGATCAAGATGAAATTCTCGCAGTAGAACATAATCGAGCTCATCGATCCCTACACGAGAACATACAACAGATTCTTCGGGACTATTATTTTCCTGGAATCCGGAAGAAACTGAAAGTAATTATTTCCAATTGCAAAGTATGTCTTGAGGCGAAATATCAAAGACACCCTCCAAAAGCAGAGATTGGTAAGTCTCCTATACCATCATATGCAGGTGAAATACTGTATATTGATATTTACACGACAGACAAAGTGCATTTCCTTACATGTTTGGATAAATTTTCCAAACTTGCCACTGTATTTACCATAAAATCCCGATCAATCATTGATATCAAGGAACCCTTAATTGAAACCCTTAATTTCTTTAAAATTACAAAAACAATTGTTTGTGATAATGAAAAGTCATTTAACTCACAAACAATAACAACCTTGTTAAGGGACCACTTTGGGATAACGATTTTTACTGTTCCAGCTTTCCATAGTACGACAAATGGCCAAGTAGAGAGGTTTCATAGCACTCTAACGGAAATTGCTAGATGCTCCAAATTGGATGAGGTTGCTACTGATACATCTGAACTTATATTACTAGCTACATATAAATACAATAGAACAATTCATTCAATTACAAAAGAAAGGCCAATCGATATTATACATTCAATAAGCACCGCATTACAGGATAGAATCAGAAAAAGAATCGGTGAAACGCAAGATATGGACTTAAAGTACCATAACAAAGGTAGTCTAACTCGAACATATAACCCTGGTGATAAAGTCTTTGTTCGAACAAATAAACGAATAGGAAACAAATTTACAAAAGTTTTTGTTCAAAAAACTGTTCAACAAGATTGGGGAACTACTGTCCAAATAGATAACAAACGGGTTCATAAAAATAACCTCAGATAGTTCAAATAAAAATACCGTCTCACCAATATCTTATGTTTTAGTCTAAGTAGGTAACTGTCGTCAGTCAACAATCTTCACGTCAATTTTAATATGTTAAGCACAATTATTATGGCAACTAAATTCATAACATATTTCGGATCTTGGTCTAGATTAAAGAGGCAACAAAATAATGGCTAGAACGACTTGATCAGCTTTGTTGTGGTAGTAAATGTTGTAAATTAAAATCGTATCGAAAATTTAACTAAAATTGTTTGAACAAAAAAAGTTTTTATATTATAAAATATGAACGTTTAATAATAATTTACATTGTTTACATGCATTAAAATATTTTTGTTTGGAATTTCGTTTATTTTTCTCTCGTTTTTTTTTTTACTTAAACGAATTATTAACTTCACAGATAAATTTATCATAAGATAGTTAAGAAGTTAATTGTACAATGTTAGTAATTTGTGAAATAAAATAAATATGTAAATAAGCTTTATTTAGGTATGTATGCTCAATGCTCATGTAATATAAAAACAAAATATGTAAACAATTAAGTGACATAGCTTCCGGTGAATGAAATTATTTGTTATCAGCGAAGAAGCAAGAATTATGAAGACAACGTTTTTTTTTCGGAAGTCCATCCAGTAACAAATAAACACTTGATAGCAACAACTTGGTAAAAGCTGCATACCATCATAGAAACAGCCATCATCACATCTCAAAAGAACATTATCAATGCTTATGCAGTTTCGTACAGACAGCCGGGACGGCTTTTTTTAAAGGGGGGAACAGTTAACATCATCTTTCCCTCTTCCCCGAAGAAGACCAACTACATGCCTGCATAGCTGTTGTTTAACATGCAAAAACAAATTGTTATTCTGGAAGAGCTATGCAGAAAAAAAATTGTTTACCTGGAAAAGCTAAAGAAAAAAGTTGTTTTTCTGGAATTTAGTTTGTAAAGCGTTAGAGCATATTTAGTTTTATGTTTAGTCTGATAATGTATTCGAGTCAGGAAGGTTCTCATAGAGAACATTGAAATTGTGTGACTTAGAAAATAAATAATTAAAATTTATAAAAAGACTCTTGATTGATTAATTTGTATTCACCTCTATATCCAGATGAGCAAACAATCAATCAGAATGATTACATTATGATAGACGAAAGGAACGAATCCAATATTTTTTATGTCCGAGCATTCCGAAGGGCTATAATCGGACCACTAACTTCTAGCAGCGACATGTTATCATATCTAAAGCTGATGTGCAACGTTACTTGTGAAATGCAGTAACAATCACCTGATTTAAACAAGAATGGCAACAGAAGCTCACAGCTAAAAGCTACAGGTTAAGACGTGAGCTGCCATTGAGCTTTATAGAGTAAGAAGTTGGGTATAGAACACCTGATTTTTGGAAAGAAGAAAACAATATAAGGAAAAGCACCCAGTATAACAGTATAAACTATGGGATATGAGGCGCTTACAGAATCCTGTCGAAACGAACAAGTAAATAGCGAAATTGAGACACAGACGATGCTGAGAATATATAAAATAACTATTTCTGCTCTTTTTTTAACGGCGATGACGAACAATCGTCCGCTGTCAAGCAGAACGTTTGAATATTGGCGACGAAAGCGATGACTAACAGCTACTCGACCTAAGTGACGTGAGAGAAGCAATATTTAAACTTAACCTCCACAACGCTGCCGGAAATGTTGGTCCTCGTTCAGAGCTTTATAAAGTCGGAGGAGATGATATGGTAATTAAAACTCACCAACTCATTAACTAAATCTGGTCGGATGAAAGTATGCCTGAAGAATGGAACCTCAGCATCGTTTGCCCGATCCACAAAAAAATGTCATCCATTGAATTGCACCAACCACAGAGTCTCCTACCCATCGCCTGAAAGATCCAATATTCCATAGTATTTGAACGCCGGAAACTGTTCACCAAAAACCTGATCGGTCTTATCGGTGTGGTTTTGGGCCAGGAAGTCCACAACTAATCAAATATTCACACTTCGGCAGATCCTGGAAATAATCTAAAAAATCCAAAAAGAAACCCACCATCAATTAATCGATTTTAAATGGGAATATCACAGCATTTATAGAAGCGATCTATTAAAAGCCATGTCTAGTTTTGGTATACCGCTCAAAATCGTCCGTCTGTGCAGGATGACGATGGGGAACTCTCGCCGCTCCACACCGACACGACACATTCGATTTCGATACCTAAAAAGGATTTATGCAAGGCGACGCACTAGCATGTGACTTCTTTAACATGATTCTGGAGAAGATTGGGCAAAACTCCCCAGCCAACCCCAGAGGCAACAATCTTCCAACTGCTAGCATTCGCCGACGATATTGACATCATTATTCGGACTCAGCGTGATGTCATAGCTAAGTTTGCTATAGTATAGACCAAAAATGGACTTAGCTGTAAATGAGGGTAAGACCAAATATGTAGTCAACACGAAAGGAAACACAATATCGACGAATTAGACAGTACGTCACCTTTGATACATTTAACTTTGAGCTAGTACGGGAATTTGTCCATCTCGGCTCCGCTTATAACTCTGACAGCAACATCTTGTCAGAAATTAAACGAAGAATTACTCTTGTCAACCACTTTTGTTGTTTAAAGTTTTCAGTTAGCTTGAATCTAAGTTACGTTAAAACTAGTTTTCAACTTAAGCTCTTAAGCCCGGCTGATCCACTCTTCAGATGTAGTAGTTAAAAGCTACAAAACTTAATTTCGTAAAGGAAGCCGCAGAAAAAATCCCTCTCCACACAAATACCAACACAAAAAGAAATTACAGCAAACAATTGGCACGCCAAAGTACTTGAGACCCAATTATTATTGCAAGACTACACATTCCAAGGAATGCTTTAGAGCTGTATAGAAGTTACTGCCACCTTGGACGTAATAACTCATTCAATGTTTTCATCCGAAATGTAAGGGTGCAATGGAAGTAAAAACCTTAATCCACCGACCATCCAAGAACACAGCTCCTGTAGTCATGCCCGCATACAAAGCCTCAAGTGTGAACTTGTGTTGTAGTACTTTGCTTATACACACGTCATTTAAGGCGAATTATGTTTCCGTAATTTGCTGAAGTGCCAGCCAAGAGGTAATTTCTTTTATTTCGATGACTGCGCGCAAAAACTGATGGAAATTGTAAATGAAATTCAACAGGAAAACAAAAATTATGGTACCACCTCTTCTTGTATTTAAATTCTTTTGAAAAGCAAAAAAATATTTTAATACATTGTGGCAGGATATTGACGTACACCGTCAATCCATATTCTTGCAAACTCATTAATATTCAATTAGGGGCTAGCATCATTTTCATCTGCAAGGCTTCAATGAGTTTTAACGTTATATTTGGGGGCTGCCGAAGGACATTTGTGTAGTAAAACGAACGAGGAGCAAGCTAAAATATATTATCACGCCATAAATTGCTGTACTCACCCTTCATGTTGTTTTGAGAGCAGACTCAAGGAATAACCTATAAGTCGTTGTTTTGCAAATAAATTTTGGTATTTTTTTTGTTGGATGTTTGTCCTTTATTTTTGTTTTGTTTCTCTGCTGCAAGCTTGTCGTTATCTAGTCCTTTGGCGTTTTATTATGAAATCGATAAATTTATTTATTGTAATTTATTGTGTTTTATGTTGATGCTTAAATTGGTTGCACTAATGAATTTTCAGCTGGTGTTTGATTGCAGGCGATAGAAGCTTATGGCAAAGGCTAAAGGACCAATAAAAAAAAATGTCATTCTTGTGCAGATAAGGAGGATTATTGATTAAGAGGAATTTCGTAGATCATAAATCATAAAAAATATTGATTTTGTGAAGACGTAAAGGAAGATGAAAACTGGCAGTTTGGGGTATTGAATGTAATATCCTTGATTTATCTTTTTAAAAATATTACAATGACCATACTCTCAGAGATATATGTACCAGTGTTATATGGGCTTACAATAAGGGTATAATTCGATTTTCAGGTTATATTTCGACTTTTCGAGTGTACAATGACAACAAGTGACTCAACTCTTATAAATGTCTATAAGAATTTTTGTAGGTTAGCTTTATGTTGAGCTTTTTGAATGTTTGGGATAAAAGTCCGATGTTTTGATTCATCTTCCGAATTTCATTGCAAAATTGATGATTTTTAGCAATCTTTTAAGGATAGTGATGCGATTATATGAGGACACAAGCGTTCTCACTCTATCCTCTCACCATCAACTCCTAAACTCACCTACACGCTGGTGACTGGTGGGTGCCTAGTACCTCGACTGGAGATGGGGTATTAAACCCCTGTGGAAGGTCGTTGGTGGCAGCAAACGAGAGAGGGGGAGGAGTGTCCTCTCACTAAGGCACTCACTCTCAGGGAGCAGCGGAGGAATTCCCTAGATGGAGTCAACGGTGGCGCCTACAGCTCCAGGTTGATCGAACTGGTAGTGAAATCCCCATATGAGCTGCTTCGACATATTTGAACACCAGGTCTATAGCGATTTCCAATACTGAGCCAGGGTATTGGAAAAGAGTTGGTGGCGGAGCAGCCCTCAATGGGTCAACGGCAGCGCTCATATCCCAAAATGGGCTACTGACTTCGGTATTTTTTCCAGCCCGCTGTCCTAGGGTCAAAACAAGGGCCTGGCCCTCCACGGAAAAAATCTTATGTTACGAAGTAACCAATAGCCTCGGAAAGGACTGATTTTATTGTTGACGACCATGCTAAACGAAAAAAGGACAACGACGTTCGTATATGCACCTGGAATATGAGAACATTAAACAGGAGAGGTGCAGGCGAACAACTAGCGGAAGCCCTAAACTGCTACAAAGCAGACATTACTGCCATCCAGGAAATACGATGGGATGGGCCGGGCAAAAAGAGGATGAAAAACTGGACCGTGTTATAGTGAGCAGAAACAGCGACTATTTGGATGCGGATTTGTTATAAGTGCCAGACTTAGGCAAGGACTAAGGATTGCTTCTACGAGCTCCTCGATAAAACCTATGAGCGACTACCAAAGTAGGATGTTAAAATCGTTCTGGGAGATTTTAACGCAAAGGTAGGAAGAGAAGACATCTTTAGCAGTACTGCCGGAAAATATAGCCTACACGACTTCACGTCTGGTAACGGACTTAGGCTAATTGACTTCGCTACGGAACGAAATGCCACAATACTGGCTATAGTGGCATTTCGTTCACGGTTTCCTCACCTCGCAACGCGTATCCCTCAACCTCTCGATTCACACCACACGACCAGTATCTAATGTCGAAGAACAATGGCAACGATGCCAACAAGCCAATCAGCCGCAACTGATGTGCTAGGTCTCTCGCGGCCACCAGCAAGAAACCACGGTTTGATGAAGAATGCCCACAGATGCTCGCAGCCAAGAACGAGGCCTACAAGGCTAAGCTGCAGGTGAAGACGAGAGCTGCCAGAAAGAAGAAAAAAGAGCAAGAAAAGCGCGCGATCGAGGATATAGAGAGGTGCCACTCCAAGAACGATGTTCGCAAGTTTTACCAAAGTGTAAAACGTCAAAGCCAAGGATACAAGGCTCGAACAGAATCCTGTCGAGATGAACAAGGAAATATCGTAGTTGAGACACAGTCGATGCTGAGGATATGGAAGAACCACTTCTGCAGACTGTTAAACGGCGATGACGAACAACATTCCGCTGTCAGGCAGAACGAACCATTTAATATTGGCAACGACAGCGAAAATTGCCAACCAACCGACCTAAGTGAAGTGAGGATAGCTATATCTAAACTCAAGCTTAATAAGGCCGCCGGAAATGACGGCCTTCCCGCTGAGCTTTATAAAGCTGCGGGGATGACTTGGTAAACAACATCCACCAACTCATAAGCCAAATTTGGTCGGTTGAAAGCATGCCTGAAGAATGGAACCTCAGCATCGTTTGCCCGATCCACATAAAAAAGAGACCCGCTGAACTGCGCCAACTACAGAGGCATACGTCTGCTCAACATCGCCTACAAGATTCTATCTGCCGTAATATGTGAACGCTTGAAACCGTTTACCAACAACCTGATCGGCCCTTATCAGTGTGGTTTTAGGCCAGGAAAGTCCACAACCGATCAAATTTTAACACTTCGGCAGATCCTGGAAAAAACCCAAGAAGTCCAAATCGATACCTACCACCTATTTATCGATTTGAAAGCCGCATATGACAGCATTTATAGAGACGAACTGTACAGAGCCATGTCTAGTTTTGGTATACCGCCCAAACTCGTCCGTTTGAAATCGATAAATAGGTGGTGGGTATCGATTTGGACTTCCTGGTTTTTTTCCAGTATCTGCCGAAGTGTGAAAATTTGATCGGTTGTGGACTTTCCTGGCCTAAAACCACACTGATAAGGGCCGATCAGGTTGTTGGTAAACGGTTTCCGGCGTTCACATATTACGGCAGATAGGATCATGTAGGCGATGTTGAGGAGACTTATGCCTCTGTAGTTGGCGCAGTTCAGAGGGTCTCCTTTTTTGTGGATCGTGCAAACGATGCTGAGGTTCCATTCTTCAGGCATGCTTTCAACCGAGTTATATCATCCTTTTCCTCCGTCGGAGCATGAGCGCATATAAGGCTTATATTGGCGAATTTGGCCTTGAAGCGTTCAATACCCCATCTCCAGTCGAGGTACTAGGCACCCACCAGTCACCAGCGTGGAGGTGATTGATTATCGGCCCACGTTCCTAAGGGAATATTCTCATCGTCTTACATCTGAGCAGTGTATTTTGACAATGGCATTTTCTATGTACCTTCTTCATAAAGATTTTAACCACGCCCACTTTTTGCGTATGCTTAATTTATTTTTCTGGCTCATCATTACAAAGACCGTAAATTTTTCAAAATCGGGCTAAAACATATGTTCAACATCAAAATTCAATATTTCCATAATAGTCCTATCCGAGGGATCTATTTGGTTTTCAATCTTCCTTCGACTTCCTTTTTAACAGCATGAAGCTCGCATAGAGGTTTCGGGAAACTCATTATCGTTGAAAAGTGTTTTCCCAAACCGGGGAAACCCTCGCAGATTAGGTTCATATTAGTTTTTAAGTTCTACCAACTTGTATAAAGGTGCACTGAAATCTATTGATCCCAGTTAAGTTTTGGCAAACAAAGCTCTTGTATGAGTGGCGTCAATAATCCAGGTGTATGAAACAGTGGAGCTTAAACTCTTGAACTCATATAGCCCGAAGAGATAAAACCACAGCAAGCATTTTATTTGATTCACTGTTTGTCGTCACATAAAATCGCGGTTCAAAATGGAAGGAAGGCTGCTTTTTGCTAAGCAGAAACGTTCTTGTATCTTATTTTCTTCCTTGATAGTTTTTTCCATTACCAGATGAAAGTATATTTTTCTGATAAATGCTTTTGATTCTTTTTGCTTCTATCTTCCCCATACCCATTGACCTTATCTATATTTGTCTTAAAGATGCTTCTTAAATTTTCAGCATATATACATCGACTTTTCGTTAATTATTGGCCAATTATAATTTTTATTTAAAACAAAGATGTCCCCTTTAATCCTTATTTATTTTCTTACTTCCCAGAGAGAATATTCCGTACTAGCTTAATTTTGAGTTCATATCTGAAAAGAACTTCAGCAGTCCATTCTTCGATATACAGCTCTTTGGTACAATCAAATTCAATAGTTCTCAAATAAATTACCGCCGACTTTCCCGAAATCAATGAACATGGGTTGCAGAAATATCAAATAAAGATCTAGAACTTTTATATCTAACAGCATTTTTCAACGATGCCCATTTCCCACCAAGGGAAGAACTTGCTTTCCATTAATCTTCGAAGAAATTCCATTAAGGTATCCAAACAAAATCGAATGAAAGCTAAATAACTTTATTTAAGAACAAACAGAAATACCTACTTCCTGGTAAGGGAAAACCTCTTCAATGAGTCGCCTGCCTCCTTTACATTTACTTCGCAAGGATGTTCATATAGCCTATATATAGAAATAGTTTATGTTATATAAGTCCGGTGTACGCCCTGTGCTTGGGCTTTATGTTCTTTGTGTGTATACATATATGCACCAAGGATGCTATTTACTTTTATTGAACTTTTATTGCCTCTTTAAATCGTCGCTTAGCGCACACCCAAGCAATGTTTATCTTCGAGAGCGCACTCAATAAGGAGCTATTAACATCAGAAGACAAAAACAAAAGTCATTGTATTCAATGGAAGGACTTCTTCTCCAATGTCCTTCAATGGGGGCGATGTGCTGCAGACGATGGCTGCAAAGATAAAACTAAATTATGGATGCAATAAATTTCCTCGCAACAAATTCGATTTGAAGAAGACGTCTCAGCACCGTAAAGAGGCAAAGTCACCTGCTTTTGGACCAGGGTATGTATAGAATGTAGGTATGGGTGCCTACCCATATTGTTACCATTTGAAGGGAATGGTTTGTTGCCTTTGTGTTCCTCTATCATTTATTTGAGAGCTCGTATGGACCGATTTACTTTAGCCAGATATTTTCGTTTGGATGTTGTAACTCCGACTCCAAACTGGTTATCTTAATAAGGCCAATTTAGGTACTTTATCTCAATTTTGACCGAATCAAAAAGTGAATGGAAGTCTGATCGGATATACGAGTGGAGTGCACACATCTGTGAAAGATTGATTTGAAGTACTTGCCACTTGATTGTCAAAGTGACACGGAATGGAAAATCACAATTGATTTGCCATTCAGGACTTCAGGTGATTAATTTATTCGTATATAGGACGAATATTTTAGGGTCTTGGAGTTAGGGTTATCGAGGCAAACATATTTTGGAGACATTGGTAGTCTGATTAATCTGACTGTATTAGCTCAAGTTAAAAGGCTGATAGACAATCCATGGATGCTATATTTTTAGATTGGTAATCTGATTCTTGAGAGAATTGTGCAAAACTCCAAAGCCAACACCAGAGGCACAATTTTCCAAAAGTCGGTGCAACTACTAGCATACGCTGACGATATTGACATCATTGGTAGGACTCAACGTGATGTCATAGCCACTTTTGCTAGTATAGAGAAGGAAGCGGCGAAAATGGGTTTAGCAGTAAATGAGGGTAAGACTAAGTATATGCTGTCAACACGAAAGGACACACAACATCGACGAATTGGACAGAACGTCACCATTGACAGATATAACTTTGAGGTAGTACGGGACTTTGTCTACCTCGGCTCCGCTATTAACTCTGACAACAACATCTCGTCAGAAATTAAACGAAGAATTACTCTTGCCAACCGCTGTTTCTTCGGTCTAAGAAGGCAATTTAGTAGTAAAGCCCTCACTCGAACTACTAAGGAGATCCTATATAAGACCCTGACCATCCCAGTCCTGCTCTACGGCGCTGAAGCATGGACCGTATCAAAAGCGGATGAAGAAATCCTTGGTAGATTCGAGAGGAAAATTCTTCGAAAAATCTTCGGTCCCGTTTGCGTTGACGGGCTATGGAGACGAAGATTCAACCAAGAACTATACGAGCTGTACAGCGACATGCCCCTGGTCAAAAAACTCCGCATTGGACGTTTAAGATGGCTAGGACATGTAGAACGAATGGACACCAATACTCCGGCTCGCAGAGTCTTCGATTCCCAGCTAGACGTCGGACGCAGTAGAGGAAGACCTCGCCTTAAGTGGCGCGCACAAGTGGAAACCGACCTCAACCAACTTGGAGTGCGCAACTGGAGGCAGTTAGCTAAGGACCGGGCTAATTGGAGAGGCATGTTGGTTGAGGCCCAGGTTCATTCCGGACTGTAGCGCCACTTAAGTAAGTAAGTAAGTAACAACGAATCTGACCATTTTCTTATAGCAGACAAATTTAGAGCTTCATCGTCCAATTCTGAGCTCGTCTGTTCAATGAGAAGGAACAATGAGAGATCCACATTAGTGGTTTTAGAACCCGAATCCATAGGAAACAATGTTCCGCTGGATTGTAACACTCCACCAATATGCACCTTAGGCTACAAGCCTCCTTTAAGAACATGCCTGCGGTATGATTATGCAGGTACCAAAAATGGATGACAAGAAAGACACATGTCAAGATCCAGTAATTCATAAGTAATGCAGCGCGGGAAGGGTATATGAAGCAAAAGAAGGGAAGAAAAGAAAATCTTGCGCGAAAAAAAACACAGCCTTCCGGCTTAGAGAATTTGAAGAGGCTCGCGACAGCTGGAATCAAAGTTTATCTACCAAAGTATGATTGGTAGATCGACACTAGACCAAACATCTACACTAAGCCAAATATGGAAACTTGAATGGGGCAACGGAATTAAGCCCAATGGAGCTAAATTCCAAAAATAAGGAAACAGAACCCTCGATGCTTATTTCCGTTTCGAAATACAAATAAGTCCTGCGGCTGTTAATACCCTCTGAATGTGGGTATTATTTCCTTTGTATCCCTCTAAACTCGCAAGCAACCCAAATCCAACAGTGAGCCCAAGCTCGAGCTCATATATAAACTTTGCCTACTATAAACCCTCCTAAGCCCTGCTGGGCCCAATTCCGTCGGGGTTATTGAACTGCACCCCATTATCTTTTCATTCACTTAAGGACAGCGTGTAAGCGCGTAAGCGCGTGGAACCCTAAAGTAACAACATTAAAGTTCTTTTCACAGCAGAACCCATTTGCGAAAGTCTGACAAACATTCAAGAGTAGCACTATCTTGATATGCTTCTCAAATTTGCTGTTCGCATTCGTCCTCTTCTTTGCGATAAAAATAGTAAATTCGCACACAAATAAAGGGAGAAGCTATTTTTGAGGTCCTTTATGGGTCGTTAGTGCCAAATATTTAATTTTCATAGATCGATGACACAATTCCGTCAAAAGCAAGTAAGTAAAATATTGATAGATCTGATGGTTTTGATTATTACTTTCATGACAGAGAAAAGTCAAACGTTTTTAAGCCCGGCATCATAGTCAAGAATTGTGGTATGGGAGCAGAAAGCTACTATGGAACTATTGAATTTGAGTTCTAAACATCAGAAATGACTGCAATATCTTACAAGATAATATTGGAAAGAAATTTCCCTAAATTCTGCAATATTTTTGGACGCATAAATTAGATTTTTCAGTAGGAAACGCACCCATTCATATGGCGCGGATAATTAAAAATTGGGTAAGAGAGCAAAATGTGTAATTGCTTCAGTACCCGCCGTACTCACCGCAACTGAACCTTATTGAAAACGTATGGGGATGGTTAGGCCGAACATTGTACGAATCTGGCCATGAATTTGAACGCTGAGAATCACTTATACTGCATTTTTAAAAGGCACTTTACGATTCCATGCCACACCGAATTCGTGAAGTAATTATGGAAAAAGCTGGTAGTAAACACTACTAGAATAAATAAATGAAATGATTTGTTTAACAAACACTGGTTTTGTTTAATTCCTTTAACTGATTTTTGTAATTTCATTATTTTTTGACGCAACAAAAACAAATGCATTTTTACATAGGGGAGGCTTTGGAAGAGAGCCAGAGAAAAAATATAGGTGCTTTTTAAATTATTCTTTTCGCAACATCCTAGACAAACAATTAGCAGTAAGAAATAATGAATTCACTTACCACCACATACCCACCTACTAGACAATACCAATGTTCCCTATAACCCTTACCGATAAAAAGTTTCGCTAAACTCCGAGACATGTTTGCTGTTGATGGCAAATGATGGTCATCTGGCACCCAACCGAATGCTATCACCATGCCCAAATCTGTGATTGATAACCCTAAAATTCTTCTTCACTCGCGTTTGATATTGCCACGTCATGTCGATCTGAAGAAGGACGACCTTTCCTGAAACACACACACCAATTGCGTTATAACTTTAGCCACACAGCTCAATAAAAATCCGATAAGAGAGAAAACACCCAAAATTCTATTTTTTTGTAGTATTTGACACTTTTATTAATCGAAAAAAATTACCCTAACTTAGATTTACTTAAAACTATAAAAAAAGAAAAAAAAAAATTAAAAAG
Source organism: Rhingia campestris (assembly GCA_932526625.1). Taxonomy (NCBI): domain Eukaryota; kingdom Metazoa; phylum Arthropoda; class Insecta; order Diptera; family Syrphidae; genus Rhingia; species Rhingia campestris. Next base: position 142,523,280 of record OW052183.1, read on the forward strand.
AATATATATAAACGAATAAATTAAAAAAAATCTAGTACCGCACTACTGCTTAAGGCCATCGGGCTTGCCACGTGACCCCAAATGAATTTTACCAGAAAATTGTCTAGTCAGATACTGGTGTTCTGTGAAGTCCAAGACAGCTTCTCAAACACCCGTATCTTTTCCATTTTAATTTGAGCAACGTTGAAACACACCGGGCACCCATAGACAATCATCGGTTGGCCATGTAGCAAATCACATTAACCCTGCTACCAAGACGACTGCTATAAAACTATCGTCTTATACGGGCAAAAGCTCCCCTAGCTCTCGCCAGAGCAGCATCATCTCTTCCGAAATATAGATACTGATCCAGACAGATGCCAAGAGACTTTACTACACCTTTACTCAGCAGTGGCTGTCCGTTTCGTCAAACTATCACCAGCTTGCGATAGTTCTTTCTCGTTTCCCTAGAGTCCTCACAATATCGCTGGATCTTATCGAAGTCTCGCTGCAAAAAAAATCGAATCACCTCGACAGTAGGAGCTGTTCTGTATGCGATAAGATCGTCCGCATACGCGATTGCTGAGTAAGACTACCTATCATATCGCTGGTGTAAATGCTGAAGAGAATCGGCGAGTTTACCGCTCCCTGTTGCAGACCATTTTAAATGAAAAATTCGGTGGTAGAAGTTATATTACCACTTTTGACAACAAACATTCTTCCAGTCAACTTGTCAAAAGCATGTGGTTTAGCAGTGGTTTAGTAAAGGGTGATCCATTTCGAGGTTCCCTACTTTTTTTAAAGAAAAAACACAGAAATTCAAATTTAATGGAGAATGTTTATTATCATTTGAAAGAACATTCTTTGGCATTTATTTATTGAAGATTATGTCTATCAAATGTTGGCCGTTGTTACGTCGCAGATGGTCCATCCGTTGAGTCCAATTTTCGATCACTCGTTCGAGCATTTCGACTGGTAACTGGCGAATGACACGCATGATGTTTTTCTCCAAGGCCTGAATCGAAGCGGGTTTGTCGGCATAAGCTTTTGACTTTACATATCCCCACAGGAAAAAGTCTAACGGTGTGATATCACACGATCTTGGTGGCCAATCGACCGGCCCAAAACGTGAAATTATGTTCTCTCAATAAGTCCATTGATTGATGCGATGTGTGGGAAGTGGCGCCGTCTTGCTGAAACTAAATGTCGTCGATATCACGAGCTTCAATTTCAGGCATCAAATAGTCGGTTATCATGTCACGATAACGGTCGCCATTGACGGTTACGTTCGCACCGGCATAATTTACACACTCTCATCTACGGCCGCTATATTTTCTTCACAGCGTGCTGGACGTTGTCTATTCGGTCGAATATTATCCAATAATGAATGCTGGGTCTCAAAATGGGCGATGGTGTTGCGAATAGTACGCTCAGTAGGCCGTAAGTTGAGCGAAGTGCACGAAACACATTCTTCACAGAACGTGAATTTTCATAATAAATTTGAACAATTTGTAAACGTTGTTCACGCGTAAGTCTTTCCATTATGAAATGCCAAACAATACTAAACAAAAATAACATGACAGCATGACACGACTCACACGTGATCTGTCAAAAAAGGCTATTGAAAAAAGTACCTCTACTTGGATCACCCGTTAGCTTTAGATAGAGTGCCTCTAACCATACGGTGTCTCTAAATCAACCAGACATGCACCCATTCACTGTTTTTTTGGCTTTGTTCCATTGTATATCAGAGACGAGCTAGGAGGCGTGATGAATACAGTCATGTCCAGCCTTGAAACCAAACTGGTTCTCTGGTATAATAATATTGTCCTCAGACCACTTGAACAGAGCCCGATTGAGAATCTTTTCGAAAACCTTGCTGATACTCGGAAGGAGACTTATCGACCGGAATTTCGCCGGATTGGAGTTGTCCTTTCCCTTTTTCAGGATAGGGTGAACCACCGCCGTCTTCCAACGCACTGGGTAATATGCATTATTCGGCGCGTTGTTGAACAGCGTGGCGTAAATTTCCACAGCTTCAGAGGATAAGTGTCGCAGTACAATATTAGATATACCATCGATTCCCGCTGACTTCTTCTTCTTTATGGAATCTAAGATTCCGTTTGCCAAGTCCAACACGCTATCCACTAGGCTGTATTATAGAACATGATATACCAGTAAGAACAACGAAGTACTTGAAACTATTCTCCTATAAGTTCCCGATCTTTTCACCTTTTTCCCGATCTTTTCACTTTTTTGCATCACTTTTAATATAAGCCCTCGGCCGGAAACTCCTAACAGGTTAATGTTTTGTAATACTTCATGGTGAAAGCTTTCTATAATTACCAAACTTATTCGGCATATAAATCAGTTATAGTAATGAAATTGGCACCTGACTAAAATTCAATTTTAATCGAATCGAATCATTAAGCATTTTTCGAATATTAAAAAATTATAGAAATAAATGTTTGTGTTGCATCGACTGGGAATCGAGGCTGGAACCTATTCCATTTGTATTTCTTCATCCAGTTCTCCTTTCATGCAGTGATGACATCCATCTGGTGTAAATGTAGCTTCATATTCGTACACATTGCAAAGATTGTACGAATAGTCTCGTACCATGCCACAGGAGCAAAATCCTAATCAAAATCCACACGAGCCCTTTGCTCACAACATGTCGCAAAGTGCCTTGCTTTAAGGCGCTCAATCGAACCATCTTCATTCCGTTTGATGCAGAACACACATCTATTGCTCACGACTGCCTTGTTCACAGGACGATTTTCCACCACCCAGGTGTTGTTTCTCTAGAGATTCTATGTCTGTCCACTTTGTACTGTGCTCTGCGCTCATGGCCTCTTTAAATGACAAGGGTTCATTAATATCGTTAAATGCTATATTTACCTCAGGATATATCATTACACTTCTTAAAGTTATGAAGCGGAATTAGGTTCATCTGCTGATTCGTGGCTTTCTTTTTTAATATCGCTTTCAGATCCCAGGTTTCATTCTTATCTGCGTGTGGTAAAACTTGTTGCTGTTTGGATTCAAATAAATTTATGTTGTCTATTATCAAAGATTATGAATTCTATACAGATGACGCACATCATATAAGAAAAATTGTTCTATGGCGGGTCGTGCTGGCACAGCCCGCCATATGTTTTTGTTCTTGTTTTTCATGTGTTTTCATGCACACCGCCCGCCCGTACCATGAAGCTACTAAGCAAAAGTTTCTGTTTTTTGTTCTCAATGCGTCATCTGTATAGAATTCATAATCTTTGCTAGTATGTAGTTTTCTGGACCTATGTATTCGGAGAATTTAACATTCTTGCTGCGCGTCACCTTTCTAGTGTTGACACCCCAAATCGCAGGAAATTAACGTTTGGTTTCTTGCCATGCCATAATGCAACGGCGCGGCGTTTTACTATACCTAGGAAGGAGATAAAACCTAAAATGCTCATACAAAGTTAGGTTTTCATGCAAGTGAAAGAACTTCCAAATGCTAGGATTATTTTTGGGAGTTATTTGAGAAAACTTTTAAAATTATGGCAATTAAATCCTCAAAACCAGAGACATCCATATAGACATACTTAGCAGAAAAAAGGATGAACAAAAATGATTTACTTTTTGTGCCAGTTGCCTGAAAAAATAAGGTACCAAATTTATTTATGTAGTCCTTCTGATAAACTACTGCAAAAGCACCAATTTACGAATTAATGACATCTGTTCCTTTGTACAGCATTTCTGTTGTAATTATCCGAAACAAATTTAACAAATTCTGTTACGTAGCTAACCATTAATAACCATAAAAACCGTATCAGCTTAATACATATACCACATGAAATACACGCCCCCTGACGATTCAAACTAAATCAAAACCTGAAGTAATATTTTCCAAATCCATCAACACTTCACACGGATATAACTTTCAGTGCCAGCATTATAGTGCACACTTACAACCAGACATACCCCAATGGGATTTCACTTAATAAATGTTACATTCTCCTTTCGGGAATTCGCCCAGGAGTCAAAGCTCAAGGAAGTAAACCGGAGTCAGAATTAATGGTTCTCATGAGCACAACAATGTCGTTTAAGGTAACCAAAAACTAACTGCTACAGTAACCCGAGAGAGAGAGAGCGAAAATGTTGCAACAGACAAGTGATTAATTGGAATTTCACTGAACACACAAACACTTCTAGGACGCCAGTATACAAAGATACTATATGCGACTTTAAAAATGTTTGTTTCTTCTCGGCAAGTTGTTATTATTAACTCGAAAGTGGATCTGGTTTCATAACTCAATTTTAAAACTTTGTCCTGGAGAATTGAGCAACAACACAAAAAAATGACAAAACAATAACAATCCAGGAATGCACTGACATTGTATAAAGATTGGAGGAAGGCTTTAGATGGTAAGTGTAGTTTGGTGATAAATGATTCTGAAAGCTTAAAAGGACGCATTCAAAAAAGAGTATATTTTGGGAGAGTTTATACGAAGTTTATACCAACACAAGTTTTTTTGGTATTTGAAAGTCTACGTCCACGTATACGTCCTGACGTCCTCAAGTCATAACACGGGATAGGTTCTCCAGTATTGTAATTGAAGTTTGGGTTAAATAGCTGAGAAGCAACCAAATGCTTGCGAAAGAATTGATTTTGTCGTTAACGACCATGTTAAGTGAAAAAAGAGGAGCGACGTTCCTGTCTGCACCTTCAAGGGCTGAAAATTTAACTGAAAGATGCAGCCGAACAAAAGCAACCATTATACTGCCATACAGAAAATGGACCAAGCTAAAGGGTCATCTGTAGTTTGATACGCTGATCCATCCCCAGTTATTTTCACAATGAACCTGGCCCTCAACCAAAATTTCCCTCCAATTAGCCGGGTCCTTGGGTAACTGCCTCCAGTTGTGCACTCCATGTTGGTCGGTTTCTTCTTGTGCGCGCCACAAGAGGCGAGGTCTTCCTCTACTACGATGTCTAACTGAGAATCGAAGACTCTGCGAGCGGGAGTATTGGTGTCCATTCGTTCTACATGTCCTAGCCATCTTAAACGTCCAATGCGGACTTTTTTGATCAGGGGTATGTCAATGTACAGCTTCTATATAGCGTATCCATAGCCCGTCAACGCAAACGGGACCAACGATTTTCCGAAGAATTTTCTCCTCAAATCGACCAAGGATTTCTTAATTCACTTTTGTTACGGTCCATGCATCAGCGCCGTAGAGCTGGACTAAGATGATCAGGGTCTTATATAGTATCTCCTTACTAGTTCGAGTGAGGGCTTTACTACTTAATTGCCTTCTTAGCCCGAAGAAACAGCGGTTAGCAAGAGTAATTCTTCGTTTAATTTCTGACGAAATGTTGGTGTCAGAGTTAATAGCGCAGCCGACGTAGAAAAAGTCTCGTACAACCTCAAAATTATATCTGCCAATCGTGACGTTCTGCCCACTTCGTCGATGTTGTGTCCTTTTGTATTGACAGCATATTACCCTCATTTACTTCTAAACAAATTTTTGCCGCTTCCTTCTCTATACTATCAAACGTGGCATCACTTTGAGTCCTACCAATGCTAGTATGCATTGCAGTTGCACCGATTTTTGGAAAATTGTGCCTTTGGTGTTGGCTTGGGAGTTTTACACAATCCTTTCAAGAATCAAATTAAAGAAGTCACATGACAGCGCATCGCCTTGCCTAAATCCTTTTTTGGTATCGAATGTGTCTGTGAGGTCATTTCCGACCCTAATAAAGCAGCGAGAATTACCCAAGGTCCAAACGGACGAGTTTGGACGGTATACAAAATCTAGACATGGATCTGTATAGTTCGTCTCAAAAATGCTGTCGTATGCGGCTTTTAAATCGATAAATAGGTGGTGTGTATCGATTTGAACTTCATGGGTTTTTTCCAAAGTGTGGAAATTTGATCGGTTGTGGAATTTCCTTGCCTAAAACCACACTGATAAGGGCTGATCAGGTTGTTGGTAAACGGTTTCAGGCGTTCACATATTACGGCAGATAGGATCTTGTAAGCGATGTTGAGGAGACTTATGCCTCTGTAGTTGGCGCAGTTCAGAGGGTCTCCTATTTTGTGGATCGGGCAAACGATGCTGAGTTTCATTCTTCAGGCATACTTTTATCCGACCAGATTTGGCTTATGAGTTGGTGGATGTTACTAACCAAGTCATCTCCGCCAGCTTTATAAAGCTCAACGGGAAGGCCGTCATTTCCGGCGGCCTTATTAAACTTGACTTTAGATATAGCTATCCCCACTTCACTTAGGTCGGGTGGTTGGCAGTTTTTGCTGTCGTTGTCAATATTAAATGGTTCGTTCTGCCTGACAGCGGAATTAACAGTCTGCAGAAGTGGTTCTTCCATATCCTCAGCATCGACTGTGTCTCAACTACGATATTTCCTTGTTCATCTCGACAGGATTCTGTTCGAGCCTTGTAGCCTTGGCTTTGACGTTTTACACTTTGGTAAAACTTGCGAACATCGTTCCTGGAGTGACACCTCTCTATATCCAACATCCAAAATACTGGATGCGTGCCTCTTGTTTATCGCAATGTGATCAATTTGGTTGACTGTTCGTTGATCTGGAGACCGCCATGTCCCCTTGTGGATATCGAGGTGAGGAAACCGTGTGCTGGCTATAGTGGCATTTCGTTCCGTAGCGAAGTCAATTAGCCTAAGTCCGTTACCAGACGTGTTGTCTAGTAGGCTATATTTTCCGACAGTATTGCTAAAGATGTCTTCTCTTCCTACCTTTGCGTTAAAATCTCCCAGTACGATTTTAAAATCGTACTTTGGTAGTCGCTCATAGGTTTTGTCGAGTAGCTCGTAGAAGCAATCCTTAGTAATATCATCTTTTTCCTCCGTCGGAGCATGAGCGTATATTAGACTTATGTTGCCGAATTTGGCCTTGATGCGGATTGTTACAATGCGTTCGCTAATGTCTTGAAAACATAAGACTTCTTGCCTAAGTCTGGCACTTATAACAAATCCGCATCCAAATAGTCGCTGTTTCTGCTCACTATAACGCGGACCATAGTAGATGTCACAGTTTTTCATCCTCTTTTTGCCCGGCCCATCCCATCATATTTCCTGGATGGCATTAGTGTCTTCTTTGTAGCAGTTTAGGGCTTCCTCTAGTTGTTCGCCTGCACCTCTCCTGTTTAATGTTGGAAATAAAGGTGATGTTTCGGACTTTGAAGTGAAATTTCGCTGTAATTATTCTTTCAGAAAAAAAAAGACTTCGTCACGCTTCTCTGGTTAGCATAATCCCAACACCATTCAGTAGGTTACCTCTTTCTCTCTCCTCAGTCCCTACTGTCAGTCCCTACTGTGAAATATATACATTTCTTCCTCTCTACTTGCTTTCACTTACACCCAAAATATTGATCATCGGGCGGATCATTTCACATTCGACCTTCCTGTGCTATACAGGGATCGGACATTCCATGCATTCCATGGACCTATTAGCGAACGTTTTCGGTAGCCAGAAGTTTCCATTGGCAGAACCAGAAAGATTTCTTAAATTTATTGTCGATTAATTTGTTGTAGCGTCACGGTTGCCACTAGTACATGAATGATGCCACACCCCCAAATCCGATCTGCGGGTTACTACTGTCATTCGGGCAGTAGGGATTAGCCAATATATGGTTACCCTTTGGGGAATCTATTCCGTTCGTTTTCATATTTCATATAGTTTACATATTTATTTCGCTAGGTTAGTGTTTTCCGAGAAATGATTAATAACCCTATAAGCTCGGGCTCGGCAGGCACACCCGCCTGTTGGATGGTCGAACTCATACTTATTGAGCGTTGTTCAAGCGTAATCATATTCGTTCAGCGGAAGGATTAAACTAATTATCTGTCAAATCAGACATGAGCTAAGTATTACAATTCACGAAATAAGCACTAGTTGAAGAAAAAAACGTTAGATGACGGACGCGTTATTTAACAGAACGTTAATATCGTCAGCTATAGTTTTTAGGTACAAATGGACCTATGCTTCGCTATTAACTCTTACAACGACATCCGGTCAAAAATCAAACGGAAATTCTTGCTCTACGGTGTATCTTCTGACTAAGAAGCCTATTACTCTACGGTTTAGGCGTATGGGCAAAAGCGGATGAAGAACTACTTGGTCGTTTTGAGTGAGTCATTCTTTGGTAAATCGTTGACAAAGCTAAATAGACCATTAAAAAATTCTAGAGTGAATGGGCTGCAATTTTTGACTCGCAGAGTCTTCCATTCCATCCAGACGTCAGACCAAATAAAGGAAGAACACGTTTTAAGTGGTCTCCATAATTACAAGGCGACCTCATTTAAAAATAATGTTTCGTAATGAGAGGCAGTGAGCTAATTACTGCACCAGACTGTAACCCTATCTATAATGATAAACCGCTTTCAAATACATAAAAACGGTGGTGGTAAATAAAACCTACTAAATTAAATCACGATGCTTAGTGGTACTTTGTACCTTTCAGTATCCTAAGTAATCAAATAATAATGTATTCTACCATCGAGAATCGAACCCACATTCTTACATAGGACATTTCCCTAAGCCCTTAAAAAAAGGTACCTATATCAGATTTCTTTATCCAAGATCTGCACATATTTTGTACACTTAATGAAGCTTAATTTTCAACAAGATGCCAATCACATTTGAATACCTTTTATCCTTCTCTCGATTTAATAAGCCTACAAGAAGAAACAAATTGATCCCTATATGCCTCATGGCGTGGCTGAAATGATACCATAACTCTTACCGCAAGCGATAACACGAAATACTTGAAGATACAATGTCGGATTACACACAAGTAAATGATGACAATTCAATTTGCACAAGATGCAAAGGTTTGATAAGGATCCAACCTACCTACACATTGGCCCACTAAATGGACATAGCACTCCCTGTTCTGGAATTTAACAACTCTCGGAGATGTTTTTTTTTTTTTTGCCTCTGTGTGTGCTCAATGTCGTTAGTGGTCGTATCTTCCTCTTTGCTACTGCTAATCATCACAATTGTCATCGTAAAACTTTATTTTTATTACCCAACTGGAATATAGCTGTACAGATCCCATGGCAAAGATACGTCTATAGATTCTTAGTGGCAGAGCACTGTCTGCGTTGGGTTTAATTGGCCACCTATCGATGGGTGTATTTCAAGAATTTTTTTTTGTTGGTTTTGATTCTTGAGATACAAAGTTTTGTATTTTTTTCTATTTGGTAGCTTCCATTTTGATGCGTCTTCTTGAGATGCGACGACAGTTAAATTAAATTAGTATCACGATTAGGCCAGGTAATAAAAATTTACTTAATGTCTACTGTTATAGCCCATATACTATTATCAGTAGTCAGACATGGCTTGAAAAAATTACATGATACAAAATCAAACGAAAATAGACCCTTAACGGAATCGATATACATCTACTACTTTGTGCCTGTATAGTTGGGAAGACGTGGTTCCATTATCAGTATGGTTTTAGATATATTGAAGCTTATGCTTAAAATCCTATTTTTGGATGTCTTATCGCGGCGAAAATGTTTAAATGTTAACGGCCTGTCAGCAAAGTCTCAGGTGATACACATGTCTTCATCATATCAGCTTTTAAGTCGTAAATTCATTAAATCCAACATATAGATAGATAGATAGATAGAAATTTGATATTAACTTACTTATTTACTTAAGTGGCGCTACAGTCCGAAATGAACGTGGGCTTCAACCAACATGCCCTCAACTTAGCCCGGTCCTTACCTAACTGTCTCCAGGTGCTCACTTCAAGTTTGTTGAGGTTGGTTTCTACTTGGGCGAGCCCTTAAAGTGTTCCTCTACTGCGCCCGACGCACAGTGGGCCCAAATGGAGTTTCGCGTCTCAAAAATCTGTAACTTTTTTGTCTATTGGAATAATAAAGTGAAATTTGGAATATATTATCTTTAATATATAGAGAATCATTAAATTTAAAAGTTTTTAAGATCTATTTAGTGTTTTAGTATTTAAAGTTTATTAAAAGTTAAAAAATTACAATATTGACTAAACAAAATGTGGATTTTCATTTAAAATTTTATTTTTATTTATTATTTATGCTTAGGATATACATGTTGAGAAAATATAATGTCAATAAATTATATGTACATTAAAGATACATCCCAATATGAAACAACCATAGCAATATATAATAAATTAAAATGTAAACAAAAATTAATTCTTTAGTAGCTGTATCGCTTCCTCAGAAAGCTCTTTGGATTCAGCTGTATTTTGTTTTCTTATACTTGATATTAGAGGATCTGATGTCAATAACAACCGATGAAAGACATCCTCATTTGTTGCTGTTCTTGAACATTTTCTGGAATTCGTCAACCTTATTTTTTTGTAATGTTTGTTACGTGCTTCTTGGGCATCTTCAGAAAGCTGACCGATTGGTAGGACTCCAAAATGTTGAATTATAGCTTCACCGTGAATTAATATTTTATGGACTGAAGATGGCATATAGTACCATTTATATTTTTCAACGTAAATGCGAGCTGTATTAAATGCATATTCACCAAATTTTTGAGCATCAATGTGCATACCAGATGAAAATGTTTGGAGAATAACATAAAACCTCTTAATAAGATCATGATCAACTCCTGTTATATTAGTAGAACTTTGAAAATTTTTAAAGAATCTGCGAGCAGTGTTGCCATTGTTACTGCTACCAGTACCTTGTCGAGGTTTATATACATGTGTAGTAGTATTAAGTAGGTGTACGTATATGTTATGATTAAAGAGAGTACACCACTTTTAGTTCTTAAGCGTGTGTTATTCTTAAGTGTGTGTCAGTATGTGTTATAGATATAAGCATTACACATGTAAACCTAATTCAGCTCGAAAACGTTTTTGAAATAGTGCTTTTTTTTCTTCTTTACTTTTCTTATCATTAAGAGTTTTTGCAGACCTCTTAACAAATGAAAGGTTATACGAAATATGTAAAATCAATTCCATACAACGAATCCAAGCATGTAGAGTAGATAAGCCGTACTTAAATGCGCTTTCATTGTTAGGTTTGTCTTTCACCTTTCTTAAGTCGTTCATTTCTTTTGGTTTTGCTCCACACACTGTACAGACAGAACAAGAACTTGTCCAACTTTTCCATCGATTATAGTTAAAAACAATTCATGATGTATTTGAACAACTTCTTCATTTTCGTCAAACAGAATATCTTGTAATTCGTCAATTTGATTTTGTATGTCATTTATAACTTCTTTGGTTTTTTCGGGAGTTTCTTTTGAAAACTCAATCAAGATCGGCCGACAGTAACGGACAGAAGAGCAAGTTTGATTTTGCCACAAAACTATATTTTTATTTTGCTCCACAAGTTTTATTGGAACAATTGAAGCAATGAACAGGTAAGCATCAGAAGTAACTTCATTTTCTCCTGATAACCTTTGCTTGTACTCGCTTTGTCCTGAAGACCCGTCACAGCCATATTTCGAAAAAAGCTTCAAATTCAGAGATCCAGTTTTTTAAAAGAATCAATTTGCAAAATACGTTTAGCAGTATGGTCTAATAAATTCTGTAATCTAACTTTAGCACCAATTTCAGTAATTGTTATGCCGCTTTCTGATGGGTAGCACAGCTGTTTTGCTTGAACTACACTTTGATATGACGAAAAAATGGAAAAAAATATTCTTCTCAGCTAAAAAAGATTTTAAATATTTATATTGATATTTGGACATATCTAAATCAATAAAGAGACTCGTAGTTTCCTCCATTGAACAAGAATTCAAATTTGGCGTGCATTGTGATACATCGTTTAAAATTTTTCGTTTTTCTTACTTACTTGCATTCCGGATCATGGCCACAATGGAAGCTTCTTCTGATTCTCCCATAGACCTAAGGGCTTGGATATACGAACTTTGTAAGTGTTCTAATCCATACTCTTGTAGCAACTCAGTATTTTTTCTTTTTTTGGTTTTTTCCGATGATTCCTCATATATTTTTGAAGGCCGACCTCGCTTTCCAGATGTTGCTGGCTGCTCTTCAGCAAATATTACAGAGAATTCATCATCAAGCCACACTCTGTTATTTTCTTGACTTGAAGTGATAATATATTCATCGATTGAGCCAGATTTGCCGCCCTAGGCTCCAGCCTACTCAGCCTATTGGTAAATCCAGCACTGCACGGTGGCACTTTTTTTTATTATTATTATTGAAAGTGATTTACTGAAAACAGTAAATTCATTCGAAGAACATGCATATCTAACGTCATCATTCCACTGCGAGTGTGAGAGCTGAGTTAAGAAAAAACAAAACAATATGAGCTTATGGGAGTTTTCTTTCTAGTACTTCATGGGGTCATGTTGTCATTATTCGAAAAAGGGGCAAATTGGGGCAAAACATTTTTTTTTGTGCCTTTTTATTAATGTACTAAGGAATAAAATGACTACGCAAGAACACAGCGCAAGGTAGCGCAACCATTTAAAACCTTTATCAAAGATTAGTATATAAAAAAATGGCATGTTAATACAAATTGATAAGAAAAAATATATATGTTTTGAAATTGAGTATATTGATTTTTAAAGCTTAAATTACAAGCTTTCCAACGATATATAACTCTTGTGTAATCACATAATAAAATGCCAAACAAAACTCTATTAAAAACGGTCTTTATTTCGTTATTGCAATGGGGCTATACGAAGCGACCACTTCAGATTGCCATATCCTAAAAGTATGCAGCTTTATCCATTTAAATTTTTTTGCACTGCGAAATTTGACCTTTCCTTGGTTAATTTGCATAAAAAGTTCAGCTCCCACATTACTTTCGAAAAAATCATTTTTGAGACGATAAATGCCATTTGGGCCCACTGTGACGTCTGGCTGGGAATCGAAGACTGAGCGAGACCAAGTCCATTCATTGTTCTATTGTTCTATTGTTCTGTGTGCAAACAATCTTAATCTCTCATGCGGGGTTTTTTGAATGTATGGCTCGTATAGTTTTTGGTTGAATCTTCGTCTCCATAAAATGCCAACGCAACAGGGAACGAATATTTCCTGACCCGGGTGGGAAAGCGAGAATTCTCCATCTTTATCCTGCACGACGGAGTTTAAGCGGTATGCCAAAAAGTTGACATGGATTTGTATTTGGACTTTGGACTTATTGTATTTTTTCCAGGACCTGCCGAAGTGTGAAGTGTGTGATCAGTTGTGGACTTTTTTTTTCGACAAGGTTGTTGGTAAACGTTTTCAGGCGTTCACATATTACGCCATATAGGATCTTGTAGGCAATGTTGAGGACACTTTTGCCTCCGTATAGAAAGCGCAATTCAGAGGCTCTCCTTTTTTGTGGATCGGACAAATGATGCTTGAAAGCATACTTTCATCCGACCAGATTTGGATAATGAGTTGGTGGATGTTACTTATTAAGTCATCTCCGCAGGCTTTATAAGGCTCGGCGGGAAGGCCGTCATTTCCGTTGACCTTTGGAAGGTTGAGTTTAGATATTGCTATTCTTGAGTTTAGATATTGCTATTCTCACTTCACTTAGGTCGGGTGGTTGGTAGTTTTCGCTGTCGTCGCCAATATTAAATGGTTCGTTTTGCCTGACAGCGGAAAGTTGTTGGTCATCACCGTTTAACAGTCTGCAGAAGTGGTTCCTCCATATCCTCAACATCGATTGTGTCTCAACTACGATATTTCCTTGCTTATCTCGACAGGATTATGTTCGAGCCTTTTATCCTTGGCTTTGACGTTTTATACTTTGGTAAAACTTGCGAGCATTGTTCCTGTAGTGGCACCTCTCAATATCCTCGATCGCACGTTTTTCTTGCTCTTTTTTCTTCTCTCTGAAAAGTCTGTGTTCTTCTATTTTCTCTGCCTTAAGGACTCAATGGAAGCTCTCGTCTTCACCTGAGCTTAGCCTTGTAGGTCTTGTTCTTGGCTGCAATCATCTGTCGGCATTCCTAATATTTCTAGTGGGCGCGAGAAACCTAGCACATCAGTTGCGGTTGATCAAAAAACTTTTTGGCATAAGTTGCCATTGTTCTTAGATATTCGATGCAGGTGGTATGGTGTGAATCGAGAGGTTAAGTGATACGCGTTGCGCGAAGGCCTTGCCGGTTTCTTGCGATTGAAGTCTTTCGACATTAAAATTTTTCACAGTATTTCTGGTTTGTTGTGGCGTAGTTGATATCCGCATTCTTACCTTGGCTGCAACAAGTTAGTGGTCCGAGTCGATGTTAGCCCCTCGGAATGTTCGGACATCCGGCTCTTGTCTATCGCAATGTGATCAATATGGTTGACCGTTTGTTGATCTGGATACCGTCATGTCGATTTATGGATATCAAGGTAAGAAAATCGTGTGCTGGCTATAGTGGCTTTCCTACCGTAGCGAAGTCAATTATCCTAAGTCCGTTGCCAGAAGTGTTGTCGTGTGGACTGCGTTTTTCGATAATACTGTGAAAGTTGTCTTCTCTTCCTACCTTTGCGTTAAAATCTCCCAGCACGATTTTAACATCCTACTTCGGTAGTCGCTCATAGGTTTTACCAAATAACACGTAGAAGCAATCTTTAGCTATATCATCTTATTCCTCCGTCGGGGCGTGAGTTCATATAAGGCTTATGCAGCGAATTCGGACTTGATGCGAATCGTTACAATGCCTTCGCTAATGTCTTGAAAACATAAGACTTCTTGCCTTAGTCCGGGACTTATAGCACATCCTCACTATAACACTGTCCGTACTATATGTCACAGTTTTTGATCCTCTTTTTACCCGGCCTATCCTATCGTATTTTCTGGATGGCAGTAATGTCTGCATTCTAGCAGCTTAGGGCTTCCGCTAGTTGTTCGCACGTACCTCTCCTGCATATAGGAACGTCGTTGTCCCTTTTTCGTTAGGAAAGTCGTCAACAATAAAATCAGTTCTTTCCGAGGCTATTGGGTGCTTCGGAACATATAGTTTTTTTTCCATGGGTGGATAGTTAATCCAAAGCACAACCACCAACCTGGAGGGACAGTTCCAATTTATAAGATAACACTAGGACACGGGGCCATCAGTAGCCACTACGGGATTGAGCACTGCCCGTTGTCATTCGGTTCATCCGCTACTATCTCTGTGCAAATGGGCCTGACTTAGCCTGAGATTCCTAGATAGCCTGTCGTCCGAATATGTCGAAGCAGCTCATCTAGGTTCGCCTGGGACAGCAGGCCGGGTATTCATTCCGTGCCATTCTGACCTGGCTGTTGTTGCTGTTTTTCGTCTTGCTATCAAAACTCGAACTTATCGATGCTTTGATTCACATTTTTGATACTGTTATTATATTTCCTGTGTGGTATATAAGAAAAAACGTTCGCTATAGTTCAGCTATTTGACTTGCTACATTTGTGACAATTGTATCAATCACAGAGAGACAAACACATGAAGTAGTTGAGACATAAATAGGGCTTTGTGGAAACATAATAGGCATCGGCATCATAACAGAAAGGATCGACAAAAATATTTCCTAACGAGTTTGCTCTATTACAGCCCCAATCTCCGTGTCTGCAATTTTGACAACCTGCTATTGAAAATGCACAAATAATTTTCTAAGGTCATTTTTATGTTTTTGCATCTTTAACTTTTTCCAACAAAAAGCGGATTCTTAGATTTAGGACATATAAGGGAAATTGTCAATTTCTCGCAAACTATTTGGTCAAATCGAATCAAGTCTAATATACAATAATGCTTCTGGTGCTCGCAATAATTCGACATATGTAGTTTTGGCCCTTTCTCATGACAGTTTTGTACTCTTGGCTTGTCAGGCTTTCTCTTTCTACTTTCACGATTGGAACTTTGGTGATTTGAACCAGAGATCCCGCGATAAATAGTCCCACGCATAGATTACCAGCCCCTGCAGTACCTATTGTGTATTACCATAATCCTAGATGAATGCAGAATCATTTTACTACCATACCATACTTTAATATAAAGGAAAAATAAAAAGCTGAAACACCATTATATTTTCACTCCAGTATTGTCGCTTAGTAGCAAGTGTAACTGGTGTTTAAACTCAATAACCTCTTGAACACAGCCGCATGCTTTCGATAAGCTTGGTAAAAGAAGTTATGAAAAAGTAACCATTATGCTAAAGCGCAATTGAGAGCCAATTTCTTTTCTGGTGGTCAGTGATTGTGATAAAGTGTGCTCAAAGAAGCTTATCGACAAACCTCCACATTTTCCTTTGGTTATATACCATACCCTTATTTTAACAAGGTAAGGCATTTATAACAATTAAAGTTTGCCTACAAAAAAAAAAGTAAAACCACCTGTTATATACTAGGAGTGTTTTTATTAACTAAGCCACCAGAAAGAAAAGACAGAATACCATACAAACTAGGCCATCAACCACATTTAACATTTATTAGCATTTCATTGGGAAAGCAATTAGAAGGTATGTAATCAACGATGAGGATCCAAATAAATTAATAACCCCGAGTATTCCCAGATATAGCGGACGTTCAAGCAGTATATATTAGTCCGCAATTTGCCACATTCGTAAGTGCATTAAAAGACTTAACACCTAAACGAGAACGTCAGCAATACTTTTGTAATGCCTGTATGATCTGAGGGATAATAGCAAGTGACAAGCCGCCGCAACACTTGTGCGCGATCGACCCACGCTTCATAAGGCATCTTACCCAGATGATTTCATCATTGGATAGATAAGCCATAAAAATCTGTAAAAAGACATTGTTAACAAAAATAGACCATAGGTGTCCCTTCAATGTGCATCAAAAATAATTAGTTAACACAAAAGTGGTTTAAGTACCAACGTAATACATAAAGGCATAAATTAAATACATAAAAAAGACATATACACGGTGGCGCACCAATTGTGCTACAATAAGAAATTCAAATAACTTTTTTTTTAATCGATGTATTTCATTTATTTTTTTTTTATTGGTTAGAAAATTAAATTTTATTTTAAATAGTTAGTTGTTTTTAAAGATTATAGATCGCAAATGACCTCCACGCTCTCCCACGCATATGCGGCACCTGATCAAAAAATTATTCATTGCGGCCTGAAGAGTTGAAGTTGGGATCGCCTCAATTATTGTCGTTATGGACTGCTTTAATTCAGTTAAATTCCTGGGCTTCGTTTTATACACCTCTTGCTTGACATAACCCCATAAAAAGAAGTCTGGTGCAGTCAGGTCAGGTGACCTTGGGGGCCAGCGAAGAGTGGAGTTCCTAGAAATTAATTTGTTTGCGAATTTTTTGTTCAGCTCCGCCATAACTGGTCTGGCTATATGTCCATCTTGCTGAAACCAAACGCTGTTGAATGGTATACGTCTTCGGCGCAGTTCTGGGTAAAAAAAACTCCTTCAACATCTTTAAATAACGGTCCCCATTGACAGTAACTGTTACACCGTTTTCTTCAAAGAAGTACGGCCCGACAATACACCTTGATGAAACTGCGCACCACACAGTGACTCGTTCTGGGTGCAGTTCCGTCTCATGGAGCATTTCTGGATTAGACTCTTTCCATATACGGCAATTTTGCTTGTTTACATTGCCGTTAAGATCAAAATGGGCCGCATCAGACATGAACAAACAATTGATCAATGTGTTGTCTTCTTCGGCCATTGATATATTTTTTTGGCAAAATTCCAGGCGAACAGGCAAATCCTGAGGGTTTAACTTGCTAGTAATTTGGACTTTGTACGGAAACAAGTTTAAGTCGTCATGAAGTATCCGTTGTAATGAGCGTCTACTAACTCCAATTTGCCCCGATAAGTTTCGGGTCGAAACGCTCGGATTGGCCTGTACTGCAGATGCTACTGCTGCGATTGTATCCTGAACCCGAACATTGCCATCTCGATGGTACGGCCTTCGTGCGATGCTTCCAGATTCGGCAAACATGTTTACAAACCTCATAATGGTCCATCTACTCGGGGGATTACCGCCAAACTCCCGCCTAAATTCCCTTTGGACGGAAATGACGGACTGCAAAGCATGGTACCGTTGCACTATCCAAATTCTTTTCTCCGTATCCCAAGCATCCATTTTTATAAATCTAAGTAGTAACCTACAAAATAAAAAAAAAATAAGCCGATTACTCACACAGAAAAAAAGTTATTACGTTTTATTTTTGTAGCACGATTCGTGCACCACCCTGTACCTACATTTTCAATAACGTGTGCATGCAAGTAGTTTAACAACAAAAAATACAGAAAAAACACAAATTGCTTAAGAAAACATATACATAATTAAAAATATACATACAACACGGTATACATAAAAGGTAGACATACAACTTCTAGAAAGCAGATAAGCGGAACTTGTGGCGACAACTTTCATCAAATCTGGAGTAACCGTAAGTACATATTGTACATTTTACAAGTTTTCCTGAGCAACACAATACACTATTTATTTAATATATTTATCTTCTTAAATTGAAATACAAGGTGGCTCAAAAATAACCTTCCGATGTTTTTTGGCTGTAATTAAAAAAAAAAATGAAAAACTTTGATTCTTCTTGTGGATTATTTTTATTTGGTCTTTAAATTTTTTTTACATCATGTCGAGAATATGATGTCATGTAAATGGCCGCCGCCAGAGTTGATTGTCATTTGAGCCCTTTTCATGGCATTTTCCATCACTTTGGCCAAAACTTCCGGCGATAGGTCCTCACATTCTTGACGGATATTGTCTTTAAGAGCTGCAAGAGTCTGAGGCTTGTTGACATAAACCCGCGACTTCAAAAAGCCCCACTAAAAAGAAGTCTGGAGCGGTCAAATCAGGCGATCTTGCTGGCCAGTGCAAATCGCCAAAACGGGAGATTAGGCGCCCGGGAAATGCATCCTTCAGCATATCGGTTGTGGCACGTGCAGTGTGTGCCGTTGCACCGTCGTGTTGGAACCACATGTTTTCCAATCCCAATTCATCAAGTTGCAGCAAAAAGAACTCGTTGATCATTGCTCTGTAGCGCTCACCATTCACAGTAACCGTTTGGCCCGCGACGTCTTCGAAGAAAAAAGGTCCGATGACTCCTCCAGCGAAAACAGCTGGTTACACGCGGATTTTCAGTGCCCCAGAAGCGTAAATTTTGCTTATTTACGTACCCGCTAAGATGGAAATGGGCCTCATCACTCATGATTATTTTTGATGAAAAATGATCTTCCTCTTGGTGGTGATTAAGGATGGCTTGAGCGTATGTTAGACGCGATTGGCGGTGAGCAGCTAACAGCTGATGCACCGTCTGGACTTTGAACGGAAACATCTTCATATCATGTACAAAAATTCGCTGTAAAGACCGTCGACTGATACCAATTTGCGTGGCACATCGTCTGGGCGATGTCGACGGCGCTTCCATGACATCTTCGGCTACAGCAGCAATATTCTCTGCAGAACGGCTACTCCGCGGTCTGCCACACCTGGCAGCATCTCGTGTTGTGCCAGTCTCTTCGAGGCGAGCGGCTAAACGTCGCAGTGTTTCACCAGTAGGCGTTGGACGGCTAGGAAATCTGCGACGAAATTCACGTTGTGCCAAAGTCACCGACCGATTATTGCTCAAATAAATAGTCACCAATATTCCGCGTTCTGGAGCAGTGTAGCGTAACATTGTTTATTAACGTGTATTTCGCATGTGTTTACTACACAAATGTCAAAACAGAACTGACATTAGGGGCCAATCGCAAAATTTATAGCATTTTCTGATAGGAGGATTACTTTTGCGCCACCTTGTACATTATTTCATTTGCATACATACCTACTCAAAAAAAAAAAAACAAATTTATAACACAACCTACTTAAAACTATGTATATAAAATTATTGTATATTTAAACTAAAGTGAATTAACTACTCTAAAATATTTAGCTACTTAAAAATACTTATACCTACTTTTATTTAACATTAAAATGGTGCTATATCTACGTATCATGAGAATTCAGCTTAAAACGCCATTTTGAACTCTAATAAAATGTATCATATCCAAATCATTTCACGTGTAATATTTTAATTGAAATGAAGTGTTGCTAAACTAACAGGATATAGGGGTGTGATCAGGTAAACGCATTTATGAATAGTGACAGGGACTACTCATCACAATACAAAATGGATGCGAGTAGTCAAGGTGCAATGGTGCAAAGTCAATGCGACCATTTGCAAAGGGGCGGGCCAGTCCATATGCTTCATTACACCTGAAGCATAATCAGTTTAGTTCGTTTATCCAAATCTTTCCATTTTCAACTACCATTTATAAATTTTCTTCAATCTGTCAACTTCTGTCTCTCTCAAAACCTTTTGTTTTGTTATTCACTATGAATACCCCATCACCAGGCACGATTTTTTCGTATTAATAGGGAGGCAGCAAGATTCCACCCCACCGTCGAGCTAAAGCCGTGCGATAGCAAGCGTGCCTACTGCTGCCAAGGGACATAAGTCAACCACCACCTCTCCGATAAATTCCACCTAGCTATGCTATTACAACTTTTTCTATATTTGTCCTGTTATATCCTATTTAGGTGTAAATACATCTTCATTAAATAACCACAGCTAAATGATCCTACAAACAAATAAATATTTTGAGTTATCAAAACGAGCTCTGTTGCAGCATAACCCTTCCCACATACCTTTTGCAAATAAAGCACCAATAACAAAAGGCCAACACCACAGTCTGCCAAATTTTCCAATATCAATTTACTTTATACATAATATACATTTTTAATCTGAAGATGTTCAATGCCTTCCGACAAAATGAACATCACCTGCACACCTCATGCTATATACAACAATTGTATTACATAATCTCAACTTCAATTTTAACTTTCGAATAGTATCCTTGGAATTGATACAAAAAACTGACACCAACATAATATGTACATACGTACTTTATTCTTGGTAACCAGGTGTCCTTCTTGATTAAATTCCTTGAACAGATGACACCGAATCGATGGAACATCCTTGAAATCAATTTCAGGCAGAAGGTTAAAGAACTTGATGCAGTCAAAGTAAGACATCATCCACTGAAGTGGAAAACTTTATAACTATCAACTAAATTCAATTAAAACAACCCACACACATGTAAGGGAAAGGAGATTGTTGGCATCCCCTTTAACTAAGAATTAATTTATATGTCATTCAAGAAATTGCATTCCTTTTATAGAAACACATGGCATGTAAATAATGTACCTCCCTGTACATCCCTGTACACCGACTGTGGTTATTCATTTTTTTTTTGGTTAATTCATCGGGAGTCAGCTGTTCCTAATAAGATAAAAAAATAATTTGGCATTCAAAATTACAATTCAATCGTGTCCGTCGTCCTTGTAATTAAATTACTTGCATGAGTGCGCTGGAAAATTTGCTGACATATCATTTGTCGTACACATTCCGGTGGTCATTACGGAAACGCATTAATTGTGCGCATTAACTTGATAGTGTCGTCGCCTAGAGAGAGGGATGCGGGCATACTCAGCACCTACGAAAAATCCAATTTTAACCCTCCGCACATCCCGACACATTATCTGCTGGGACAGCCACACAATTACAGTTTCAATTATAAATTACAATTGCACAAGGATTGCCGCAAATAACAGTTATTACATGTGTTGTATTTATTGATTAATCAGAGGGCACTGGTAATTGTTGTCGATAAAACTGTTGGGCTACTATCAGAAAGTCGATTGAGGAAATTATAGCGCGCGTTTATAACTACATGATGCACTAAATATTTCCATTCAAAATCCAATTATGTGCTGATACAATGCATCTGTGTTCCAGCGGTATCTTAAAATGGAGTACAAGAACATTAAATCTTTCATAAAAATTAGTTGTATGATATTAAAAACTTTTAGAATAAAAAGTTAGCTTAGCCAGCCGGAACTAAAGCCTTGCATGGCAATTAATTCGGGATAAGTAGGAATAATCTTGGTGAAGTATCTTGCGGATATCAAAATAATGCGAAGGCTCATGCGAACATGAAGAACCTATAGGTAAGATGACGCTTCGAAATTCAAGAGTGCACTAAATATTAGTTGGTAAAGGTACTCCTACTTAAGAGAGCCACTTAAGCTGAGATCAACTTCCGCTGCTCCTACCATCAGGGTGATAATCAAAGACTCTGCGAACCAGAGTATTGGTGTTATTCGATATACAATTGCATTTAAACCGCATATATATAGCTTTAACTCTCCAAATACGACATTCGATATATTCCAGGATAAAACAACAAGGTAACGGAGTTTTTGACTAGAGTCAATGAGAAAAGTTGAGAGTCCAAAAAGCACTCCTATTAGCCAAAGAGCAGCAACCCAAAGCGGGACTTTAAAGTATGCTAAACTACTACTACTTACTTAAGTGGCGCTACAGTCCGGAATTAAAATGGGCCTCAACCAACATGCCTCTCCAATTAGCCCGGTCCACTTGTGCGCGCCACTTAAGGCGAGGTCTTCCTCTACTGCGTCCGACGTCTGGCTGGGAATCGAAGACTCTGCGAGCCGGATAATTGGTGTCCATTCGTTCTACATGTCCCAGCCATCTTAAACGTCCAATGCGGAGTTTTTTGACCAGGGGCATGTCACTGTACAGCTCGTATAGTTCTTGGTTGAATCTTCGTCTCCATAGCCCGTCAACGTAAACGGGACCGAAGATTTTTGGAAGAATTTTTCTCTCGAATCTACCAAGGATTTCTTCATCCGCGTTTGATACGGTTCATTCTTCAGCGCCGCAGAGCAGGACTGGGATGATCAGGGTCTTACTACTAAATTGCCTTCTTAGCCCGAAGAAACAGCGGTTGGCAAGAGTAATTCTTCGTTTAATTTCTGACGAGATGTTGTTGTCAGAGTTAATAGCGGAGCCGAGGTAGACAAAGTCCAGTACTACCTTAAAGTTATATCTGTCAATGGTCGCGTTCTGTGCAATTCGTCGATGTTATGAGTCCTTTCGTGATGACAGCATATACTTAGTCTTACAATCATTTACTGATAGACCCATTTTCGCCGCTTCCTTCTCTATAGTAGCAAACGTGGCTATGACATCCTACAGTCCTACCAATGATGTCAATATCGTCAGCGTATGCTAGTAGTTGCACCGACTTTTGGAAAATTGTGCCTCTGGTGTTGGCTTTGGAGTTTTGCACATGCCTCTCAAGAATCAGATTAAAGAAGTCACATGACAGCGCATCGCATTGCCTAAATCCTTTTTTGGTATCGAATGTGTCGGTGAGGTCGTTTCCGACCCTGATAGAGCAGCGAGAATTCTCTATCGTCATCCTACACAAACGGACGAGTTTGAGCTGTATACCAAAACTAGACATGTCTCTGTATAGTTCGTCTCTATAAATGCTGTCGTATGCGGCTTTGAAATCGATAAATAGGTGGTGGGTATCGATTTGGACTCCTTGGGGTTCATCCGCCACCATCTCTTTTCAAGGGGCCTGACTAACCCTTGAAATTCCAAGACAACCTGTTGTCCGAATATGTCAGAGCAGCTCATCTAGATTCGCCTGGGACAGCAGGCCGGGTACTCATCCGTGCCATTCTCACCAGGGTGTTTATAGTGTTGCTGTTTTTCGTCGTGTTATCAACACTCGCACTTATCGTTTAGCAAGTCAAATCCGGTTGGATGAGACCAGTACCCGATGGTTACCACTTGGAGGTAAAAATAAGCACATTTGATGTGTAGTCAGAGTTACAACACTGGGCATTGCCAAGTTAAAGCCAATCAGAGTCTACCCTCGTTCTACAACACCCAACCATCTTAAAGCTTACCGAAACGTTTAAAATCACGAAGCTATCCAGCAATTGTCCTCGTGATTTCATAGGCCTTTCTGAAGTGGGCACGTAATTGAAAAAACCTTACAAAAAACCAAACCACTTCATTTTCAAGAATAAAATTAAATTTATTAAATTTAAATTTCGCAATTTAAATATATTAGTTCTCGCACCCCCTACCGCCGATTTTATTTACGTCAACTACATTCCAATGAAATTGATCCCACTCTCAAACACAAACGAATTGTGAAACCCAAAAAGGCGGTTAATTTAACAACTTTCACTTGAGAATATTTTCTGGAAATACTTCTTGACACAAAACTACAAAAGAATCTGAGACCAAAGTGTGGATATTGAATTCTTTTGCAAAAGTTCCAAAGTCTTAACAACTCGCCAACAGAAGGTCTGCTCTGTCATTGCACAGTTTGGCTAGATATTGAATTTGTCTTTTGCTTTTGTTATACTTGTTCGTTTCAGCAGCGCAATGTTTTCGTTTACTCTACTCATTTCTGTTCCCGTACCCACCACATTCCTATGCTTCTACTCATCCACCAACACTTCAATGTCACCGAGAGTGTCTCCTTGTTCTTTAGATCGAATCGAACTCATAATACCGAAGAAATACAACTAAAGTTCATGCCGTAGATACCAGTGCCAATTGAATTCCGTAGCGAAGCGAACTTTTTCTTCTTCGTCCTTTTTTTTTTTTTTGTTCATTGAAAAGTTCTTCAAATAAATAGTTCATGAAACGGTTTTCTATATATATACGCAACTTGGATACGACTGTTGTTCGTGCTTTGTTCTTGCTATGCATCGGTGCGAATGTCTTGTAGCTAAGCACAGTTCAAGTTGAAAGTTAAAAGTTCGTCCTGTTGTTATATCTTAATGTGTAATTAGCTGGATAGAGGTTTTTGGGGTTTTCGGTTTTTACTGACATCTTTTGGTAGTAACATCTGTTCAATCTCTATTGGATAGAAAATTATATTCTCATGAGGATCGAATTGAGACTGAGCTGCAGTCGTTGTGAGTAGATGGTATTACTTGTATTTTTAATCGAAAGCTGTGTGCAATAATTGGAGCGAGATAGGTTGCGAAACTTCGTTGAACTTGTGACCGTCTGATATAATTATTATCATAATCTAATCATCTTCAATTGTAGACGACCTGCGCCTTTTTTTCACACCACGAGCAGATCGTAAATCGAATTCGAATCTCTTTGAATGAACTTCATAGTAGTGTGTCCTAACTTGTGAGGAACAGTCCAAATGAGGATGGAACATCCTTCATAAATCCTTACTAAATCTTAATCCTAATTGAATTTATTGATGATGGCTTGATTGGTTAATTAAACTCCAAAGTAATGTATGCCCAGATAGAGAATAATTTAAATTAGTTGGAGCACGTTTACGTAAAAATGTGATATGCTGGCACTCTAGATTGTAAAATTATAAAATTCGGTTTAAAGTGCTCAAAATAGTTAAGATCTTCTACACATTTATAAATTTGAATGTTATCAGCACACATCAACATTTTGCTATCATATACACAGGCTTTTTCATCTTATTTTTTAGATAGAAAAAGAATAGGGCCTAAGTGACTTCCTTGGAGTACTTATTTAAGTGGCGATACAGGCATCAAACAACATACCCCTTCAATTAAACAGTTGCGCACTTCAAGTTAGTTGAAGTTATTTTCAACTTGCGCGCGCCACTTAAGGCAAGAGTTTCATCTACTGCGTCCGACGTCTGGCTGGAAATCGAAAAATCTGATAGCCGGAGTATTGGTGCCCATTCGCTCTACATGTCCTAGCCATATTAAACAGCAAATGCGGAGTTTTTTTGATTGGGGCTATGTTGTTGTAAAGCTCGTATAATTCTTGGTTGAATCCACCTCTCAATAGTCCAGCAACGCAAGTGGGACAGAATATTGTTCGAAGAATGTTTCTCTTAAATCTACCAAGGATTCCTTTATTCACTTTTAATATATGTTTTAGTGTCGTAGAGCAGATCAGGGTCTTGTACATGATCTCTTCCGCACTTCGAGTGAGGGATTTACTACAAAATTGCATTTTTAGCCCGAAGAAACAGCTGTTGGCACACTAATTCTTCGTTTCTAACGAGGTGTTGTTGTTAGAGTTAATACCGGAGCCTTTAATGATGACATTTTGTCCAATTCGTCGATGTTGTATGTCCTTTCCAGTTAGGACATCACGTTGAGTCCGACCAATTATCAATATCATCGGCGTATGCTAATAGTTGCAACGATTTATGGAAGATTGTGTGTCTGGAACCTCAGCATCATTTGCCCGATCCACAAAAAAGGAGACCCTCTGAACTGCGCCAACTACAGAGGCATAAGTCTTCTTAACATCGCCTACATGATCCTATCTGCCGTAATATGTGAACGCCTGAAACCGTTTACCAATAACCTGATCGGCCCTTATCAGTGTGGTTTTAGGACAGGAAAGTCCACAATCGATCAAATCCAAGAAGTCCAAATCCATACCCACCACCTATTTATCAATTTCAAAGCCGTATACTACAGCATTTATAGAGACGACCTATACAGAGCCATGTCTAGTTTGGTATACCGTCCAAACACGTCCGTTTATGTAGGATTACGATGGAGAATTCGCGCTGCACCACCAGGATAGGAAACGACCTCACCGACACATTCGATACCAAAAAAGGATTTAGGCAAGGCGATGAGCTGTCATGTTACTTCTTCAATTTGATTCTTGAGTGGATTGTGCAAAACACCCGAGCCAACACCAGAGGGCACAATTTTCCAAAAATCGGTGCAACTATTAGCATATGCCGACGATATTGACATCATTGGTAGGACTCAACGTGATGTCATAGTCACCTTTGCTAGTATAGGGAAGGAAGCGGCAAAAATGGGTTTAGCAGTAAATGAGGGTAAGACAAAGTATATGCTGTCAACACGAAAGGACACACAACATCGACGAATTGAACAGAACGTCACCATTGACAAATATAACTTTGAGGTAGTACGGGACTTTGTCCACCTCGGCTACGCTATTAACAACATCTCGTCAGAAATCAAACTAAGAATTACTCTTGCCAATCGCTGTTTCTTCGGGCTAAGAAGTCAATTTAGTAGTAAAGCCCTCACTCGAACTACTAAGGAGATCCTATATAAGACCCTGATTATCCCAGTCCTGCTCCACGGCGCTGAAGCATGGACCGTATCAAAAGCGGATGAAGAAATCCTTGGTCGATACGAGAGAAAAATTCTTCGAAAAATCTTCGGTCCCGTTTGCATTGACGTGCTTTGGAGACGAAGATTCAACCACGAACTATACGTGCTGTACAGCGACATACCCCTAGTCAAAAAACTCCGCATTGGACGTTTAAGATGGCTAGGACATGTAGAACGCATGGACATCAATACTCCGGCTCGCAGAGTCTTCGATTCTCAGCCAAACGTTGGACGCAGTAGAGGAAGACCTCGCCTTACGTGGCGCGCACAAGTAGAAACCGACCTCAACCAACTTGGAGTGCGCAACTGGATGCAGATAGCTAAGAACCGGGCTAATTGGAGAGGCATGTTGGTTGAGGCCCAGGTTCATCCCGGACTATAGCGCTACTTAAGTATATAAGTGTGCCTGGTCTCACAATTCTCTCAAGAATGAGATTAAAAAAAGTAACAAACCTTCCTAAATCCTTTTTGGTCTCTTATGTGTTGTTGAGATCTTTTCCGAACCTGATGAAAAGCGTAAATTCTCTATCATCATACGCAGACGGACGAGTTTGGACGGTATACTAAAACTAGACATGGCTCTGCATAGTTTGTCTTTATAAATGCTGTCGTATGCGGCTTTGAAGTTGATGAAAAGGCATCGATTAGGACTTATTGGGTTTTTTTTTCCAGGATCTGCTGAACTGTGCAAATTTTATCAGTTACAAACCTTCCTGGCCAAGACCACATAAGGGCCGAACAGGTTGTTGGTGAACGGTGAGGAGATTATTGCCTCTGTAGTTGGCGCAGTTCAGAGGGTCTCTTTTTGGTTAATCGGCTATAAAAAGCTGTTTCCATCCTTCAGGTGGACTTTCATTCCACCAAATCATTTCCATAGGCTTTATAAGCTCGTAAGGAAGGTCGTCATTTCCGGCAGCCTTGCTTAGGTTAAGCTTGGATATTGCTGTCCTCACTTCATTTAAGTCAGGTGATTGGTAGTTTTCGCTGTCGTTGCCAATATTGAATGGTTTATTCTGTTTGGCAGCGGAAGATTGTTCGTCATCGCCGTTAAACAGTCTGCAGAAGTGGGTCTTTAATATCCTTTTCTAACTCATTTGTCTTTCTTCTAAAAACCTTGTGTTCTACCCTCCTCTTCTGCCACTTGCGCTCAGTGGCATCTCTCTTCTTTACCTGTAGCTTAGCCTTTTAGGCGCTTAGCCTTGTAGGCGTCATTCGTTGCCGTTGTTATACGACATTAGATGCTCGTGTTGTTCGAGAGGTTAAGGGATACGCGTTATGCGAAGTCCTTGATCCTCTTGCGATTGCAGTCTGTCAACTTTAAATTTTTTTCATAGTATTTCTGATTTGTTGTAGCATGGTAGATAGACGCATTCGTACCTTGGTTGTAGCAAGGTAATAATCCGAGTCGATGTTAGCGGACATCCACCATAATTGATGCATGCCTCTTATTTATCACAATGTAATCAACTTGATTGACCGTTCGTTCTTCTGGAGACCGCCAAGTCCTTTATAGATATCTATACGAGGAAACGGTTTGCTGGCTATAGTGGCATTTCGTTCCGGAGCGAAGTCAATTACCCTTAGTCCGTTTCTAGACGTGATGTGTTGTAGACTGTATTTTCGGGAAATACTGCTAAAGATGTCTTCTGTTCCCACCTTTGCGTAAAATTTTCCAAGCGCTATTTTAATCATGCTTTGGTAGACGCTCATAAGTTTTGTCAAGGAGCTCGTAGAAGCAGTCTTTAGCTATATCAAATTTGCCCATGATGCGGATTGTTACACAATCTTTTTAACTAATCCACATTTTTCTAGTGCCTCTTTCTGCTCACTATAATACGATCCGTGTTATCCGCTATGGGATTTAGCGCAACCGTAGGCCCCTGGCTTTTCTACCACCATCTTTGTTCGACTAACCCTTGAGATTCCCAAACGAACTTTTGGCTCAAATATGTCAGAGTTGCTCAACTAGATTGTTTATTTTGTCCATCCTAACTGGGACTGTAGACTCCACCCTTGACTCTACTCCGCATATCTGCAGATAATTCCCCTATTCGCCACCCTAGGACACGTCAAACGGAAGACTGGCAACTCCATGCGGATGGGCATGTGGTCCGAAAAAATTGTGTTTCTGCTTGTGAAAACAACATTACTCCATTTACCTGACACTTGACAGATATCTATAACCGATTTCCCAGAACCCACAATAAACGCAAAATCTCCGTTCCTTTTGTCCGTGTGACACCCATTCATAATTTAAAAATTAAACGCCTAATTCATTTCTAAGAGAAGCCGAAATTTTATTTATTTGTAAATTTCTGAACCAATGAATGCAGTCAAAGCTCCATAAATCCTAGATCTCCATGAAATTTAAGACATCAAAAAGCCACTTTAAACCCTTAAACTAACTTGATCGAGATTTCTAATTCTGAGATGAAGCTTTAAAAACCAATATCCTTTGTTGAAATTACAAAACAAAATAAATCCTTAAATTATATTCCTTAAACAATCTATTGCACCGCAATGTAAATAAATAACTCACTTTAATAATAAAAAGATATAATACTTCACAGAGTTACCTCTAGCTACGTACAATAAATTTGTTAACGCTTACAACAAATATACACGCCCACATGCTACAAAATCTGTCGTAAACATTCATTTATTCCCAGGCGATGCATGCAAGGGATGAGCGAGTGTCAGCATGCTTTTCCTGTGCAAAACTACAACCTGCTCTTGTGGGTCAGAGTGCAATCCGCCCCTAAATACACTTTGTTACACTACTGCCGTCGCAGATAGGTTCTGATTGCACGAAGCCCCTTCCACGCAGTACGTAGGGGATTTGTGCCAGTGTGCTGACTCCTGTCAGCATTTACTAAATGAAAGGCGGGATTATACCCCCACCGGGGGTCTCTAACTGAGGCAGTGCAATTGCTCCAGATTCTGTTTTTTTTTTTTGCTGTCCTCCCTCGTCACCATCATGTGTGTGTGTGTATGTGTTGGATTCTTACACCACTCTCTTCAGGGCTGAACATCATGCATTCATTTGTGTGTCACATATGAAATTCTCTGACATGTTTTTGCAAAGGGATTTCCGCCTTTTGTCTTTCAGAGTTTTTTTTGTCATCACCGCGCACTGAAGATTAGTGCGATGATGAACCAAGTTAAAATAGGGAAATCTGCAAACAAAAAGAATAGAGGTACTAAGCGAAGCATGTGATGGGTGCAAAAGATTGTAATTTACTGTCGCGTTTTTTTTAATGATCTGACCTTCACTAAGTTGAGACTGAAGTTTAGATATGTTTTGCAGTTTTCTATACATTTGGTCAGTAACTGATGTGACATGTTTCTTGCGACCACCAGCATGAAACCCTAGGTTTGATGAGTAATGAAGACTGATGCTGGCAGCCAAGAACGAGGCATACAAGGCTAAGCTGCAGGCGAAGATGAGAGCTGCCATTGAGATCTATAGGCAAAGAAAGAGGAAAGAACATCGACTTTTCAGAGAGAAGAAAAAAAAGCGCGCGATTCAGGATATACTCCAGGAACGATGTTTGCAAGTTTTACCAAAGTGTAAAAAGTCAAAGCCAAGATTACAAGGCTCAAACAGAATCCTGTCGAGATGAACAAGGAAATATCGTAGTTGAGACACAGTCGATGCTGAGGATATGGAAGAACCACTTCTGCAGACTGTTAAACGGCGATGACGAACAACATTCCGCTGTCAGGCAGACCGAACCATTTAATATTGGCAACGACTGCGAAAACTGCCAACCACCCGACCTAAGTGAAGTGGGGATAACAATATCTAAGCTCAAGCTTAATAAGGCCGCCGGAAATGACGGCCTTCCCGCTGAGCTTTATAAATTCAGCGGAGGTGACTTGGTAAGTAACATCCACCAATTCACATACCAAATTTGGTCCTAATGCCTGACGAATAGAACCACAGCATTGTTTGATCAACCCAGAAAAGGGAGACCCTCTAAACTGCACCAACTACAGAGGCATAACTATCCTGAACATCGCCTACTAGATCCTATCTGCCATAATATCTGAATGCTTGAAACCGTTTACAAACAATCTAATCGGCCCAAATCAGTTTGGTTTAAGGCCCGAAAAGTCCACAATTAATCAAATCTTCAGACTTTGGCAGATTCTGGAACAAACCCAAGAAGGCCAAACCAATATCCACCAACCAATCATCGATTTCAAATCCGCATACCACAGCATTTATAGAGACGAACTATACAGATCCATGTCTAGTTTTGGTACACCGCCCAAACATCCTCCGTCTGTGCAGGTTGACGATTGATAATTCGCGCTACTCGATTTGGTGTTGGAAACGAACTCACCGACACATTCGATACCAAAAGAGGATTAAGCAAGGCGATGAGCTGTCATGTGACTTCTCCAACACCAGAGGCACAATCTTCCAAAAATCGGTGCAACTTCTAGCACGATATTGACATCATTGGTAGGAGTCAACGGGATGTCATGGCGACGTTTGCTATTATAGAGAAGGAAGCGGCAAAATAGGTAAAGCAGTTAATGAAAAACTTTTTGGACTGAACGTCACCATTGACAGATATAACTTTGAGGTAGTACGAGACTCTGTCTACCTCTCCTCCGCTATTAACTCTGACAACAACATCTCGTCAGAAAATAAACGTAAATTACTCTTGCCAAGCGCTGTATCTACTGGCTAAGAAGATAATTTAGTGGTAAAGACCTCTCTTGAACTACTAAGGAGAGCCTATATAGTCTAGCCCTAGTCTTGCTCTATGGCGCGTGGCTGAAGCATGGACCGTATCAAAAGCGGATGAAGAAATCATTGGTCGATTCGAGAGAAAAATTCTTCGAAAAATCTTCGGTTCCGTTTGCGTTGATGGGCTATTGAGACGAAGATTCAACCAAGATCTAAACGAGCTGTACAGCGAAATGCCCGTAGTCAAAAAAACTCCGCCTTGGACGTTTAAGATGGCTAAGTGGCATGTAGAAGGAATGGAACTACTACTCCGATTCGCAGAGTCTTCGATTCTATGTCAGAATCGAAGAGAGGTATGTTTGTTGAGGCTCATGTTCATTCCGGACTGCAGCGCCAATTAAGTAAGTAAGATTTTAAAATTTGTTTGTATTAAATGGTTTAAAATTAAAATATAATTTATTTGAAGTATTAATTATTCTAAACCAACAAGCAGACGTTATGCGATAGTCGCATATATATGCGAGTCTGACGTCATTTTTTACGTTATAATATGCGTTTCTCGCTCGCATATCGTCTGAACGCCTTTTTGGGACATTCCGCATATGCTCGCAAACCATATGCGGACGATATGCGATACCCAGATCGCAAATCGATTTGCGACATTTCTGCATATCGAGTGAATCGCGAGCATTTGCGAGGGTACCAACCATATGCGACCTTACGAAAACAAAATATTGCATATTCTGGCATTTGCGAGCAAAAAGTTGTAGAATTCAGTTAAGCAAACACTTGGTTCTTGTGATAAATAGAGTGTTTAAAATTATGAGTGAACTTGATGAGCTTGAGATGATGGATTCATCACCACAAGATATTAATTCTCTGCCTTCCTCGCAATCAAAAATGCGTCGGTCAAAAAAATCAGAAGCAGGAAGCAAAAAATTGCAGCACAACTGCATGAAGAAATCCACCGTTTAATTGCTGTGGTGGAGAAGCGTTCCAGGCTTTGGGATGCCGGCTCGTCTGAATATAAATTTTCCAAACTTTGGCGCCTGGGGCGAGGTTGTCGATGATCTTGGCCTGAATATAGACGTGAATGAAGCTAAAGCAAAGTAGGGCTCTCTTCGCGTGACATTCAAGACCAATTTGTCGAAGCTCCGCACGAAGAAGTCGGGGCAATTCACAGAATCATCCTCCGTGTCATGGAAATATTTCAAAAATATGATGTTCTTGGAAGCTAACGATGTGAAAATACCCTCACCATCAATATCAACAATGGGTCTGGTAATTTTGTAACAATTCGCATTGCTTGTGACTTTTTGATAGAGATTTTATACATTGCAGGTATCCACTGTCAATGATGATGGGGTTTCAAATGATGTTCCGTTCCGAAGTCGCAGTCGGCCAGCGACGCAAACGTCGATGTGAGGTGTGAAGGCCCACGCCATCGTCTAAGCCCTCAGCAATGTAGAATTCTTTGGACATCGCACTCTTAGCCATTTTGGATACCGCTGTTTCCGCCTTGAATGCATTCAACTGAAATTTCAAGTTCTGCGACTATTTGACGGCCCACTTGTGAGCCCTTCGGAGCACCAAGCGAATCGCTTGCGCAATTCCCTGAACCGTATTCTCTAAGATTTTTTGTTCGATTGACCGCAGTCGTCGGTCCATGTTGTCGAGGGGAATGGACCTAACATAAATGTGAATGATGTGGAGCAGATCTATGCGCATGGTGATGATTAGGGAAACACATATGTGTAGATATGTTCATATGAATTCCGCTTATATTTCGCCTTATTTGTGGTTATTAAATAATTGTGAAATACGCAGCAGACGAGTGTCACTTTCTTCGATTTTTCAGCATCCAAATTTATGGGTTTCCGTAGGGCATGAAAACGTGACGACATGATACCGAAGACATTTTCAATTATGCGGCGTACATGACTCAAACGATAGTTAAAAACCCGCTGTACCATTGTTAGACCGCGTTGAGCATATGGTTTCATTACGTTTGGTCGCATAGCGAAAGCATCGTCCGCAATGAGAACGTACAGAACGGGAATCTCTCATCCAGGCCGTGCTTTCTTACTTACATACTTAAGTGGCGCTACAGTCCGGAATGAACCTGGGCCTCAACCAACATGCCTCTCCAATTAGCCCGGTCCTTAGCTAACTGCCTCCAGTTGCGCACTCCAAGTTGGTTGAGGTCGGTTTCCACTTGTGCGCGCCACTTAAGGCGAGGTCTTCCTCTACTGCGTCCGACGTCTGGCTGGGAATCGAAGACTCTGCGAGCCGGAGTATTGGTGTCCATTCGTTCTACATGTCCTAGCCATCTTAAACGTCCAATGCGGAGTTTTTTGACCAGGGGCATGTAGCTGTACAGCTCGTATAGTTCGTGGTTGAATCTTCGTCTCCATAGGCCGTGCTTTCGGTGGTGGTAAATACAACTGGTTCGTGGTCAATGCTTGACCGTAACTGCAACGGTTGAATACGGCACCTTCCGATTGTCGTCCATTGCGACCGACATCTACATACAATAATTTGTATTCCGCGTCTGCAATTCCCATCAATACAATGCGATGCGTTCCTATATAAAACATATTAGTACCGATTGAAAGCGAATTAGCGAACAAATACTAGTAAATACCTTTATAACTATAAAAGACGCTGCCAGCTTTATATCGTTTATTTTTTGTGTTTCAAGCATTTCAATTATATCGTAATAAACTTTAGGCGGTGCCACCATCACAACGTGCTTGCCGTCCACTGCCCTGATGCAGTTGGGAAAGTGCCATCGCTGGTTGAACGCTTCTGCTTCTGCCTCCCACTCGCTTTCGCTCTTCGGCATCTATCCGAAAAAAAAAATTGGAAAGGTTCAATAAAAATAAGGAAATTATGGTGTAAACGCTCACTTAAAAATAATCGACGACAAGAACTTTTTAGATCGCGTCCAGCACTTCCGGAATTATGGTCGAAATATTATTCACTGGAATGCGGAAAAGGTATTGCAATGACCGAAAACTGTCACCGGTGGCCAAGAAACACAGCGTCAGCAGCAGCCGATCGGCCGCAGGAATGCCTAATCGCATGTTCGTATCTGCTTTTTCGATCACCGGCTTTACCAAACCAAGTAAATGATTAAATTGATAGGCCGACATGCGAACGAGACCGCGATATAATTCTGGTTCATTGCCACGTAATTCCAGCAACAATTTTGCGGCAAGGCCTTCCGTCTCGAGAAGGCGCAGCCAATCCTTTGTGCATACACGACGCACCCGTTTCACTTTTTTCGAACTAACTTCTTCGTCGTCAATTTCCAGCATAACGGCATTTTATATTTAATCTATCACTTTTAAATGACGAGGTACGCAAAAATAACGAAAACAATACACAAAGTGAAAGATCGATGTTATGTTCGCAAGCCTGCATATGATTGAAAATATGTGGTGTGCAAATTGTGTCGCAAATCGTGTGAACACGAATATAGGTCTCAACATTGGCGATCAAATTTGCAGACATATCATATGCGAGCACCTTGATCACAAATGTATTTGCAATTTTTGGGACAGTATATTATATGCGTCAGCACTCGCATATACTGTGAGTAAACACCAATGCGATTTCCGAAGTTAAATGTAATTTAAGCAAAAAAATAAACAAAAAAAGGATTCAAAAAATAACAAATAAAAGCTTTATTCGATAGTAACGGAATAAATAAAAATAAAATTAATGTATTTTTTTGTAACAAAAACTAAACATACCTACTCCATATTTTACCCGTCAAAAGTAAGTAAACATTATGCAACCTTCCATCGTTAAATATTAATCAGTTAGATTTACTGTTATAATTTTGTATAGATATTACTGTGGGGGTAAGTTTATCATTTTACATCACTTCAGAGTGTACGCTGGTTGTGATTAAAGGCTTTAAGCAGTGCAATTCGTATTTTTGTAATGAGGAGTGAAATTTCTTTGGAAACGCGGAAAATTATAGTGGATTTGAGGAAAAAAGGAAAGTCATATCGGGATATTGGCGAAATAGGTAATAGGAACCATGTTTCGATTAAAAAAATTATCGATAAAGACGAAAAATTTAAAACATTGGAAAATTTCAAACTGACAGGTAAACCAAAAAAGCTAAATGAAAGAAAAGAAAGACAAATTGTGACTGAAGTGAAAAAAAAATCCCAGTTCAAGTGCAATTAAAATCGCAGAAAATATATCAATAAGAACCGTAAATCAGTCAGTGCGAGTACTGTTCGGCGAAATCTGCACAAATCTGACTTACATGGTAGAAGTTCTAGAAAGAAGCCACTGATATCTAAAGTTAATAAAAAACATATGAGAGGCTACAATCCGCTATGCGGATCGTTGAATACCCTATCCCATCCCATCCTTTAAATTAATATCCTCAAAATATAGGCCTTATGGCGATGAAATACAGAAAATGACATTGTCACAATATATTGCTCAGACTGTTTCTCAAAATCTTTTGTGGTTCGACAAAAAACAACGTATTTCTATTGCTAATGCCTTGGGATGGGGTATACAAATGGTTTTTTTAAGAAAACGCCCCCAAAATGTGGGTGTAGGTGAAAATGATCTATGGACAAAATGTTTATATTACCATTGCGGAAGTATTTGCATCAACATTTTTTTCGAAAGTTTTAAAATTTGGACAAAAAGCGTTTTTTACTAAAAACGCCCCCAAAAAGTGGGCGTGGCAAAAAACTTTGTATGAACGATATATAGATATTAGGATTGTCTAAATATGCTACTCAGACTTTTTTTTGAAATTCCTTACGGTTTGGCCAAAAAATAAGTTTTCCTAAAAAGGGGGCGTGGCAGTGGGCGGATTTCAAAAATTTTTACACTTGTTCTGGTGGCACGGACGAGGATCCTATATACCAAATTTCATTATGCTAGCTCAAAATTTAAGGCCCAAAAATCGGTGACGAACAGACAGACGGACGGACGGACGGACGGACGGACGGACGGACGGACGGACGGACGGACAGACAGACATGGCTAATTCGACTCAGCTTGCGATTCTGAGTCGATCCATATACTTTGAGTTATATGTAGCAAAATTATTTCTCTATGTTACAAACTAAGTATCAAAACTAATATACCCCCCTATGGGATAGGGTATAAAAAAATATATATTACAAAAAAAACATATATTGAGGAAAGAACGATAAAAAACCTCAAATGAAAATTAAAAAAAAAAAACAATAATTATATAAAAAAAAATAATAAAAATTAGGTACTAATGTGGAGTATATAAATAAATAAATAATAAATAAATGACAAATAATAAACAGCAATTAAAAATAGAATAAATAACAAATAACAAAAATTAATATAAATAATAAATAACAAATAACAATTAATAAATAACAAATATCAAAAATAGTAAATAAAACAAAAAATAATTAATAATAAATAAATAAATAACAAATAGTAAATAAAATTAAATATCCAATTTTTTATTGACCAGGTAGTTATAATAAAAGAAAAATATGACCATTTTCTGGGAAGTTAAAATAAAATATCGGCTTTTTTCCATTATTGCAGCTACAAATTATTATCCTTATGACATACTAACTACAGAATACCGTTTGTATTAATAAACAAAGAGATTAAAAATAGCAGGTATTTTTTTCAAATGAAGTGGTGGATGTGATGAAGTAGAGTAAATCATAAACATGTAAATCATAGATAAATGTTATCAATGCAAAGCGAATATTCAGGGATTTCCTATAAATATAGACCTTGTCTTTTTAAAAGAGTTTTTTTTTTTTTTTAATTTTTAACGGTTTTTCAAAAAAAACAACTTTTAAGATTGTATTTCACATTTCATTATCCTAGCATAGCATTTTGGACGGACCTATATACCACTTTGTCATAAGTGATGGAATATGCTTCAAAATCAATAGGATATAAAGAGTTTTTATAGAAAAAAAACGCCACCAAAAATTGGGGTGGTCTAAAATGATCTATTGACGAAATGCTTCTATTAATATTGCCGAAGTACTTGCCCCAAAAAGTGGGCGTTGCAAAAAACTTTACGGAGCCAAAATATAGATGATTGGATTGTCTAAATAAGGTATATTTAGCTAAATTATTTCTGAATTTATTTATCCAAAATAATATACGGGATAAGGTATAACAACGTTTTCCCCAAAAAGTGGGCGTGGGTTAAAATGGTCTAGGAACTAAGTGTTAATATTAATATTACTAATGATTCTGCATCAAAATTTTTTTGTTAATAATTAAAATTTGACCGAAAATGGTTTTTTATTAAATACGCCCCTAAAAAGTGGGCGTGGCAAGAAATTTTATACAAACGAAATATAGATATTATGATTGTCTAACTACGCTTCTCAGACACTTTTTTAAAATTCCTTATGGTTTGGCCAAAAGATACGTTTTTCTTAAAAGTGGGCGTGGCAGTGGGCGGATTTCAAAAATGTTTACACTTGTTCTGTTGGGAGCACCAAAGAGCACGTGTACCAAATTTTATCTCTCTAGCTCAAAATTTAAGGCCCAAAAACTGACGTACGTACGGACGGATGGACGGACAGACATGGCTAAATCGACTCAGCTAGCGATTCTGAGTCGATCCATATACTTTGAGGTATATGTAGCTTAATTATTTCCCTATGTTACAAACTATGTATCAAAACTAATATACCCCTATGGGATAGGGTATAAAAACTTTTACGGTTCTACAAAATACAAGGTTTTCTCCTGCATATGTTATGGGGTAGTGTATAAAAATGGTTTTTATATAAAAACGCCCCCAAAAAGTGGGCGTGGGTTAAAATGGTCTATTGACGAAATGTTCATATTAATATTACTAATGATTCTGCATCAAAAGTTTTTTCGAAAATTTTAAAATTTGACCGAAAAACGTTTTTTATTAAAAAAGCCCCCAAAAAGTGGGCGTGGCAAAAAACTTTATATGAACGACATACAGATATTCAGATTGTCTAAATATGTTGTTCAGAAAGTTTTTCAAAATTCATTATGGTTTGGCCAAAAAATACGTTTTTCTAAAAAGGGGGCGTGGCAGTGGGCGGATTTCAAAAATTTTTACACTTGTTCTGCTGGGAGCAACAAAGAGCACGTGTACCAAATTTCATCCTTCTAGCTCAAAATTTAAGGAACAAAAACTGGTGACGGACGGACGGACGGACGGACGGACGGACAGACATGGCTAAATCGACTCAGCTATCGATTCTGAGTCGATCCATATACTTTGAGGTATATGTAGCTAAATTATTTCTCTATGTTACAAACTATGTATCAAAACTAATATACCCCCCTATGGGATAGGGTATAAACATATGAGAAGGCTACAATCCGCTGTGCGGATCGTTTAATATAATAATAATTCATCTCATCCTTAAAATTAATACCCTCAAAATGTGGTCTTTATTGTCATAAAGTATTAAAA
This sequence comes from Rhingia campestris, assembly GCA_932526625.1. Lineage (NCBI taxonomy): Eukaryota > Metazoa > Arthropoda > Insecta > Diptera > Syrphidae > Rhingia > Rhingia campestris. Next base: position 142,562,377 of record OW052183.1, read on the forward strand.
ATGACGTTGCCATAACATATTGATCCGAAGGTTTATCAAATTCTGCATCAACATTTTTTTCGAAAATTTTAAAATTTGACCGTAAAACGTTTATTTATTAAAAACGCCCCCAAAAAGTGGGCGTGGCAAAAAACTTTATATGAACGAAATATAGATATTACGATTGTCTTATTACGTTTCCTAGACACCTTTTTGAAAGTCCTTATGGTTTGGCCAAAAACTACGTTTTTTCTAAGAAGGGGGCGTGGCAGTGGGCGGATTTCAAAAATGTTTACACTTGTTCTGCTGCGAGCAACAAAGAGCACGTGTACCAAATTTCATCCTTCTAGCTCAAAATTTAAGGCCCAAAAACTGGTGACGTACGGACGGACGGACGGACCCCTATGGGATAGGGTATAAAAACGCCCCCAAAAAGTGGGCGTGGCAAAAAAACTTTATATTGACGAAGTATAGGTACTTCTTGCACGATGGCGGGACCTCCTGTTTTATGCCGACTCCGAACGGCTAAGTTGAGATAAGCTATTCTTGACAATTGATACTACTCGGACGATTTGTCAGATCATCACGAGAGGAGGGCCAGTGAAAAATCATTTAGGTGTTGCTACGACTAGGAATCGAACCCAGACCTTCTGCGCGGCAGTTCATCGCACTAACCATCGCGCCACTGAGCCCCACTGAGTATAGATATTACGATCTCTAAATATGCTGCTCAGACACTTTTTAAAAATTCTTGACGGTTTGGCCAAAAAATAAGTTTTTTTTTAAAAAGAGGGCGTGGCAGTGGGCGGATTAAAAAAATGTTTACACTTGTTCTGGTGTCACGGACAAGGATCCTATATACCAAATTTCATTATCCTAGCTCAAAATTTAAGGCCCAAAAATCGGTGACGAACAGACAGACGGACGGACAGACAGACATGGCTAATTCGGCTCAGCTAGCGATTCTGAGTCGATCCATATACTTTAAGGTATATGTAGCTAAATAATTTCTCTATGTTACAAACTAAGTATCAAAACTAATATACCCCTATGGGATAAGGTATAAAAATTTGGAGAGAAAATAACAAAGAATTCAGTGAACAAAATGAAAGGAGCACAGTTAAACATAGGGGAGGTTCAGCGATGGTGTGGGGGTGTATGGCGGCGTCAGGGGTTGGGAATCTTGTCTTCATTGAAAGTACAATGAATAAAAAAGTTTATCTTAACACTCTAAAGAATAACCTGCAACCGAGCGTAGACAAATTAGGTATGCTTATCAATTAGATCTTACAGCAAGACAATGATCCTAAGCATACCGCTCGTCTCGTTAAGGAATGGTTGCTTTACAGGACTCCAAAACAGCTCGATCACCCTCCACAATCGCCGGACCTAAACCCCATAGCATATTTATGGGACCATTTGGACCGGCAAATTTGCAAAAGAACTATCAAAAGCAAAGATGACCTTAAAAATGGCTTTGATTGAGGAATGGTCCCAAATATCTTCCGATATTACAAATAACCTCGTAGAATCCATGCCACGCAGACTTAAAGTAAATCACTACTTACCTCACTCAGCTCCGCACTATGAATCCGACTCTTAATACTTTAACAGGCTGTGTCAGGGATTCTGCAGTTTGCTAGTTCTCAGCGGCTCATGTCTTTATGGCCTGGAACCTCTTAGTTACACAGAATAACCACTTACAGAGTGACCGATTGCCATTCATGCTAAACATAGACCAATTTCATAAAAAATCCTCCAATACCCAGATTTATCATAGAGAATCGTTTTATTATGAATTTTCCATAGTAACCCTTAATCGTCCAACGGTGAAAGAGGTCATATCTGTGAATGCTTTAAAGGCTCTATAATAGAGCATCTTCGATGATGGTATTTGACATTTGGATTGAATCGCGGTGAGCCTTTACAGCATTCACAGATATCACCTCTTTCACCGCATGTACTGCGTCCTTTTCAATACGAAAAGTAGAGAACCCACCCTCCGGTACATACGTACAAATGGACAGTGTAACAAAACAATTAGGTATATATCTATCGGATAGTGGAATATGTCTCTACTATAATTTTAGCTTTAGATACACCTTGTCTTCAATGGTATTTAGTTTTGGTAATATGTAGTACAACGTACAAGGCGTGCCAATATATTCACTGTTTTGGGTTTTTTTTAAGCATATCCTTGAACCAAAGTAAATATCGCCATGGTAAGGGTTTCATTTATAAATCTCCAATTATAAGAGCAATTTGAGTGTCAATAATTGAATACCCAACTCAAAACGATCCACTTGAAATGGAACACAATCTCCTTTTTGCAAAAAAAAAAACGCATTTATCACAATAGGAATCCTTCAATCCCTTTCCTAATCAGGAAATTGAAAGCGTGCTCCTTTGGCTGCCTTTGTAAGCTCCTTAAATCAATATCACGCCATTGCCAAGATTGAGATTCTGCTTCTATTATAGGGCACAAATTACATTACCTTAGGCGTTTGGTTTTATGGGTTTCCAAAACCATTTATTCTAATAATAATCGCTATACATCCCGAGGGAACAATTTTGTCGAATCTTCCGCTCTTCTTTGCGCCCAAACACTTGCGTTTATCCAATGCGATACGCTCTTTGTTTTTGCACCTTTACCATCAACGATAAGCAAATAGTCCTTTATCCACTCGAATACCTGAGAGAGATATGTGGCATTTCTAGGTGGCAGTGAATCAATTGAATTGTTTTCTCCTTCTAATTTATTGTTATGTTGTATACTTGTTCCAGAGAAAGGAGAATGAATCCATTTATATCTTCAAAACAATAACACTAACCATATCTCTCTCTCCCTATACGGTAGGTAGGTAGTCCTTGTCATCGCCTACATGGGGTTGAGTACCGGAACTGTAGTCTTGTATCAGACATGCTGGAGATTGTAACATTTGGTAACTAGAACTGAAGTCAATTTGAAAATCCTTAACTATAATGTTCCGACCGTACGGTGTGTGTCTGTTGGGATCGAAGTGTGTGTATTTCACGTTAGTATGCTTTCGGTAAATACACCTCGATGCGGAGGCAATCTCAGGCTTTGAAGAAATTTCATTTGGGTAAGTGCCCGTATGCAAATTCTTCTGATTGGACAGATGCTGCGTTGGAGATTCTATCGTCTCTCTCGTCTTCGTAGGATAGGATTACAATCCAATTAAATAAAAACGGGTATTGATGTTGAATGCTGCTGGGTTAAATCTGAAGAGTCCATGTTACGAGGAACTAGGATGTTCTAATGAGGTATATCAGGTGGATTCAGTCAGTAATCATATTTTCTGCATGAAGTCAGGTTTGTTATTAGCTTTTGAATTAGTTTTCTATTTAATGTTTATTTTGTTTTCTTAGCACATTAAGTTTATATCTTATACAAGCTTAAAATTTGGAAGAATAACATACTTTGCAGTAAATTTGATCAGCAATAGGTTTCCACGACTTCGACGATATGGTCGAAAGGCCAACCAAATTGAACATGTGCTCGCATAGATACAAGGCACGCCTCCAATATTCTGTATGTACAAAGTCAGTCCAACGAAAAATAGCAACGAAAGTTGCAGAAAAAATGAACTAGTGATAGTCACAGTCTACAAGAAACAACTGATTGATTAACTTAACGCGGTCCCCTCACCATATACTTATAATAACAGCCAGTGTAGCCATTATTCCAATGTTATTGAATAGGTAGCCGAATCTTCTGTAGGATACCAGTCATATGAAAATATTATCAAAAAGCAACCAAGGGACTTCAACTTCAGAAGATACGGTGTGGCGAATATACTCTTAGGAAAAAAGAGAACATGCAACTTCATAGGGAAGTCGCTGAGTCCGCGGCAAGAAGAACATCCGTCAAAAATGCTTTAAATTTGGAACGTAGACTCAAGAAACAAGTGCCCTTTATAGAAGTGAAGGGAATCGTAGATGTATTCCAGTAGCAGTTCCAGGCAGCCACTCAATAGGCATAAATGTCAATAAGGCAGGTAACAGTCCTTAACATAGAGCTTTCATGAAGTTAATGTACTTACTTACTTACTAAAGTGGCGCTATACAGTCCGGAATGAAGCTGGGCCTTAACCCAGACCATCGAATTAGCCCGGTACTTAGCTAACTGTCTCCAGTTGCGCACTTCTAGTTGGTTGAGGTCGGTTTCTACTTATGCGCGCCAGTTAAGGCGAGGTCTTCTTCTACTGCGTATGACGTCTGGCTAGGAATCGAAGACTTTGCGATCCGGAGTATTGGTGTCCATTCGTTCTACATGTCTTAGCCGCATCGTAAACGTCCAATGCGAAGTTTTTTTACCAGTTGTATATCGCTGTACAGCGTCAACGCAAACGGGACCGAATATTTTTCGAAGAATTTTCCTCTCGACAAAGGATTTCTTCATCCACTTTTGATACGGTCTATGCTTCAGCGCCGTAGAGCAGGATTGTAATTATCAGGGTCTTAAATAGGATCTCCTTAGTAGTTCGAGTGAGGGCTTTGCTACTAAATTGCATTCTTAGCCCGAAGAAACAGCGGTTGGCAAGATTATTCGTTTAATTTCTGACGAGATGTTGTTGCCGGAGTTAGTAGCGTTGCCGAGGTAGACAAAGTCCCATAGAACCTCAAAGTTATATCTATCAATGGTGACGTTCTGTCCAAAAAGTTCCTCATTTACTGCTAAATCAATTTTTTCCGCTTCCTTCTCCAAACTAGCAAATGTGGCTATGACAATACGTTGGGTCCTATCGATGATGTCAATATCGTCGGCGTATGCTAAGTTGCACCGATTTTTGGAATATTGTGCTTCTGTTGTTGGCTCGTAAGTTTTGAACAATCCTCTCAAGAATCAAATTAAAATAGTCACATGGCAGCGCATCGCCTTGCCTAAATCTTTTTTTGGTATCGAATGTGTCAATGAGGTCGTTTCCAAGTCTGATGGAGCAGCGATAACTCTCCATCGTCATCCTGCATAGGATACAGGATACACAGGACTGGTTTGGAGCAACACTAGACATGGTTCTGTAAAGTTCGTCTCTATAAATGCTGCCGTATGCGGCTTTGAAATCCATGAATAGGTGGTGGGTATCGATTTGTACTTCTTGGGTTTTTTTCCAAGATCTGCATAAGTGTGAAAGTTAGATCGGTTATGGACTTTCCTGGCCTAAAACCACACTGATCAGGTTGTTAGTAAACGATTTCAGGCGTTCACATATTACGGCAGATAGGATCTTGTAGGCGATGTTGAGGATTAACAGCAGAGCTCTTGAAATACTAAGAGAAACTGCCATAAATGTAGGTACGTATCCACCAAACCATCTACAATATCTGGATGAATGAGAGCATGCCCGATGACTAAACTATTAGCTGCATATATCTTATCTACAAGAAAGGCGATGCCATATACTGCGTAAACCTTTAAGCCGAATCTAGAACAATATATGTGCAGAAAAAAAAAGTTACTAGCTTAAGAAAACGGTTGATATGATTATCTTCTCTCTGGATAAAAATAAAAAAAGAACTAATTCGCAGTCTTGAACAAGATAACTAAAAGTAAAAACAGTTTATATTTTAAAAGCCATAAAGTAATGCCTAGGCACTAAACAGGCTTTCGGTATACTGCATTTAATATTTAATTACGCAATAACAACAACAAAACAAATTTTGTTGTTTTTTCCAATTAAAGTCATGTAATGCTTGTCTAACAAAATCCGACTACTGCCGCGCCAAACCAGATTACCAAAAAGTGGATTACTCCAAAAATATTATCCAAAAGACCGTAACCGTATATACAATATTGTAAACCCTCAAAATTACATTCCGCACATCTGTTTCGACGGAAATCTGCATATTCCCAACACAGGGATATATATGGTGTGAATAATTAATACAGATCCACCAGAATACAATTATGCATGCGGTTTTAATATCCATTAACGTATGTTTAGGTTTTTAGCGTCACCTGCAGACCTTCAGTACGGGTGGGTCGTTTCACAAAATCCTTCATTTACGGTGCGGCACGAAGCAGTTTGCCGCATCGCATTGGTTGGGAAAATGCCGGGTATTGGATTACAGGGTGGTTCAACTTAGATATTTTGAAGTTTAATGTCATAGATATTATATAGCCAATTCAAATTGAAATTTTCTTTTTGATTTTCAACATGGCTGACTTAATTGAATACCAACTAGTTGACAACCAAAGTATGGGTTTCGAAAATTAATTCAAACTCGAGATTTAAATCAATCCTAAAACTGCGATAAAAATATGTCCACAATGTGTGTCTCGTAGTTCTGACTCTCTGTAGGTCTGTAAGCGTAACTGAAGGCTAAATTTCTGTACGGATATTTGACTTGATATACGAGATTCTTCGGAAAATTCGGAGAGGCGTTTATGTAAGCGGCATTATAGATGAAAAACTACTAGAATACTCATCTTATTATTTATTCACAAAAAACTTTCTTCGTCACATCGATGAAGTTCGTTTTTGAACCGATCTAATTGACCAATATAAAATATAAAATCCAATATAAAAAAAATTAAAACTTAAATAGTATTTGTAAAATAATTTATTTTTTATGAATGTTTATGTTTATGAATGAATTGCTTATTTCGTAATAATCTACAATTAAAACGGTTTGCGATTTGGAATTGTTCACGCAGCAAGTTCATTGCCTCACGAGCGCAGCGGTGTGAACGGTAGCTCCGTCTTCCTGAAACCAAATCAGCTCAGCATTTAAAAGTGGAAAAATGAAGTCCAAAGGCATTTTTCTGAAGCGGCACCCATTGACCGTAATGCAGGCATCCACAAAATTTTCAAAGAAATATAGCCCATAAAACTTACGCAATGTTATTCCACACCAAATAGTGACACGAAGAGAGTGTAAGGGACATTGATAGAGATTTGTTGGATTCTGTGTTCCAAAATTTGCAATTTGGATTGTGCACCAACCCGCTCAGATGGAAATGTACCTCGTCTGTCATCATCCTAAAATTATTCGTCATTCTCGACGATATTTAGGACAGTTCTGCAGTCCTTCAAACATGATTTTCTGGATCACCAGGATAGAGCTGTTGAAAGAACATGGATCTTGTAGGGGTATAGGTGTAGATCTTTCCTCGAAATATGATGAATCATGCTACGCGGTATGCCTAACTGTGTTGAATGTCGTCGTGACGATGTTTCAGGATCGTTTTTTCTAAAGACCTGGATTTTTCGATCGATCGTCCAACAAGAGCCCAGCCTGAAAAGCTGACATCTCCAACGTTTCCATATTTTTTTAAATTTGACCACCACAGCACGAATGGTGGGGGCTGTTGGAACATTTCTAAAACCATAAAATTCTAACGGCAATTGAGTACCGGCACTTTGAGTACAAATTATTGACTGGCTATTTTCAAAAAATTATTTAACAATTTTTGTTCGCTGGGCGATCCCCCGTGCTCCATCTTAAATGCCTAAAACAAAAAAAAATAATTCAAAAATATCTATTAATAAAAGAGTCTTTAATTGTTTACATAGGAAAGATACTTTTGGGGTAATCTTTATATCTGTGAGACACTTGCAGAAAATTATAAATAAAGGGTCCGCCAAATAACTTTTTTTTTTTTGAAAATGCTATAAAAAAAAATACTGAATATTTTCTCAAAATTCTTCTTTTATTTGAAAAAACAATCCTTCCGGTTAATAATGGAAAATAATTTCATTCAAATGGCTGCCTCGGCTGGCCATGCAGTAGCCTACACGATCGGTCAAATTTTTAAGCACATTATCGATTGTGTGCAGCTGTATATCACCAATGGCCTCACGAATATTGTCCTTTAAAGCGTCAATTGTCTCTGACTTGTCGGCGTAACACTTATCTCTTACGGCACCCCACAAATAATAATAGTCCAACGGTGTCAAATCGCAGCTCCGAGGTGGCCAAACGACATCAGCTCTGCGGCTGATAATGCGATCTTCAAAAACAGGGCGTAAAACATCGAGTGTAGCTTCGGCTGTGTGGCACGTAGCGCCGTCCTGTTGAAACCAAACGTTGCCAATATCCTCCTCTTCAATTTTTGTGAACAAAAATTCGTTCAACATGGCCCGATAACGATCGCCATTGACTGTAACGGCCACTCCTTGCTCATTTTCGAAGAAAAATGGCCCAATTATGCCTCTGGACCAAAATCCGCACCAAACAGTGACTCGTTTTGGGTGTATCGTCTTTTCAATGTATGCGTGCGGGTTTTCTGTGCCCCAAATGCGACAATTTTACTTGTTTACATACCCGCCAAGATCAAAATGAGCTTCATCTGAAAAGATGATTTTTTTTGGCAAAATCGACAAAATCGGCATCTTCTCTAAGTCGATCGCAGGCCCACTTAGCGAAGCGAAAACGCATTGGATGGTGAGTTGGCTTCAACTCCTGAACCAATTGGACTTTGTATGGCGTCATACCAAGGTCTTCATGTAAAATTCGTCTCAATGATGTCTCCGAAATGTTCAATTGTTGAGAACGACGGTGAATTGATGTTGATGGCGCTTCACGCACACTTTCTGCCACAGCAGCAATATTCTCGGGTGTACGCACTGTTTTTGACTTTTCGCGCTTTGGTTTATCGATGAGGATGGCAGTTTCTTTCACTTTTTTCAAAAGATAACGAACATACGGAGCTGACGGTGCTTCTCTTCTTCCAAAATCCATACGCAATTTTCGCACACATTCTGCAACAATATCATGATTTTCAAAGTAATGTCGAAATATTTCCCATATTCGTTCAGCGGAAGGATAAAACTAATTATCTGTCAAATCAGACATGAGCTAAGTTCACGAAATAAGTACTAGTTGAAAAAAAACGTTAGATGGCGGACCAGTTATAAACAAATGTTCCGTCATTTTCACGTAGATTTTATGCAGATAATAATCTGATATTTGGAAAAAAAGTTGGTATCAGTGTCCTTTTTGGAAGAAATATTTAAAAGGGACAACGGATGTTCGTCGTTTCGATGAAGAAAGTGCGTCTAGGGGTAACGGTTTTGGTAATATCGAAATTTATGAAAAATAAATATCGATTTTGATTAAACTTACCAGGGTTGTTTTTTTGAAATACACATGTCTCGGGATACCGTCTTTCTTGGTCAGTGGAATTGTATATCAATTATTATTAAGTTTTGAATTATTGCCAAGTAATAAGTTTTACCAGAAACGTGGTGTCGCTCAAATTTTCAGCTTCAGCTTAGGCCCATAACGAAAAATCAGATTTTTTACAGATTACAGATTTTCTTTAAATTCGGTAAATAGTTCTTATAATTTATTTACTCTGAACCATGTACAGTCCAGTTGTTCGGCAATCAAACTCGAGAATTTAATCAAACTTAACATTACTATGATGAAGAAATTTCTCGAAAAAACTAGAAACAACAATCAACGTTAACATTCGAAAAAAGGTTTTTATTTTCGAATGCTATTTAAAGATAATTTCCTATAAATGTTGCCAACGAATTACTCCAAAAATGTGCATAAGGGATGCCCAAATCTTTTGAAACGCCAAAAAATGATTGAGGAATAGTATAAACTTGGTTCAGAATTTGGTGATGGTTTTATGAATATTGCGTTCAGTTGGCCGTTTATGGCGAAAAATATGTGGTTTTAACCAAACACTGATTTTTAAAATAAGTTTCCAAAATAAGTAACCGTTCTTCCGGCGCACAGTGGGCTGGATTTCCAGTTTTGGTTTCAAAAATCATAATTATTGAACGATTTGAGATATTTTGATATAAACCCACGTCTAACAACTATTAAGTTTAGAAAAAAAATGGTACACAGTGTTTTTTAGAATCTTTTTTGAATCTTTTTGTTTATTATTTGGAATAAATTTGAATGAATAACGATACAAAAGTTGTGATTTATAATACACTATCAGATCTGTGTCGTAGCGAGCTTATTACAAGCAGCATCTACGAGCAGAGATTTGCCACAGCATATAATATGCATCCACAGGCTCATCATTTAGGGCATTTGTTAGTGGGACATAACAGAACATAGAAGTTATTAATTTTGACAACACTAACAAAATCAGTAAACGATGAAATTACAATTTAGCTAGATACGATTTTACATACACTTATTACAACTCTAGCATACAATTTCGCAGAGTATTTTTTAAACTACATTTACAAACATGTAGTTCAACTACATCGTTATTTTTATTGTATACCCTACTCATACGACTAATGGCCTCATGCATACCATAGTTCTGTTTATGATTAGGTATATGTAATATATTTAATCTACGCAGGTTGTAGGAACCTCCCCGGGTATTAAAACCAATGGCACTTACAAGATCAGGAGCTTCAATTTGCCCTGATAATAATTGGTGTAAGAAAACCATGTCATTGTTAAGTCTACGTTGAGACAAAGACAATAGTTGCAGCAGTTTAATTCGACACCTATACGGAGGCAAATTCCAAGGAAGTCCTCTCAAAGCAAATCTTATGATTTTACGTTGGACTGATTCAATTCTATTCGAATGAACTACATAGAAAGGTGTCCAAACTCGTGAGGCATACTCCAAGTGAGGGCGAACTAGACAATTATAGAGTGAAAGAGTGACATATGGGTCAGTAAACTCTTTTGACCACCTTTTTATAAATCCTAACATAGGGTTGGATTTATTGACGATAACGTTAATGTGTTTATTAAACTCCATTTTGGGATCAAAATAAACACCAAGATCTTTAAAACTGTCTACACGACAAAGAGTGTGCCCGGATAGTGTATATTTAAAATTTAATATTTTAAAATTTAAAATCAATCTAAAGTTTGTGCAAAACTTTATACAACAAAAATATGATAAGAAATGTGAAATTTTTTTTGTATTTTTATCTATATTATTAAAATTTAAAAAAAGTTAATTTTGACACAGATTTTGTTTTTTTTTAACATTGTGAAAAAGTTAACAAACCAAAATATACAAATTGGTAGGAAAAAAAAGAAAAGATGAACTTAAAGATATCGTTCCTGGAGGTCCCTTTTATTTAGAACATGTCTGAGTGAAGATAACGGGTGATTTTTTAAGCGTCGTTTTTTTTAAATCGATAAAACACTCAAATTTGCATCAAATATTAAAATGTATGCATCAAATATTAAAACATATGCGTTAAATCGCATATGATCTTGGCGGCCAACTCACGAAGCCATTTCGAGAGATAAGCTGCTCACCAAATTCATCCTTCAACATTTCCATTGTTTCACGAGCTGTGTGGCATGTGGCACCGTCTTGATGAAACCACATGTCAACCAAGTTCAATTCAGTCAACTGGGGCAAAAAAAAGTTGCGTATCATGGCTCGATATCGTTCGCCGGTGACGGTAATGTTTCTTTCACAGTCGTCTTTGAAGAAAATTTGACCGATGATGCCACCAGCCCATAAACCACACCAAACTGTCATTTTTAACTTTCTCTTACAAAGAGAAAGATATTGTTTTCGTGAAAATGTTCGACCTCGAGATTTTGATTGATTCTAACATTACGATGATAGCGGAGCCTAAAAAAGTGGTTTTTGGAATTCCGTCCGTCGGTCCGTCGGTCCGTCTGTCCGTAATGGTCTCCCCAGCCTAAACGGCTTGACCGATTTTCTTCAAACTTCGTATCCAAGTTTGTTTTGGTCATAATTCTAGGCCATTTTTTTTTGTTTGCTTTTAGCCATGTTAATAACGGTACCTGCCATATAAAAATTACACATAACCTCAATTTTCTCGAAAACGGCTCTAACGAGCAAGAATTTTGATAAGAAATTTCAATGATTAGCAATCGTTGCACGTTTGTAAGTCTTTACATGATAAAATGGCAGAGTATGCTGAAAACTTTTCACTTTGACAGATGAAGTTTGGACGCCATTACTAACCAGTGCTGCAAACCTGAAAAACTTCACTCTAAAAAAATCACCTGTTATAATTGGGTTGGACGTCGCTCATTATAACGCCATTCAGTTGCTTGAATGGTTGATATTGAACTCGATTTTTGGAGGCAAATTTTGATGAATGACGAGATCTTTATCACACTCTCTGGTGATGGAATTCGATATTGATGGCAATTGACTAATTATGTCTGCCCAAAAATGTGTAAAAAAAACATCTGCACCTTTACTGGTTTTAATAAAGATGGTGCCAACAGACATAGAAGTAATGCATTAGCATTGAGTTTTCATTGGCATTGATAAAATCAATGCTAATGAAAAAATAATAATTGAAAATAATAATGCAAATGCAAAAAATTGCATTGGCATTACCTTTTTTAATGCCAATGAAAAGTAGTAATTATGAAAGAAAACTATTTCTATTGAGCAATAAGAAATTTTTTTATTTATTTATTTTTTATTTATTTTTTTTTGAAAACCGCATGCAACTATAGAAGGAACACAAAGTTTGTTCAGTTATTAGTTTACTCTGTGAACCTAGTGGAAAAAATGGAATGTGCATGGAGCAGAGACAGGAATCTTTGCTTCCAACTACAAACTCTCCATAGAACTATGAAAAATTCAAATTCAAATAAAAAATATATAGAGGGCAGCACAAACGATGTTTTTGGATCGTTTGTGCTGTTTATGGAATATCATCCCATAAACGAAAAATTCCTGGATGTGTACTATCAAAAAAATGGCGACTTTCACTGGCCATCCAGATCTACAGATAAGACCCATCCGGATTTTTGTTTGTGGGGTTATTTGAAAATCAAAGTCCAGCAAGCATCAGACCATTGACAAAGTCAAGGCAAACATACGTGCCGATACTATCGCTACAGCTTGACATGCTCGAAAAAATATTGTAAAACGCAGCAAAAGGAGCGCACATTTTGCTTCGGTAAATAGAGTCGGCCACTACTTGATGTTGTATTCAACTTAAATAAAAATCGTTTTTTAAAGCTTTACAGTCATATAGGTACAGACATGGAAGATGGAGCACCCTTTATATAATAATTGGTACCTACCATTTCATAAAAATATTTTTATACACTCATAAAATTTTTAAAAGTTTTATTTTTGTTCAAAACTCTGAAACTTGTTTTATTAAATTTCATAGCTAAGCTAGTAAGCTATGAAATTTAATAAAACTAGTTACAGCGTTTTGAAAAAAAAACATTTAAAAATTTTAACAATAAACAGTCATTACTTTTATTTGTGTTTTTTTTGTTTATTTGTAAACAGAATCCTAATTAATATAATTTAACAATCATTTTTTGTGCATTTTTTTATTTGTTCATCGCAGTGACCTGAAAGAAGGTCCAACAAAGTAAAGCCGAAAAAAAAAATCGTTTTAAATCTGAATATAACACCAAACTTCCGATTTGGCTTTATTTTGCTTTAGATAACGAAACAAGGCCAATTTGACTTCATTTCAAATAGCGATGTTTGTTACAGAGCCGTTTTCGAGAAAATCTACAATTAAAAAAAGAAATGCAGACACACGCGGTGGAAGTAAAACTGTGTTCTGCTTATTTCCTCCATAGTGTATTCATCTCATTTGGCCTTCGCACACAAGATGAGTTGAACTGACATATTGACAATTGCATTGGGTACTTTTTGACAATTTGCAAGCTCTTGGGTTTATGTGTGAGTTAAATGCAACTATACATTGATGTCGACTGTTCAAATCACAAAACGCGTATTATAGCTTAACCTCAGTCCGCTCGCCAACAAAACCAGTTTTGTGCCCGTTGAACTCATATCATTCGAACTCAACAACACGCGGTGTTCCCAAGCGTTCCCATATCTAAGTACGAACCGCGACCGACATGGCTTGGTTTCGGTGATCAACCGACAACCAATATTTTGTTTGATCTCTTAGCTTGGGTTAGGTTTGAGTGGCTGCCAGTGACACTTAGACCACATTTTGGGATTTCGTGGTATCATGTGTACCTACATTATACTTCTTATCTGTGAGAAAACCATTCTGAAGCTTTTAATCAAACACAGGAGACTTTTCGCTCCCGCTTTTGTCAAATCATTGAGATTTTGAAAATATTAGGCTCCAAGATGGAGCTCCCTCTTGTTTAATAATGCCTGGCAGTTACAAAGGAGATGAAGTATTGTTTCTTCTTCCTCTGCCTGCCTGCAGAAGTCGTTTGAGTTCCTAGCCATTATGCGTGTCTGCCTATTAAACATTTTGTTTGATCTCTTTTTCGTTATACTTATGCGTTTCATAAAATCTAATTCACACCGTGCCAAAGCAAGTTTCAATTCAAAAAGAAAATCAACCAGAAATACTGTGAAAAAATTTAATGTCGAAAGACTGCAATCGCAAGAGACCGCCAAGGCCTTCCCTTAACCTCTCGATTCACATGATACCACCAGCATCTAATGTCGAAGAACAATGGCAACGATGCCAACAAGCCATTAGATCAGCCGATACTGATGTGCTAGGTTTCTAGAGGCCACCAGCAAGAAACCCCAGGTTTGATGAGGAATGCTCGCAGAACGAGGCCTACAAGGCTAAGCTGCAGATGAAGACGAGAGCTGCCATTGAGCTCTATAGGCAAAGAAGAAGGGAAGAACACCGGCTTTTCAGAAAGAAGAAAACAGAGCAAGAAAAGCGCGCGATGAAGGATATTGAAAGGTGCCACTCCAGGAACCATGTTAGCAAGTTTTAACAAAGTGTAAAACGTCAAAGCCAAGGATACAAGACTCGAACAGAATCCTGATGAACAAGGAAATATCGTAGTTGAGACACAGTCGATGCTGAGAAAATGGAAGAACCACTTCTGCAGACTGTTAAACGGCGATGACGAACAACATTCCGCTGTCAGGCAGAACGAACCATTTAATATTGGCAACGGCAGCAAGAACTGCCAACCACCCGACCTAAATGAAGTGAGGATAGCAATATCTAAATGAAATGAAATAGCCGGAAATGACGGCCTCCCCGCTGAGCTTTATAAAGCTGGCGGAGATGACTTGGTAAGCAACATCCACCAACTCATAAGCCAAATCTGGTCGGATGAAAGTATGCCTGAAGAATGGAACCTCAGCATCGTTTGCCCGATCCACAAAAAAGGAGACCCTCTGAACTGCACCAACTACAGAGGCAAAAGTCTACTCAACATCGCTTACAAGATCCTATCTGCCGTAATATGTGAACGCTTGAAACCGTTTACCAACAACCTGATCGGCCCTTATCAGTGTAGTTTTAGGCCAGGAAAGTCGACAACCGATCAAATTTTCACACTTCGACAGATCCTGGAAAAAACCCAAGAAGTCCAAATCGATACCCACCACCTATTTATCGATTTCAAAGCCGCATACGACAGCATTTATAGAGACGAACTATACAGAGCCATGTCTAGTTTTGGTATACCGCCCAAACTCGTCCGTTTGTGTAGGATGACGATGGAGAATTCTCGCTGCTCCATCAGGGTCGGAAATGACTTCCTCGGTATATTTGATGCGACGTCTTCAATTTGATTCTTGAGAGGATTGTGTAAAACTCCCGAGCCAACATTAGAGGCACAATCTTTCAAAAATCGGTGCAACTACTAGCATATGCCGACGATATTGACATCATTGGTAGGGCTCAACGTGATGTCATAGCCACGAATGCTAGCATAGAGAAGGAAGCGGCAAAAAATGGTTTAGCACTAAATGAGGGTAAGACTAAGTATATGATGTCGTCACGAAAGGGCACACAACATCGACGAATTGGACAGAACGTCACTACGGGACCTTGTCTACCTCGGCTCCGCTATTCACTCTGACAACAACATCTCCTCAGAAATCAAACGAAAAATTACTCTTGCCAATAGCTGTTTCTTCGGGCTAAGAAGGCAATTAAGTAGTAGAGCCCACAGTCGAACTACTAAGGAGATCCTATATAAGACCCTGATCATCCCAGTCCTGCTCTACAGCGCTGAAAAATGGAGCGTATCAAAAGCGGATGAAGAAATCCTTGGTCGATTCGAGAGAAAAATTCTTCTAAAAATCTTCGGTCCCGTTTTGCGTTGACGGGCTATGGAGTCGAAGATTCAACCAAGAACTTTACGAGCTGTACAGTGACATACCCCTGGTCAAAAAACTTCGCAATGGACGTTTAAGATGGCTAGGACATGTAGAACGAATGGAAACCAACACTCCGGCTCGCAGAGTCGATGTGTTCAGATGTCGGACGGAGTAGAGGAACCCGTCGCCTTAAGTGACGCACACATGTAGAAACAGACCTCAACCAACTTGGAGTGCGCAATTGGAGGCAGTTAGCTAAGGACCGGGCTAACTGGAGAGGCATGTTGGTTGAGGCCCAGTTTCATCCCGGATTGTAGCGCCACTTAAGTAAGTAAGTAACAACGTAAGTGTTGCCTCAGATCCAAGTACAGCCATTTAATACATACGATCAATCAGCCACAATACTCCAGAACCAGCTGCGGATATTTTTCTTATTCCTGACGCTTTTCCGTTTCATAAAATCCAATTCACACCATCCGAAAACAAGTTTCACTTCAAAAAACTTGCACTGGATACCCAGACAAATTCAGAGTATCAATATTACACTGCAGACAAATTTTCATTTAAATCAATGCAGCCATTTGTCAGAAATTAGTAATTTTCAAAAGTTATGCCCATCATTGTCGAAAAACTAATTATGCAATCTTGTTCTAGACAAGCTTATTTAATCCTTTTGATCAGCATCGTTCAAGTCATTATCGAGATAATTGTGTTTTAAGAACACCATTATATTGGAGGTACCGTTTATTTTAGTGCTAGGAGCTTAATTCTAAAATTAAACCCTCTCTAGAACCACCAACAATACACATACCCGAAATTTCAGTCAAATAGTGTTTGTGCCCCAGTATCAGTAGCAGAATCTAGATCAAAGATTCCAAACTCCAGACACTTGAAGGCAGACATGAAACTAAATATTTAGCTTTAACGGCCGATGCAGGGGCTCAAAAATAGCCTGTTCTTTTTCTTTTTGTGTGTGTGTGCGAAGTTATTATTTCTACCAGAAAGAAGGGGACCTCCTGCTTAAGCCCTTATCCAAACGATAAATTCGAGAAGCTTCTCATGACATTGTTACTTTTGGATGTTTGTCAGATTTTCGCCAGAGGTGGAGCAGTGAAAAAACTTAGGTGTTGTCATTTTTGGGGATTTGAACGATGGACACCGCGCTTAGTAAACTAACGCACTAACCACTATTGGCACAGCATCCACGTTGGACGCCAGACATACATTTTTTTGAAGTGAAACTTCTTTGGGCTCGTCGGGGTAAATCCAAACACACATGTAACGACTCGAAAAGTCACGGGTAGGGGAAAGCTAACTTGGTGGGACAACGGCAGGCAGACAACAAGCAAGAGCGTAAGGTGGAATGTGGATTGTGGTTGTGGTCTGTGGATACGAAAAACGAAATATGTGATTGTGTCATAGTGTGTGTTACTTTGGACATTTCATAGTGGTGCATGCGATATAACTATCATTTCATTTAGACATTTCTGAACAGTCACTTGAGGTGAACGCATCATAGCGGAAAACAAAAATGTTATTGTACGCTACATCAAAATGCCAAAATCAAATGCACAGAGGTGCAAGGAATATCGAGCTCGACTTCGTTCTAAAAACAAAACAAAACATATGAGAGGCTACAATCCGCTATGCGGATCGTTGAATACCCTATCCCATCCCATCCTTTAAATTAATATCCTCAAAATATAGGCCTTATGGCGATGAAAAACAGAAAATGACATTGTCACAATATATTGCTCAGACAGTTTCTCAAAATCTTGTGTGGTTCGACAAAAAACAACGTATTTCTATTGCTAATGCCTTGGGATGGGGTATACAAATGTTTTTTTTTAAGAAAACGCCCCCAAAATGTGGGCGTAGGTGAAAATGATCTATGGACAAAATGTTTATATTACCATTGCGGAAGTATTTGCATCAAAATTTTTTTCGAAAGTTTTAAAATTTGGACAAAAAGCGTTTTTTACTAAAAACGCCCCCAAAAAGTGGGCGTGGCAAAAAACTTTGTATGAACGAAATATAGATATTACAAAAAGGGGGCTCAGTGGCGCGATGGTTAGTGCGATGAACTGCCGCGCAGGAGGTCTGGGTTCGATTCCCAGCCGTTGCAACACCTAAATGATTTTTCACTGGCCCTCCTCTCGTGATGATCTGACAAATCATCCGAGTAGTATCAATTGTCAAGGATAGCTTATCTCAACTTAGCCGTTCGGAGTCGGCATAGTCTATACCAAATTTCATTATCCTAGCTCAAAATTTAAGGCCCAAAAACCGCTGACGAAGAGACTGACGGACGGACGGACGGACGGACAGACATGGCTTATTCGACTCAGCTAGCGATTCTGAGTCGATCCATATACTTTGAGGTATATGTAGCAAAATTATTTCTCGATGTTACAAACTAACCCCCATATTAATAAACAACGAACAACGGTGAGTTAGCACTAACACATCGGTTAACTTGTAATTCTTATTAAAAAAAACATTTGTACAACGGATAACTTAACTCATCAAATTTCGCGTATAAGGAGCGGATAACTTTTAATATTTGTGAGATGACGTTTCGCTTTTTAATTCAAAAATATTTTTCTAGTTTTCATTGACTTTACACATACATATACATTACTCACATTATCGTACTTTCTATTATTTTATTTTATCATACGTATACCTGGATCGTATTATTTTAAATACTTTTTAGTAAAGTGCTGCCATGCTCTGTCGGGATTTTTATGAGAGAGAGCGGATAACAAACATTTATATAAAATATATTTATTAATAACAAAAGATAGCAAACGGATAAGTTCACTATCCGTTAGCTACATAACTCGTGTGTTAAGGAGCGGATAGTGATTTTTTATTAATAGGGGGGTAAGTATCAAAACTAATATACCCCTATGGGATAGGGTATAAACATATGAGAAGGCTAAAATCCGCTGTGCGGATCGTTGAATACCCTATCCCATCCTATCCATAAAACTAAAATCCCCAAAAAAGGGGGCATGGCTAAAAACACGATGTGGATAAAATAGAAAAAATGATATAGTGACAACAAATTCTTCAGACTGCTTACAAAACAATTTTACGGTTCTACAAAAGACAAGGTTTGCTCCTGCATATGTTATGGGGTAGTGTATAAAAATGGTTTTTATATAAAAACGCCCCCAAAAAGTGGGCGTGGGTTAAAATGGTATATAGACGAAATGTTCATATTAATAATGTTAATGATTCTGCATCAAATTTTTTTTCGAAAAATTTAAAAATTGACCGAAAACAGTTTTTAATTGAAAACGCCCCAAAAAAGTGGGCGTGGCAAAAAACTTTATATAAACGAAATATAGATATTAATATTGTTTAAATATGTTGTTCAGAAACTTTTTTAAAATTCCTTACGGTTTGGTCAAAAACTGAGTTTTTCTTAAAAGGGGGCGTGGCAGTGGGCGGATTTAAAACATTTTTACACTTGTTCTGTAGGCAGAGACGAGGATCCTATATACCAAATTTCATTATCCTAGCTCAAAATTTAAGGCCTAAAAATCAGTGACGTACAGACGGACGGACAGACAGACAGACATGGCTAATTCGACTCAGCTAGCGATTCTGAGTCGATCCATATACTTTGAGGTATATGTAGCAAAATTATTTCTCTATGTTACAAACTAAGTATCAAAACTAATATACCCCCCTATGGGATAGGGTATAACTAGTAAAGAACGTGTCCGGAAATATAGGGCAAAGAAGAGGGCTGTCATCGTCCAAGAACTTCCGAACGCATCACTGGCAATGGAAGTCGAACAAGCCGATAAATCCTTCAATGATTTTAATGTATCGGCGACCCTGAATATTCCATAAAGACATCCGTCAATAAGGGCAAATGACATCACAGAATTTACAGTTATCACTAGCCTACTTTGTAAGGCTATTCATTCGATTTGAGAATATTCATAAAGAATTCGATAACAAATTTAAGAATAACTCTTTTGGCTTTCCTTGCTCTATTTGTGATCGATTGTGGTTTAAAGAGGATTTAAGAGTTCCGGCTATTCAGCATGATGACATTTTGAACACAATTGCACCGACTATGAATAGAGAACAGATGAAAGTTTGCAATACTTGCTCCAGATCACTCAACACCGCCTCTGTCCCAACATTGTCAACGTATAATGGCTTCTTTTATCCACAAATACCCCATAATCTGCAAATACGACGATTACGGCATGGAAATGGACAATATGGAATATATGGCCAGATCATCAACGTTCCAGTTGAAGTAAATACAATGGTGAAAAAACTTCCAAGACATCTAGATGACGATAATTGCATCAATGTTCACATTAAAAAGAAGAAATTCACAAGTCCAGTTATTTGAGCGGTCAGGCCAATAAAAGAACCATTAAGGTTTGGCTGCAGTATTTAATAACGACACCACTATATAAACTGTATGACATCACAATAGATGAGTCTACCAAATTTCATTATCCTAGCTCAAAATGTAAGTCCTAAAATCGGTGACGTGCAGACGGACGGACAGACAGACAGACATGGCTTAATCGACTCAGCTAGCGATTCTGAGTCAATTTTTAGGTATACTTTGAGGTATATATAGCAAAATTATTTCTCTATGTTACAAACTATGTTTAAAAACTAATATATATGTGAGATAGGGTATAAGAAGTCAATAGTTTGATAATAGTTTCTCTTCAACCTCGTAGCACTTCTACGGTCTAATTTCTTTTTTAAAACTCCTTTTTTGGATCTAGTGTATCTCAAAACATAATGATTTATAAAAATCTCAGGCTCGAATTTTCCCTATACTATACGTAACGCACATACACTGGGTAGGTAGAAAGGAATTATTGGTATTGCCACTCTGCACCGTCAAGTCCACCTAAATGTTAAACTGAAACGCCCTGTGTTCAGTGTCCGTGTGTATGGTCATTGAGGTTGCACTTAATGCCCTAACGATGTAACATCAAGTGGGCGGTAATATTCATTTAAAGCTCTTTTAATCCCGGTTGCATTAAGATGTAAGCTGTTTTCCAAATACACAGCATACACGCACGTCCTGTTCAGTCGGGAGGGATAGTATATGTACCAACCATCGACGGCTGTGCTATCCTCTGGATTTTGTTTAGAAGTAATTAGTGATGACATTTTATATTCGAATTTGCAGGTGCTGTATTTAAATTGTTTTGATAGCACAGCGGTGTGGCGGGCGGAAACATTAATTAAAAGGAACTACTACCAACAGCGGCATGTGTGCGTAGGTGCCAACTATAATAGAGAGTTGGTTTGGAGCAGTGAGTTTGGATACAAGCTTTGAATACCGCAAACCGTTTATTGGTTTGTTAATGTGATTAGTTTTGGGTGCAACCCTTTTCATGGCTTACAAAACCTGCCACGCAAAGAGGTTTTACCTTTTTAAAATTTAAAAATACAACATACAGACAGAGTATCCCTCCTATGCGCAATAAAAAGCCATTTCGATGAAAAGCAAAACATTTTTCTCCTCCAGAGCACGACTTAACAACATCTTCAGACTTCACAATTGAACATTGAGATCGTAAATCTCTATGAAACTTCATTAGGTAACAAGGAGAGGCGCACACTGGCTTTCATCCTTCCATCTGGATTCCGTTACGTATATGTATACATAGGTAGCAGCATATTGCAGAAATCACAAAAAATGCGTTAGCTCATCGTTCTTCTGTTCGGGTAGCCAGCCGTTCGAAAGGCGAGAAAAACCGAATTCATCGCAATAAATCTAAATTCTCCAAACTAGGCTATAGATACGTAGATACATTCGACTATAGGAGAAGCCGTCGAGCATTGCAACGAAATGAAACTATTAAAGAACTTGCTAACATTCCTTCGGAATGGACGACGAGCACACGCAGACAGCAGGAAAGACGTTTGCATCCAGGACACAGGATTTCTTGCTATTTGATATATTACACACAGGGAACATCTAGTGCGCTGTGTGTGAGAAGATAACAGCTGCTAAAGGTATGCCAATGAAAGGATAAATGCCAGATAATGTCGTATAAAATATCACCTACACTATGGGGCAGTAATCGATTTTCGTATTGCTTATATGTATATGTATGGTGCTCGCTTATACGAGTGCCCGTAGATGGGCAACTTGAATAGTAAGCCATTACTCTTGAATTGATTCAGAATCTGAATCAGAGTCCATTATATTGTTAATTTATTTGTGGAACTTAATCAAGGTGACGTATGGTTGTGTGGACATGGACATTTTATGTGCACTTGGACAGAGTCAATGGACGAATGATCAGAGAAATTTATTTGTAAATTGCTTCAATTGAAAAGAATGAGTGTGTCCATTCGATGTACCAGAGCAGCTCATTTAGGAAAGGAATGATATGTAGATTATCGAATAAAATATGGTTTGTAGGATTATATCTTAGGACTAATTAAGGCATTTTATGGTCTTTAGGTGCTACGTTTTGTTGGTTCCTTGATGTGGCACGTGTGGGTCTATTTCCTTCCACGGGTGGATTTGCTTTGGCAGATAGTGGGAAGGCTTCAAAAACGATATTGAAAATAATATTCGACTGGGTATATCGCTTAGATTAGCATTGGAACTCGAAGTCGCGGTTGACTTCTTTATAGATACCATTCAAAAGGCAGCATGATATAATACTCCTCAACAAAGCAAAATAGTGAGCAGTAGTAATATTAAGTATCCCCGGGAAATAAAAGATTTGGTAAGACAACAAAGAAAAGCTATTTAAGTTTAACCTAGGTTAAGTTACTTGCTATCAAATTCGATAAACAAATTTTAAAACCATGCAGTAGAAACTTATCTGCAAAGCCTAACCGCTGGAAGGTATCGAATAATTCGCTCTGGAAAGCAATTATACCCGGTTTCACAGTAAGAGCTTAAGTCCCCAACTAACAATTATTCTTCTATAAGGCACACAAATTTAATTTCCACAAGCAATTATTTCTATAGGCCTTATATAGTACTTGTGCGCGGAGGTTGAGCATTTTGGCAGTCGATTGTTTCAGTAGAAGCTTGTTTAAGACATTATGCAGGAAAATTCACAAGCATAACCGAAATTATGATGGCGTAACTTTTGTAAGGTTGTTTTTAAGCTTCCGGAGATGTGTGTACATGAGCCATACGTTAAGATGTTTCGGTAGAACTTCGCGCGAAGTTAATACGAAGTATAGCATGTATATTTAATATTTTTAAGAGATTGAAATTGAAATTAGTAAAAGTAAATAATTGCAGGGGAACTTTGTTTGAAACAATAAGTATAAATTAAAAACAACGCAGAGGTTCGTTTATAGAAATCGCTTTAATAACTCAAGTAAAACTGTGTTCTCAATTTATGTTGGATACACTTATATAGACAACAGAAGTACAGTAAAAACTTATGTAAATAGACTGGAAGAAGTTCGGTTAGATGGTTCGATCGGTTTGGCGATGATGTATGCAGTATGAGTGTTAAATATGAGCGCACGCATTATGTTATTATATGCGTAACAGTGATGCTAAAAAGAATATCATCAGATGATAAATTAGCCTACATAATATAAGAAAATATAAAAACAAAAAGAAATAATAAAACATAATTTTATTTTTCAACTTCGAGGAAACATGCAAATATTTTCGGAAAGACTTTTACGAAGCCTATAATTTGCTTCTGTAAGGCTTTTAATAAGTAAAAAAAGTTTTTTCAGTAAGGCTAATTGGAAGTATTTAAAGATGTCTTATAGAAGTAAGACACGCTCGCGGTTGCTCGGCTTAGCTCATCGGACGGGGAAGTTCTTGCCTTCCCACCATGCACCACCTGATCAACAAACTTTTTGTATCGTGCCTAATCAAAAAAAAGAAAGAAAGAGCAAAGAACGTTACGTTACTTGATCTCGGACGGAAGAAGGGACCAGAGAAGATGATAGCAGAGAGAAGAAAAGTAAAAAGAAAGAACTGTAAAATGACTTTGGCCCACTAAGAAGGATAAAAAAAAACTTGGCCTACCCACCCCTCGTGTCGAAACACGACCGTCGCTATCACCCTGACCGATACTATGGCTGAAAGCCCCTTGAGACAGCTTCCAGTCACATCTATACGCGCGCAAATAGTCGTCAAGTCATGTCGTCGTCATTTGTTAATGTCGCTTTAAGTCATGGGTCTACCTCTAAAGAGACAGCCTTCCCAGAAAATCACACACCAAACAAAAATCGCACTAGCCCATGTATGCCATGAGGAATGCAGATAGAGAAAGCGTTACAGATACAAGAGTATCTACATCCATTAGTGCCAATTTATTTGAAATTAAAATAAAAATAAAATTATGATAAAAATTCAAAAACATTTAAAAACATATGAGAAGGCTAAAACTAAAATCCCCAAAAAGTGGACATGGCTAAAAACACGATGTGGATAAAATAAAGAAAATGACATGGTGACAACAAATTCTTCAGACTGCTTATAAAAAACTTTTACGGTTCTACAAAAGACAAGGTTTTCTCCTGCATATGTTATGGGGTAGGGTATAAAAATGGTTTTTATATAAAAACACCCCCAAAAAGTGGGCATGGGTTAAAATGGTCTATTGACGAAATGTTCATATTTATATTACTAATGATTCTGCATCAAAATTTTTTTAGAAAATTTTAAAATTTGACCGAAAAACGTTTTTTATTAAAAAAAAAAAAGCCCCCAAAAAGTGGGCGTGGCAAAAAACTTTATATGAACGAAATACAGATATTCAGATTGTCTAAAAATGTTGTTCAGAAAGTTTTTCAAAATTCCTT
This sequence comes from Rhingia campestris, assembly GCA_932526625.1. Lineage (NCBI taxonomy): Eukaryota > Metazoa > Arthropoda > Insecta > Diptera > Syrphidae > Rhingia > Rhingia campestris. Next base: position 142,587,152 of record OW052183.1, read on the forward strand.
ATGGTTTGCCCAAAAAATTCGTTTTTCAAAAAGGGGGCGTGGCAGTGGGCGGATTTCAAAAATGTTTACACTTGTTCTGCTGGGAGCAACAAAGAGCACGTGTAGCAAATTTCATCCTTCTAGCTCAAAATTTAAGGCCCAAAAACTGGTGACATACGGACGGACGGACGGACGGACAGACATGGCTAAATCGACTCAGCTATCGATTCTGAGTCGATCCATATACTTTGAGGTATATGTAGCTAAATTACTTCTCTATGTTACAAACTATGTATCAAAACTAATATACCCCTATGGGATAGGGTATAAATACACTACTAGCCCTAACCTTACGTTAATTCAAAAAAAAAATTAATTAAAAATCTAACTGGCACTTCACAATATTTTTTTTTTGCTGCTACTGCTGCTGTTGCTATTGTTGTTGGCGTTTCAGTCCCATGAAGTTCCTCAATGGAACATAGAAATTTCGCACTTGGACCGTCGCTGATGGCGTGTTCCTCGTTGGAATCACCCACTATTTCGGCGAAAGCGGTTCCTATGCCTTGATTGAGGACTGGCGGTTGTTGAGGACACTGTGTTTAAGAAGGATCTTCAGCCGATGGAAACCGTTTGTTGCCGTTTTAGCGGTCAATAAAGTTGAGGGCAATTCGTGGCGGCGCAGGTATTTTTGATGAGCTACTCAATGGAAAAGGACAAGGACAAGGATAAAAGGAACACTGAAGGAAATGTATTGGACCAGGTAAGAAGGAATTTCATCTTATCGGAGGGTTCTAATTGTGTGAAACTACTTAGGTTTTCACCAATTACAAATCTCCAGTCGTAATATTGTGATTTTCTATATGTTATCATGGGTATGGAACAGGATCGGATGGAACATTGGATATTGCGCTTGTGACGGAGGTAGATGTGGTAGTGTGAAAATGGAGTTGTAAGTGTTAATTTTACTAGCAGTGTTTAGTAGGGGGTAGATCAATTTAGGGGTAGTTAGTGTGTTGTTTTGATGTGGTGCGGTGGGTATATGGGTTAGGTTTAAATTTTCTTTCATAAGCTGCACTATACACCAAACGAGAATATTTTGAGAATATGACAAAGTTTCACCTCGAATTTAGTTCGGACATCACCCATGTAGTAAGTCTCTTTTACATCCAAGATCCAAATTTTACTTTGACAAAGGTTAAGCCAATACTTAAGCCACCAAAACCAGGGACTTAAGTTTTATCAACACTTAAGTGTGGTTACCTCTTAAGCCGGTTATGTTAAACCGTAGATTAAGCTTCACGTGACGCTTAAGCTTCAGTGAGATCTTAAACTTCACTGGGCAGAGTCATAAAACTGCCTAACATCGTTGTGCCACCAAATAGGGTAACACAAGACGCTTGACGCATACTTTTTGCCGAACATCTCGAGGAAACATTTAATCCATTTGATTGTTCAGCGCAAAATGAAAGCATTAATGTATTAATATGCAGGTATTACCGAGCTCAAACGGAAAATATAGAAATTAAAACCTAAAATTTTGCAAATCGATTGAAATACATATCACGACTGTGGAAGTGATTATGATTCTTAAACCAGGAAAATAAAATCATAGACACAGGCCTACTTCACTTCTTCTAAAAATTTCAAAAGTTTTTGAACGGACATTACTCGGTCGGTTACACAGCATAATTCATCAGAAACGTCTTTTACCTGACCGGACCAAGTACATTGAGTTATAGATGTAAATGAGAAATCTTTAGAAAGACAGAAAATTTGAGCCGTATTTCATGACGTGTCGCAAGTTTTTGACAAGGTGTGGCACAAAGGCCTTAAGTTTAAACTAATACAAGTTCTGCTATACTAGCAGTTGACACAACAATAGCGGAAACAAATATTGAATTACAAAACGCTCTTAACGAGATTTATGAATGGACAATGTACATGGAGAGCAAATCGATTCATGTAGATTTTTTCAAAGAACTTAACCCTTGAATTTGGCCCGATAATAACATACCGATCTATAAATTGTGGAAAAAGAAGGAACTCCCAAAGGATAGTTACCTGCCAAACATTCATATATACTCGTGTTTAGAAAAAAATTACTTAATAAGTCGCATACTTAGTTGCAATAGAAATACAAATAGGGTGGTGGTTTTAGTGAGTAAAAAGCTCACCCTACTGTGGGCACGTGCTCATCTTATCTATGAAGGTAACCCACTGAATTTAATTTCATTTTAGTAATTTATTTATTGATAGAATTTTGTTCTTATTGTTGTCTTTCCGTTCTCGATAATTTTTTTCAGTTTAGCGCATACGTTTGTTGTGTGAAAGTGACTGATTAAATGTCAAAATAGCAATTCAAAAGTTTACAACATTTACCACCTCAGTTTACGCACCCAATTCCTGTGAGAAAATTCCGATATTGTTAGAAAAGATTTCCCATACAAATTTTGACAGTTCATTTATCACGTCGTAATTTTATCACGTTTACAACGTTTACGACGACTTTGCATGAATACCCCTAATGAGTACCGTAAAATTTGGCACCATTACTTGTACTAATAGAAACACAAGTTCACTCGACTAAGGGCCAAACTTATCCTCGTTGTTCTGACTACGAACTGCTGAATCCATGAAAGTGGAATCCTCGATGTTATATGGCTTAAACTTGTCTTCCACAGAATATCAATCTCATATGCTCTATTTATCGCTCCCCAAATTATGATCTACCTGCGATACTATTTTAAAATTTATCCAAAAATAAAAACTGGATAAGAACTCATCACCCAGACATGGATATTGGACAAATTGGGGTTATTTTTTGCCCTTCGCCCATCAACTGGACCTCACAAACTCAGGGAATCTCTTCCTTGAGAAATCTTTTGAGTACCCCTTGACTTGAGCTTAAATAACTAAAATTGTTATGCAGCGTCTCATCAAAGTTGACGGCAAGGTGCGCACCGACCCAATATTCCCAGCTGCATTTATGGATGTCATTACCATTGAGAACATTTCCGTTTGATCTACGATGTCAACGGACGTTTCACCATAAATCGTATCTCTGTTGAGGAAGCTAAGTACAAGCTGTGTAAGGTCCGCAAGACCCAATTGGGTACCAAGGGAGTCCCATTCCTTGTTACACATGACGGCAGGACCATTCGTTACCCCGACCCATTGGTCAAGGCCAACGACGCTGTCCAAGTGGACATCTCGACCGGAAAAATTACCGATTACATCAAGTTCGATTCTGGTAACTTGTGCATGATCACAGGAGGTAGAAATTTGGGACGTGTTGGTACCGTTGTCAACCGTGAAAGACATCCAGGCTTCTTTGACAAATGTATTCAAGCCCTACATTTCGCTGCCAAAGGGTAAGGGTGTAAAGTTGAGCATTTCCGAGGAGCGCGACGAGAGGTTGGCCTCCAAAACGACTCATTAATATTTTTTTAACAAAGAATATAATATTCGTAGTTTACAAAAAATAAAAAAATGAAATAGTAAGAAATACAAAAACTTAACACCGAAAACGAATTGGGTTGGCATGCACAGTTGTTTTCACATTTCCTACAGACCCGGTTTGCTAAAATTTGCGCAAAATTCTCCCGATTGTAGACACATTTGGTCGATTTTTCTGACCAAAAAATCACGATGTGGACGAAATGCATTTTGATTTGAATGCCCATTTTCGTAAAAGGCTTCAACCTCTCTATGATTTTTTTTATAATTCTGACTTGCCTAAGCAATAAGATGCACCTCGTCCTAGAAGATCTATTGTGCTTGCCGTCAGATGTCTGTTTAGGTTAGTAGCGCTTCTACTTTCCTAATTTAGCTGATAATACGTTCAGCAGAGGATTTCCTTAGTTCGTCGGTACTCAATATTTCCCTGATTTCTTATACTGTAAAGGGCCGGGCATTCTCATATGATGTGTTCGGATGTTTCGTCTTCTTCTAGACATGGTCTGCACTCCGGTGAGTCGACTAGATGCTTTTTATTTAGGTGATATTGCAGACCGTGATGACCCGTTAGGTAGCCTACTAAGTTCTTGATATCGTGCCTGCAAAGATTTAGTATCTTGTTGGCATCTGTTTTGAAGGGCTGAATAGCTCTTTTGGCCTTTCTTAGGCCTGGGATGTTCTCCCAGTATGACTTACAATTGTTTTTTTCCAGCTTTTTAAAGCCAGATTTATGACTGATTTGGAGATTCTACAGGGTTCGGGTCCAATGAAAGGGAGCCCTTTTTGGCTAGTTCATCAGCTTTTTCGTTGCCTTCAATCCCCTTATATCCGCGTACCCACCATAACCTGGTTTTGTTCCTGGAACTAAGTGTTTGGAGGGAAGGGAATTGAAGCAGTGTAGTACTGAATTGGAGTTAATAATATGTGAGCTAAGGGCTTTTATAGCTGCTTCACTGTCCGTGAATATATGGATGTTGGCGCCTTTAATACCTGAACTGTGTATTAGGTTTGCGCATTCTTTGATGGCATGGATTTAATTTGTAAAACACTGAAACAAAGAAATGTCAAATTAAGTTAAGCAAAAAACTTGACGTTAAGGTGTGACTCACAATAAACATCTTGCATTATGGTTGGACCACCCTTTATAACCAAATAATACAATTTTGCCCAAACTATGAAAATAATCAATCGTTACGAAAACAATACAGTTCTCTTAAACGAGAAAGTTTAAAGCGGTTCAGCATTTATTAGTCTCTCCCTAGTAAGATGCTTACACATCCCGTGGAGATAAAACAAGGTCATTAATTTAACATTTCTGTATATTGCGGATGCTGGTGCAAAATGATGTATATGCATATATAATTCCCATCCGATTGAATACTTCCATTTTCAGGATTGTAAATTCAGCGTTTACATTAAGATTATACAGACGTTGGTCATCCCGTTTGGCAATATAATGGCGCTTTTAAATTGCAAAGAATGTGGATGCGTCATTTTTCGCATCGAGTGGGTCTGTCCCGGTGTTAATGTGTTGTAAAGGTGAATCCGACCAATTCGATAGCGGAAAGCGGATATATACTTTTGAGGTGCAAAGTAATGGATTATTGTAAGCAGATAACTTTAAATAAGGACTTGAAGATGGTCAGATGTGGAAGTGCTTAAGTGCTTGTTACCAACCAAGATTATTCATTTTATGATTTCGACGATGCTGCCCCTTTTCAAGTCCTTACTTACTTACTTAAGTGGCGTTACAGTCCGGGATGAACCTGGGCCTCAACCAACATGCGTCTCCGGTCCTTAGCTAATTGCCTCCAGTTGCGCACTCCAAGTTGGTTAAGGTCGGTTTCTCCTTGTGCCACATACGGCGAGGTCTTCCTCTAGCCCGGTCCTTAGCTAATTGCCTCCAGTTGCGCACTCCAAGTTGTTTAGGTCGGTTTCTCCTTGTGCCAAATACGGCGAGGTCTTCCTCTACTGCGTCCGACGTCTGGCTGGGAATCGAAGACTCTACGAGCCGTAGTATTGGTGTCCATTCGATCCACATGTCCTAGCCAACTTAAAAGTCCAATGCGGAGTTTTTTTGATCGGAGGTATGTCGCTGTACAGCTCGTATAGTTCTTGGTTGAATCTTCGTCTCCATAGCCCGTCAACGCAAACGGGACCGAAGATTTTTCGAAGAATTTTTCTCTCGAATCGACCCAGGATTTCTTCATCCGCTTTTGATACGGTCCATGCTTCAGCGCCGTTGAGCAGGACTGGGATGATCAGGGTCTTATATAGGATCTCCTAAGTAGGTCGAGTGAGGGCTTTACTACTAAATTGCCTTCTTAGCCCGAAGAAACAGCGGTTGGCAAGAGTAATTCTTCGTTTAATTTCTGACGAGATGTTGTTGTCAGAGTTAATAGCGGAGCCGAGGTAGAAAAAGTCCCGTTCTACCTCACCGTTATATCTGTCAATGGTGACGGTCTGTCCAATTCGTCGATGTTGTGTGTCCTTTCGTGTTGACAGCATATACTTGATCTTACCCTCATTTACTGCTTAACCCATTTTTGCCGTTTCCTTCTCTTTACTAGCAAACGTGGCTATGATATCACGTTGAGTCCTACCAATGATGTCAATATCGTCGGCGTATTCTAGTAGTTGCACCGATCTTTGAAAAATTGTGCCTCCTTTGATGGCTTGGGGGTTTTGCACAATACTCTCAAGAATCGAATTGAAGAAGTCACATGACAGCGCGTCGCCTTACCTAAATCCCAATTTGGTATCGAATGTGTCGGTGAGGTCGTTTTCGACCCTGATGGAGTAGCGAGAATTCTCCATCGTCTTCGTACACAAACGGACGAGTTTGGGCAGTATACCAAAACTAGACATGACTCTGTGTAGTTCGTCTCTATAAATGCTGTCGTATGCGGCTTTGAAATCGATAAATAGGTTGTGGGTATCGATTCGGACTTCATAGGTTTTTCCAGGATCTGCCGAAAAGTGAAAATTTGATCGGTTGTGGACCGATCAGTTTTCAGGCGTTCACATATTACGGGTGATAGGATCTTGGAGGCGATGTTGAGGAGACTTATGCCCTTAGTTGGCGCAGCTCAGGCGGCCTCCTTTTTTTTGTGCGGGAAAAAGATGCTGAGGTTGCTTTCTTCAGGCATACTTCCATCCGACCAGATTTGGCTTATCAGTTGGAGGATGTTACTTACCAAATCATCTCGACAGGTTTATAAAGCCGGTGGGAAGGCCGTCATTTCCGGCGGGCTTGTTATGTTTGAGTGTACATATTGCTGTCTTCACTTCAATTAGGTCGGGTGGTTGGTAGTTTTCGCTGTCATTCTGCCTGACAGGGGAATGTTGCTCGTCATCGCCGTTTAACAGTCTGCAGAAGTGGTTCCTCCATATCCTCAGTATCGACTGCCTTAACTACGATATTTCCTTGTTCGTCTTGACAGGATTCTGCTCGATCCTTGTATCCTTGCCTATGGCATTTTACGCTTTTGTAAAACTTGCGAACATCGTTCCTGGAGTGGCACATCTCTATATCCTCGATCACGCGCTGTTCTTGCTCTGTTTTCTTCTTTCTGAAAAGCCGGTGTTCTTCCCTTCTTCTCTGTCTATAGAGCTCAATGGCAGCTCTCGTGGTCACCTGCAGCTTAGCCTTGTAGGCCTCGTTCTTGGCTTCGATTATTTGTCGCTATTCCTCATCAAACCAGGGGTTTCTTGCTGGTGGGCGCGAGAAACCTAGCGGATTTCGGAGCCTTTCAGCTCATCCATCACTGTTTAAGGGGACTGGCTTACTCTTGATATTCCTAAAAGACTAGTTAGCCGAATATGTCGAAACAGCTCATCTAGGCTATTCACTTTGTCCATCATAATTGGGACCTGTATACGCCACCGTTAACTTCATCTTGCGAATTCTTCCCCTACCGTCTGTGCATTAGTGTGAATACAGGATACTTTACATCGGGGTTGAGACCCTATGTACGGTCAAGGTACTTGCCACTCAGTGGTTTCCAAGTGAAGGCTAAGAGTTAGAGTTGATAGGCATCATCTTGGATAGAGCCTATGGTTTTATATTATCGCATTACCTATTATTTGGCATGGTCTATCCGGGACTCTGTTCCCATCTAAGAAAAAGAAAAATGACGAACTTTGAAATTCAGCCTTATTATGGTCGCAACAGCAGCGTCATATGCTCCAATATCGCTTTAAAAAGATGTGAGTGCTTTAAAAATGTTCTCTTCCGAAACATCTTACACTTTTAAGTCCAGCTTTACTCTGGCTTTCGGTCGAGCAGTTCTATTCATTTACTTTTATTCGGTTTATTTTCAAAACTCATAGTTAAGGATATGGTTTAGGTCAGTTTATACCTGAGTATACTTTCTTCTTTTACATAAATAAAATGAAAATATTAGCAAATGCTCAGGCATTCCATTTGAACATGTTTCTCAAAAACTTACAATATAGCTGTAGGTTGGAGTAAATTTCCCTTCAAAGCTGATTGTAAAGAAATATTCTCTAGGAAATTCGCATCCACTTTAAAACCCCTAGATTGAGTGTAATTCCAAGCAACACTTTGTAAACACATTCCTTTCCAAGAGATCGAGTTTTAAAATGAAAATTCAATTTGCCAGAGATTTGTATTCAAAGCTAAATTATTATTTACGTATATGTCTGCCTTGGCTTTGTGAACAGTAGTGTACGGATAGCTATGCTGGTGTAACACCCTAAGGACATGCAGCAACTACAAGTTCCGAATGTGCGCCTTAGAACATCCCGATACAAGTATTAACCAAGGCGTTCTCCAAAAGAACTGGGTAAACTTAAAACGAATATGCACATATTATATCCACTGTCATGTGGTGCATCTACATGCATACGAGTATAGCCAAGATACAAGCCTATTCATCGAATTGCAACGTATTGAGGGAGTTTTCTTTCATGCAAATGTGAATGTGCATTGAATTAGAAGATGCAGCAGTTTACTGGCTGCTACTTTCAATTTACTTGATTAACATTTCAATGTTTGCTGATGTTTCGTAAATGTGTGTTCTTGTCTTGTGCTATATGTCAGTTCCTAGTTCCTCTGAGGGCGCTGCACTGCCTCTAACTCAACTGTATCTGAATGCAGGAGCCATTTCAAATTGGTTGCTCATTTTCGGTCGTGTTAGGTTTTTTTTCTGTGAGTCTCAACCTTTGAATACTCATTTAAATTAAATTCAATGCAATTGAAGTGTTTCACCATCATCGTCGTAGTTGACAACATCTTCATCGTCATCGTGTCGTTCTACTTGTCGTCAGCAGCATCGTATCGTTGGGGAATTTCATTAGTACTTGAAGGAGATTCGTCGTTTATCGTCAAATTAGGTCATTGAAAGTGGGGATTTAAGAAAATTAGAAGAAACACTCGTCGGAACGAGGCGCTCGGTTGATGAAACCGAAGGATATTCAAGGAAATTCAATGTAATTATTAATGTATGAACATTTATACATTCATACATTCAAAGATTAATTGGTAAAATAAATATTTATGATGGAAGCATAGACTAGAGACAAGTGGGTTGAAAAGCTTGTGTTTTCATATTTCCAAAGAACTTGCTTCTAAATTATGAAAAGGCTTACGCTAGTTTAGAATAATTATACTTTCTGAAGATTTCTCCCTAACTGTGTATTCTGAATGTTCAGTTGAAGGCTATACCTTTTGTGTGTATGTGAAGGATGTTATTTCTAAGGAGAAATATGGGAGAAAATTAGAACCATACTTTTATTGTGAAATTTATCTATTTGTGCACCGCTTACATGTCAAATAGTTGTTCCAAGACGTCTTAGATATTAAAATAAGATTAGTAAGCTTCACTGTAGAAATTTTAATTCAGAGGTGTAGGGAAGTTATTCTTTAAAATAGATTTGTAAGAAATTTCACCGAAATCAATTCAAAGCGAAATACCTGAGGTCTTTATAACTTTTTAGATTTTTTTTTAGCTTAGTGCTGCACTTAGAGTAAAATCATTATACAGCCCTTTCAAAATAATTGCATTTTACCACAAAAACATATGAGAAGGCTTCAATCCAATTCCATTATTCTTTTCTCATCGCCGCCTCGCCATTTATATCCGTAGTGATGTAGCCTACCAATTTCAACAGCAATACGGCCAATGTTCCAATCCGGAATTTAATTTTATATGGCTGAAATTCCACGTCCGTAGGCAATTAATTCATTACTTACTTACTTACTTACTTAAGTAGCGCTACAGTCCGGGATGAACCTGGGCCTCACCAACATGCCTCTCCAATTACCCCGGTCCTTAGCTTACTGCCTCCAGTTGCGCACTCCAAGTTTGTTAAGATCGGCTTCTACTTGTGCGCGCCATTTAAGGAGAGGTCTTCCTCTACTGCGTCCGACGTCTGGCTGGGAATCGAAGACTCTGCGAGCCGGAGTATTGGTGTCCATTTGTTCTACATGTCCTAGCCATCTTAAACGTCCAATGCGGAGTTTTTTGACAAGGGGCATGTCGCTGTACAGCTCGTATAGTTCTTGGTTGAATCTTCGTCTCCATAGCCCGTCAACGCAAACGGGACCGAAGATTTTTCGAAGAATTTTCCTCTCGAATCTACCAAGGATTTCTTCATCCGCTTTTGATACGGTCCATGCTTCAGCGCCGTAGAGCAGGACTGGGATGATCAGGGTCTTATATAGGATCTCCTTAGTAGTTCGAGTGAGGGCTTTACTACTAAATTGCCTTCTTAGCCCGAAGAAACAGCGGTTGGCAAGAGTAATTCTTCGTTTAATTTCTGACGAGATGTTGTAATCAGAGTAAATAGCGGAGCCGAGGTAGACTACCTCAAAGTTATATCTGTCAATGGTGACGTTCTGTCCAATTCGTCGATGTTGTGTGTCCTTTCGTGTTGACAGCATATACTTTGTCTTACCCTCATTTACTGCTAAACCCATTGTCACCGCTTCCTTCTATATACCAGCAAAGGTGGCTATGACATCACGTTGAGTCCTACCAATGATGTCAATATCGTCGGCGTATGCTAGTAGTTGCACCGATTTTTGGAAAATTGTGTCTCTGGTGTTGGCTCGGGAGATTTGCACAATCCTCTCAAGAATCAAATTGAAGAAGTCACATGACAGCGCTTCGCTTTGCCTGAATCCTTTTTGGTATCGAATGTGTCGGTGAGGTCGTTTCCGACCCTGATGGTGCAGCGAGAATTCTCCATCGTCATCCTACACAAACGGACGAGTTTGGACGGTATACCAAAACTAGACATGGCTTTGTATAGTTCGTCTCTATAAATGCTGTCGTATGCGGCTTTGAAATCGACACTTCTTGGGTTTTTTCCAGGTTCTGCCGAAGTGTGAAAATTTTATCGATTGTGGATTTTCCTGGCCTAAAACCACACTGATAAGGGCCGATCAGGTTGTTGGTAAACGGTTTCAGGCGTTCACATATTACGGCAGAAAGGATCTTGTAGGCGATGCTGAGCAGACTTATGCCTCTGTAGTTGGCGCAGTTCAGAGGGTCTCCTTTTTTGTGGATCGGGCAAAAGATGCTGAGGTTCCAGTCTTCAGGCATGCTTTCAACCGACCAGATTTGGCTTATGAGTTGGTGGATGTTGCTTACCAAGTCATCTCCGTCAGCTTTATCAAGCTCAGCGGTAAGGCCGTCATTTCCGGCGGCCTTATTAAGCTTGAGTTTGGATATTGCTATCCTCACTTCACTTAAGTCGGGTGGTTGGCAGTTTTCGCTGTCGTTGCCAATATTAAATGGTTCGTTCTGCCTGACACCGGAATGTTGTTCGTCATAGCCTTTAACAGTCTGCAGATGTGGTTCTTCCATATCCTCCTCATAGACTGTGTCGCAACTACGATATTTCCTTGTTCATCTCGACAGGATTCTGTTCGTAGCCTTGTATCCTTGGCTTTGACGTTTTACACTTTTGTAAAACTTGCCAACATCGTTCCTGGAGTGACACCTCTCAATATCCTCGATCGCGCACTTTTCTTACTAATTTTTCTTCTTTCTGAAAAGCCGATGTTCTTCCCTTCTTCTTTGCCTATAGACCTCAATGGCAGCTCTCGTCAGCAGCTGCATCTTAGCCTTGTAGGCCTCGTTCTTGGCTGCGAGCATCTGTCGGCATTCCTCATCTGATCTAAAAAGCGGAAGTGTTTGACAAAAATTGTTCATACACTCTTATAAACTTTGTTGAAAGCACTAAGGTTGACAGCTTAAATAGGAGAGAGTTACGATTGACTTTGTCAAACGCAGCTTTAAAGTCCACAAAAAATACGTATAACTTTTTTTAATTTTAATACAATTTTTTGCTAATGTTGACAGGGTAAATATTTGGTAGACTGTTGATAGATGAGCACGAAAGCCAGCATGAAGGATAATTATTTTATTACTGCTATCAATCCATCTGTTCAGACGACAGTATAAAATTTGGGCGAATAAATGTCTTAAAGAGTTCAATAGTGCTATTCCTCTGTAGTTTTCAGGTATACCTGGATCACCTTTTTTGAATATGACACTTATGGATGATGTTAAAAAAAACTTTCTGGTAATATCTCATCAACGAAAATGCGGTTTGAAAGTAGAAAACAGATGCTCTAGAAATTCTGAAGTAGAGTGCTTATAGAATTCGAAGGTAATACCATCAGGACAAGAAGCCTTATTCTGTTTCATTATTTTGTTATAAGTTCCGACATTTCTATCCTCGAGTCAAGGTCTGCAATGTGGATGTCCGGAAGAACATAGCAAATACTTCTTTGATCGGGGTCTGGCAATAAACGTTTTTCAAAATACGTTGCGAGGATTTGAGCATCAAATAGAGACACTCGCTCAGCAGTCTAACACTGGCTCGAAAGTCTTCGAGTTTTTGCAAGACAACAGCTTTGTTGCTGCATTCTTGAAAAAAGTGTTCTTTTGGTGGAACAAGTCTTTTTTTTATGTGAATATATAAAACTTTGAAGGCTTCATTGTTAGTTTCTCTGAACGAAGTGTCTTTGAACAATCTTGGAAAAGTGATATCTCCTTACGTGCGGGTAACCGGTTACTGCAGATTGCCTAACTACTTCGGAGATAGGTAGCTTCTTCTACTGTACATAATATATTTAGATTTGGTACAGTTGATTTAGATTTCTTCTATAACGAACAGCCTTTTTCTCTAGCCACCTTAAAGATTTGTTACTCTGAGTTGACTGGAACGCGTTTGTGCTTGATATATTATCGGATTTTATTTTAAGAGAAACCAAGATAGGGAGATGTACCGAAAAGTAAGCTGTAGCTACACAGAAATCATGTAAATCATTAAGCCATTTACCCTTGATAAGTAGTCTATAACCGAACAACCTTAAACAGAAACAGAAGTGACATCAACCCTAGCGTCTCCCTTCGCCACTCCATTAAAAAAAAAACCGAAATCTTCAACTAATTTTATAAAAAGCTTCCCGTTATCGTTTAAATAACCGGCTAAACTACCTACATGCCGGTGCTTAAGGATAGTGATGCGATTTATGAGGACACAAGCGTTCTCACTCTAGCCTCTCACTATCAACTCCTACTCTCACCTCCACGCTGGTGACTGGTGGGTGCCTAGTGCCTCGACCGGAGATGGGGTATTAAACCCCTGTGGAAGGTCGTTGGTGGCAGCAAACGAGAGAGGGGGAGGAGTGTCCTCTCACTAAGGCACTCACTCTCAGACGACAGCGGAGGAATTCCCTAGATGGAGTCAACGGTGGCGCCCACAGCTCCAGTTTGATCGAACTGGCAATGTAATCCCTATATGAGCTGCTTCGACATATTTGAACACCAGGTCTATAGGGATTTCCAATACTGAGCCAGGGTATTGGAAAAGAGTTGGTGGCGGAGGAGCCCTCAATGGGTCAACGGCTACTGGGCTACCGACATCGGTATTTTTTTCCGGGCCGCTGTAATAGGGTCAAAACAAGGACCTGACCCTCTAGGCTGGGGGTTGAGCTTTGGGTTAACTACCCATCCACATAAAAAAGATTATGTTATGATTATGTTATAGCCTCGGAAAGGACTTATATTATTGTTGACGACCATGTTAAACGAAAAAAGGACAACGACGTTTGTATCTGCACCTGGAATGTGAGACCATTAAACAGAAGAGGTGCAGGCGAACAACTAGCGGAAGCCCTAAACTGCTACAAAGCAGACATCACTGCCATCCAGGAAATATGATGGGATGGGCCGGCCAAAAAGAGGGTGAAAAACTGTGACATCTACTATGGACCGTGTTATAGTGAGCAGAAACAGCGACTATTCGGATGCGGATTTGTTATAAGTGCCAGAATTAGGTTAGAAGACTTATCTTTCCAAGACATTAGCGAACGCATTCTATCAATCCGCATCAAGGCCAAATTCGCCAACATAAGCCTTATATGCGCTCATGCTCCGACGGAGGAAAAAGATGATATAACTAAGGATTGCTTCTACGAGCTCCTCGACAAAACCTATGAGCGACGATGTTAATATAGCCTACACGACAACACGTCTGGTAACGGACTTAGGCTAATTGACTTCGCTACGGAACGAAATGCCACTATAGAAAGCACACGGTTTCCTCACCTCGATATCCATAAGGGGACATGGCGGTCTCCAGATCAACGAACAGTTAACCAAATTGATCACATTGCAATAGACAAGAGGCACGCATCCATTTTTTTGGATGTCCGAACATTCCGAGGGGCTAACATCGACTCGGACCACTACCTTGTTGTAGGCAAGGTAAGGATGCAGATATTCACCACGCCAGAAAAACACAAAAATACTGTGCAAAAATTTAATGTCGGAAGACTGCAATCGCCAGAGACCGCCAAGACATTCGCGAAACGCGTATCCATTAACCTCTCGATTCACATGATACCACCAGCATATAATGTCGAAGAACAATGGCAACGATGCCAACAAGCCATTAGATCAGCCGCAACTGATGTGCTAGGTTTCTCGAGGCCATCAGCAAGAACCCCTGGTTTGATGAGGAATGCCGACAGATGCTCGCAGTCAAGAACGAGGCCTACAAGGCTAAGCTGCAGATAATGACGAGAGCTGCCACTGAGCTCTATAGGCAAAGAAGAAGAGAAGAACATCGGCTTTTCAGAAAGAAGAAAAAAGAACAAGAAAAGCGCGCGATCGAGGATATTGAGAGGTGCCACTCCAGGAACAATGTTCGCAAGTTTTACCAAAGTGTAAAACGTCAAAGCCAAGGATACAAGGCTCAAACAGAATCCTGTCGAGATGAACAAGGATATATCGTAGTTGAGACATAGTCGATGCTGAGGATATGGAAGAACCACTTCTGCAGACTGTTAAACGGCGATGACGAACAACATTCCGCTGTCAGGCAGAACGAACCATTTAATATTGGCAACGACAGTGAAAACTGCCAACCACCCGACCGAAGGGAAGTGAGGATAGCTATATCTAAGCTCAAGCTTAATAAGGCCGCCGGAAATGACGGCCTTACCGCTGAGCTTTATAAAGCTGGCGGAGATGACTTGGTAAGAAACATCCACCAACTCATAGCTCAAATCTGGTCGGTCGAAAGCATGCCTGAAGAATGGAACCTCAGCATCGTTTGCCGTTTACAAACAACCTGATCGGCCCTTATCAGTGGGGTTTAAGGCCAGGAAAGTCCACAATCGGTCAAATTTTCACACTTCGGCAGATCCTGGAAAAAACCTAAGAAGTCCAAATCGGTACCCACCACCTATTTATCGATTTCAAAGCCGCATACGACAGCATTTGTAGAGACGAACTATACAGAGTCATGTCTAGTTTTGGTATACCGCCCAAACTCGTCCGTTTGTGTAGGACGATGGAGAATTCTCGCTGCACCATCAGGGTCGGAAACGACCTCACCGACACATTCGATACCAAAACAGGATTTAGGCAAGGCGATGCGCTGTCATGTGGCTTCTTCAATTTGATTCTTGAGAGGATTGTGCAAAACTCCCGAGCCAACACCAGAGGCACAATTTTCCAAAAATCGGTGCAACTACTAGCATTCGCCGACGATATTGACATCATTGGTAGGACTCAACGTGATGGGAAAATCTTCGGTCCCTTTTGCGTTGACGGTCTATGGAGACAAAGATTCAACCACGAACTATACGAGTTGTACAGCAACATACCCCTAGTCAAAAACTCCGTATTGGACGTTTAAGATGGCTAGGACATGCAGAACGAATGGACCCCAATACTCCGGCTCGCAGAATCATCGATTCCCAGCCAGACGTCGGACGCAGTAGAGGAAGACCTCCCGCACCTGTCGCACACAAGTAGAAACCGACCTCAACCAACTTGGAGTGCGCAACTGGAGGCAGTTAGCTAAGGACCGGGCTAATTGGAGAGGAATGTTGGTTGAGGCCCAGGTTCATCCCGGACTGTAGCGCCACTTAAGTAAGTTTGTAAGTACCTACATATTTCTAATTATTGAAAATTTTGGGTTATATAAATCAATTCAATTTTGAAAGTCACTTATTCGTCCATTTAAATCACCAATTAGATATCATCTTATTTTCTGATTCAGAATACCATTTTCCAAAATTTAAATAGGTTGGGACTATGATTAATTTCTTAGCATTGAAGTTAAGGTGTATAGTATGTAATGCATCTAATATTGATGGTCGAGATTTTGTTTCTCCTGGATATACTGCCAACACCATTTTTCGTTAAGCTCTGAAATCAAATGGTGAAACTGAGCTAATAGTTGGGTCCCCAAATAACCACGCTTTTCTTCAGGGTTTCGACATGGAAACTAAACTTGTGTACCTTAAATATATAATATGACAAAACCTTAGCATGTGCCCTCTTACTCTCCTTTCAGAAAAGACACCCAAAGTGATATAAACACTGACAACCTCAATATATTTTAAAATGTAGCTATAAGGGAGTAAACCCTCTACGCCCTAGTGGTAATATAATAGACCTTCAATGTCTAAGTGCATCCTTTTATAAAGGACCTATCTTAACAAACAAACAAACAAAAACCTTGGTTACAAACTTGTATGTATTACCTGATATTATAGAAATAAAGATTACATTGTTCTGATATGCAGCCATCAACCCAAGGCGTTTCTAATTGTTTCCATTGTCCACTTCTCGAGGTCCATTATTTTCGTTCCATACCGTCGATTATTTGTAAGACCTGTAGTGATACTTCGAACACCTAGGATATTATTGTCTGCCAACACTGACTAATTATTTTTCTACACAATCGTTAATTGCAAGATTTTTTCAATTATCCTAGTATCTGGAAAACCAAGATAGATAATCGTCCTTCCTATCTACAATAAGATTAACGCATCATAAACATACACACAATATTAAAACTATACATAGATACTTTATATACTAATATTGATGCGTCTATCCATTAACACCACCTGACAGCCACTAAGGAAGAAAAGAACAACCTCTTCATCCTACATCGGTGTGAACGTGTGCAATTTTTAACCCATGCAGCCATTGACAGGTAGCAGAAAATTATTTTCAATTAATCCTAGCAACGTGTTGCAACACTGGCTACAAGGAACCGTATCCCTCCACTGGCCAAGGCTTAGGACAACGAATATACATAAGCTCTCACCAATAGATATTCCGGTGTTGCAATAAAATTTCAATCTTGGTGTGATAAAGTAAAATAATCGAGAGAACAAAAGAGAAACACAGCTGCTGGTTAGACATGTCCTTTATGCCCGGCTGGGAATACTAGAACCGAACACTCTCTTGTGTGACCAACAATGTAAGGCGATGGCAAATGGATGTCTGTAATCACCTGTTGTTCTTCTTGACAGGCTTCGCAGCATTCGTGATTGATCTAAAAATGTGGACAAAGATTTGTCAAAGCAAGGACATAGAATACGAGCAACAAGACTATGCTTGAGAAGTCATTGTTGTTGGGTTGTGCACTTTGTCGGTACCTACGCTGTATGCAATATGCATGTGGTTTGAATGAACAAAATCTAAGCTCATTGAAGCATAACTGCAATTAGACTGTTTTTCCTCAAGTGTCAATAACGAGTGTGGCTAAGGTACCTATTGACATGAAAATAGTACCCACCAATACGCAAACATAACATGTCTCACGACATAGGTCTACCGTAATATCCAAGTTAAATTATCCTCGTAACAGGCCTTATGGGAATCACTTTATTGCTTAGCTACATGAATACTAAGTGAGTAAGTTATTAAGACACCCTGAGATTAATTTCAACACTCCTCGACATGACATGTTTCCCAATACAACGACATACATAAATTGCTCTCAAAGAGCATTATTTAGCAGGCTATCCGCACCTTACTAATAGTATAACCCCATCCACCTATTATGGAGTAAATTACGTTAAATTAGGGTGCGCACCATTAAAGATGTAATATTTCAAAGATTGCTTGATATGAAGAAGTAAAGGACTGTGAGACGTTTTATATAAAACTGTAAAATGGGGACGATAAATTTCAGAGTGTACGAATTTTTTAAAGTATAATTGGAAATGGTAAAACGAAGATCCAGTACATTTATATAAAAGGTCCGCCAAATAACTTTACTGAATATTTTCTCAAATTTCTTTTTTTATTTGAATGTATAATCCTTCCGGTTAATAATGGAAAACAATTTCATTCAAATGGCTGCCTCGGCTGGCCATGCAGTAGCCTACACGATCGGTCCAATTTTTAGGCACATTATCGATTGTGTGCAGCTGTATTTCACCAATGGCTTCACGAATATTGTCCTTTAAAGCGCCAATTGTCTCTGGCTTGTCGGCGTAACGCTTATCTTTACCGGCACCCCACAAATAATAGTCCAACGGTGTCAAATCGCAGCTCCGAGGTGGCCAAACGACATCAGCTCTGCGGCTGATAATGCGATCTTCAAAAACAGGGCGCAAAACATCGAGTGTAGCTTCGGCTGTGTGGCACGTAGCGCCCTCCTGTTGAAACTAAATGTTGCCAATATCCTCCTCTTCAATTTTTGTGAACAACAAAAATTCGTTCAAAATGGCCCGATAACGATCGCCATTGACTGTAACGGCCACTCCTTGCTCATTTTCCAAGAAAAATGGCCCAATTATGTTTCTGGACCAAAATCCGCACCAAACAGTGACTCGTTTTCGGTGTATCGGGTTTTCGATGTATGCGTGCGGGTTTTCTGTGTCCCAAATGCGACAATTTTGCTTGTTTACATACCCGCCAAGATCAAAATGACCTTCATCTGAAAAGATAATTTTTTTGGCAAAATCGGCATCTTCTCTAAGTCGATCGCAGGCCCACTTAGCGAAGCGAAAACGCATTGGATGGTCAGTTGGCTTCAACTCCTGAACCAATTGGACTTTGTATGGCGTCATCAATGATGTCTCCGAAATGTTCAATTGTTGAGAACGACGGTGAATTGATGTTGATGGCGCTTCACGCACACTTTCTGCCACAGCAGCAATATTCTCGGGTGTACGCACTGTTTTTCACTTTTCACGCTTTGGTTTATCGATGAGGATGCCAGTTTCTTTCACTTTTTTCACAAGATAACGAACATACGGAGCTGACGGTGCTTCTCTTCTTCCAAAATCCGTACGCAATTTTCACACACATTCTGCAACATTACCATGATTTTCAAAGTAATGTCGCAATATTTCTCAGCGTTGTTCAAGCGTATACACAACCATATTCGTTTAGCGGAAGGATAAAACTAATTATCTGTCAAATCAGACATGAGCTAAGTGTTACCATTCACGAAATAAGCACTAGTTGAAAAAAAACGTTAGGTGGCGGACCCGTTATATTGTAATCGCTGTCCCAACTTGTGCACTTATTAGATCATTTAACCATTTTTAAGTCGTGTAAGTCGTTATGTATCCCATCACAGTTTTTGTACTCATCTTTCATCATATCGTCGTAAAATGTCACTCTTAGGAATCTTTCCAGCAATTCCGTTGGTCTGTTCCTCTATCCATCGGAAAATAATATTTTGTATTTTAAAGCGAATCCAGACATAAAATTTTTTTTTCATCTGTTAGTGTCGAAACGTCTGTCGAGGTTCATATTGGAGCAGAAGTCTCGTACCAAAATTATTGCAGTTCTGCAGTTTAAAATGATCATTTTCAGTGCATACCACGCCCACATTATATCGAAGTTTTCGTAACGATCTTGTCCTAGAAAAGATTAAATTCTCTGGTGCCAGGTAGAAACGGTAATGTCAGAAATCGTAGTTTTCCGCAAAATCAGTTTCAAGATTTTTTTATCGAAAAATTAATGATGCAAAGCAGTTACCAACACGGTCATCTCTAATAACAAACCCAGTGCTCATTTCGTGAAATTAGTTACAAAATCACAATGAAGGTCGGTGCCGGAAAAAATATTTATCGTAGGTTGTTGGATAAAAATCGAGTGCTTACCAAATTTTCCGACGACTTATTTCGTTAGATTATTTTAGAATCATGTTTATTTAAGCACTTTAGTCAAGAAAAAAAAATTGTTTATATTAATAACTCGGTCTATAGTCTTTTCAACATAAATTGGCAGTACAGAGAAGATAGGGATGTTTGCTTTCCGGAAGGTGCTATTCTAACAAAAGCTCTTACAGGGTTTCCGTAATCCGTAGTGTGCATTTCAAATGAGCAAAAATCTGAAAAAATATTGTGTAGGGTTACCATCCATTAGTTTAGATTGATGTTTGCATTTAATTTCTTTTAATTATAAACGAGTGATAATTGCAACTTTTTTCTTTCGCAACTAGTTGGGCGTTAGGTAAAAATGTCAAGGATGGGAGAATTTGACGATTTTCATAGTTTGGACAAAATACACAATAATAATCAATTTGTTTATTGATACTTAAAATCATATAAATAATGTCAAAATGTGAACGTTTATTCCGGAGTTCCAAGAATTCGGTGCATTTGTGAATAATAATGATTTTCCGTTATTGGCCACAACTGAAAATCACGTTTATGGATAGTTGGGCAAAAACTAATTATGTGAAATTGTTGTAAACAGTTATAGTAGTAAATAAATTAAATTTCATTCAATTTGACAAAAAAGTTTGCAAGAAATTGACAATTTTCTTTAGAAGGCCTAAATGCATTTTATAGAAAAACATATGAGAAGGCTACAATCCGATGTGCGGATCGTTGAATACCCTATCTCATCCTATCATAAAACTAAAATCCCCAAAAAAGTGGACATGGCTAAAAACACGATGTGGAGAAAATAGAAAAAATGATATAGTGACAACAAATTCTTCAGACTGCTTACAAAACACTTTTAAGGTTCTACAAAAGACAAGGTTTTCTCCTGCATATGTTACGGGGTAGTGTATAAAAATGGTTTTTATATAAAAACGCCCCCAAAAAGTGGGCGTGGGTTAAAATGGTATACCGACGAAATGTTCATATTAATAATTTTAATGATTCTGCATCAAAATTTTTTTCGAAAAATTTAAAATTTGACCGAAAACAGTTTTTAATTGAAAACGCCCCCAAAAAGTGGGCGTGGCAAAAAACTTTATATCGACGAAATATAGATATTGATATTGTCTAAATATGTTGTTCAGAAACTTTTTTAAAATTCCTTACGGTTTGGTCAAAAACTGAGTTTTTCTTAAAAGGGGGCGTGGCAGTGGGCGGATTTCAAATTTTTTTACACTTGTTCTGTAGGCAGAGACGAGGATCCTATATACCAAATTTCATTATCCTAGCTCAAAATTTAAGGCCTAAAAATCGGTGACGTACAGACGGACGGACGGACGGACGGACAGACAGACATGGCTTAATGGACTCAGCTAGCGATTCTGAGTCGATCCATATACTTTGAGGTATATGTAGCTAAATTATTTCTCTATGTTACAAACTATGTATCAAAACTAATATACCCCCCTATGGGATAGGGTATAAAAACTTTAACGGTTCTACAAAAGACAAGGTTTTCTCCTGCATATGTTATGGGGTAAGGTATAAACATATGAGAGGCTACAATCCGCTATGCGGATCGTTGAATACCTTATCCCATCCCCTCCTATTAATTAATATCCTCAAAATATAGGCCTTATGGCGATGAAAAACAGAAAATGACATTGTCACAATATATTGCTCAGACTGTTTCTCAAAATCTTTTGTGGTTCGACAAAAAACAACGTATTTCTATTGCTAATGCCTTGGGATGGGGTATACAAATGGTTTTTGTAAGAAAACGCCCCCAAAATGTGGGCGTAGGTGAAAATGATCTATGGGCAAAATGTTGATATTACCATTGCGGAAGTAGTTGCATCAAAAATTTTTTCGAAAGTTTTAAAATTTGGACAAAAAGCGTTTTTTACTAAAAACGACCCCAAAAAGTGGGCGTGGCAAAAAACTTTGTATGAACGAAATATATATATTAGGATTATCTAAATATGCTGCTCAGACACTTTTTTGAAAATCCTTACGGTTTGGCCAAAAAATAAGTTTTCCTAAAAAGGGGGCGTGGCAGTGGGCGGCTTTCAAAAATGTTTACACTTGTTCTGGTGGCACGGACGAGGATCCTATATACCAAATTTCATTATCCTAGCTTAAAATTTAAGGCCTAAAAATCGGTGACGAACAGACAGACGGACGGACGGACGGACGGACAGACAGACATGGCTAATTCGATAGGCTATAAAAAAATTTTGTCAAAAGTGTAGACACAGTTTGGAATATTTTACGCCAAATTGAAAATGCCCCACTTTTAATATGGGCACAAGCTATTAGAAATAAAATCAAAGAATAGAATCAAAGAATACCCTATCCCATCCCATTTGTAAAAGTAATATCCCCAAAAGTGGACATGGCTTAAAACACGATGGGGATTTGAATATAGAAAATGACATTGTCAGAACAAATTTTACGGTTCTACAAAAGACAAGGTTTTTCTCCTGCATATGTTATGGGGTAGTGTATAAAAATGGTTTTTATATAAAAACGCTCCCAAAAAGTGGGCGTGGGTTAAAACGGTATATAGACGAAATGTTTATATTAATAATGTTAATGATTCTGCATCAACATTTTTTTCGAAAAATTTAAAATTTGACCGAAAACAGTTTCTTATTGAAAACGCCCCCAAAAAGTGGGCATGGCAAAAAAATTTATATAAACGAAATATAGATATTAATATTGTCTAAATATGTTGTTCACAAACTTTTTAAAATTCCTTACGGTTTGGTCAAAAACTGAGTTTTTCTGAAAAGGGAGCGTGGCAGTAGGCGGATTTAAAAAATGTTTACACTTGTTCTGCTTCGTCGGCCAGAGAGTCTATATACCAAATTTCAACACTCTAGCTCAAAATTTAAGGCCCAAAAATCGGTGACACACCGACGGACGGACGGGTACTGCCAATTTATGTTGAACAGACTATAATATTATTCATGAAAGGAAATTTGGAAAGATAAAACTAATTCAAATAATTAATAAATTAAAGTACCATCTTATTTGTTACACTTGGCCATCTCCTTCATCCATCAAATCGGGGTCATTATCTGGTGCCTCCTTTAAATTTGCAAATTTTTATAAAAGTTATGAAAAACAGGTGTAATTTGATATGTTTATGTAAATATGAGTTGATTGATACATATTACTTCCATGCTTTCTTTAGGTTAAGTTCTCTTTTGTTAGTAAGTACGATTTTATGTAATTTAGTAAGTCAGTCTAAGCCTAACTTCAAAACGTGTCGCATTACTATTTAACATCGCGTTTAGACATTACAGTACTAAGGTTAGTAGTGGGCACAAATCCCGTTTTAGTCAGATATGAGATTCAAATTCTCTTCAGCAAATCTTTATGATTTTTAATATGTATTGATTTTTTTCATGCCTTAGAAATCTTAAGACTTTGAAATCATCTGAAGCTTTTAAAGAATTTTTATATCTGACTAAATCTTATTTTTTGAAGTGAAACTTCTTTGGCTTCATAGGGGTAAATCCAAACTCACAAGAAACGAAATCTTAACACGAAAAGCCATGGGTAGGGGAAGACTAGACTGATAGTTAGACTATTACTTAGCAAACGTTGTTGAAAGTACACAAATGGTGAGAATATGCAGAAAATGTGTGTAATATCTAACGCTATGTGTTGGATTTTTTTTAAACGATTGTCATGTGAATATATAAACGCAACTTGCCTTATGTTACACTAACAATTATATACATTTTCGTAGTCATTTTACACGGATTTTTTTTAGTGTGTACCTACTATATACCGTCTTCCATGTCTCACAGTTGGGGAGGGAATTCCACCTGCCATTAACGTTATTATGTCCCGCCCGTGATATATGGTCACACAGTGGCGGTAACATTTTGTTCGATGTTGGTGGGATAGTTTCCCCAGCAGCTCATTAGCTGTCGCATTACATTGTATGGTCCTGTTTTTAGGACGACAGAAGAGTTTGACATTGTGTTGGACGTCAAGAACCTTCAGTTTTTTACGGTTTAAACAAGCTTACATTTAATTTTGACAGTAGAGAATGACTTAATTGCACCCTGTCATCCTGCTATTTCCACTACCACCGTCTGCAAGACTATACTTTGGTATGGGAGGCAAATGATTCGTTTCGCAATAACTTTTCGTATACTCCCGCTCCAGTGCATACGTCCATTTTGAAACTATTCCTACGGATATTTCATAAAGTCTTCGACTCCCAGCCAGGCTTAAGCCGTAGCAGTGACGCGTGCAATTGGGAACCGATTTAAACCAAATTGAAGTTCTCAACTTGAGGCAGTCAGCTATGGCATGGCTAATGGGAAATCCATATTAGTTAAGCTCAGGTTTTTTTCGTACTATTGCTCCACTTTAGTAAGTATGTAGATAGATATGAATTTGTTGACAAATATCTGTCACTATTTTCTGGAAATATGTAGTAGAATTGTCTTCAAATTTAGGGTGTGGGAATATGTAGGCAGAGATTTCATTACAACATAAGTAACAGTCGAATTTGAATGTGCCCTGTTGAATCCATTTCCCAGCAGTTTTGAGTCTACAGAATATTGCATGTAAAATTCTAACGCCCGGTTTTTTAGTGGTGTGTTAACTCAGAGTCAAATAAGCCAGAATTAAATTTAATCTAGAGTTAGCTCATGAAGCAGTATTTCAGTGAATAGCTCAGTTGTCAGCTGTTTGTTTTCTTTTTTTCCAAACAAATGAAATAAAAAATCGTACAAGCCGATTTCATAAAACAGTTATACTCATAATTTCAAACCAGTCCGAGTACCTGAGATTCTGAATCTGAATATTTCGTGCTGGGTTAACTGAATGTTAACTCTTGATCAAAATTTACTGAAAAACACGTTTATCGAGTTTATTTGAGTTTAATCCCGAAACTAGGATGATCCTACACTGAAAAGCCGAGAGGGTAGCATGTTGAGAATGATTTCCGGTCCCTATATAGGTGTGGTTCTCACTGCATTAGTGGTTCACGTAAATGCTATTCATATATTTCATATTCATATACAGTGGTGGAAAACTAATTAGAAACACAAATTTGCTTTTCCTGAAGTTGGTCACATAAATCAAAAGAAACAAAATAATAATAGAAACTTTATTTCCGAATAGCACAGTAATATATATCTATTCACATTAAAGAAAAAAAGTAAAAATTATGCTGTAACAAGAAAAGTATTTCACAAAAAAAAGTTTAGTCTAGTTTTATGTGGAATTATAATTAGAAACATAAAATCAAAAGCCAAAAACAATTCAAAATAAAAGAAAAGAAATTAAATTTTACACTTCAAATATTTTTTTTTAAAGTTAAAACTAATATTTTGTCGGGTATCCCTAATTAGCAATAACAGCTAGACAGCGTCTTGGAAGACTAGCTACCAAATCTTGACATCGCTTAAGAGGGATATTCTTCCAAACATGTTCGATGCTCTTGAACAATTCTGTTGAATTTTTTGAGGGTCTTGAGCCCAAACTTCTCTCAACATCAGCCCACAAGTTATCAATGGAATTTAGGTCAGGACTTTGCGCTGGCCAGCCCAAAACGCTTATTTTTTCCTCCTCAAACCAGCACTTCACTAGGCTTGAAGTGTGTTTGGGATCGTTGTCGTGTTGAAAAATAAATGAAACTGGCATATGGTTAAAAGCGTATGGCTCCATATATATATCTCTGTACATATGCTGATCCATTCGGCCATCGATGCGCACAATAGGACCAACACCGTACCAGGAAAAGGCTCCCCAAACCATGACGTTTCCACCACCATGCTTGATCGTTTTGATGGTGTACTTGGGATCGAGTTCTTTGTTAACTGGTCGTCTTACATATTTTTTGTTTTCCGATCCAAACATGTTGAATTTGGATTCATCGCTCCAGAAATTTTTTTTTCCAAAAAGCCAAGGGTTTTTGTGCATGTTCCCTGGCAAATTCCAACCGACGTTTTATATTTTTTTGTGATACATTTGGCTTTTTGCGTGCAATGCACCCTCGCAGACCTACTTCTAGCAATCTATTCCTGATGGTCCTATGTGTAATTGTTGAGCTTAATTGAGACGACCCAGCTGAGTGAATATCCTTGCTGCTGAAAAAAGGATTCGCCTTATTCAGTCGACAAATAAGCCTGTCCTCTTTGGCAGTTGTTTTTCTCAGCCGTTGCTTTCTTTTCGGATTCTCTGTACTGCCTGTGTCCGTATACACTTTAATTGCACCATACACCATCTTTTTGGAGCACCACAGATCCTTGGCGATAGTATCCATAGAAGCCTTTTCCTGGCAATACTTGTGAATGATTAGCTTCCTTAACTCTGGTGTGCAACTCTTTTTTTTGTTCATTATTTTCATTGTTTCTAATTAGTTTTCCAACACGGTATTTCAGAAGGGTAACTTTGTTTTTATTGCCACTAAAAAATTCCCACATATAGAACATAAAAACACAGTATATATCCACCGAATCATCTTTAGGTTTGACTCTGTGTTTTAACATTTCTTAGTTATTCTGAGTGTTATATTCCAAATTGTTATGTATAAGCCATTCGTTAGAGTAACTTTATTACAAAAATGGCGTACAGACATCAGCTCAGTGTGAACCTCCAGTTAATATTCTACAATTTTACATCTCCTTTGTCGCTCCCGCCTTCGTCATAATCACCCCAAGTCATGTTCAAAAGTGCTCATACCCACACAATAATAATAATCAACCATCTCAACGTTATATAAAAGTTACACCCCATTTAAAGGCAACCAGCCCATGAAGGACATAACGTTTTGTTATTTGCACCCACATACCTATTCATTCAATTTTGTTTCAATACCACTTCAAGGCAGCCATATCCCCATATGGTCACTGAATAACAAGCAACAAGAGAAATATGAGACTCAAGAGCCTGCCCTCGACACACAATCTTTTGCGAAACACGAGGGCAAACACCCGTAAATTTGTACAACGAGCAGCAACAACAAAAAAATTGTACGTGGTGTAGTTGTATCTGAATAAAGTAAGCGGAAAAAGTAACTCACGGAAACTACTATTTTGTCTGAGAGAGTATGGAAGGACAACAGTACGACAATGACTGCACTACCAATATGGAGCCACTTGGTTGTTATAGCACTTTACGGCGATGGTGTCGATGTCATGTCGATGTCTGTTCTCCTTTTTTTCACTCGATCTCCAACAATGCTTCAAGCTGAATACCCCTCTGTTTATAGTATCATACGGTTATGTTCCTCAACGGTACACAGTGATGTATAATCGAACATGAAATTCAATGCAAGTTAGTTGGCGAAGGATATTTTTTTTTGTTTCGTTTTCCCGACCTACACCAAGGTATGTTGTATACATATATACTTAATGTACATACACTGTCTGTTGGAAAAGCTTGTATACACGTTTGTATATGTCTGTCAACAGAACGATGTTTCGATGGTCTAGATATTGGAAGCTTGTTCTAGTTTAAACGACCGTATTGGAAAAGTTTAAAATTGCTTGCAATGTTTTTCTGATTTTTATCGACCTAATTTTCCATTGTTAGATAAGTGTGGTGAAATGATGAATATTTGCTTTATGCTTTGCTCATATTGGCTGAAAGGAAGATGATGAAACTAAGAGAAAGGATACATTTCAGCTTAGGTCGGTACACTTCGTTTGGAAAGCAATGATTTTTAGAATTAGGACAATGCCAATGAGGATATGTTCATAAACAATACAAAATATGTATTGAGACGCATCTATCATCAGTACATTTATTCGGATTATATGTTTGGAATAGTAAAAGCTATTTTATTCGAAAGACTACATAATGGTACGCGGCACTCGTTTAATTCAAGGCCAAACAATGCCTCTTTTGTTGTCATTTTTTGAACAGAAAAACGTATTATGAATAACGGTCTGGTGGAGCGATCATATTAACAGCCCATAATGAAATTTTAGAATGAATAACCTAGAGAACGACGAACGTTTTATTCCACTTCAAGGTTAAGTATCATAAAGAATTATTTTACGAGTTTTGCTATGTGAACCCAAATCGGTAATACATGAAATTTGATGTTGGAAGTGTTTCCAGTCTAGCTCACATTTGAGTCACTTATAAAATCAAATATGTCGCGTCAAAGGGCTTTGAGCAATTGTATGAAATTGCTTTTAACAAAAGGTACTTCTCATCGTTCCTTCTCAGCGGAAGTATGCCCTTGGTAGTACGACTAACGAGTATGGAATTCCAACATATGTCCAACTCGGAAGTCCAATAAAACCGTTATATTTGCACTTCCTACTTAGGAGACTTACGACTTCTAAGATGGACCCTAGGGAGTCTGGCCGGAGCCCATATCATATACCACTAGGTTTCTTCGACTGGAAAACCTAGAGAAAGTCAAGTCCAACCATTGTTTCATCAAATTTGAGGGCGTGTATGATATCATCCACCGTCAGAGGCTCTATAGACCGATGACGGAATTCGGGATTCTATTTAAATTGACACCGATGTACATAAGATCAAGACAAGGTTAATAAACATAAATTACTGTCGCCACAACCTCGAGGACTGTTGATAGCAACAACTTTGATGTAGTTAAGGAGTTCATCAAGCTCGGAGCCAACATTAACCGCAAGAATGCAAGATTAGTAAAGGACGAAGATTAATTGAGGAAACCGATGGTACAGGGTTTTTTTAAGCAATAGAACTTTTTTTTTAAATAAAATACAACACATCCAACTAGATGACCAACATTATGGGTTTATTAGCTTCTGGTATATTACCCCCGCGAGTACGCGTTATGAACGCCATCCTGTCGGTCCAATTGTGCACCACTTTTTCCAGCAAATCCGGTCTTAATTCGTCAATAGTGTGTCGAATGTTGGATTCTAAATAATCAATCGTTGCCAGTTTATCACCATAGACCAGAGATTTGACGTATATCCACAAAAAGTACTCCAAAGGTTGTCAAATCACAATTCACAGGTCCATTTCTTAAGTAGATTCGGTCACCAAACGTTTGGTTCAACAAAGTCATGGTTGCACACGCTGTATGGGATGTTGCGCTGAACCATTCCCCCTCCAAATGAGGGGATCATTTGCCTGTAGCGTAATGTAGCGGTAATGTTGGCTCCGGTTTCAGATTTAAAGACAAGTCGGCCAGTGCCACCTTTGTCATGAAAACCAAACAGTGATTTTTTCGGGATGTAATGGAGTTTCGAGTATGTAATTCTGCTTGTTTACATACCCGTCAAGACAGAAATGAGCCTCATCGCTGAACACGTTTTGACGATAAAAACCTTCAACTTCAAATTTACCGAAAAATCGACGTAATTGATATTTTGATCTTTGTTGTTCCGCTTGAATTCTTGGATCTTATAAGGATGTAGGCCAAGATTGGACATTTTCCAAGTAGTGAACGTGCAGGGACCGGGGTCCTGAAAACGGCGTCGGATTGGTAATTCGGGTCCTCTGTCAGACTCACCTCTGCAGCGGCAAAATTTGAATGAATATTATCAAAAAGAGTAAATTTGGTCATGAATCGATCCAAGGTATTGCGGATTAGCGGCTCAGATGATCGATTATGCACCGTAAACTTGACGGAGTGCTCTGTAAGTTTGGCGAACAAAGCGCGAATTTCGGAAATTAATTTACACGATTTGTAAAAGTTGCTCTGCTGTAATTCTTTCCATGTTGATTTGCGAAAGTATACTAAAATAAAAAGTCAAACACACTTCATTAGTGTGTATGACAGCTAGTTTCACAGTTATCCCTATCGGAAGTTCTAAACGCCCAACTAACACGCTTTACTTCTGTTAAGCGAAACAAATGGGACCGAAACTTAAATATCGAAAGTCGAAATGCCTGCTCTACTGGAGCCTAGCCCTACCAGTTTTCCATTAAAATGCTGAGTTTTGGACAATAACAAGGAAAGAGGAACACTTTCGAATGAAACAAATTGAACAGAGAAGAAGATGCAACCGCGAACTTTATGAAGTGTACCAAGATGTGGCTTTAGTACAAAATGTAAAACGTTAACTGCATTGATTCCGCTACATTAAGCGAATGAGTAGCAAGAATATTATCAAGAGAATTATCGAATCCTGGCCTTAAGGTTTGAGACGACTTATCGTGAATTCCAGGGCCTTTGAACTGAACAAACTACTAAAAGCATCGCGCCTGATAGTAGCGGAAGGAAGTCAGGCAGAGATCCTCAACTGGCCAGAAGCTCATTAACTAAATAACTAATATCTTTCGATAAGGTAATACACTTTGGACTATACAGTATGTATTTACTAAGCAATTAGCTGACAACCAGCAAAAAATCTTTTATGGTTCGACAAAAAACAACGTTTTTCTATTGTATATGCCTTGGGGTAGGGTATACAAATGATTTTTGTAGGAAACGCACCCAAAAAGTGGGCGTGGTTAAAATGATCTAGAGACGAAATATTCATATTATCATAAACGTTTTTTATAGAATACGCCCCCAAAAAGTGGGCGTGGCAAAAATCTTTATTTAGTCGAAATATAGATATATAGATTCTCTAAATATGTTGCTCAGCCATTTTTTTTTTAAATTCCTTACAGTTTGGCTAAAAACCTTTCTGAAAAGGGGGCGTGGCAGTGGCGGATTTCAAAAATGTTTACACTTGTTCTGCTCCATCGGCCAGAGAGTCCATATACCAAATTTCAACACTCTAGCTCAAAATTTAAAGCCCATAAATCGGTTCTGCTTCGTCGGTCAGAGAGTCTATATATCAAATTTCTACACTCTAGATCAAAAGGCTCGAACAGAATCCTGTCGAGATGTACAAGGAAATATCGAAGTTGAGACATAGTCGATGCTGAGGATATGGAAGAACCACTTCTGCAGATTGTTAAACGGCGATGACGAACAACATTCCGCTGTCAGGCAGAACGAACCATTAAATATCGGCAACGACAGCAAAAACTTCCAACCACCCGACCTAAGTGAAGTGATGATAGCTATATCTAAACTCAAGCTTAATAAGGCCGCCGGAAATGACCACCTTCCCGCTGAGCTTTATAAAGCTGGCGGAGATGACTTAGTAAGCAACATCCACCAACTCATATGCCAAATCTGGTCGGTTGAAAGCATGCCTGAAGAATGGAACCTCAGCATCGTTTGCCCGATCCACAAAAAAGGAGACCCTCTGAACTGCGCCAACTACAGAGGCATAAGTCTACTCAACATCGCCTACAAGACCCTATCTGCCGTAATATGTGAACTCCTGAAACCGTTTACCAACAACCTGATCGGCCCTTATCAGTGAGGTTTTAGGCCAGGAAAGTCCACAATCGATCAAATTTTCACACTTCGGCAGATCCTGGAAAAAACCCAAGAAGTCCAAATCGATACCCACCACCTATTTATCGACTTCAAAGCCGCATAAGACAGCATTTATGACGAACTATACAGAGCCATGTCTAGTTTTGGTATACCGCCCAAACTCGTCCGTTTGTGTAGGATGATGATGGAGAATTCTCGCTGCTCCATCAGGGTCGGAAACGACCTCACCGACACATTCGATACCAAAAAAGGATTTAGGCAAGGCGATGCGCTGTCATGGGACTTCTTCAACTTGATTCTTGAGAGGATTGTGCAAAACTCCCGAGCCAACACCAGAGGCACAATTTTCCAAAAATCGGTGCAACTACTAGCATACGCCGACGATATTGACATCATTGGTAGGACTAAACGTGATGTCATAGCCACGTTTGCTAGTATAGAGAAGGAAGCGGCAAAAATGGGTTAAGCAGTATATGAGGGTAAGACTAAGAATATGCTGTCAACACGAAAGGACACACAACATCGACGAATTGGACAGAACGTCACCATTGACAGATATAACTTTGAGGTAGTACTGGACTTTGCCTACAAAAAAAAAACAAATTTTTGGCGCAACAGGCTCGTTAGTACCCAGGGCCTAGCTTTCTCACACCATTCATGTGTGCGTGTGTACTTCTTGCACGATGGCGGGACCTCCTGTTTTATGCCGACTCCGAACGGCTAAGTTGAGATAAGCTATTCTTGACAATTGATACTACTCGGACGATTTGTCAGATCATCACGAGAGGAGGGCCAGTGAAAAATCATTTAGGTGTTGCTACGGCTGGGAATCGAACCCAGACCTTCTGCGCGGCAGTTCATCGCACTAACCATCGCGCCACTGAGCCCGTCTTGTTGCCTACCTCTGCTCCGTTGCCTACCTCTGCTCCGTTGCCTACCTCTGCTCCGCTATTAACTCTGACAACAACATCTCGTCAGAAATCAAACGAAGAATTACTCTTGCCAATCGCTGTTTCTTCGGGTTAAAAAGGCAAATTAGTAGTAAAGCCCTCACTCGAACTACTAAGGAGATCCTATAGAAGACCCTGATCATCCCAGTCCTGCTCTACGGCGCTGAAGCATGGACCGTATCAAAAGTGTATGAAGAAATCTTTGGTCGATTCGAGAGAAAAATTCTTCGGAAAATCTTCGGTCCCGTTTGCGTTGACTGGCTACGGAGACGCAGATTCAACCAAGAACTATACGAGCTATACAGCGACATACCCCTAGTCAAAAAACTCCGCATTGGACGTTTAAGATGGCTAGGACATGTAGAACGAATGGACACCAATACTCCGGCTCGCAGAGTCTTCGATTCCCATCCAGAAATCGGACGCAGTAGAGATAGACCTCGCCTTAAGAGGAGCGCACAAGTAGAAACCGACCTCAACCAATAAAGCCCACATTTTGGGGATATTAATTTTAAGGATGGGATGGGATATATTATTAAACGATCCGCATAGCGGATTGTAGCCTTCTCATATGTTTTTATAGCATTTGCATTCTTCATGTATATTACAGAAGTGGCGAAATAATTCGGAATAACGTAATACATCCGTAACATGTTTTGAGTCGGATTACCGTCTTCTAAACCTGGCTGTATCGAGAAAATATTCGAAGTTGATTTCAACTGTTTGTACATCCAAGATAGTAGATGCAGACATTTGGATTAACTGTAAGTCGCTTCGAATACAGCTTATGGTATAAGGATCGACTCAGAATAGGTAGCTGTGTCGATATAGCCATATCTGACCATCTGTCCGTCCATTCGTCCGTCTAAGTAGTGAAATTTTGTATATAAGGACCTTTTCCATGCCTAGCCTAGTGTAGACGCACTCTTTAACGTCGGTTATTGGATAACCAATAAAAAAAGTATCTAACAAAAAAGAAAGTGTCAATACTTTTAGAATTTAACCATTGAGCTACGAAGTACATTTCAGCTTGGCTGGCTTTTTTTTTAAACAGAATAGTCGCTTTGAGCACTGAAAGACCTTGATTGATACACCAAAGACAACTTCACCCTCGTAGAGTAACTGTATGGTGTGCCATTTGGGCCGGCGCGGCGGCTCTATTGAGCCATATTTTCTTTGAGTATGACAAACACAACGCTATAGCAATTGCTGGTGACCGCTATAGGGAAATGTTGCAAAACTTTCTTGTGCCCATTGGATCAATTAGGCCTACAGGAAATGTGGTTCAAAGAAGACGGTGCCACATCACATTATCTGTATATCATCTATTTAAAGTTTTTAGCCATGCGCCATTATGTAGGTTGTAGGTTATGTAGCCTGAGCTTATATATATTTGTTTTCCTATTTGGTATCTTGCCATCATGTCTTGTCATCCTATTGCCTTGCTATAAAAAAAATACAAATTTTTGGCGTAAACAGGCTCGTTAGTATCTAGGGCCTAGCTTTCTAACAACCATTCATGTGTGTGTGCTTCTTGCACGATGGCGGGACCTCCTTTTTTATGCCGACTCCGAACGGCTAAGTTGAGATAAGCTATTCTTAACAATTTTTTTCTACTCGGATGATTTGAGGGTATGTCATTTGATGCTCTTTTTAAATTACCACTTACCACTACCAGCTGGGAGACACCCATCTCAAAGTAATAGCATCAAGAGGCACACCACAAGGAGGCGTTATCTCACCT
Source organism: Rhingia campestris (assembly GCA_932526625.1). NCBI lineage: Eukaryota > Metazoa > Arthropoda > Insecta > Diptera > Syrphidae > Rhingia > Rhingia campestris. The sequence continues at coordinate 142,621,021 of OW052183.1, forward strand.
CTGTTGTGGAACATAGTCATCAATGAGATACTCATAAAGCTACAGCGAAATGGGGTAAAAGTCATAGCCTAAAAGTCATAGCCTACGCAGACGATGTAGCGATACTAGTTGAAGGGAAATTCCTACCCACTATTAGTGAACTACTCGAGCGGGCATTGAAAACTCTCAACGAGTTGTCTTGGCATCAACCCCCAGATAATGGAACTCGTTCTCTTTACGAACAAGAGGAAGATACCAATATTCGACCTACCGGCTATCGATGGGACTACCCTCAAACTAGCCGATAGTGCAAAGTATCTGGGTGTCATTCTTGATAGAAAACTCAACTGGAACCTAAATGTGCGCGAGCGCATTAAAAAGGCCACAGTCGCTTTCTATACGTGTAACCGAATATTCGGAAAAAACTGGGGTCCGAACCCCAAGATCGTCCTATGGATGTACACGGCCATTGTGAGACCTATATTAACATATGGGGGGCTTGTAAAGGCAAATAAAGCCACCCATCTGAAAAATATGACAAGGTACAAAGGATAGCATGTGCGGGTGCTACTGGCGCAATGAGAACCACACCAACAGCGGGACTGGAAACCATCCTTAATCTGCTAACGCTAGACCTTTACATGCAAGAATCTGCAGCCAAAAGTGCTCTAAGAATCAGCCAGCTCAACTGCTGGAAATCGAACTCAGGAGGACATGCCCAAATTCTACAAAGATATCTGGGCTTAGCTGTATCCTCTGACTACATGCTGCCTCACCATGACTTTCAAAGACCATTCTCCTGCATCCTCCCAAGCAGAGAGGAGTGGGAGAGGAACGAATTGGGCCCCGAAACCATATCCATCTACACTGATGGTTCAAAAATGGATGTAGGCGTTGGAGCTGGAGTGTTTTCAGAAACACTTAAGCTAAACAGCTCATTTCGTCTCCCTGAGCACAGCAGTGTCTTCCAAGCCGAAATATTGGCAGTAGCTGACGAACTGGCAAGAAAAGGATCTGCCTCCAGCATTGACCAAGCAGATCAGTCTGTCAAACCACCACTATGTGACCTAAAATCTCGGGTGGGACAGAAAACACTGATCACTGCCAAAAACAGGTGGAACTCCCTTCCCACCTGTGAAACTTCCAAAAGGATGTGGCCTGAGTATGACAAAGCCAGAACCCATAAACTACTTCGTAGAAACAGGAAATCTGTCTCTACTTTAGTTGGGATTCTTACTGGGCACAACTTACTAAAAAGCCACAAATTGAAAATGCATCTCATAGATGATGACCTCTGTAGGTGGGGGGTGGTGTAAGGGGTATTAACTCAATTCTTCATTCGGAACCTAATAACGTAAAAAGTACTATCACGAATTAAATGAAATTTGGTTAAAACGTGTATTAGGCTTTACTCTTTAAAATGGTATACAAAAAATTTCTATAAACTTTGAACATAACAAAAAAAATCGTTAAAATGTGACAAAATTGGTACTAAAATAAAATTTTTTTTTCAACACTTTTTCCATAGAAATTCTGAATTTTTTTTTTTCAAACCTCTGAAGAGGCTGCGGTGATGAAGAAATACACGAGGACACCCTCCACTTTCTGTGCCACTGCCCAGGCCTCAGCCAATTAAGAATGAGAACCTTAGGAAAATACTTTTTCCATGACCTCACGGATCTATCCGAAATCCCTCTCCCTAATTTTTTCATTTTTTGCATCAACATCTGGATGGCTGGAAAGAGGCTAACAACAATGGACAGTAACGGGACAATGAATGAACCAACCACACAGGTGGACCCCCAACGGTCATCACATTGGGTCTATATTGACCTGAGTGCGATGGGAAGACACACACCGTCTGCCTCATCAACCCACCAACCTAACCTAACCTAACCTAACCTAAATTACCACTTTCTTTGAATAGTGCAGCATAATCTTTGGAACCATTATTTTTCTTAGATTTTTGAGACGAATAATTTTGCATTTGCATGACATCCCTTATATGCAGAGGTATTAAATAATGACTACACGATTTCTCTCTCACAATGCATATGTACTTAAATTTGACAAATCCATTCAAATGTAATCGTTCTCTTTAAAGTGGTTTTGAAAGTGTTTTACAGATTTTTTTGTCTGTCCTTTCGGATCTTAGATATTCTATTTGCAATGCAACAGCATTGAATAAAGAGATTTACAAGGATTTCCATGATTATATGGAAGACAGCAGTGAATATATTGGATTTTGGATCAAGACAAATGGCATGTAATTTATACAGACAAATTTGATTTTCTTTCGACATCACTTTGTTCCGCTGGGCATTGGGGTTTGGGGTGAATAATGATTGTCACTCCTTTAAACATGATGGAGTGTACTTCTATAGGATATAGCTTAAATTCGTTTTGATAGAAGTAGATAACATACGTCTTGAATTATGATGTCACTATATGTCAGACTTGTGTCTATCAATCTGAGGTAGGAGGTATAGGCATTACCTACAATTCCAATTAATGTAGTACAGTGGAAAATCGTAATATGAAGGACATGTATGTAATTACTGCCACCGGTGACTACGATAAATAATAGACGGAATTTATTTCGGTGAAGTAAAATCAAAAACATATAAGAAGATCTAAAATATTCCATGGCAATCGTCTAATACCCCATCAGAATTGATGTCTAAACAAAAGGGTCGTGATATACATTTGGTTTTAGGCGAAATTTAGTTGACAATATTGCCCAGGGTAGTTGAAATATGTTATCAAATTTCTTTGGGCTTTTCACCAACTAAATATTTCTTTCAGGTTGTATAAAGTCATAACGGGTCCGCCATCTAACGTTTTTTTTTCAACTAGTGCTTATTTCGTGAATGGTAACACTTAGCTCATGTCTGATCTGGCAGATAATTAGTTTAATTAGTTTTATCCTTCTACTGAACGAATATGGTTGTGTATACCCTTGAACAACGCTGGGAAATATTGCGACATTACTTTGAAAATCATGGAAATGTTGCAGAATGTGTACGGATTTTGGAAGAAGAGAAGCACCGTCAGCTCCGTATGTGAAAAAAGTGAAAGAAACTGGCATCCTCATCGATAAACCAAAGCGTGAAAATCCAAAAACAGTGCGTACACTCGAGAATATTGCTGCTGTGGCAGAAAGTGTGCGTGAAGCGCCATCAACATCAATTCACCGTCGTTCTCAACAAATGAACATTTCGGAGACATCATTGAGACGAATTTTGCATAAAGACCTTGGTATGACGCCATACAAAGTCCAATTGGTTCAGGAGTTGAAGCCAACTGACCATCCAATGCGTTTTCGCTAAGTGGGCCTGCGATCGACTTAGAGAAGATGCCGATTTTGCCAAAAAAATCATCTTTTGAGATGAAGCTCATTTTGATTATGGCGGGTATGTAAAAAAGCAAAATTGTCGCATTTGGGGCACAGAAAACCAGCACGCATACATTGAAAAGCCGATACACCCAAAACGAGTCACTGTTTGGTGCGGATTTTGGTCCAGAGGAATAATTGGGCCATTTTTCTTCGAAAATGAGCAAGGAGTGGCCGTTACAGTCAATGGCGATCGTTATCGGGCCATGTTGAACGAATTTTTGTTCACAAAAATTGAAGAGGAGGATATTGGCAACATTTGGTTTCAACAGGAGGGCGCTTCGTGCCACACAGCCGAAGCTACACTCGATGTTTTGCACCGTGTTTTTGAATATCGCATTATCAGCCGCAGAGCTGATGTCGTTTGGCCACCTCGGAGCTGCGATTTGACTATTATTTGTGGGGTGCCGTAAAAGATAAGTGTTACGCCGACAAGCCAGAGACAATTGACGCTTTAAAGGACAATATTCGTGAAGCCATTGGTGAAATACAGCTGCACACAATCGATAATGTGCTTAAAAATTGGACCGATCGTGTAGGCTACTGCATGGCCAGCCGAGGCAGCCATTTGAATGAAATTATTTTCCATTATTAACCGGAAGGATTGTACTTTCAAATAAAAAAAGAAATTTGAGAAAATATTCAGTAGTTTTTTTATAGGATTTTCAAAAAAAAGTTATTTGGCGGAACCTTTACTAGATTTGTAAAATTTATTACGTTGAAATAATCATCGTTAAGTTAAGCAGCACTGAAGCACTCATCGTTGAGTTAATCAGCACTGAAAAATAGGTAATAGATAAAAATTTAAGCAACGTTGCTTAGAGAAAATTGTAATATTAAAGCATGCTTAACTATAAACAACCTCTGAGACATATTTTAAGATAATCTAATAAATACGGCTATCTATGTTCACATTATTGATATCTTTACAAAATTGTTAGAATGTGCTTATATTTTATATACGGAATATGACTAAATAGTAAATAATAACTTGAATATATAGAAAAATTCAAAAATGAAGACCGTACTCATTGGATAGGTTTGTTCGTAATGAAATTGCAAGAAATTTCTTAAAAAAAGATTGTGTGCCTTTTAAAAAAATATTTTTGTAATTAAATAATATAATGCCATTTGTACTTCTTTTGATATCTATCTTAAAATCTTCAAATTGTGGTGTTAAATATTAAGAAAAATACGAAAAAGTAGTTAGGAGAATGCACGCTATTCATTTATTAAGGGTGTTTTTTTAGAGGTTGGTTTTTCGAATACAGATAAAACTGACATTTGGTGGTCAAATTGGATAACTCTAATGTCATTTATGTGCAGTTTGGTTTGCCATTTCATCATGAACAGGTTGACAAATGAAAAACGCTTGAAAATCGTGCAAATTTATTTCAGTTTAATTTCAGCAATTTGGCTCAGTTCACGAAGTTTACCGCAAGCTCCGTCCATTTTATGGTCGACATAATCGTCCATCAGAGCAGTTAATTTGGTTAACCATGGATAGTTTTCGCACTAGGTTTACTCTATGTGATAATACGCATCCGCAGAGATGTCGAACATCAACTTTGTCCATCAACTTTATGGAAGATTTTGGGCAAAGATCTTGGCTTAAAAAGTAGAATGAGATAGATCTTGATGCTGATTTTCATCGCAAAATGTTGTTTAGTTATGAGGCTCATTTTTGGTTGAATGGCTACGTCAACAAGTAAAATTGCCGCATTTGGAGTGAAGAGATTCTACATGAGACCCTTGAGACGCCATTACATCCACTAAAACTGACTGTTTGATGTGCTCTTTGGGCTGGTGGAGTCATTGGGCCATACTTCTTCCGTAATGATGCTAGAGAGTCAGTTACCGTTAATGGAAACCGTCTATACCGGTCTCCATGATAACCGACTAGTTTGTTCTCGAATTGTATGGCATGAATGTGGATGAGATATGGTTCCAACAAGACGGCGCTACATGCCACACAGCGCACGTCACAATCGATTTATTGAAGGAAATATTAGATGAGCGCATAATTCCGCGGAATGGACCTGTCAATTGGCCACCAAGATCGTGTGATTTGACACCATTGGATTATTTTCTTTGGGGATAATTGAAGTCGCTCGTCTACGCCAACAAACCAGAAACGTTAGGGGACTTGGAAGCCAACATTCGTGGCGTTATTGCCGACATACGGCCCCAAATGCTGGAAAAAGTGGTTGAAAATTGGACCTCTACACTTGGCTGTAGTCGAAACAGCCGCGGCGGCTGTAGTCGCCAAATTGTTGGAAATTAAAACAATTTTCTTGTGTTTTATTTCAATTCAAAGTTATATACCTTTAAACACCCTTTAAAAAGAAATTAGTCATAGTTACACCGTAGCTTTAAATCAAGGAAGCTCTTATTGGATCACCCTTTAAAAACCTTTGTATTCTCACGTGATGTGAACTTAAAAATGTTTTTTTTATCTGGTAAATAATCATACATAATATGTTAGGTTAGGTTAGGTTAGGTGGGCTGTTGACGCTCGGACGAGTCGTCAAACACGCATAGGCCTACGTGGGCCCATAGCGATACCCTTCGAAGAAAAAATGTCCTGAAAAAAGAGAAAGAGGATACCTGGTTAAGTTCGCTTGTGATACTTATGCAGTGCTGGTCTGTGTTGCTCCTTCAGCCTCAAAGAGGTAGTTGCTCCATCCTGATTTGCAACAAAAACGGACTATCAGCGTTATTGGGATAGTCCTTAGGTCACTTAGGTCATTGAAGTAAAAGTTGCCTAAAATTTTAAATCGACTGTCACTGATCGCCGGGCAGTGGCATAGCAGGTGTGAGACATCTTCCTCGACGTCAGGGTCGCTGCATTTCCTGCAGAGTTGGTTTGCACCAGTCAGTCTGATCTTATTAGAGTGCTTACCCAACAGATTGTGACCTGTTATCACTCTCACCGCTATGGAAATGGAAGTTCTATTCAAAGCTAATAGCTTGTTTGATTTACTGCCACTTAATTCTGGCCAGAGAGATTTAGTGTGTGTACAAGTTATTGTATTTAGCCATCTTGTTATGGTTGCTTTTTGAGTGTGCTTAGTTAATTCAAGTTTTTTAGATGCTAGCGGGGGATTGACTCTTTTATCAGCTAGGGAAATGCAACTGGACGATCCTAATCTGGCTAGTTCGTCTGCTTTCTCATTTCCTAAAATGTCATTATGTCCTGGCACCCAGATAATTTGGACTTTGTTCTGGTTACAAAGAGCCTTCAGCTCTTCGCGGCAGCGTCCAACTACCCGTGATTTTACTATATTGGATGCCAGAGCTTTAATGGCCGCTTGACTATCCACGTAGATGGAGATATCCTCATGTGATATGTCCAATACCCTAGCCGATTCGGCAGCTTCGAGTATGGCTAGGATCTCAGCTTGGAAAACACTACACGAGTTTGCTAATCTTAAGGATGTAGCTAGCCCGATTTTTTCAGAGTAGACACCAGAGCCCACTCCGACTTCCATTTTGGATCCGTCGGTGTAGATTGCTATTTCTGTGTTAGATAACACATTGTTTGAAGACCATTCGTCTCTACTTGGTATTCTGATGGAGTAATCAATATCAAAGTCGTGATATGGGATCATGTAGTCACATGCTACATCCTCATATGCCATTGAGCTTAATATTGAGCTGTGGCCAAAAGGCTTCGTAAGTAGATTGCCCGTTTCTTTGAGTCTTGCTGCGCTTTTTGCTGCTGTGTCATTGATTTGTCAGTCAATTGGTGTTATGTTTAGTATTGTTTCTAACCCTACTGTGGGGCTAGTGCGCATGGCTCCTGTCGTGAGTATGCATGCTGTTCTTTGAACTTTCGTAAGCTTGGTCGTATGTTTTGCTTTTTTCATAGCATTCCACCAGACCAAGCAGCCGTATGTTAGGATTGGTCTGACAATGGCTGTGTATAGCCATTTTGTGACCTTCGGGGATGGGCCCCATTTTTTGCCGCAGATTCTGTTGCAGCTATAGAGGGCAATGTTTGCTTTCTTTACTCTTTCTTCAATGTTTAGATTCCAGTTCAGTTTACTATCGAGTATCACTCCCAGATATTTCGCGCTTGCTGACAATGAGAGAGTCGAATCTTCCAAAGACGGTACCGGAAATGCTGGGATCGATCTCCTGTTAGTAAAGAGAACCAGTTCTGTTTTGTTTGGATTTACACCCAGCCCGCAGGACTTTGCCCACTTGCTGAGTATATTGAGACTACCTTGCATAATTTCGCTCAGTGTCGATGGGAATTTACCGCAAGCCATGAGGACTACGTCATCAGCGTATGCCACTGTTTTTATTGCAGTGATATCTAGCTTCTTGAGTACCTCGTTGACTACTAATAGCCAGAGGAGTGGGGATAGTACGCCTCCCTGGGGGGTACCTCTTGACGTTGTGATCCTTTTGGTATAATCGCCTAGTGTTGACGAAATGATCCGGTTATTGAGCATGGTTAAAATCCAATTGCTAGAAACCGTACCTATTCCAGCTTTGGTAAGTGCCTCAGCAATTGCTTCTGTTGTGACGTTGTTGAAGGCTCCTTCTATATCTAGAAAGGCTGCTAGCGTATAATCTTTGTAGTGCAGTGAGTTTTCTACTGTGCGAACCACTTCGTGTAGAGCCGTTTCCACAGATTTACCCTTTGTATAGGCATGTTGGCTTACAGATAGGTAACCTGGATTCAGGTTGCTGCGTATATGGATGTCGAGTAATCGTTCCATCGTTTTCAGTAGGAAGGAGGACAGGCTTATGGGTCTGAAATCCTTCGCTACGGTGTGGCTGCATTTACCTGCCTTCGGTATGAATATGACGTTAACTTCACGCCACGCTTGTGGTATGTGGTTTAGTTTTAAACATGCACGGAAGATAGTGAGTAGTGTTGGCATTATTAGCTTAGCAGTTTTTTGTAGCATGATAGGGGTTATACCGTCAGGGCCGGCTGATTTGTGGGGCTTGAATGAATTAATGGCCCATGCAATTTTTTCCTTGCACACTATCGTATTAATGAGAGAGAGAGAGTTGTCACTCATGTTGTCCGCTGTGTGGTCTGTACTTATATTTACGATGACACTTTCCTCTGCCGTTTTGCAGTTCGGAAAGTGTGTGTTTAAAAGAAGGTTTAGGGTATCAGCGGTTGATTCCGTCCATTCATTTGCTGAATTTTTGAGAAAACCTGGGCTGCTTGCTTCTTTCGATAGTATCTTTCTCAATCTGGCAGATTCATTGTTATCTTCGATACTACTGCAGAATTCTTTCCAAGCCTTTCTTTTGGCCGTTCTGGTCTCTTTTTTGAATTTACAGAGGCTGGTTCTGTAAGAGTGCCAGTCTGCTTCTGCGTTTGATCTTTTTGCTATTTTGAAGAGTTCTCTCGTTACTCTGTGTTGTCTGGCCAGTTCCCCAGACCACCAGTGGCTTTGTTTTTTTTTCTTTTTTGTAACTTTGCTTAGTGGGCACGCTTTTGAAAAAGCAATTTTAAACACAGAGACGAGTTCGTTTACATTTTTATCAACATCTGATTGGTTTCGTGCGACACTGCTAAAGGTGTGCTCGGAGACTGCGGAGATGAAGGTGTCCCAGTTTGTCTTTCTCGGATTGCGAAACGGAGCGATGTTAGCTAGCGTTTCAAGTAGTGAGAACTGTATAATACTGTGATCTGAAAAGCTAGGTTGGTTTGATACCCTCCAGTCAGAGACTGATAGGGTGACAGAGTTAGAGGAAAGTGTTAGGTCTAAGACTTCCCTACGATTTTTTGTGATGAAAGTGGGTTCATTACCCCGATTATGAATTAATAAGCTATGTTTGATAATATATTGGAATAGGGACTCACCTCTAGTATTTGTATCACTACTGCCCCAGCTGGTGTTATGAGCGTTAGCGTCGCATCCTATAAGTAGGTCCCAATCTCTCGCTTTGCTATGTCGGACGAGGTCTTTGATAGCAATGGGAGGAGGTGGATCATCCGAGTTGTATGGCATGTAAGCAGAGGAGAGAATCAATGGCTTTGAATCTTTCCTTTCCCACATGACTGCTGCTAGGTCATCGTTGCTGAGTTGGGGTAGAAAAATTACATTAATACTTTTCCTAGCCATGACGCAGCCACGACAATTGCCGTTGGTGCTTTTATTATAATAAATGTTATAATCATCGGATTTTAGTCCGCGAATTACCCTGTTTGAGATCCAGGGTTCCTGAAGGAGTGCAATGTCGACTTGATGCTTGGCTAGGTGGAGAAGTAGGTTGGCGCTGGCCGCCCTACTGTGATGCAGGTTTAGTTGTAGCACCTTCATCAGATTTGGCAGTACTGGGTCGGGGTGCATTTTGACCACCTACCCTGACGTCCACTAAGTTGAACCCCACCTTGAGTTTGAAGCCTGAAGTCTGGAATTTCACCAACGTTTGATAGTTTAGTGAAATTCGGATGCTTTGTCCTTTGACAGATGGCTCAAACATTTCTGTTATAGCCCAGTCATCAGACGGAAATTCGGGGTTTTGCCGTTTGAGCATCTCCAACAGCCTTTCCTTTGGGATGGCTGGGCCCGGTATAAACATCCTACCCCTGGGAGCGGATGGAAGTTCTTTGTGCTCTAGAAGCGCAAGATCGGCGCCTGACCAGATATTGGACATTTTTGCGATCTGGCTTTTGAGCCACTGAAGGGTCCAGTCGTTGTCGCAAGACATAACCCGGAACCCCTTGTAATAGACCATCTTGCCAAAGGTCGGAGCATTTTGGGTGTCGTTTGCCAGTGAGGTGCTGAGGCACAGCAAAAGATTGTTGTGCACCAGTCTCCATTGCTCCTCGTTTAGCCGCAGGTCAGGATTAGCTGCGTCAATTACCGCAACACGCAGGTGTTCCGCATAGGCAGGAACCCCCTTGTTAGCGGCGAATTTTGTACGCTTCTTTGGTCCTGTATACTGTGGAGAACCGCTGATGTCCAACCGACTCCGCTTAACTGCACCTTGCGGCGGTCTCGCAGTAGTCGGCATGCTAGGGCCAGCTTGCCTCACGTCAAACCTCGCCATCTCAGCTGATACTGCCTTGGTTCCTTTGGGTAATCCCATCGGTTCCTTGGACTCTCCCTCTGATACGGTCAGTTTCGACGCTTGGTTAGCTACTATTTTTTCGCTAACAGGTTTCCCTTTGGCGTCGCCCGCCACCCCAGCTGATCTTCCTTTAGCGGCCGTGGAAATTCCCAACGGTGCTTTAGGGTCGCCCTCTGGAGCGGCCGATCTTGCCTCATGGTTGCCTTTACTGATAGTTGTTGGCTTCCTTTTGGTATCGCCCGCCACTCTAGCTGATCCACCTTCCGCGACCGTGGGTAGTCCCGACGATGCTTCCGGATTGCCCTCAAGAGCGGCCGATCTAACCTCATGGTTGCCAGTATTAGTGACCATAGTCAAATCGTACGCGCGCGATACCGATGGGGGGGGCAGACTTAGAGAGGCAGTAGCGTTGGCTAACTCGCGTCGTCGGTTGTTACGTCTGATTACACGTCTCGCGTTGCGTCTGCTCTTACCGCTTAGCCCCGAGGCTAAAGATAGCGTGTCTACGTCCCCTCTTATGTGTCTCACTGTCTTGTTGAGACATGTTTCGGCGGTGGTGTTGGCTGAGTCCACGGTGACGAACGAGTCGTTCAGATCCAGTTCCATGGCCGGCGTCGTTTCCACCCCCGACTTAACCGCAGGGAGAAGCTTCCTTGGGTCGCCAGCCAGTGATGACTTGACACCCGCCACGGCACTGGATTGAGTCGCGGTGACCGATAACGACTCTGCGGCGTCGCACGAGGCATGTAAGCCTGTATCCATTGCAGAGACTGTCACTTCCGCCATCTTTTCCGCAAGGGATTTATCCCTTGAGTTAACAGATGACGTTGACTTGGTCAATGCGCAGGTCCTATTGGATACCGGTAGGGTCTGACGATCTGGAGCAAAACACCCCTCCCTCAAATCCACCGGAAGCGTCAATATAACATAATATGTTATATTGACGCGTGACATCATCTCAGACACTACATCTACATCCCAAAGCTCCTCAAGAAGGTCAATGATTTCGACCCCTACCACACATGAATAAATGTTCATTTAAAACAAAAAATCCGTTGATAGTGAAAACTCGATTATTTCAAATCGATAGATCAATTTTTGTTTATTTTCGCCCTATTTCTCTCTCCCTGATTCTCTATCTAAAATAGTACAAGGTGGGCCAAAAGAGATGATCCTATTGGAAGATGATCTTATTTTTCAAATGGCTGCCAATGTCAAATCTGTTTTGATATTTGTGGACCAGACAGATGTAATTTGCAAGTGAACAAGCCATGGAGCTATACACTCCCCAAGAACGCGGAATAATCGTGTCAATTTTTTGCGTAACAATTCGTCTGTAATGTTGGAGCAGCGCGAATTCCGTCGCCGATTCCCCGGCCGTCCGACATCGACTGCGCAAACACTGCGCCGTTTGGCCACCAACCTTGAAGGACCACACGAGACGTTGCCAAGAGTGGCCGGCCCCGAAGCGCCCGTTTTGCCGAGAATATCGCCGCGGTTGCCGAGGATGTCGAGCTGTCACCGGAAACATCGACCAGACGCCGTGCCTCGCAATTAGCCATCAGCCGGCTAAAGCGAATTTTGGTCAAAGACTTGCGCATGTTCCCGTATAAAGTCCAGTTCGTGTATCAGCTGCTGCCTGTCGACCGCCAAATGCGTGTAACCTACACCCAAGCCATTCTCAATCTCGAGGACGAAGTGGACGATTTTTCGACCAAAATCATAATGAGCGATGAGGCTCATTTCCACCTCAGCGGGTACGTGAACAAGCAAAACAATCGCTTCTGGTGCACCGAAAATCCACAAGAAATGCACGAGGAGCCATTACACCCGCTCAAAGTTACTACATGCTGGGCTGTTCACGCTGGAGGAATCGTCGGGAAATTTTTTTTCGAGAACGCCGCTGGTCAAACGACAACAGTGGACGGTGCGCGCTATAGGGCCATGCGTTAACCGAGTTTTTTCTGCCTCAATTGTACGAATTATGACTGGAGGACATGTGGTTCCAATAGGACGAAGCAACGGCACACACTGCGCGAGCCTCAACCGATATTCTGAAGGGCAAAACAACCTCGTATGACTTCTTTTGGCCCACCTCGTACTTGGTCATATTTGAGAAGAAGTACATCGAGGAACAACCTACGCTTGCAACATCTACCTATACAAGTTCAACAAAATCCATTTAGAGCCGTAAATGGACACAGTAAATCCCACTGAATTTGTGTATCAGTAGACATATTGTTATGAATAGATACAGAATTATGAGGAAGTCATTTGAACTTTGGCGTGTAGATAGTTATTGAACTTTAACACGTTTCATCACACTATGGTTTATAATATAACAATTACGTAGGATATATCTTAACAAACCAATCGTGTGTTGTTATAAAATGAGTGATGTGACCTTCTGACATCAATTTTCATGGAAAGGGAAAGCTTACTTTAATGACGTCTACAATGCAATTTACGCAGCAATATACTAACCATTTCATTCTCTTTAAAACTGAGTAAATGTTCCATATTCTATGGCATTAAGTAGCCATTGACAAACAAGTCTTTAAAATGAGCTTATAGGTTATAGCCCCCCCTTTACTGTCTACAAACATGCAAAAGGCAGTGAACACTCTTTCTTATTGAAGGCCTTCCGAGTTTACGACTCCGAAGATACTACAGTGGGATACGAATCAAGCGCAGACATGCTATGAATGTTTGTTTCTTTAATATTGCGTTCCACTTAGGCACATTTGCGCTTCAAGCATTAATTGGGTACTTAAAGAAAATACATTACTCCATTCGCAATTTGCGTTGCAAACTTTGTAATCAGTTATGCCAAGTCATCGTTCTAGTCCTACTCAACAGTTAAATTTACCTTGTGACCTTCCTTGCGGATCGTAAAATCACCTAATCAGATATGGGTATCTGGTATCTGAACGAAAAGATACCAGCAAAAAACCAATGCTCAAATTATCGACACATAAAGTTGGCAAATACTTAGATAACAGCTATGTTCGTAGTAGATACATGTTTGCATTATTTATTGCCATTTTGGATTTTGTTCAAAGATTGCATAATTATCATGGAGTACGGTTAAATTGTATTTATCTTTTGTAACTAAGAGAAATAATTACGGTTGGGTGTTGTTAGACGAAGGTAGACTCTGATTGGCTTTAACTTGGCAATGCTCAGTGGTTGCAACTCTGTCTACACATCATATGTGCTTATTTTTTACCTTCAAGTGGTAACCATCGGGTACTGGTCTCTCCAACCGGATTTGACTTGCTAAACGATAAGTGCGACTGTTGATAACAAGACGTAAAACAGCAACACTATAATCACCCTGGTCAGAATGGAGCGGAATGAATACCCGGTCTGCCGTCCCAGGCGAACCTATAGATGAGCTGCTTCGACATATTCGGACAATAGGTTATCTTGGAATCTCAAGAGTAGGTGAGGCCACTTGAACAGAGATGGTGGCGGATGAACCGAAATGTCAACGGCAGCGCTCGATACCGTAGTGGATACTGATGGCCCCGTATCCTAGGGGTATCTGATAAATTGGAACTGGTCCTCCAGGTTGGGGTTGTGCTATGGGTTAACTAACCACCCATGGAAAAAACAATTGCGGATTTGTTATAAGTACCAGACTTAGGCAATAAGTCTTATGTTTCCAAGACATTAGCGAACGCATTGTAACAATCCGCATCAAGGCCAAATTCGCCAACATAAGCCTTATATGCGCTCATGCTCCGACGGAGGAAGAAGATGATATAACTAAGAATTGTTTCTACGAACTCCTTGACAAAACCTATGAGCAACTACCAAAGTACGATGTTAAAATCGTGCTGGGAGATTTTAACGCAAAGGTAGGAAGAGAAGACATCTTTAGCAGTACTGTCATAAAAAAATAGCCTACACGACAACACGTCTGGTAACGGACTTAGGCTAATTGACTTCGCTACGGAACTATACGTCACTATAGCCAGCCCACGGTTTCCTCACCTCGGTATCCATAATGGGACATGGCGGTCTCCAGATCAACATACAGCCTGCAATCGCCAGCGACCGCCAAGAAATTCGCGCAACGCGTATCCCTTAACCTCTCGACTCACAACACACCACCAGCATCTAATGTCGAAGAACAATGGCAACGATGCCGACAAGCTATTAGATACGCCGCAACTGATGTGCTAGGTTTATCGCGGCCACCAGCAAGAAACCCCTGGTTTGATGAGGATAAGCTGCAGGTGAAGACGAAAGCTGCCATTGAGCTCTATAGGCAAAGAAGAAGTGAAGAACATCGGCCTTTCAGAAAGAAGAAAAAAGAGCAAGAAAAGCGCGCGATCGAGGATATAGAGAGGTGCCACTCCAGGAACGATGTTCGCAAGTTTTACCAAAGTGTAAAACGTCAAAGCCAAGGCTACAAAGCTCGAACAGAATCCTGTCGAGATGAACAAGGAAATATCGTAGTTGAGACACAGTCGATGCTGAGGATATGCAGACTGTTAAACGGCGATGACGAACAACATTCCGCTGTCAGGCAGAACGATCCATTCAATATTGGCAACGACAGCGAAAACTGCCAACCAGCCGACCTAAGTGAAGTGAGGATAGCTATATCTAAACTCAAGCTTAATAAGGCCGCCGGAAATGACGGCCTTCCCGCTGAGATTTATAAAGCTGGCGGAGATGACTTGGTAAGCTCACCACCAACTCATAAGCCAAATCTGGTCGGTTAAAAGCATGCCTGAAGAATGGAACCTCAGCATCGTTTGCCCGATCCACAAAAAAGGAGACCCTCTGAAATGCGCCAACTACAGAGGCATAAGTCTACTCAATATCGCTTACAAGATCCCATCTGCCGTACTATGTGAACGCTTGAAACCGTTTACCAACAACCTGATCGGCCCTTATCAGTGTGGTTTTAGGCCAGGAAAGTCCACAATCGATCAAATTTCCACACTTCGGCAAAACCTGGAAAAAACCCAAGAAGTCCAAATCGATACCCACCACCTTTTTATTGATTTCAAAGCCGCATACGACAGCATTTATAGAGACGAAATATACAGAGCCATGTCTAGTTTTGGTATACCGCCCAAACTCGTCCGTTTGTGTGGGATGACGATGGAGAATTCTCGATGCTCCATCAGGCTTGAAAACGACCTCACCGACACATTCGATACCGAAAAAGGATTTAGGCAAAGGATTCTTCAATTAGATCCTTGAGAGGATTGTGCAAAACTCCCGAGCCAACACCAGAGGCACAATTTTCTAAAAATCGGTGCAACTACTAACATACGCCGACGATATTGACATCATTGGTAGGACTCAACGTGATGTCATAGGCACCTTTGCTAGTATAGAGAAGGAAGCGGCAAAAATAGGTTTAGCAGTAAATGAGGGTTAGACTAAGTATATGCTGTCAACACGAAAGGACACACAACATCGAAGAATTGGACAGAACGTCACCATTGACAGATATGAGGTAGTACGGGACTTTGTCTACCTCGGCTCCGCTATTAACTCTGACAACAACATCTCGTCGGAAATCAAAGGAAGAATTACTATGGCAATCGCTGTTTCTTCGGGCTAAGAAGGCAATTTAGTAGAAAAGCACTCACTCGAACTACTAAGGAGATCCTATATAAGACCCTGATCATCCCAGTCCTGCAATACGGCGCTGAAGCATGGACCGTATCAAAAGCGGATGAAGAAATCCTTGGTCGATTCGAGAGAAAAATTCTTCGGAAAATCTTCGGTCTCGTTTGCGTTGACGGGCTATGGAGACGAAGATTCAACCACGAACTATATGAGCTGTACACCGACATACCCCTAGTCAAAAAACTACGCATTGGACGTTTAAGATGGCTAGGACATGTAGAACGAATGGACACCAATACTCCGGCTCGCAGAGTCTTCGATTCCCAGCCAGACGTCGGACGCAGAAGACGAAGACCTCGCCTTAAGTGGCGCGCACAAGTAGAAACCGACCTCAACCAACTTGGAGTGCGCAACTGGAGGCAGTTAGCTAAGGACCGGGCTAATTGGAGAGGCATGTTGGTTGAGGCCCAGGTTCATGCCGGAATGTAGCGCCACTTAAGGAAGTAAGTATGCATAGATTTTATTTAATTTTAAAAATATTTTAATAGAACAATGTATTAGCTTAAAAAAGTATAATTCTTATAGTTGTAAGTATTACATTTTTTATCTTTTCCATTTTTAGTACTTTTTTATGAAATAACTCTCCCGCCCAAACGGGGGGTATACCCCCCCTCCACCCATAGTAAAAAATGCGTGTATTAAACTGTTCTAAATAAAACCGTTGTCACTTATTGGCTCCTAAGTTATCGTACCCTCCCTCGAACTTCTTGCACATATTTCATTTTCGACCTTTCATGTTGAATCCGCTAAGTACATGTTATGTACCCTGGAATTTACTTGCACAAACAATCATTAAACATGAATTAGACAGACACGTAATTATGCGGTTTACAATTACCTTCGGCTCCGAGTTAGTGCGTAGGCAGTATGTGTATAATTGTGGAGTAATTTACCTGAAGGTGGTTTTTTGAAAAAGTCAACACGTTATATTGCATATCAAGTGAAATCGATTAGTTCTTGTTTGATATTGTAAAATATTAACATCTTTCCAGGAAAGAGTTTGCCTGCGTTCAATGGAAGCATCGATCGAAATTAATCGCTGAATTTGATTTGACGTCCGTGCAATATGAACATCAAATCTAATTGGGTGGAGAAATCATTTTTTTCCATTTTCATCTTGGAGACGTTTGTCATACCAATTCCAATTTCATTTCATTTGAGTTTTTCTTTTGCATTTTGGGAGGAATATTCTTCAATGTGTATGCGCTTCATTGGGCTTCATTTTGATGAGAAGTTTCTTGAGCACATCCGTTTTTTTTTGTACCTACAGATCGATATATGTTAAACCTTGCACACAGACAGCATTATGCCTCAGTTGATTTGAATTTGCATTCCAGTCTGAGTAGAAGGTAACTGGTTATTTATGGGCAATTTAGTCTCCAGGTTAATTTCAATGGAAATGCTAATTGTTGGAGTATAAACTTGATGCATTTTTGTACTTTTTCGTTGCACATTATAGTTTGAAAAAAGAATTAACACGTGAGATAGAGAGTATATATGTATCTCATCGACATCGAGAGCTGAGTCGATATATCAAGTTGTGTTTATTGCTTCGTTTGTGCATCGGTATGTAACCTATTTTAATTAAATATATCCATACAATGGTTGGATGACATGCCCGAACAACAAAATGGACACATTGGGAACTGCACTAACTACACGGGGTATTAGTCTAATTAACATCACCTACTATCTGCAGTTCGTAGTAATCCACCCCTCACCAACAAAATGAACGGTCCAACTTAGGGTTATCGTTCTTTTTATATCAGCAGATACTTGAATAATACCCAAGATATTAAATCGACATCTGTCGTTGCACATTATAGTTTGAAAAATGATTAATAAGTGAGATGGACAGCTGTCAATTAAGTTTAAATCGACACATATCATTAATTTTAGTCACATACGCATTCATAGGGTCAGACTAAGGCAAAGCATTGCTAGTTTTTATAACCTATCCCATAGGTTAGGTTAGGTTGGCGTGTGCGTCTTTTCTCATCGCACTCAGGTCAACCTAGACCCATTGTGATGACCGTTGGGGGTCCACTTTTCATTGTTGTTAACCCCTTTCCAGCCATCCAGATGTTGTAGTAAACCTGAAAAGATTAGCGAGAGGGATTTCGGATAGATCCGTGAAGTCATGGAAAAAGTATTTTCCTAGGGTTCTCATTCTTAATTGGCTGATTCCTGGGCAGTGGCACAGAAAGTGAAGGGTATCCTCGTGTATTTTGCACTATCGGATAGTTTGAGTGTAGTCCCGTCGATATAGCCGATGGGTCGAACATTGGTATCTTCCTCTTATTAGTAAAGAGAACGTGTTCCGTTTTCTGGGGGTTGATGCCAAGCCCACATTTGTTTGTCCACTCGTTGAGAGTTTTCAATACCTGCTCGAGCAGCTCACTTATAGTGGGTAGGATAGGTATTCCCCTTTAACTAGTATCGCTCCATCGTCTGCGTAGGATATGACCTTTACCCCATTGCGCTGTAGCTTGATGAGTATCTCATTGATGACTATGCTCCACAGCAGAGGTGTGGTGTGTCTCTTTATGTTACTACTTTGAGATAGGTGTCTCCCAGATTCGCATTTATATGTCTGTCGTTCAGCATACTTCCAATAATTTATATTAAAGGTTGGTCCACGTTGTTCTTCACGAGGTTTCTTTTGACTGCATTTGTGTCCACATTATTGAAGTCTCTTTTAATGTCGAGAAATGCAGCGAGTGTATATTCCTTCTCGTGAAGAGGTTCTATTGTACTAACGATATCATGTAGGACAGTTTCGACTCCCTTACCTTTCCTGTGGGCATGCTGTATTTGGGGTCGAGTTTGTCATGAATGTAGATATCCATTTCTCAAAGCTTCTTAGTGCGAAGGGTGTAAGACTTATTGGCCTAAAGTCCTTCGCGGTCATGTTGCTGAGCTTGCCGGCTTTTGGGATAAAGACTCCCTTTACTTCCCGCCAGCAACTAGGGATCTACCCGCATTTTCGATTACCCACAAACAATTTGTGTAGGAATGCTGTTACTATGTGTTTCGATTTTTGTGGCATGATCGGGATAATACCATCGACCCCTGGGGATTTATAGGGGGAGAAGGAGGCAATTGCCCAATTGATTCTTTCTACACTAACCATATCCTCCATTGCTGCTGTTATATGGTTACCATTACAGACGGTTATGTCTGGAGTCCTACCGGAGTATAAATCGCATCCTGGAAAGTGGGTTTCAAGTGGATGTTTTAACGAATTATGGGTGGACTGTGACCAGTCCCCATTGGGGAGCTTGTGGTAACCTGGCACAGCAGTTTCTTTGGTGATAACTTACTCCTAAGCATGACTGATTCAGTAGTACTTTCTACACTGCAAGGAAGTTACGCCAGGCGGTACGTTTAGCACTGTTGTCCGAACTTTTGAATTTACACTGACCCCAGCCGGTTTCCGAATTTGAGCTTCTTGCTGCGTTATAGGTTTTCTTGGTTTCCCTTCTAATGCTTTGAGGTTCTTTCGTCCACCATGTCGGTGATCTTTGTGGTTTTATAGTCTTTAGGGGACAGATTCTTTCATAGGCTTTGACTTAAGTATTGCCTATAAGTTCCGCTGCAGCATCTATTACACAGAGTTACCATCGGAAGCGTGTTTACCCTATCCCATAGCGGTATATTAGTTTTGATACATAGTACGTAATATAGATAAATAATATAGGCAGATACACCTCCAGGTATATTGATCGACTCTGAATCTCTATTTCAGTCGATTTAAACATATCTGTATGTCCATCGTTAGGTCACCGGTTTTTAGGCCTTAAATTTTGGGCTACGAAAATGAAATTTGGTATATGCGGTTCTTCGAGCAAGTGTAAAAAAATTCAAAATAGGCCCACTTTATAAAGAAACGTTAATATTTAGAAAATTTCAATACCTATTGCTCTTTATATAATGTTTTTGTCACGGCCACCGTTTAGGGCGTTTTTAGTAAAAAAAAAACATTTATCAATCAAATTTTAAAATATTCGAAAAAAACTTTTTATGCAAAGTCATTGGTATGTAAATATAAGAATTTCGACCACAGTTCCTTTTAACCCATGCCATTTGTATTCCCTACCCGATAGTATATGCAGGAGAAAAACGTTGTTTTTTTTTGCCAAACCATAAACAAACCTTCGTCGATTTGACGAACTTAAATTTTTTTTCAACTTTCACTTTACTTATCTTTCCGAACGATTTTTGTGTAATCCTAGACATACCTACGTTTTTGCATCGAGCGGACTTTCGGTGACGTAGCTGCTTGAATAAATCCTTTTTTTATTGCAAAAATTGCGTAAGTATTCCCAAAATTGTCCCAAAGAGCTCATGTAAAGAGCATAAAGTTCATCTCTGCAACAAATCACCAAATAATTTGTTTATTATTTTTTATTTTAATTTTTTTTTGGTTATCTAGTGAATAAACTTTTAAGTTACTTTTTTTTATGAAAAAAAAAAACATTTTTTATTAGAAACTAGCTGACTCAACAAACGTTGTTTTGCATTAAAATTTTAAAACGCATTTTGAATGATCATTTGCGTTTGGGGTATTTACATTTTCAATTACACTGAAACTAATGGTTTTAATTACATTCTGATTGATAAATCGATATTCAGGTAACTAATCTATATAAATAAAAATGAAAATCATGTTTGATTTACCCATAGTCGAAGAACGGCTAGACTGATTAGGCTAATTTTTTTTTTCGTGTTCGTCAAACACAACATAGGTTTTTTTCGGAAGGAAACATTGTATCCACTTTTACGCTCACTTTTCTTGATTATAGATAAAAAGATAGAAGAGAACATAAAAAAAACTAGTGACATAAAAAACAGTGTGTTTAAAGAACTTTTTCGAAATTAAAAACTTGTGTACCTATACAACAAAAAAAAAAAACATTTTTCTCTTTTTCTTATAAAGAAAATTAACTTATAAACATAATCACAGCAAATAGTTATTAACTTTTCTTTAACAGCGCAATATATACATATATATATATATATATATATATATATAGAACACTAAAAACTTGAGAACAAGTTGAATGCTTATGATATTCACTTGAGATATTGCTGATGATTCATTCCTCGCCATAATGAATCTGCCACTAGTTTCACCAGTCTGTCAAACCACCACTATTTGACCTTTAATCACGGTGAGGATAGAAGACACTGAATATCTCTACAAACAGGTGGAATACACAGTCCAGCAGTGAAACATCCAAGAGGATATGTTCTGAGCACGACAATGCCTGTCATATTTTCAACGATCTTAGGCCGAGTATGATAGCATCCACCATTTATGGAGCTCTATAGTCCGATGATCATATAACGGGTGACTTTGCGTAGTTTTTTTTTAAAAATCGAATAAAACACTCAAATTTGCATCAAATATTAAGTAATTATTATTATTGTTATCGATAAATAGGCCATTGCCATTTAAGTTTCAAAGACAACGCATGTAATGTTGTCCGCGGCTCCGTTTCAAATGGTCCATTCGGAAGGTCCGTATCCGTTGAACCAGAAATGAGCCTCATCTACTTACTTAAGTGGATGAACTTGGGCCTCAACCAACATGCCTCTCCAATTAGCCTGGTCCTTAGCTAACTTCCTCCAGTTGCGCACTCCAAGTTGGTTGAGGTCGGTTTCTACTTGTGCGCGCCACCTAAGACAAGGTCTTCCTCTACTGCGTCCGACGTCTGGCTGGGAATCGAAGACTCTGCGAGCCGGAGTATTGGTGTCCATTCGTTCTACATGTACTAGCCATCTTAAACGTCCAATGCGGAGATTTTTGACTAGGGGTATGTCGGTGTACAGCTCGTTTAGTTCGTGGTTGAATCTTCGTCTCCATAGCCCGTCAATGCAAACGGGACCGAAGATTTTCCGAAGAATTTTTCTCTCGAATCGACCAAGGATTTCTTGTTCCGCTTTTGATACGGTCCATGCTTCAGCGCCGTAGAGCAGGACTGGGATGATCAGGGTCTTATATAGGATCTCCTTAGTAGTTCGAGTGAGGGCTTTACTACTAAATTTCCTTCTTAGCCCGAAGAAACAGCGATTGGCAAGAGTAATTCTTCGTTTAATTTCTGACGAGATGTTGTTGTCAGAGTTAATAGCGGAGCCGAGGTAGACAAAGTCCCGTACTACCTCATATCTGTCAATGGTGACGTTCTGTCCAATTCGTCGATGTTGTGTGTCTTTTCGTGTTGACAGCATATACTTAGTCTTACCCTCATTTACAACTAAACCCATTTTTGCCGCTTCCTTCTCTATACTAGCAAACGTGGCGACGTTGACTCCTACCAATGATGTCAATATCGTCGGCGTATGCTAGTAGTTGCACCGATTTTTGGAAAATTGTGCCTCTGGTGTTGGCTCGGGAGTTTTGCACAATCCTCTCAAGCATCAAGTTGAATAAGTCACATGACAGCGCATCGCCTTGCCTTAATCCTTTTTTGGTATCGATTTATCGAATGTGTCGGTGAGGTCGTTTCCGACCCTGATGGAGCATCCTACACAAACGGACGAGTTTGGACGGTATACCAAAACTAGATATGCCTCTGTATAGATCGTCTCTATAAATGCTGTCGTATGCGGCTTTGAAATCTATAAATAGGTGGTGGGTATCGATTTGGACTTCTTGAGTTTTTTCCAGGATCTGCCGAAGTGTGAAATTTTGGTTGGTTGTGGACTTTCCTGGCCTAAACCCATACTGATAAGGGCCAATCAGGTTGTTGGTAAACGGTTTCAGGCGTTCACATATTACGCAGATTTGGCTTTTGAGTTGGTGGATGTTGCTTACCAAGTCATCTCCGCCAGCTTTTTAAAGCTCAGCGGGAAGGCCGTCATTTCCGGCGGCCTTATTGAGCTTGTGTTTAGATATAGCTATCCTCACTTCACTTAGGTCGGGTGGTTGGCAGTTTTCACTGTCGTTGCCAATATTAAATGGTTCGTTCTGCCTGACAGCGGAATGTTGTTCGTCATCGCCGTTTTACAGTCTGCAGAAGTGAGTCTTCCATACCCTCAGCATCGACTATGTCTCAACTACGATATTTCCATGTTCATCTCTACAGGATTCTGTTCAAGCCTTGTATCCTTGGCTTTGACTTTTTACACTTTGGTAAAACTTGCGAACATCGTTCCTGGAGTGGCACCTCTCTATATCCTCGATCTCGCGCTTTTCTTACTCTTTTTTCTTCTTTCTGAAAAGCTGATGTTCTTCCCTTCTTTTTTGCCTATAGAGCTCAATGGCAGCTATCGCCTTCACCTGCATCTTTGCCTTGTAGACCTCGTTCTTGGCTGCGAGCATCTGTCGGCATTCCTCATCAAACCAGGGGTTTCTTGCTGGTGGCCGCGAGAAACCTAGCACAAATGAGCCTCATCGCTGAACACAATTTTTCGATAACACAGCGGATTTACACATTTTTCACAGAGCACGAATTTTGATAGTAAATTTCAAAAATTTGCAATCGTTCCTCGTTTGTCTTTCCATGATTAAATAGCAGAGTACACTTAAGACTATTGGGCCTCCGCACATGAGATGAGTTTAACTCTGGTGTGAAACTGGTTTCACACCATACTCCAAGCGCACACGAGATGAATATGCCGGCAGAACAAATTGTATACATGAACCCCTTTTCGTTGTGTTAGTAATTCTATAGAAATTGACATTTGCCTTGAGTACTTTTGACAATTCGCAAAGTCTTAGGTTTGTGTGAGAGTATATGTAATTACAATTGATGTTGACTGCTCGACTCACAAAACGCGTATGAGAGCCGAATGACATAAAATATATGTCAGACCTAAAATGTTGAAAAATGTGTTTGTATCGGTTTTCAACCTTGTTCCACCGCAAAAACTCGGTTGAAGATTTTCAACCATTTTCTCTCCGTATACCTCAGTCCCCTCGCCCATAAAACCGGTTTCACACCAAAATATTCATCTCATGTGCGGAGGCCCATTCATTTTGACAGATGCCGTTTGGACGCTAACCAATGCTGCCAAAACTTAACTCAAAAAAAAAAATTACCCGTTATATCTTTTTATCTCTAAGCACAATGCATACATTAAATTTACTGTTTCAAAATGTTCATAAACGCAATATGATTCTCCTAGCTTGAAAATTATAACCCCGGACTGTGGGTTTGATGTAATCCATTGAAATAAATAACCGAAAACAATGATAATGAGATAAATATGAGAAATTGCGATAAAGCATGTTTCCAAAAATAATAGAAATGCGCAGTGCAACTTTATTTTTGAAAACTCATAATGGGTACATAATCGTATTAATATAGTTAGACCACCTGAGTTATAGTTACACTGTACGGTTTCCAGCACTATTCCGATGAATGATGAAAAGTTTATTTTAAATTGCAACATAATCAGAAAGGAATAATTTGAATATTTTTGATGCCGAAATAATGTGAATGCTTTAAATATAACTAATGTGAGCGAAGAGAAAAGCTGAGGTCTACAGAATAAATGGGCTTAATTCTGATTTTTTTTAAATTCAAAAAAAAAAAAAAACGATGTGCGGATCGTGGAATACCCTATCCCATTCCATCCTTAAATTAAACATGAAGATGGTACATGGCATTGTCACTATATATTGCTTAGAGAGTTTATCAAATTCATTTAAGCTTGACAACGTTTTTCTTACCAGCGGAGCTTTTTTAATGTCGTGGTGATCTTTTTGTAGGGAGCATGCACGGAATCATCAACCAAGTATAGGTGAAAGAAAACATGCCCGATGACTGGACTATCATCTCCATATGACCCATCTACAAAAAAAGAGATCTCATGTCTTGCAATAACTATCGAGGCATATCCCTGCTTAATGTCGCATACCATATCCTATGCAACGTACTGTCTGAACGTCTAAAACCGTTTTGCAAGACACTAATCGGCACGTACCAATGTGGCTTCCGGCCCAGCCGATCAACCATAGACCAAATTTTCACACCATGGCAAATCTTGGAAAAGACCGACGAATTTCAAGTCGAAACTCATCACCTATTCATCGACTTCAAAGCCGCGTTGATAGCATACATCGTCAGGAGCTCTATATGGCGATGGCCGAATTCGGAATCCCGGCAAAACTGATTCAGTTGTGACGCTGGAAAACACGCGCTGCAATATGCAGTTTGGAAGTAGCTCCTCCGAACTATTCCAAACATGCACCGGATTTCGTGAAAGAAGACGCGCTATCATGTGACTTCTTCAAGCTCGTACTGGAGCAGATAGTGCACAGAGCAGGTGTTAACACGGAAGGCACTATTTTCAACAGGTCCGTCCAGCTGCTGGGCTATGGGGACGATATTGACATCATCGGTCGTGATAAAATCGTTCACGGCGATTGAAGAACAGGCGAAATCCGTTGGCCCTGAAGTAAATAAGGACAGGACTAAGTGCATGCTATCAACAAACAAGAATCTGTCCACCGCCTTGGACAAAACGTCACTATTGATAGCAGCAATTTCGAGGTAGTTAAGTAGTTTACCTACCTCGGAGTTAACAAAAACTCCACGAATGACACCCTAGTGGAGATCCGTCGAAAAATTACCCTAGGAAACCGTTGTTAATTCGGTTTGGCGAAACAACAGGGTTCAAAACTCCTAACTCGAAGGACGAAATGTGTGCTCTACAAAACCCTTATCCTGCCAGTTCTGCTGTATGGTACGAGTGCTTGACGAAAGCAAGAAGGGAGAGCTGATACTGGGCTACTTCGAAAGGAAAATACTTCGGGTGATTTTCGGTCCTGTGCAAGAGGAGGGCGAATGGAGGAGAAGATACAGCCGCGAACTCTATGAGCTGTACCAAGATGTGGATGTAGTCCAAAAAGCCAAAACACGTCGACTACATTGGCTCGGCTACATCGGGCGAATGGACAATAATGCTCCAGCAAAGAGGATCTTCGAATCCCAGCCTCCAGGTTCGAGAAGGCAAGGAAGACCGAACCTCCGTTTTAAAGTCCAAGCCATCGCGGATGCAAGAGCTCTTGGTCTAGACAACTGGAAGCAGTGAGCCAGGGATCGTAGAGGATGGAAGGCTGCAGTGTCTCAGACAGAGACTCTTCACGGTTCGGGAGCCCGATAAGTAAGTAAGTAAGTAAATGTTTTACTAATCCATATGGGGTAGGGTATACACAAAAATCGAATTTATAAGAAAACGCCCCTAAGAAGTGGGCGTGATTTAAAATGATTAATTCCTGCGAGGAAAACAGATGTTCACTGGCTAACAAAAATCTAGTCGGTCAGCTATCATACTATATGAGATCAGATGCACATAACAAATTGTAAAACATTAATACGCAAAAAATTGCAAAACATTAATACGGGTAATGGAATGGACAAACACTTGTCTGTTTTACATTGAAAATAAAATAAAGATTCCCGAAAACGATATAACGAAATATTATATAAAATGAAAAATTTGCGCAAATTGGATTTTCGGGATTTTGGATTTTCGGGATTATGTCCCCATCCCTGCTCAAAACGTTTTCGAATCGGAATTTTCCATTAAAAATGGTGGCTACGATAATGTTTTTCATTAATTCTTTAATGACCAAAGTGCCCTTGCACATGAACCCGTGGTGGGTTCAAATTCCGAAGTAATATCACCGGAGATCCAACTTTAAAATTTCGTAGAAGCTTCATAGGCATTGCAAAATTTGCAAGAGTCAAAATGGTTCTTTTTAGCAGGACTTTTTCAACATCGTTGACGGTGCATTGTCGGAAAGTGTTTCTATAAAATCACTTGAGAACCTCTGAATAGTTTGTCGTTATTTTCTTTAACTCATTAACAAAATTTGGTAGTATGCTGGATCCACCAAAAAGGAGACACTCTAAAATGTGTCAACTACAGAGCTATACGCCTCCTCACAATCGTCGTAATATGTGAAAGTCTGAGACCGTTTACTAACAACCTGCGGTTTGAGAATACAAACGTCCTCAATTGACTAAATTTTCACCCTTCGGCAGATCCTATAAAAAAACCAAGAATTTCAAATCGATACCTACTACCTATCGATGCAATCTCACAGATACGGTGCATGCCTCTTACATCCCGGATGAGCTCGATTTTTTTCCCAGACAAATTTAGTGGATTTAATTATCAGTGCGACTATCTGTATCTGTAGATCACCAGAATGCTTTATTCAATATTGAAAGCAGCTGAAAAGGCAGTTAGTGAGGCGCCATGAGATGACAACAGGAGACGGGAGGAGCTTTCTTCCAACTAACTCGTTTTCTTTTCCGATTTTTGCATCCAAGTCCCAAGTTTGATTTTTCTATTGTCCTGTATGGACATATAAGGCCGATGTAGCAAAGCATTACTCTAATGCGGATGTGATCCAGGTGATCACTAACCGACTCTTGACCTGAGTCGGCTCCCTAGAACTCATCCTTTTCTTATTATGCAACGCATAATCTATGTTAAATGGGTGTATGCTTCATATGAAAATCTTACTTCTGGTTAGTGAATCCGTTATAATATTAAGTTCGTCCTTCGACAAATGATTGTGGTGGGTACAACCATGTAAAGATTTATGGTTTCGTCGGCGAAGTAGACGCAGATATATCATCGATTTCCAATTGCTTATCTCGTATGCAATGCAATGATGTGTACATGTTGAAGTAGAAGAGTAGGTAAAATAGTTCGTATAAGTAGTACGAGTTCAATTGTATAACCGTATTCCCTTCATGTAGTGAAGGGCTGTGATGATTCGATGTACGTTATGTGGAGCATTTCGAGTCCTTGAGATGCTTGGTATTTTGTCTGTGTCTATGGGGTATGAAAATATTCAGGTATGTATGTTTTCAATGCGAGTCAGATGTATACTGTGATCAAGGTTGCTATAGGATATTATGTACGGATTATGGTATGCGTCTAACAAAAACAAATTAGGGGTAATATTCGATGTAAGTTTAATTCTAACCGACAATGCCAGTCAAATACATTTTCAAGGACTTAATGTGAGACGCCACAAGAATATGTAGATTCATGAAAAGGTCTTGCAGATAAGAATAATATGTAGCAAATATGAAAAAAACTAAAGGTATATATAAACCAAAAATAT
The DNA here is from genome assembly GCA_932526625.1 of Rhingia campestris. Taxonomy (NCBI): domain Eukaryota; kingdom Metazoa; phylum Arthropoda; class Insecta; order Diptera; family Syrphidae; genus Rhingia; species Rhingia campestris. The sequence goes on from OW052183.1 coordinate 142,649,199, forward strand.
GCAATATTGCAATTTCAATATAGGAAGCTTCTTAAGTAATAGACAAATATGATTTTCAGAAATTGACAATTGTAAATGTCTGAATAACCCGAATTCAAAAATCACTCGTCGAATTTTTGAACGGTATTCAGAACTATGAGTTCGCTTTATTAAAACACGATCGACCGTGTTTTCAGGTTTAGAGAAATTTAAAAATGAATTTTGACATATCGGAAAATTTCCATCTAAATATTTTTTTATGTGTATTTCGAGTTTTTGTGTTAAAAATGAAAGCAAATTAATAAAAATGGACTAAAGATACATTTCGTTTGTAAATGATTTGTGATAAATACAAACAGATGAACAGCTATGAGACCAAAAATGTACAAACCGAGAGTTAACTCAATGGAACTTCATTTCAAATATTTTCGGCAAAATTATCGATTTTCTAATCCCAATATGGAAAATCTGATCACACTTAGTCGATCCGATCTTGAAGGATATAATAGGGGTGATCACATTTCTGCTGATCTCCAAGTGATGGCTGCTATATAATTATGGGGTTCTAAATGAAGTATATTATATAATCTATTGTTATACTACAATCTAAATCTTTATACATTCCATTATACTCTATGTGTTATTTATAAGAGGGTTGCAAAGGCACTTGTCTCAAAGAGATCGCTGTCAAAAAAACTAACTTAGACCATAAAGTAGTGTAGAAAAAAGCGACCATAGGACTTAAACATATAATTTCCTTTTTTGTACATGATTTGTAAATTTTATTACGTGTTTTTGAAACAATCAGCGTTTAGTTAAGCAGCATTGGATATCGATTATAGATAAGAATTTAAGCAACGTTGCTTAGAGACAAGTTGAATATTTAAGCATGCTTAACTAAATAACATCTGAGACACATTTTAAGAAAATTAGGAAAATGTTTATAAGTCAAAATGGTGGTAATCCAATTAAGAGTTTTACATTGTTTATTACTTTGTAAATTAACAATTTTTCTAAAAAAAGTAAAGCTAATAAAGCGTCTTCTTATAGTGACTTCCGAACTTTGACAGTTGATAGTGGCCATATTGTTGAAGCTACATCTGTCAAATTCAATAATGATGTATTACAGATTACGCATTGCGCATGTCCGCCATTTATGTTTACGTTTCTGCTATCTTGCTTACGTCACAGGAGACAAGCGAATATTATTTCCTTCTGAAAGTAGGCATTGATATATCATTTCCGCGCGTTAATTTTGAATTGGTTATACGGAAATTATTTTTTCATTGAATTTTGAGTATAAAAGATTTTAAAAATCAATATGAGGTATGCAGTGTTCAATTGCAGTGCAAATAATAATAAAGGCAAGTTAAATATCCGCTTTTATCGCTTTCCTAAGGTTGGCGGTATTCAGAAGTAATGGATACATTTTTGTCGGAGGAAAGACAACTTAAATCCTGAAACGTCGCGAATTTGCTCTGCACATTTCACTGCAGAAGATTTCGAGAGGAATCTACCATTTGAAATGGGTATGTTCCTGTATTTAAGTCCTTGCTTACATATTATTAATATATAATTAAAGGATTATGCGAAAGAAACGGATACAAGTTGAAGCCGGGAACTTGTCCAACCGTTGAACTACAGTCCACGATGGTGCCTTCATCCAGGGATAAGAAAATGATACATAAAACAAAGCAGAATATGATCGCAAGCTTATTGAAAGAAACCCCAATTCCCCCAATTGTTCCTGAGCCAGCCAAACCTGATGATTCAGATCAAATAGAGATGAACAACAACGTTGTAGATGTTATAGACGAAACTACAAATCAGTTGCAGCATCAAATTGATCTTTTAAAACAAGAGATGTAAGTTGATGCTTATTATTATAAGTACCTACAATAACAACTCTAACCATTTTTAGTGGAAGCTTAAAGCTAGAGAATTTTACTATGATGAAAGAATGCAAAGATTACCAACTCCAAATACGTTCACTCAAAAAAATGTTAAACAAATCCGAGTTTGAACGTATTAATATGGAGAATAAATTGCAAAAAATATTCACAAAAGGTAAAATACTCAAAATGTATATGTTTTAAATACATCTATGTAAACTAATTTCAGGTCAAGTAAATAAATTAAAAAAGGGTTTGAAACGCTGTCGGTGGTCGGAAGCGGATATAGCGCAGTCTATTACATTGTACTCAACAAGTGCTAAGGCTTACAAATTGCTGCGAAAGAAAAAATTTCCTCTTCCTTGTGTCCGAACACTTCAAAGTTGGGCACACAAGCTCGATATATCCCCAGGAATCATTGATCCAGTGGTGAAAATTCTGTCTGCAGCAACTCAACTCAACGAAGAGCAGAAAATTTGTGTCCTTAGCTTTGATGAGATGAAGATCCGCAAAGTCTTCTGTTACGATAGGGCTTCGGACACTACGTTAGCACCCGCCAATTATGTACAGGTGGCAATGTTAAGAGGTAAATATATATTTTACATGTACCATTTAATTATTACAATTTTATTTATCATTCCTAGGACTAACTGCCAAGTGGAAGCAACCTGTTTTTATGCCTACGATTGCCAAATGACAACAGACATAATTAGTCGAATTCTTGACAAAATTCAAGACTGTGGTTACAATATTGTTGCTATTGTTAGTGACTTGGGTGGGGGAAATCGTGGATTGTTTAAAAATCTTGATGTGACTATGGATAAGCCTTGGTTAATATTGAATTCATTATCCATATGTTACTTAATATACATAACATTTAAATTTTTACTTTCCAGGTTCACACACAATGAACACAAGATCTTTGTGGTTTCGGATGTTCCCCATCTAATCAAATTCCTTCGAAACCATTTCGTGGATCAAGGGTTTTAAATAAATGGCAAAGAGGTAAGAAAGGAAATTATCCTCACACTACTTTCCTCGACATCCTCGGAATTAACAATAACACACAAAATCACTGCTGGTCACCTAAACGTTGTCGGTGCTGAAAGACAGAAAGTGAAAATGGCAACGAAATTATTTTCACATACTATTTCCCAAGCAATAACAAGGGCCGCAAGCTTAGGCCATCTAAAAAACCAAAATTGGGAAGAATGTAATACTCACTTGCATTATTTAGTTATACGATTTCTCTTCTAATGGCAATCTTTAACTGTTTTTAGACAAATGACTGGTTTGAACAAATGAACGTGAGAACACCGTATCCAGACACAAGACAGCGAACTCATGCATATATGGTTTATCTTTAGAGATGCAGAATTCCATACTTGATGAAATGAGTAATCTTATGCAGGAGATGAGGGTCATTGGCAAGGGAAATTTATTGCCTTTCCAAAGAGGTAAGAAGCTGTAGCATTCATTAATTTATTGGTACGTTCATTAATATTATTTTTAGGCATAATGCTGTTAAACTGCTGCTAGAAGATATGAAGCAACGGTTTAATAACGAATATATTTTGACTTATCGTCTCAATCAAGACGTGCTTGAAAACTTCTTCGGCGTTATATGAAGCAAAGGAGGCCTTCATGACCACCCTGATCGCCAGGAATTCAAACACAGGCTGCGGTCATACATCCTTGGGTACAATGAGGGTGTCCTTTCAAACAACGCAAATGTTGCAGTGGATGACACATCCGATTTTGGTTCTGATTGCACCCTTACAGGTATATTTGCAATGAATCTATTTTATGTTCTGTTAGTTACATTTAATTTTCTTTAAGGTATAATACTGAAGAGTATTAAAATAAATCCTGGGAGCATGCCTGTCCAAAATCTGGATGATAATGAATTAGAGTCACTAGCTCATGATGGACTCGAAAATCTGGCCGGCTATATTTGCCATAAATTGGGGGAGCAGTTTCCAAGCATAAAAGTAGATGCATCGAAAGACTCTACATTTACATGGGTAAACCACTTAAATGAAGGAGGTTTATCGAAGCCAACCGCAGCACTTATGAACCACATGCAAAAACTGGAAGAGATTTTTGAAAGAGTCAATGGGGATGATCTACTCGTCTCCAATGATTTCCTAAAAAATCTTTTAGATCTGGCGGAGAATATCGAATGCGAGTGTAAAAAAAACTATTTTTCAGAGCAAGAATGTATTTAAGAATTAGAAAATTAAATAAGGCAACTATAGAAAATCAAAATAAAAGAAAGAGAAAGTTTAATAAAATAATACATTGAAAATACAAAACAAAATATCAATGGACAACTTATCTCTTATTCATCATTACAAGTTTTCACTTTTCCTTTCTAGGAATACATAACCATGCAATGACTCAATGTGTTGCAATAAATTATACATTTAAACAGGACACACTATAACATTTTAGAAAATACAAACTTTTGAAATGTTATTTCGCTTTGAGAGATATATATATATCAAAATAACCATGGAAGGACATAGCGTTCAACAACACGTGCAAATTGTAAAATTTATTTATCAAAATATATGTTCTGTTTGGTTATACTGTCGCCATAATCTTTCTACCAAGAGTACTATTCACAGTGTGATTTGAGTCCAGTAAAAATATACCAGTAAAAAATATACCAACACAAATACATCGGCCCAAGATCTACCGAAAACATTATCGCTGTGTGTGAGAGTGTGCAGGAGAATCCGAGGCAGTTGACTTCGCGCCACTAGCTCACAAGAACTCGCTCTTTTGCAGACCACAACAAATTTTCCATCACCTGCACCTGTACAAAATAAAACTGACTAAGGCTTTGGAAACTAATTTTAATCGAAAAAAGTTTTTCAATGATGAGGGCCATTTCTGATTGTTGACTGATATGTACATCAACAAACAAAATTATCGAATTTTGGACGATACCTAACCGTCCTCATGAGATCCAAAAGCGTCAAATCCATGCCGAAAAAGTCACCGCTTTGTGTGGATATTGGTCTGGTGGGGTCATCGGTTCGTATATTTTTAAGAACGACGTTGGTCAGGCCATCACGGTCAACGGTGAGCGCTATAGGTAGATTATTACCAACTTATTTTGTCCTGAATTGCATGACATAGACACCAACGATATGTGGTTTCAACAGGACTACGGACACTCCGTGATACACACTTCACGCCACATTAAAATTTCTACACCAAGGTTTCGAGAGCACGGCCATCCCACATGCCGGCGGTAGAGATTTCTGAAGTAGCAAGCCAACATAACCCATACCATCGATTTATGCCCAAGAGCCATGTGAAATGGGTTTAGCAGTAAATGAGGGTAAGGCTAAGTATATGCTGTCAACACGAAAGGACACACTACATCGACAAATTGTACAGAACGTCACCATTGACAGATATAACTTTGAGGTAGTACGGGACTTTGTCTACCTCGGCTCCGCCATTAACTCTGACAACAACATCTCGACAGAAATCAATCGAAGAATTACTCTTTCCAACCGCTCTTTCTTCCGGCTAAGAAGGCAGTTTAGTAGTAAAGCCCTCACTCGAACTACTGAGGAGATCCTACAAAAGACCCTGATCATCCCAGTTCTGCTCTACGGCGCTTAAGCATGGACCGTATCATAAGCGGATAAAGAAATCCTCGGTCGATTGGAGAGAAAAATTCTTCGACAAATCTTCGGTCCCGTTTGGGTTAATGGGCTATGTAGACGAAGATTCAACCACGAACTATATGAGCTGTACAGCGACATAGCCCTGGTCAAAAAACTCCGCATTGGACGTTTAAGGCTAGGACATCTAGAATGAATGGACACCAATACTCTGTGTGTCTTCGAATCCTAGCCAGATGTCGGACGCAATAGATTAAGACCTCGTCTTAAGTGGCGCGCACAAGTAGAAACCGACCTCAACCAACTTGGAGTGCACAACTGGCTAAGGACCGGGCTAATTGGGGAGGCATGTTGGTTGAGACCCAGGATCATCCCGGACTGTAGCGACACTTAAGTAAGTAAGTAGTCATGTGAAATTGGACATTTCGGATGCGCGCCACCCAGAGAAGCTACAGCGAACCATAGATAATGGCATCGATAGGCCTTTCAAACTTATTTTTTTAAATTTTTCTTGTAGTATGGAACATTAATATTTATAAGTCAATTATTATTTTCCTCCCGTGTTGCGAAAAAGTCCCCAAATCTGAGATTCGGACGATGTACGAAAACTGTGATAGCAAATAATTGTAATATGTAAAGACTGCACCAATCAATTGTGTCATCAACAATTTCTTAATTACAAACTGTTACACACATACCTACAACATAATTAAATTCGTTGTTGTAGACTTTAAGCGTTTTCATATCACCTTAACAAACCCGCTCGCCACAATATTGATACCGCATCATAATTGAACACGAACAACATGGGAAATTGATGTCAATGTCAGCAGAGTTTATTTGATAAACATTATTGGAGGTCATGCGATGCAAGGCGTTATCTTGTGTGTTGTGTCTATGTGTGTGTCAAGCCTTTAACACGATTTTCCATCATGAATCAGGATGTGCGTGTCAAAGGGTTATCATGTCAAAGTTTATGGTTGTTAATATCATTTTATGAAATAAAGTAATTTTGTGTTTGTATATAGGGTGTGGCTTCATAATATTTTTATTTTTAGAATGAAGTCAATTCTTAAAGTCATACAATGCACTTAAACAAAGAGGGAAGGTTACTTGAATATGACAAATTGTTGGCAATTTTTAAATGTTACGCATTTTGGAATGGTTTGGATATGTCGATGTTAATTAAATGTTTCCACTTAGCGCTTAAAAGATTGTTTTTAATAGATCCACAACTGCACTTGAGATAATTTGGTTCTATAACATAAGTCAAACCATAACTGGGTGGCCAAACTTACTTACTTAAGTGGCGCTACAGTCCGGGATGAACCTGGGACTCAACCAAGAATTTTTCTCTCGAATCGACCAAGGATACGGTCCATGCTTCAACGCCGTAGAGCTGGACTGGGATGATCAGGGTCTTACATAGGATCTCCATAGTAGTTCGATTGAGGGCTTCACTACTAAATTGCCTTCGTAGCCCGAAGAAACAGCGATTGGCAAGAGTAATTCTTCATTTGATTTCTGACGAGATGTTGTTGTCAGAGTTAATAGCGGAGCCGAGGTAGACAAAGTCCCGTACTACCTTAAAGTTATATCTGTGAATGGTGACGTTCTGTCCAATTCGTCGATGTTGTGTGTCCTTTCCTGTTGACAGCATATACTTAGTCTTACCCTCATTTACTGGTAAACCCATGCTCGCCGCTTCCTTCTCTTTACTAGCAAACGTGGTTATGACATCACGTTGGGTCCTACCAATGATGTCAATATCGCCGATTTTTGGAAAATTTTGCCTCTGGTGTTGGCTCGGAAGTTTTGTACAATCCTCTCAAGAATCAAATTAAAGAAATCACATGACAGCGCATCGCCTTGCCTAAATCCTTTTTTTGGTATCGAATGTGTCGCTGAGGTCGTTTCCCACCCTGATGGTGCAGCGAGAACTCTCCATCGTCATCCTACACAAAGGGCCGACTAGACATGGTTCTGTATAGTTCGTCTTTACAAATGCTGTCGTATGCGTCTTTAAAATCGATAAATAGGTGGTGGGTATCGCTTAAGACTTCTTGGGTTTTTTTCAGGATCTGCCGAAGTGTGAAAATTTGATAGGTTGTGGACTTTCTTGACTTTAAACCACACTGATAAGGGCTGATCAGGTTGTTGGTAAACGGTTTCAGGCGTTCACATCTTATGGCAGATAGGATTTTGTAGGCGATGTTGAGGAGACTTATGTCTCTGTAGTTGGCGCAGGTCAGTGCAGTGCAGTGCTGATCGGGCAAACGATGCTGAGGTTCCATTCTTCAGGCATGCTTTCAACCGACCAGATTTGGCTTATGAGTTGGTGGATGTTGCTTACCAAGTCATCTCCACCAGCTCAGCGGGAAGGCCGTCATTTCCGGCGGCCTTATTAAGCTTGAGTTTAGATATAGCTATCCTCACTTCACTTAGGTCGGGTGGTTGGCAGTTTTCGCTGTCGTTGCCAATATTAAATGGTTCGTTCTGCCTGACAGCGGAATGTTGTTCGTCATCGACGTTTAACAGCCTGCAGTAGTGATTTTTCCATATCCTCAGCATCGACTGTGTCTCAACTACGATATTTCCTTGTTCATCTCGACAGGATTCTGTTCGAGCCTTGCATCCCTGGCTTTGACGTTTTACACTTTGGTAAAGCATTGCGAACATCGTTCCTGGAGTGGCACCTCTCTATATCCTCGATCGCGCGCTTTTCATCCTCTTTTTTCTTCTTTCTGAAAAGCCGATGTTCTTCCCTTCTTCTTTGTTCATCTCGACAGGATTCTGTTCGAGCCTTGTATCCCTGGCTTTGACGTTTTACACTTTGGTAAAACTTGCGAACATCGTTCCTGGACTGGCACCTCTCTATATCCTCGATCGCGCGCTTTTCTTGCTCTTTTTTCTTCTTTCTGAAAAGCCGATGTTCTTCCCTTCTTCTTTGACAATAAAGCTCAATGGCAGCCCTCTTCTTCACCTGCAGCTAAGCCTTGTAGGCCTCATTCTTGGCTGCGAGTATCTGTCGGCATTCCTCATCAATCCAGGGGTTTCTTGCTGGTGGCCGAGAGAAACCTAGCACATCAGTTGCGGCTGATATAATTGCTTGTTGGTATCATTGCCATTGTTCTTCGACGTTAGATGCTATGGTGGTATGGTGTGAATCGAGAGGTTAAGTAATAAGCGTTGCGCGAAGGCCTTGACGGTCTCTTGCGATTGCAATCTTTCGACATTAAATTTGTTCACAGTTTTTCTGGTTTGTTGTGGCGTGGTGGATATTCGCATCCTTACCTTGGCTACAGCAAGGTAATGGTCCGAGTCGATGTTAGCCCCTCGGAATCTTCGGACATCCAAAACTGAATGCGTGCCTCTTGTCTATCGCAATGTGATCAATTTGGTTGACTGTTTGTTGGTCTGTAGACCGCCATCTCCCCTTATGGATAACGAGGTGAGGAAACCGTGTGCTGGCTATAGTGGCATTTCGTTCCGTAGCGAAGTCAATTAGCCTAAGTCCGTTACCAGATGTGTTGTCATGTAGTCTATATTTTCCAACAATACTGTTAAAGATGTATTATCTTCCTTCCTTTGCGTTAAAATCTCCCAGTACGATTTTAAAATCGTACTTTGGTAGTCGCGCATTGTCAAGGAACTCGTAGAAGCAGTCATCTTTTTCCTCCGTCGGGGCATGAGCTTATATAAGGCTTATGTTGGCAAAATTTGCCTTGATGCGAATTGTAACAATACGTTTGCTAATATCTTGGAAACATAAGAATTCTTGCCTAAGTCTGGCATTTATAACAAATCCGCATCCGAATAGTCGCTGTTTCTACTCACTATAACACGGTCCATCCCATCGTATTTCCTGGATGGCAGTTATGTCAGCTTTGTAGCAGTTTAGGGCTTCCACTAGTTGTTCGCCTACACCTCTCCTGTTTAATGTTCTCACATTACAGGTGCAGATACGACCGTCGTTGTCCGTTTTAGGTTTAGCAGGGTCGTCAACAATAATTTCAGTTCTTGCCCATGCTCTTGGCTTGTTCGTAACATCGGTGATTAGTTAACCCAGAGTACAACGCCCAACCTGGAGTATCACTTGAAATGTATTAAATTGCCTTAGGACCATCAGTAGCCATCCCGGTTGAAGAGACCTGACTAACCCTTGAGATTCCTATATGAATTGTTGTCGGAATATGTCGAAGTAGGTTGCTTTCTTTGTCCATCCTAACAGGGTGTGTATATGTCACCGTGGACTCCATCTTGAAAAGTATTCTACTGTCATATTTGAAAAGGACTATGTGCCTCAGTGTGAGTAACCATCTTCCCCCCACTCTCAGCAGCTGTCGATAAGACTTGACACAGGGATTGAGGTCATATCTACGACCAGATTCAAGTTTTCGACCTGGCAGTGGCATTCATATCCTGTATTTGCATGAAAATCATGATCTGCGTAAGTAATATTTGACAGACATTTTCACTTAAAACTTGAACATTCTTGAACATTTAAATTCTAAAATTAAACTAAAATTGCAATTGCTCGCTTTAAACTATTAAACGTTGGATTATTCTTCAATGGTATACTTTAACTCTCATAGGTTAACCGTAAAGTTTTCCTTTTTCTTGTTCATTAATTTCCCTCTTTTCCGGTGTTACGTTGGCTTGGAATTTTTTTCTTCCTGTTCAGTACGTTTTTTTGTTCGCCTCCATTTTTTTCTCATTTTTTTTGCGACTACCACTGTAATCATCTCGAAAACATTCTTTACCACGCACAAGACAATAGAATGTCAACCGCAAGACGGTCCTGTCTTAATGTCCTCGCAGTGTCGTTTTTCCTGCACAGCTCGAGCAGCGAGGAAAGTCCTCCAGGCATCCTTTGAAGATTCTACTTCTTTTTTTCTTTTTTTTTAATTTGCGGACTTTTTCGCATACTGTAGCGATTTTTTTGTTGTTATCTCAAGCTTGCTTCACTGCGGTCAGAGAGTGTATGTGTGTCTACCTGGAGTTCCTTTATCTTTATTTCGCATAGATAATTGATTCCGTGCGGCAACCTCACGATATCCCAAGATGGTTTTTTTACCAGAACCATAAACTATAAAAAAAAATTCTTAAAAGACCAAGAGCAACCACACCAATACTATGGAAGGTGAAAAAAAGGAATTCAACCAGAAATTAAAATAAAACGTGAATCAACGTTAGCGATGTGGCGCATTTGAAGTATTTAATTTAAATAATGTGACTTTTTATTTACAATTGAAAAAAATGTGTCCTGGTTGATTCGGGTACAAATTTATAACCGCTTCGCACGTTGATGTCGGCATCGGTAGTTGAAATATCGTGCAATCAAGGGAACTTTAGATGGAATAAAATTCTCAGGAAAATTATATGCAATGTCCAAGGGAGTTCCGCGCGCTCGAACATTGTGAAAAAAATTTGAAAATAATTACATTTTGATGAAGCTTTAGGTTATTCCCTCGACCTGTACATATTAGTGACAAACGCCATGAACAGCAATAGTTGCAATGAGTTGATTTTAGTTCTGGGTACATGGGGATTTGGGCATTTGGATATGTTGGTGGCAATGACGGTATAGGTCAGAAAAATGGAATTAAATTTGACGAAAATGCCAATGGAATACATGACAAGTGAAGGACAAAGCGAAAAACTTACATGAGCTGCTGTGCGATATGTGGATATCAGGTCAGAAAGTCATTTGCATGTTGTGTTATGATTCCTGAATAGAGATGGTGACGGATCATAGGGAATACAGCTGCCGACAGATCCGGCGGCACTTGCTAAGGACTCAGTCAAATATCAATAAGATCATAACTGCTCACGGATAATGACATTATATATATGTAAACGAAAATTACGTAAACCGTTTACCGGAGATGCTACACAAAAAATAGAGTTCAGTATAAGACAGTCTTTATAACGAAATGCTGTAATGCGATCAACGGTATTGAGAAGAAAATGAAGCAGAATAAGTTTAAGTCAAATTTTTAAATAAACGTCTTCTTGGATCAAACCATAAGAAATTTAAAAAAAAAGTGTCGACCAAACGCTCGCCACAGCTTCGGTGGCATACCTCTATCCGATGGTCCATATTTTCAATGACTCTAAGGCATAATTGAGGTGCATTGTCGTTAATGTGCCGAATTATCTCATCCTTTAGCTGTTGAATTGTTCTTGTCTCATTGACGTACACTTTTTTTTTTATTTATCCTCACAGAAAGAAGACCAACGGTGTCAATTCACATGATCGTGGCGGTCAATTAACATCGCCACGACGTGATACAACACGGCCATTAAATTTCTCGCGCAAAAGAGCCATTGTTTCGTTGGCTGTGTGGCAAGTGGCACCATCGTGTTGGAAGCATATATCGTCCAAGTCCATATCCTCAATTTCTGGCCACAAGAAGTCCGTTATCATCTCTAGATAGCGAACACCATTCACGGTAACTGCTTGGCCGACCTCACTTTCTAAGAAGTATGGCCCGACGATGACGTCGCCAGCCCACATAATACGTACCATACAGTGACTTTTTGTGGATGCACCGGCTTTTCAATAATCATTGGTGACAATTCTGCTTGCTAACGAATCCACTGCCTCGTCGCTCAACATGATTTTCTTTATAAAGTCACCATTCACTTCTGTCTGCTCAACCAAACGTTCGGCATATTGACGACGCTTGAAATGGTCAGTAGCTCTTGAGTTAATTGACCCTTGTAAGCGTGTTAATTCAAATCTTTATACAAAATTCGCCTTTAATTTTGAGCTAGAAAAAAGAAATTTGGCACAAGTGGTCTTTGTTGCTCCCAGCAGAACAAGTATTTTTTGACGCGGTTTGGATTGACGGGTTTATTTACAAACTTATTCGATATGAATTTCCATCTCATCTTACAAAGATGATAGCATCCATGCTCATGTCCATAATGGTCTACCACAAGGCACAGTAACTGCTCCACAGCTCTTCAATATCTTCATTTCTCATATACTTAGGGAACTCGATAATTCATTGGCATTTGCCGACGACGCTACACACCAATAAGACGCGGTAATTCAGATTTGAGACGCAACTGGAGAAATCTCAAAATAACGAGTTCAAATGGTCTTCGGATCGAGTCAACGACCGTGGTAAAATATTTAGGTGTTCATTTGGACAAGTTTCTGTATTACAATGAGCACATAAATATTCAATTAGACAAGGCGATAGCGGCATTCATGTCGCTAAAAAGCCTGTTTTATTCCAACTATCTTAGATCCGATGTGAAGATCATTTGTTACCAAGCATTCGTTCGTCCAATTCTGACTTATGCGAGTCCAGTGTGGTGGAACATTAACCCATCGTATATGGAAAAACTTCGAGTGTTCGAGAGATGTATAGGAGTGCACATTCCGATTATAGGCATTACGTCTCAAACAAAAGTCTTCTGGATGCTTCCGGTGTGTCCAGAATTGACAATGTCATTCTAGATCTTGTAAGGAATCACTTTGTTCGTTCGGCAAGTGTTAGCGAAAACGAATTAATTTCTGGCTTATTCCGAATCCGAATCCTGGGTATTTCAGAAATGCCTTGGAAAGTGGATACATTCCGCCAGAAACATTTCTGTTTCTGGGTGCATATGGCTACCTATCGGATTCAACGAACGTTCTAATAATATACAATGCTGCAAGGAGAGCAACAGATAAAAGGATCCTTTATGAGCCTTTTGAGTCGGGGGACGGGAATACTGATCAAATTAGATACTGCATTAGCATACCTGAAAGCGACAAAGGTAACACTAACAGGTTAAATAGAGACCGATACTGGTGGCTAGACTGGACTGAAGCCGATACTTAGGTTAAGTAAAACTAGGCCCTGACATGTGATCTCTGATCTAACGATGACTTGTTAGTCGATGGAATAGAGATCACATGACAGGGCCTAGATAGGTTTAGATAGGTTAAGTTAGTCTTGTAGGTTTTAGTTTTATATAAAAAAAAAGTTGCGACTGTCTTCTAATAGGTTTTGATTCACATTTTCTAATTAAAAAAAAAAATAGTACATAACAACAATACAAAAATTCACAAAAAATATAAAAATTGAATTAAACAAACAAATTATATATCATGTAATGCGAACCATAATGGTCTTTTACTTTGGCAAAAGTTAAAAATGTCTAGTCTTTAAGTTTATGTAGGCTATTAATTAATATTAAAGAAATTGTGAATAAATAAACGTTAAAAAAAAAATATTTTTTTTTTTAAATCCGCGCAATTCCACGCCCTCATTTTTGGTTTTTTGTCAAACCGTAGGGAATTTAAAAAGACATCTGAGCAATATATTTAGAGAATCTAAATATCTATATTTCGTCAATATAAATTTTCAGAGTAAAAAAAATATGTTTCGGTACTTTTTTAAAAATATTCGAAAATTTTTTTAATGCAGTATCATTGGTTATAATAATATAAACATTTCGTTCTTAGATCATTTTAACCCACGCCCACTGCTTAGGGGTGTTTTCTACAAAAACCATTTGTATACCCTACCCCATGGCATATGCAGTACAAAAACCTGTTTGTTTGTCGAACCACAAAAGGTTTTGATAAACTGTCTGAAAAATATGTTGTAACAATGCATTTTCTATATTTCATCAACATGAGGCCTTTGGGGATAGTAATTTTAAGGATGGGATGGGATAGGGTATTCAACAATCCACACATCGGATTGTAGCCTTCTCATATGTTTTTTTTTCTTTCTAGCTCACCCCTTGCAAAAAGTCCCTCAAACTTCCATGACTAATTCACTATCATGTTAAGCTCTCCTTGTGTGATCCGTTAAGGGTTGATGTATATTTTTCAAGCCACTAGAGAGCTCGGACATAGAATATTCAAAATTTTTATTTTAATCGATAAATAGGCCTTTGCCATTTACGTTTTAAAGACAACTTTAAAGAGGCATTAAATCGCATGATCTTGGCGGCCAGCTCACAGGGCCATTTCAATTCAACTTCAACATTTCCTTTGTTTTACTAGTTGTGTGCGGGCATGTGGCTCCGTCTTGATGAAACCACATGTCAACCAAGTTCAACTCAGCCAACTGGGGCAAAAAAAAGTAGCGTATCATGGCTCGATATCGTTCGCCGTTGACGGTGACGTTTCTTCCACGGATGCCACCAGCCAATAAACCACACCAAACTGTCGTTTTTTCTGGATGCATCGGTAATTCTTGTATGGCATGTGGCCGTTCATTACTCCAGATGCGACAGTTTTGCTTATTTACGTTTCCGTTGAGCCAGAAATGATGTGCTAAGAGCCATTCACCAAAAATTAGACGTTGTGTTAGGTCATTCGGCAATCGTTGCTCGTTTGTAAATCTTTCCATGATTAATAGCAGAGTATACTGAAAACTTTTCACTTTGACAGATGACGTTTGGACGCCATTACTAGCCAGTGCTGCCAATATGAAAAACTTAACTCGAAAAAAATCACCCGTTAGTTCAGAAAAGGCGGCCCAACTTTAATAGTCGGAAGCAATCGAAAGCTTATGTCAAAACTGAACGAATCTATTCGTTCCGATCTGTTATTTTGAAAAGTACCCATAATAGTGTAACGAAACTGAAACTGAAGGTTAGCAGCGACCCGGCCGCGTGTGTCGATTGTCGAATGACAGCATGCAACAAAAAAGACGATAGAACAAAAACAACAGAAAACACAATTTATTTTATTTGTAGTTTACGTGTTAATAATTGATTGTCTTCGTTTTATTGTAATCGTTTTATCGTCTTCATGTTATCTCTCAAAAAGAGGGTTTCGTCAACCCAACACGCCGCTTTTAACTCTTTCTGCTGTTCCCAAAAATTTCCGTTCCGACGTCTGTTTGTTCCGCATTGCCGTCTCAACTCTTCTCGATGGTGTATTGCCGTGATGTACCCGATTTCGCTACAAATGTCAAATTTGAAACACCTATTTTTGTCTGTCTGTGGTTATTTTGTAAAAAAAAGTTTTTGTTTTTCCAACAAAAAATAAATAAACAATCAAATAAACAAATTATGAAAACCCTTGAAGATTTAAAATCCATTTTAAACATATGAGAAGGCTACAATCCGCTGTGCGGATCGTTGAATACCCTATCCCATCCTATCCTTAAAATTAATATCTCCAAAAAGTGGGCTTTATTAGCCTATAATATAGAAAATGACATTGTCACAACAATAACAGTTTATCAGAATATTTTGTTGTTTGACAAAACACATCGTTTTCCTCCTGTATATGCCATGGGATAGGGTATACAAACGGTTTTTGTAAGAAAACGCCCCCAAAAAGTAGGCATGGGCTAAAATGATCTATGGACGAAATGTTTATATTAATATTACTAATTATTCTGCATCAACATTTTTTTTCGAAAATTTTAAAATTTGGCCGTAAAACGTTTTTTATTAAAAACGCCCCCAAAAAGTGGGCGTGGCAAAAAACTTTATATGGACGAAATATAGATATTACGATTGTCTAACTACGCTTTTCAGACACTTTTTCTAAATTCCTTATGGTTTGGCCAAAAAATACGTTTTTCTAAAAAGGGACGTGGCAGTGGGCGGATTTCAAAAACATTTACACTTGTTCTGCTGGGAGCAACAAAGAGCACGTGTACCAAATTTCATCCTTCTAGCTCAAAATTTAAGGCTCAAAAACTGGTGATGTACGGACGGACAGACATGGCTAAATCGACTCAGCTAGCGATTCTGAGTCAATCCATATACTTTGAGGTATATGTAGCTAAATTATTTCTCTATGTTACAAACTATGTATCAAAACTAATATACCCCTATGGGATAGGGTATAAAAATATTATCGTCTCTTAAAGATATAGACCGTGCGACAAATAAATCGGGATAGAAATCGAAATGGTTTCTTCAAAGTGACCTCCTTAAAAATAAAAGAGCTCTGCAGTGATCAGTTTTTTTATATATACAAGGATGAATTCTGAAATGTACAACAATTTATTAGGTTTCGTGAGACCTCTCCTTGTGAAAACACCCGTCAAGGGGCCTATTAGCCCAGAGTGTCGACTGGATGTAGCTTCGCAGTACGTTTGTGGTTTTTACATTCTTCTTTTAAATGCATAGTTTTCTAAAAGATACTTTACTTTTCTACACTAAATATTTGTCGCAAGGAACATCTATCCAGTCTTGGGCTTGGTCCTTTAAGCTTGGCAAAGAATCAGTACGTCAAATTGTTCTGACTTCAGATATAATATGGAAAGTCCTTTTCCATATTGCAATAAAATGTCCCCAAAGAACTGGAAGTCAGTATTTTAATTATAAAAAACACTTCAGCATAGTACTTATGGAAGTATGTGACGCCAAATGTATTTTTACATACGTTGATGTGGGGGCGTAAAAAAGTCAAAGCGATGGAGGTAAACATTTAAATTACATATGTTATTAAACCACGTTTTTCTTTGACATTTTGTTTTATTTTTCAAGCCAGTCGTTTTGGAAAAAGACTTCTCGGAAAAAACTTCCAATTCCAAATCCGAAAGTTTTACCAAATACGGACAAATTGGTCCCTCATTTTTTGTGGCTGATGCTGCTTTTCCTCTTACACCAAACATTATGAAACTAAACCCAGGTATACTTTTGTTGGAAGACAAAGAAAACTTCAACAAGAGGCTGTCAAGGGCTCGCCGAACTATAGAAAATAGTTTTGGTATTGTCGTCTCTCGTTGGAGAATATTGCTTTCAACGTTAAATTTGCTCCCAGAAAATGTTGAAACAATAACGTTAGCTTGTGTTGCATTGCACAATTTTATAATAGTCAACATATTGCCCTACAAATTATGTAGACTGGTATGACACTGACGGTCAACAACATGACGGACTGTGGCGTAGTGAAATCGGGAACACAATTCATTCGATTGTGCCTTCCGCCAATATCCACCAATACGGTGGAAATAGATCAATTTATATACGAAATACTCTCTGTGAATTTTTTGAAAAATAATCCTTGTATACAATAAACCGTTTTCTAAACGGTTTCGTTTATTCTTCTTATGTCATCATAACTAAAAAAACTTCACAAACAAGACTTCAAAAAAGGTGAAGAAACAAACAAAAGAAACAAAACAAAAATTACTGTCACCCGCGGCGCATACTGTTTTTTGTACTTACATAGTTTTTTGCCTAAAATAAAATATATACATGACCAGCTTCCTGATTTGAACCTCGAGTCGCGCTTCAGTAATTTTTTGGAAGAAGTCCGCTTTTAGGCTATCTCTACGGCTTCTTGACAACGGCGTCATCATTGCGATTGCTGTTCGCATAAAAAGTTCTTTTTCATCATTAGCTCCAGCGTCTGTATTTGTCTGGGAGCTTATCTCGCTTTGCAGCATGCCTATAGTTTTATCCTGTGAAGGCTGTGAAGCGTCTTTTTTGAGGTTGTTACTTCGATAGATATCGATGTCACTGGAGATGCTGGTGATTCTGGAGATGATGAAGTAGCTGAAGGTTCCTGCAGCAGCTCATTGCACCTGGTTCTATTATATTAAAATGTTTGTGGCAACTTTAATAGAAATTTATACCGTTTCAAATTATGTTCTTAATCTTTTACAAAATTTCATTTGTGTTTTTTGTTTGTGTCAATTATAGTAAAGACATTTTACTTAACGAATTCAACTTTTCAGAGGATTAAAAACACAATTGGGAAACGTTAATGACCGCACTATTTTACCTCTTTGGGTTCACGCACCTCCTAAGGAACTCCAGTTCCTTGAACCGCGGCCCCTGTACTTCTTCGCTTGCGCCGCTCCGGCAGCAGTCCAGTGGCCGCTTTTCCTTTTTCAATAACTCCCTTACATACCTCTCTCTCATCGACGTCCAATTGGTATTGCATTCTTTCGCCTTAAATATGTATTTAAATAAATAAAATATAATTGAAACGAGCAACAAATATAATATTCAGATTACTTGAGGGTTTTGTTCAATTTTTGTGAAATCTCCACCCACGCTTTTCTTTTTCTTCTATTGACTTTTTTTTTTTTGACTTTTCCATCTGTCAGGTGCGAAACTGGTCGCACTTTCCGTACGTTACCAAAAGTGAATGAAAACTGGAAGAAACGAAGGAGTCCGAAATTATAGGTTCAAAGTATGAAATGTATGTATTCGCTTAGTTACGTACGGTGCCGTACGTACCATTCCGACTATTATAGTTGGGCATATAAAGGTGGACGCCTTATGATAGCTGTAGACTACAAGGAACAACTGGAATGAGAACATTTACCATGTGGCTTCACCCTCCACTAAATTTAACATATATTGGTGGCACTACCTTAAATACGGTTAACCCCATAAAATGATGGCAATAATAAAGATAAGATGATTAGCGACCTATAAAGACATAAAGTCTCTCAGCATAGGGAATTTTTTTAAGGAAGCCATATCTGCCAATGATTTCTAGAGATGGAAAGGGCAAAAATACCGAAAAAAAAAACAAAATTTTGGCTGAACAGGCTCGTTAGCACCCAGGGCCTAGCTTTCTTACAACCATTCATGTGTGAGTGTGTACTTCTTCCACGATGGCGTGACCTCCATTTTCATGACGAATCCAAACGGCTAAGTTGAGATAAACTTTTCTTGACAATTGATACTACTCGGATGATTTGTCAGATCATCACGACAAGAGGACCAGAAAAATCATTTTGGTGTTGCTACGGCTGGGAATCGAACCCAGACCTTCTTTTAAAAACTCTTTCAATTCGCAGTTTTCATTTATCTGTCGCCTTTGAACTTTTTAATGGTCCAATGAAGTTAATCCTAAATGTTTTTTTTTACATTTACATAACACACATTTCGCAATGACTTCGGTAAGAAATTTTATCATATAGAGGCTCCCAATCCGAACACTTTCATGTCTTTTACGTCTGCAGAACCATCAACATTATTATGGTAGTTCGAGACCAAACCTAAAGAATATACCAGAAGATGCATCGCCTCAAGCTATGAACCCTGCTTACTTATAAACGATGCTACAGTTTGCAATTGACCTGTGCCTCAATAAATATGCTTCTCCTATTAGCCTGGACCCTACCTATATATAACCCTTTGCAAGTTGATTGAGGTCGTCTAGGCGTTTTTTTAGCAATTGCATTGATTAACATTAATTTTTTCACAGAAGCTTTTTCGCATTTTTTGTGTCGTTGTGGATATCCACATTCTTACCTTGGCTCCAACAAGATAGTGTTTGGAGTCGATAGCTGCCTCTCGGAATGTGCAGAAATCCAAAATACTGGATTGGATTCATGTTTCTACAGAAATTTGATTGACGAACTTCGGTAGTTGCTACAGGTTTACAGGTTTTTGTTGTGCCGAAGGTTTCAAGTAAGGAAAGAATCATTTTTAAGAAGGAGTAAGAATCATAAAGTTATACTGCAGTCCTGCGCAATAATTCGGGATATGGTAAAATTAATGAAAACTATAACAATAGAGAAATTTCCAATGCTAATAACAGAGCTTTTTTGAGAAAAGGATCGATGGCTCATACACTACGGCAAGGATCAGGCCAAATGTTGGCGTTAAAGCGAGCTTATATATTATTCAAAGAATGATAAGGAATTTCTGCGATTTGCAGAGACTTAACTTGAAGAAAAAAGTCCCGCTTAAGGTGGCTCCAAGTGATATGCGGTTGAATTGAAATTTAAGTGTCCTCAATTGATCATATTAATGTGCAGATTTGCCTGAATATTTGGCAAGTAGCTTATCCATCTGCAATTTTCTTATTTTATCGCATCCAGTTTAATCTGTGATTTACATGTAGCGAGGGGAGACCTTACATAACCACTGGCAGTAGAATATCAAGGGTAGTGCCCTTTCTGGCAAGCTCATCTGCCTTGCATTTCCCTGGAATTTCCCTGTGGCACCTTACCCAAAAGAGGTGGATGGTAAAATGCTCTGCCATCTCGTTAAGAGACAGTCGGCATTCATGGGCTGATTTCGAATTGAACGAGATGGCTTCCGGGGATTTGATCCCCGCTTCGCTTTCGCTGAGTTGGTGGATGTTGCTTACCAAGTCATCTCCGTCAGCTTTATAAAGCTCAGCGGTAAGGCCGTCATTTCCGGCGATCTTATTAAGCTTGATTTTAGATATAGCTATCTTCACTTCACTTAGGTCGGGTGGTTGGCAGTTTTCGCTGTCGTTGCCAATATTAAATGGTTCGTTATGCCTGACAGCGGAATGTTGTTCGTCATCGCCGTTTAACAGTCTGCAGAGGTGGTTCTTCCATATCCTCAGCATCGACTGTGTCTAAACTACGATATTTCCTTGTCCATCTCGACAGGATTCTGTTCGAGCCTTGTAAAACTGTAAAACCTCGGCTTTGACGTTTTACACTTTGGTAAAACTTGCGAACATCGTTCCTGGAGTGGCACCTCTCTATATCCTCGATCGCGCGCTTTTCTTGCTCTTTTTTCTTCTTTCTGAAAAGCCGATGTTCTTCCCTTCTTCTTTGCCTATAGAGCTCAATGGCAGCTCTCGTCTTCACCTGCAACTTAGCCTTGTAGGCCTCGTTCTTGGCTGCGAGCATCTGTCGGCATTCCTCATCAAACCAGGGGTTTCTTGCTGGTGGGCGCGAGAAACCTAGCACATCAGTTGCGGCTGATCTAATGGCTTGTTGGCATCGTTGCCATCGTTCTTCGACATTAGATGCTGGTGGTGTGTTGTGAGTCGAGAGGTTAATGGATACGTGTTGCGCGAAGGTCTTGGCGGTCTCTGGCGATTGCAGTCTTTCGACATCAAATTTTTTCACAGTATTTCTGGTTTTTTGTGGCGTGGTGGATATCCGCATCCTTACCTTGGCTACAACAAGGTAGTGGTCCGAGTCGATGTTAGCCCCTCGGAATTTTCGGACATCCAAAATACTGGATGCGTGCCTCTTGTCTATCGCAATGTGATCAATTTTCCACTGCAGTCATTAAATGCAAATACAAATTGATGATTTTATTCAAATTGTGCAACTAACATTGTTTCTTTATTTGTTAAAGTTTCTAAAGAATCGACAAGATTATAAAATAACCCTTACTTCAACAAGACGAATTAAAACTTTAAACGCCACCTCTGAAAATTTAAGAAATCCGAATTTAATCGTTATGCCTTTTAGCTCTGTTTCTATATGACCTAAATTTAACAATTCAATGTTCGTAATTTATATGTCTAACTTTTATAATGAATTCATTCAAAGGTAGGTACACTCTTTAACTTTCCCAGTTGCGTTTCTAAAAACAGCTAAAACTCAAATATGCATAACTTTTACAACATAATAAAGACAGCAAAAGATTCTATGTTTCTCATCTACAGAATATAAATTTAAAGCTAATGTATATTTTACGATATCAAAAAGCACTTTAGACATCCTTTAGAATTAATCAAGTTATAGTACTTGAGAATTGCGCTCTTAAAATCGTGGGTTGGTTCGTATTCAGTATCTAATAGGAAAACGAAGACTCTTGAAGAACTGTGTATAGAGAATGAGCACCACCCTGGTTTTCTCAAGCCACTGAGAACGGAAGAGCTGCGAAAATGATTCCAACTTCAACCATCATACTTAGGATACATTTTTATGTAGGCACTTAAACATAAACGAAGAAGGTTAAGTCCTCTAATTCAATTATAAAAGTCAGTCTCCCCGGATGGATTTAAAGAAAGCGAGTGTAAGACGAACACCGTTAAATGGAGAATGCAGGATGTCTCCTTAATTGTGCAGCTTTAGTTATATAAAGTGAATATGCCATGCGGAACGAAAATCAAAACATCATGGGGGTTGTTGGTGGGTACTTTGTAAAATTATGTTCGAGATTTGAATCGATTTTGGTCCTGTGTACATTTTAACGACTTACACCTGTAGGTGAAATTTATTGCTCGTAGAAATTAAATAATTACACGGCAATTTGGTGCCGTTTATATTTGGTAAAACTATGAACATGATACGTTGTCCCACGCGATTTTAGCTTTTATTAGTTTGTAAATGTGTTGTTGGTGAACAATCAACACATGTCATTTGTTTATGAGCAGACAAATGTATTCACTTTTATGACAAATATTTTATTATTCGAAGAACATTTGTATTTCGTGTTGTATGCAAACAGGATTGCTAAAGAGGGGCTTTTACTGATTTACATAGAAATGTGTTACAATTGATTTTATTGTCAATTCCTAATGGGAAATAGCTGAAATAGATACTCTGGTGTAGATAAATGCGGGATAATGGTGATTCGTGCAATATGACAATTGACACGAAGATCCATCAACTAAAAATAATGGTGAGGTAATGGATGCTAACGGGTCCGCCATCTAACGTTTTTTTTTTCAACAAGTGCTTATTTCGTGAATGGTAATACTTAGCTCATGTCCGATTTCACAGATAATTAGTTTTATCCTTCCGCTGAACGAATATGGTTGTGTATACGCTTGAACAATGCTGGGAAATATTGCGACATTACTTAGAAAATCATGGTTATGTTGCAGAATGTGTGCGAAAATTGAGTACGGATTTTGGAAGAAGAGAAGCACCGTCAGAGCGTATGTTCGTTATCTTCTGAAAAAAATTGAAAGAAACTGGCATCCCCATCGATAAATCAAAGCGTGAAAAGCCAAAAACAGGGCGTACACCCGAGAATATTGCTGCTGTGGCAGAAAGTGTGCGTGGAGCGCCATCAACATCAATTCACCGTCGTTCTCAACAAATGAACATTTCAGAGACATCATTGAGACGAATTTTGCATAAAGACCTTGGTATGACGCCATACAAAATCCAATTGGTTCAGCAGTTGAAGCCGACTGACCATCCAATGCGTTTTCGGTTCGGTGAGTGGGCCTGCGATCGACTTAGAGAAGATGCCGATTTTGCCAAAAAAAATCATCTTTTCAGATGAAGCTCATTTTGATCTTGGCGGGTATGTAAACAAGCAAAATTGTCGCATTTAGGTCACAGAAAACCCGCACGCATACATTGAAAAGCCGATACACCCAAAACGAGTCACTGTTTGGTGCGGATTTTGGTCCAGAGGCATAATTGGACAGTCAATGGCGATCGTTATCAGGCCATGTTGAACGAATTTTTGTTCACAAAAATTGAAGAGGAGTATATTGGCAACATTTGGTTTCAACAGGACGGCGCTACGTGCCACACAGCCGAAGCTACACTCGATGTTTTGCGCCCTGTTTTTGAAGATCGCATTATCAGCCGCAGAGCTGATGTCGTTTGGCCACCTCGGAGCTACGATACCGTTGGACTATTTTTTGTGGGGTGCCATGAAAAATAAGTGTTACGCCGACAAGCCAGATACAATTGACGCTTTAAAGGACAATATTCGTGAAGCCATTGGTGAAATACAGCTGCACACAATCAATAATGTGCTTAAAAATTGGACCGATCGTGTAGGCTACTGCATGGCCAGCCGAGGCAGCCATTTGAATGAAATTATTTTTCATTATTAACCGAAAGGATTGTACTTTCAAATCAAGAAAAGAAATTTGAGAAAATATTCAGTAGTTTTTTTATAGCATTTTCAAAAAAAAAAAGTTATTTGGCGGACCCTTTATATATATTTTTTTAATTTAATGTGGGAAAGGGTGTTTTTTTAGAGGTTGGTTTTTCGAATAGAGATAAACCTGATATTTTGTCGTCAAGTTGGGCTGCTCTAATGTCATTTATGTTTAGTTAGGTTTGCCATTTTATCATGAACAACGCTTGCAAATCGTGCAAATTTATTTCGAAAATAATGCTTCAATTCGCGAAGTTTACCGCAAGCTCCGTCCGTTTTATGGTCGACATAATCGTCCATCAGATCAATTAATTCGGTTAACCATGGATCGTTTTCGCACTACGTTTACTTTCTGTGATACTACGCATCCGCAGAGACGTCGGACAGTGAACACCGAAGAAACAATTGCCGCTGTAGAGCAAAGTGTTGAAGAGGACCCGAATGAATCGATTCGGCACCGTGCTCAGCAATTGGGCTTTATCCATCAACTTTATGAAAGATTTTGCGCAAAGATCTTGGCTTACGACTTTACAAGATCCAGCTTGTGTAAGAATTAAAGCCGCGAAACAATGCGTCTAGATTTTGGTGTATGAGCCGAAAATGAGATTGATCTCGATGCTGAGTTTCATCGCAAAATGTTGTTCAGTGATGAGGCTCATTTTTGTTTGAATGGCTACGTCGACAAGCAAAATATCCGCATTTGGATTGAAGAGAATCCACATGATGGTTGGGTGCTGTAGAACGAGGGTAGACTCTGATTGGCGTTAACTTGGCAATGCCCAGTGTTGCAACTGTGACTACACATCAAATGTGCTTATCTTTTACCTCCAAGTGGTAACCATCGGGTACTGGTCTCATCCAACCGGATTTGACTTGCTAAACGATAAGTGCGAGTGTTGATAACACGACGAAAAACAGCAACACTATAAACACCCTGGTGAGAATGGCACGGAAGAATACCCGGCCTTGTGTCCCAGACGAACCTAGATGAGCTGCTCTGACATATTCGGACAACAGGTTGTCTAGGAATTTCAAGGGTTAGTCAGGCCCCTTGAACAGAGATGGTGGCGGATGAACCGAAAGGCCAACGGCAGCGCTCAATCCCGTAGTGGATACTGATGGCCCCGTGTCCTAGGGGTATCGAATAAATTGGAACTGGCCCTCCAGGTTGGGGGTTGTGCTTTGGGTTAACTACCCACCCACAGAAAAAAAACATGGTTACGAAGCAACCAATAGCCTCGGAACGGACGGATTTTATTGTTGACGACCCTGCTAAACGAAAAAAGGACAACGACGTTCGTATCTGCACCTGGAATGTGAGAACATTAAACAGGAGAGGTGCAGGCGAACAACTAGCGGAAGCCCTAAACTGCTACAAAGCAGACATTACTGCCATCCAGGAAATACGATGGGATGGGCCGGGCAAAAAGAGGATGAAAAACTGTGACATATACTACGGACCGTGTTATAGTGAGCAGAAACAGCGACTATTCGGATGCGGATTTGTTATAAGTGCCAGACTTAGGCAAGAAGTCTTATGTTTCCAAGACATTAGCGAACGCATAGTAACAAACCGCATCAAGGCCAAATTCGCCAACATAAGCCTTATATGCGCTCACCAGCAAGAAACCCCTGGTTTGATGAGGAATGCCGACAGATGCTCGCAGCCAAGAACGAGGCCTACAAGGCTAAGCTGCAGGTGAAGACGAGAGCTGCCATTGAGCTCTATAGGCAAAGAAGAAGGGAAGAACATCGGCTTTTCAGCAAGAAGAAAAAAGAGCAAGAAAAGCGCGCGATCGAGGATATAGAGAGGTGCCACTCCAGGAACGATGTTCGCAAGTTTTCCCAAAGTGTAAAACGTCAAAGCCAAGGATACAAGGCTCGAACAGAATCCTGTCGAGATGAACAAGGAAATATTGTAGTTGAGACACAGTCGATGCTGAGGATATGGAAGAACCACTTCTGCAGACTGTTAAACGGCGATGATGAACAACATTCCGCTGTCAGGCAGAACGAACCATTCAATATTGGCAACGACAGCGAAAACTGCCAACCACCCGACCTGAGTGAAGTGAGGATAGCAATATCTAAACTCAAGCTTAATAAGGCTGCCGGAAATGACGGCCTTCCCGCTGAGCTCTATAAGGCCGGCGGAGATGACTTGGTAAGTAACATCCACCAACTCATAAGCCAAATCTGGTCGGATGAAAATATGCCTGAAGAATGGAACCTCAGTATCGTTTGCCCGATCCACAAAAAAGGAGACCCTCTGAACTGCGCCAACTACAGAGGCATAAGTCTCCTCAACATCGCCTACAAGATCCTATCTGCCGTAATATGTGAACGCCTGAAACCGTTTACCAACAACCTGATTGGCCCTTATCAGTGTGATTTTAGGCCAGGAAAGTCCACAACCGATCAAATTTTCACACTTCGGCAGATCCTGGAAAAAACTCAAGAAGTCCAAATCGATACCCACCACCTATTCATCGATTTCAAAGCCGCATATGACAGCATTTATAGAGACGAACTGTACAGAGCCATGTCTAGTTTTGGTATACCGCCCAAACTCGTCCGTTTGTGTAGGATGACGATGGAGAATTCTCGGTGCTCCATCAGGGTCGGAAACGACCTCACCGACACATTCGATACCAAAAAAGGATTTAGGCAAGGCGATGCGCTGTCATGTGTCTTCTTTAATCTGATTCTTGAGAGAATTGTGCAAAACTCCAAAGCCAACACCAGAGGCACAATTTTCCAAAAGTCGGTGCAACTACTAGCATACGCTGACGATATTGACATCATTGGTAGGACTCAACGTGATGTCATAGCCACGTTTGCTAGTATAGAGAAGGAAGCGGCAAAAATGGGTTTAGCAGTAAATGAGGGTAAGACTAAGTATATGCTGTCAACACGAAAGGACACACAACATCGACGAATTGGACAGAACGTCACCATTGACAGATATAACTTTGAGGTATTAGGGGACTTTGTCTACCTCGGCTCCGCTATTAACTCTGACAACAACATCTCGTCAGAAATTAAACGAAGAATTACTCTTGCCAACCGCTGTTTCTTCGGGCTAAGAAGGCAATTTAGTAGTACAGCCCTCACTCGAACTACTAAGGAGATCCTATATAAGACCCTGATCATCCCAGTCCTGCTCTACGGCGCTGAAGCATGGACCGTATCAAAAGCGGATGAAGAAATCCTTGGTAGATTCGAGAGGAAAATTCTTCGGAAAATCTTCGGTCCCGTTTGCGTTGACGGGCTATGGAGACGAAGATTCAACCAAGAACTATACGAGCTGTACAGCGACATGCCCCTGGTCAAAAAACTCCGCATTGGACGTTTAAGATGGCTAGGACATGTAGAACGAATGGACACCAATACTCCGGCTCGCAGAGTCTTCGATTCCCAGCCAGACGTCGGACGCAGTAGAGGAAGACCTCGCCTTAAGTGGCGCGCACAAGTGGAAACCGACCTCAACCAACTTGGAGTGCGCAACTGGAGGCAGTTAGCTAAGGACCGGGCTAATTGGAGAGGCATGTTGGTTGAGGCCCAGGTTCATTCCGGACTGTAGCGCCACTTAAGTAAGTAGTAGAATCCACATGAGACCCTTGAGACACCATTACATCCACAAAAACTGACTGTTTGGTGTGCTCTATGAGCTGGTGGAGTCATTGGGCCATACTTCTTCCGAAATGATGCGGGAGAGTCAGTTACCGTAAATGGAGACCGGTATAGAGCCATGATAACCGACTAGTTTGTTCCCGAATTGTATGGCATGAATGCGGATGAGATGAGGTTCCAACAAGACAGCTCTACATGCCACAGAGCGCACGTCAAAATCGATTTATTAAAGAAACATTCGATGAGCGCATAATTTCGCGGAATGAACCTGTCAATTGGCCACCAACATCGTGTGGGGGATATGTAAAGTCGCTCGTCTAACGCCATCAAACCAGAAACGTTAGGGGACTTGGAAGCCAACATTCGTGGCGTTATTTCCTACATACGGCCCTAAATCCTCGAAAAATTGGACCACTATACCTACTTGTCTTTATTCGAACCAGCCATGGCGGGTACATGTCCGAAATCATATTTAAAAATTAATGGCTTAAAATTGTCCTTCCAATAGAGCCAAATATATGACATTAAAACTATTTTCTTGTGTATTATTTCAATTCGAAGTACTATAACTTTAAAAAAAAACACTGTAGCGCCTCGGGGTACTAGAGATTGACATTAAGGATGAAATCACATCTTTTTATCACATAGGTGAGCTTATCGATAAAACTATGGTAATTGTGGAGTCAGTCTGACCGACTTTTAGGCACTGTTTCGATTGCCAAGGAGCTCAAATTGCGGTGCAGTGCAATAACCCCCAGGAGAGCAGCATACCCTCACTCATATTCAAACTTCGTAAACACCCAAACATGAATGGAACCCAAATTTCAAATGGCATTATCACCCGCCTTTTTGTGGGGATACTTCATAAGCCTCGAAGGGCTTAACTCTGCAGGGTTAATTGCACTTCACCAAAACTGCATAAACAACTATTTGGAACTAGGGCTGAAGGCTGAATAAAAAAAATAAGCTGGGTGCAATACGATTTAAAGTTAAAAAACTTCGTGGACATCTGCAAATCTATTCCGAATCGCAAAAAAATCAACTCATGTATACTGCGGATGATGACTGTTAAAATTGGGATGTGATGAAAATTGGTAACTTACGTGAATCTCCAGCGAAAACGGCAATTGTTGTGAGCCAGTATCGGGCCACAGAGGTACTTTTCGATGAAGGTGAGGTGAGCACGGCACTCTTGTGGTTGCTCAGCTAAGCTCGTTATGGAGGGGGTAGTTCTTCCCCACTCAACACACACCACCTGCTCGTCAAACATTTGCTCGTGCAAAAAAAAAAAAATAAAAAAATAATTTGACTGCGGACAGATCAATGAAGATAGAAAGGCAGAGAAGGAAAAGTAATGGCACCACTCATAACTCGAAACCATAATGCCACTCTCGATTAGAAATTTGGGAACACTTGGCGTAGCTAAAAGTTAAAAAAAAAAATATGAGAACGCTACAATCCTATGTACAATCGTTGAATACTCAATCCCTTACTTCATTAGTTAAATATTCCTAAAATGTGGGCGTGGCAAAATA
The DNA here is from genome assembly GCA_932526625.1 of Rhingia campestris. NCBI lineage: Eukaryota > Metazoa > Arthropoda > Insecta > Diptera > Syrphidae > Rhingia > Rhingia campestris. The sequence continues at coordinate 142,678,395 of OW052183.1, forward strand.
AGTTAGGGGGATGAAATAATATTGAAAATGCCTTTATCACAACATACAGTTCACACTGTTTATCAAATTTTTGTATGGTTCGACAAAAAACAACGTTTTTTTATTGCATTTTTATTACCCCCAAAAAGTGGGCGTGGGCGTAATTGGAAAATGTTCTGAAGGCATGGAGAAGAATCCAATATACCAAATTTTATTATCATAGCTCAAAATGTATGTAAAATCGGTGACATACGGACGGATGGATGGACTGATAGACATGGCTCCGCTAGCGATACTGAGTCAAACCGTATACTATAAGGTAGGAGTGCAATAACCCCCGCTGAATTAAGCCCCATGGGGCTCTCTTGAAGCATTTTGAATAGAACGACAAGTTCAAATGACAATAACAGCCGCAGATGTGGCAGATACGTTGGTATTACCAAAATATAATATTGACACAAAAAAAGAAAATGTCGAACAGACTCGTTAGTACTAAGACCACATCATTTTCTCATAACCATTCATGTGTGCGTGTGTACTATTTTTACGATGGTAGGACCTCCTGTTTTATACCGAATCCGTACGCCTAAGTTTAAATAACCATTTTATGAGAATTCATACTACTCGAATAATTTGTCAAATTATCGCGAGAAACATGTGTTGTTAAGTCTTTGAATTGAACACTGTTCTTGCACCTTTTCAAAATTCCCTTAAGGTTTGACTACTAAATTTTCTAAATGTAGACGTACCAAAGTTCGGATTTAAAACATTTTTTGACACTTGTCAAAGAGTTCATATACGAATTTACAACTCACTAGCTCATGACATAAGGCCCAAAAATTATAAGTAACTAAAGGGTGGTTAAATTTTAAGGGCCGATGTTGATTTTGAATAAAACACAAATTATTTAGGAAACTATTGTTATTTCTTTTTATTATGATAATATTGGTATGGTTCAATTATGTATGGAACTTCGGCGACACACCTCCATCCGATGGTCCAAATTTTCGATGACGATAAGGCATAATTGAGGTTCTATGCCGTTAATGTGCCGAATTATCCCATACTTTAGCTCTTGAATTGTTGCTCGCTTATCGACGTACACTTTTTCTTTCAAATAACCCCAAAAAAAGAAGTCCAACGGTGTCAAATCACATGATCTTGGCGGCCAATTGACATTGCCAGCTCGTGAGATAACACGGCCATTGTTTCGTTAGCTGTGTGGCAAGTGGCACCGTTCTGTAGAAACCACATATCATCCACATCCATATCTTCCAATACATACCAAGTTCGTTATCATCTCACGATAGCGAACATCATTTACAGTAACTCCCTGACCGGCCTCATTTTGGAAAAAAATACGACCCGATGATGCCGCCAGCCCAAAAACCGCACCAAACAGTCACTCTTTGTGGGTGCATTGGTTTTTCGACAATCACTCTTGGATTATCATTCGCCCAAATGCGACAATTCTGCTTATTGACGAATCCACTGAGGTGAAAATGTGCCTCATCACTGAAAATAATTTTCTTTGAAAATTGATTATCCACTGTTGCCATTTCTTGCCACCATTCTGACCATTGACGACGCTTGAAATGGTCAAGAGGCTTTAGTTCTTGAGTCAATTGCACCTTGTCAGCGTGTCTAATGTTCATGAACGACGAGCGTGAGGGGTGCAATTTTTGGGCACGACGACGAGTTAAGGTGGACTGCTCTTCAGCCACACCATCGCGAACAGCAGCTGTACGAGCATGCACTGATGTTTTCGCATCTCCTCAAGACCCGGTTTGCTCAAATTTTTAAATGATTTTTCCGGTTTTACGCACATTTGGACGATTAAATTGACCGAAAAAATGACGAAGTGCACGATATGCATTTAGATTTGAACGCCTATTTTCATAATAAGCCTGAATAACTTTTACGCGTTGCTCGATTGTGTATCTTTCAATGGTTAAATTGAATTAGTCTGAAATTGAGAAATGTCAAATGAAATACAGAAAAAAACTTGATGCCTAGGTGTGGTTCACATTCAACATCGGCCCTTAAAATTAACCCACCCGTTACATACATTAAATAAAGAATTATATTTTATGAAATATTTTTACTCCTCGTCAGGCCATTTATATCTATTATGCTGATATCACCGTAAGGCTCTAATAGTTTGTTCATTAATGTTCTCATTCAATGAATATCAACGTTTTTCCTTCACCCCCAATTAACCCAACTCACAGACTGACCATGAAGGCATTTAATAAAAATAAGAGCAAGCAAAAAATGATAACGCACAAAAAGTTTGTAATAGCCTCCCTAAACCACCAATTGAACCAAACAGTAATTGAAAGAGATACTTTAGCCTAATGTTGAATGTAAAGTAGACACAAGTTTTCTATATCGCCCCATTCCAATTCACATAATATCCACAATCCTATACATTAGTTTGTGTGCAGGAAGGACGAATCATATAATTTGCGTAGGCACTGAAATGGCCCAAATAGGAAAAGTTTCCGACTTGTAATCCCCATTGAGAGGTACAAGGCCGTGTAATATCAATTGAAATGCTTCAACTTATTGTATGTTATAACTTTTTCATGTACGAACCGTTACAATAGTAATTTAATTCGGAAGTAGCTGCACACTATTAATGAAATTTCTATACAATTAAAAAGGGTTTTACTGTATTTCTATGGGCTCCAGGGATCTATTGAATTCCATCTAATTGGACGAAATGCTTTACATTTCTATTCAAATTATAACTAATAGCTTATGGTGAAGGTAGGAAAATAATAGAAATAACTGTAAAAATTGGTAAATTAATAAATCCTTCCTGTGGACATAGTTTTAAACTGCGTTTTTTTTTAATTATTCATGTTTATCACAACGATACAAAGGTATTATATGAACAACATTGCATCTATACAAAAATATATACATTTGTCTTATTATAACGGGTGATCAATAAAGAGGTTTTTTTTTATACCCTATCCCATAGGGGGGTATATTAGTTTTGATACTTAGTTTGTAACATAGAGAAATAATTTTGCTACATATACCTCAAAGTATATGGATCGACTCAGAATCGCTAGCTGAGTCGAATTAGCCATGTCTGTCTGTCCGTCCGTCCGTCCGTCCGTCCGTCCGTCTGTCTGTTCGTCACCGATTTTTGGGCCTTAAATTTTGAGCTAGGATAATGAAATTTGGTATATAGGATCCGTCACCGTAAGGAATATCAAAAAAGTGTCTGAGCAGGATATTTAGACAACCCTAATATCTATATTTCGTTCATACAAAGTTTTTTGCCACGCCCACTTTTTGGGGGCGTTTTTAGTAAAAAACGCTTTTTGTCCAAGTTTTAAAACTTTCGAAAAAGTTTTTGATGCAAATACTTCCGCAATGGTAATATAAATATTTGTTCCATATATCATTTTCACCTACGCCCACATTTTGGGGGCGTTTTCTTACAAAAACCATTTGTATGCCCAATCCCAAGGCATTAGCAGTAGAAATACGTTGTTTTTTTGGCGAACCACAAAAGATTTTGATAAACTGTCTGAGCAATATATTGTGACAATGTCATTTTCTGTATTTCATCGCCATAAGGCCTATATTTTGAGGATATTTATAATAACGATGTGATGGGATAGGGTGTCCAACGATCCGCACAGCGGATTGTAGCCTCTCATATGTTTTTTCTTAAAAAGGTGTATTTCGACAGATGGCGCGTGGGTCATGTCAAGTTGTCATGTTCCTTTTATTCGGTATTCATTGACTTTTCATCATCGATTTGCTTACGTCCTTGCATTGCATCATCGTGTCAGTGAATGGGCTCTCGATAAACTTGCTGAAGATCCACTGTTTTCGACCAACATTTTGTTCAGAGATGAGGCCCATTTCTGGCTCAATGGATACGTCAATAAGCAAAATTGCCGTATATGGCAGAAGAACAACCAAAAGAGGTTCAAGAGCTGCAGTTAGATCCACTGAAAAAGAAAACCTCGCCAACGTTACTGTAAATGACGCCATGATAACGGAATATTTTTTGCCTGAATTTTGAAGCCCGAGATTTCTACAACATTTGGTTGCAACATAACGGACTACTTGCCACTCGGCCCGTGAAACAAAGGACATATTGGGAGCCCGCTTCGGAGAACAATCGGACTAGTTAATTGGCCAGCAAGATCATGCGATATCAGACCATTAGACTTTTTCCTTTGGGGCTACGTCTAAGGTGTTTGTGGATAAGCCAGCTATGATTGAAGCATTGGAGCGCAACATTACCCGTGTTATTCGCGAGATGCCGACTAATATGCTCGAACGCGCCATGGAATGCCCGCATTGACGTGCTACGTCGCAGTTGCGGCCAAAATTTGAAAGGGCTTTTCTTTAAAAAGTGTATGTCAAAAATGTTTTTTTAGGTTAATAATATAGATTTCACGATATATTCATTTACCCATCCTTTACAACTAGTAAAATTCAGCAGACGATCAAATGCGAAGTACGTTGAAAAAATTTAATGTCGAAAGACTACAATCGCAAGATAACACCAAGTCCTTTGCATAACTCGTATCTTTTAACTTATTGATTAACACTATTAGACGCTAGTGGTTTCTAATGTCGAAGAACAATGCCGAAGATGTTGACAATCCGTAAGATCAGCTGCATGTGGTAGGTTTCTCAGTATCATTAACAAGAAAACCCTGAGCTCTATTTCATAAACATTGACAAGTGCGACAAGTGATAATTTGTTAAATTACATCTTCAAATTTTGACAATTTTGTAGAATTGTGGGAAAATCTGTGGTAGTTGTCAAGATTTTGGATCATTTCCGAGAATTGTCACAAATTTGCTAACAAATTTGTAGTGACAATTTTATTATTTGACAGGAAAAAACATACATAGCTTTAAGACACCCCTAAGTACCACCACAGATTATGAATTCTATACAGATGACGCATTGAGAACAAAAAACAGAAACTTTTGCTCAGTAGCTTTATGGTACGGGCGGGCGGTGTGCATGAAAACACAGGAAAAACAAGAACAAAAAAAACATATGAGAAGGCTACAATCCGCTGTGCGGATCGTTTAATACCCTATCCCATCCCATCCTTAAAATTGATATCCCCAAAATATGGTCTTTATGGACATAAAGTATTGAAAATGACGTTGTTACAACATACTGTTCCGAAGGATTATCAAATTCTTTTATGGTTCGACAAAAAACCACGTTTTTGTATTGCATATGCCTTGGGGTAGGGCATACAAATGGTTTTTGTAAGAAAACGCCCTCAAAAAGTGGGCGTGGGTTAAAATGGTCTACTGACGAAATGTCATATTAATACTACCAATTATTTTGCATCAAAATTGTTTTCGAAAATTTTCAAATTTGGCCAAAAAAGGTTTTTTTATAGAAAACGCCCCCAAAAAGTGGGCGTGACAAAAAACTTTGTATCGACGAAATATAGATATTACGATTCTCTAAATATGCTACTGAGACACTCTTTTGAAATTCCTTACGGTTTGGCCAAAAACTGAATTTATCTTAAAAGGGGGCGTGGCAGTGGGCGGATTTCAAAAATTTTTACACTTGTTCTGCTTCGTCGGCCAGAGAGTCTATATACCAAATTTCAATACTCTTGCTCAAAATTTAAGGCCCAAAATTCGGTGACACACAGACGGACGGACGGACAGACAGACATGGCTTAATCGACTCAGCTAGCGATTCTGAATCGATCCATATACTTTGAAGTATATGTATCGAAATTATTTCTCTATGTTACAAACTTAATGTCAAAACTAATATACCCCCCTATGGGATAGGGTATAAATATGGCGGGCTGTGCCAGCACGACCCGCCATAGGTCAATTTTTCTTATATGGAGTGCGTCATCTGTATAGAATTCATGATCTTTGGTACCACTTAAGTGCAAAATCGGTATCCATAATCGCGTTCACATTAAGGCAAGGTTGTTTAAAGGTCGCCTAACTTCAACGCGAACGACCCACTAGTTTTCGTTCCGCACAGTAGTACTCGAATCTCATTATACCTTTAGGTATATTGGTTTTGATACATACCTCAGGGAAATAAGTATATGTGGATAAAATTATTAAAAAACATATGAGAAGGCTACAATCCACTGTGCGGATCGTTGAATACCTTATCCCATCCTATCTGTAAAACTAAAATTCCCAAAAAGTGGACATGGCTAAAAATACGATGTGGATAAAATAAAGAAAATGACATGGTGACAACAAATTCTTCAGACCGCTTATAAAAAACTTTTACGGTTCTACAAAATACAAGGTTTTCTCCTGCATATGTTATGGGGTAGGGTATAAAAATGGTTTTTATATAAAAAACGCCCCCAAAAAGTGAGGGTGGGTTAAAATGGTCTATGAACGAAATGTTCATATTTATATTACTAATGATGCTGCCTCAAAATTTTTTTCGAAAATTTTAAAATTTGACCAAAAAACGTTTTTTATTAAAAACGCCCCCAAAAAGTGGGCGTGGCAAAAAACTTTATATGAACGAAATACAGATATTTAGATTGTCTAAATATGTTGTTCAGAAAGTTTTTCAAAGTTCCTTATGGTTTGGCCATAAATTACGTTTTTCTAAAAAGGGGGCGTGGCAGTGGGCGGATATCAAAAATTTTTACACTAGTTCTGCTGGGAGGAACAAAGAGCACGTGTACCAAATTTCATCCTTCTAGGTCAAAATTTAAGGCCCAAAAACTGGTGACGGACGGACGGACGGACAGACATGGCTAAATCGACTCAGCTATCGATTCTGAGTCGATCCATATACTTTGAGGTACATGTAGCTAAATTATTTCTCTATGTTACAAACTATGTATCAAAACTAATATACCCCAATGGGATAGGGTATAAAAATATATACTTTTAACAAAACGATTCAGTTCAAGTTTATTTTTAGTTTATAGGTCTTTTGAATAACTAACAAAATATATAATAATAATACTTCATTTTATGGAAACTTATAAAAACATTGAATGAACTTTAAATAGTCTTTAGGAAATAAGTATATGTCTGTTCTTCATTTATAATCTTAATCTTAATATTTATTTCTGTATATAAGTATATTAGTAATTTATATCCTTTCCCTTAGCCAATAAAAGTTTATTAATGCGATTTGGCAAAGAGTCCGCTAGATTTTTTAGAGTTACATTGCTAATTAGCTCCCACTCTGCAACCAAAACGTCTCTTAATTGTTTGACATTATCAAATTGTCGTCCATTTTTATAAATTCTTGCTGAAAGAATTCCCCAGAGATCGTCAATCGGGTTTAAGTCTGGACTTATCGCTGGCAACTCTAAAACTGGTATATTCTTTGATGATTGAAATGCTTTTGTGGCGCGTGAGGTGTGCATTGGAGCGTTGTCCTGCTGAAAAGTCCAATTATCGGAGTATAGCTCTGTGGCTAAGTCTATTAATTCTTTGCCCAGCAACTGGGTATACATCTCGGAATTCGTTTTTTTTTTTGGAATAAAACAAATGCTAGACTTTCCTGTGTATCCAAAAGCAGCTCAAACCATCAGTGATCCGCCGCCAAAGTTCCTCTTGTGTCGTGTTTCTCGGGGTATCTTAAATAATGCCAATACTTATGACACCCATCAGGGCCATCTTTTTCCACTTTTTCTCATCCGAAAATATAACACTGCGGAATTCTTCGGTCAAAAATTTATGTTTGTCGGCAAATGCCAAACGTGCGGTTATATGATGTGTCAGTAGCATTGATTCAGGCACCAAAGAACTATATTTAACGGTCTTATTTTCAACCAAAAGCTGATCAACCCGTCACTTTGAGCTTCAAATGACGCCTGATCTCGTTACCAGACATTTGCTTGTTAACAGCAAGACGCTTAATCTCCCGGTTACACCTCTCGTCGACGGTACTGAGTCTGCCGAGGCGTTTGGCTTTTCCTTAAAAAATTTGAAACCGTATATGGATGTCTGGAAACTCTGGAAGCTATTTGAGAAATTTTAGCGCCACTTTCTTTCAAACCCATTATAAGCCCGCGCTCTTCGGCTGACAAGTAGTGGAATTTTGAGAAAAAAACTTAATATTTTATAGTGCCACATGTGATCACTTGATTACTTACATGTTGTTCTTGTGTAAAAAATAATTTTCTTTAAAATACAGTTAATTAAAACCAATCCACTCATATCAAAGATCACGTTGATTGACAATTGCGCACAAGCTTCTGTATTCACATACTTATTTCCTAAGAAAATAAAATCGCGGCACACAAATTTGAGTAACGGTGCTAAAAATAGTGAGCAAAGAAGAATTTTTCATATGTACTGTAAAAACAGTTAACAACAGAAGAGTATTGCATACCAATAATAGATTGACGAATAATAAAGGGTGATCCATTTCGAGGTTCCCTACTTTTTTAAAGAAAAACACACAGAAAATTCAAATTTAATGGAGAATGTTTATTATCATTTGAAAGAACATTCTTTTGCATTTATTTTTTGAAGATTATGTCTATCAAATGTTGGCCGTTGCTACGTCGCAGATGGTCCATCCATTGAGTCCAATTTTCGATCACTCGTTCGAGCATTTCGACTGGTAACTGGCGAATGACACGCGTGATGTTTTCCTCCAAGGCCTGAATCGAAGCGGGTTTGTCGGCATAAGCTTTTGACTTTACATATCCCCACAGGAAAAAGTCTAACGGTGTGATATCACACGATCTTGGTGGCCAATCGACCGGCCCAAAACGTGAAATTATGTGCTCACCGAAATGTTCTCTCAATAAGTCCATTGATTGATGAGATGTGTGGGAAGTGGCGCCGTCTTGCTGAAACAAATGTCGCCGAGATCACGAGCTTCAATTTCAGGCATCAAATAGTCGGTTATCATGGCACGATAACGGTCGCCATTGACGGTTACGTTCGCACCGGCATAATTTTTAAAGAAATATGGACCGATGATTCCACCGGCCCACAAACCACACCAAACCGTTTTATTTTTCTAGATGAAGTGGCAGTTCTTCAATCTCTTCAGGTTGCTCTTTGTCCCAAATTCGGCAATTTTGTTTGTTTACATACCCATTGAGCCAGAAATGGGCCTCATCGCTAAACAAAATTTGCCTCGAAAAAGTCGGATCTTCTTGGAACTTTTCAAGAGCCCATAGAGCGAAGCGATGTCGCTTGGGAAGGTCGAGCGGCTTCAGTTGTTGCACAAGCTGTATTTTGTACGCTTTCAATTTAAGATCATGACGTAAAATGCGCCAAGTCGTTCCATACGTCAGTCCGAGTTGCTGCGAACGGCGCCGAATCGACTCTCTACGGTCTTCGTGTACACTCTCAGCTACGGCCGCTATATTTTCTTGACAGCGTGCTGGACGTGGTCTATTCGGTCGAATATTATCCAATAATGAATGCTGGGTCTCAAAATGGGTGATGGTGTTGCGAATAGTACGCTCAGTAGGCCGATTATGTTGACCATAAGTTGAGCGAAGTGCACGAAACACATTCCTCACAGAACGTGAAATTTCATAATAAAGTTGAACAATTTGTAAACGTTGTTCACGCGTAAGTCTTTCCATTATGAAATGCCAAACAATACTAAACAAAAATAACATGATAGCATGACACGACTCACACATGATCTGTCAAAAAAGGCTATTGAAAAAAGTATCTCTACTTGGATCACCCGTTATAAGGAATAATAGAAGTAACAACAAACATACACATATGCTTATTTCCCTGAGTGTAGTTTGTAACATAGAGAAATTATTTATATAGACATACTAGCTGATCCGGCAAACTTTGTTTTGCCATATAAATTATTTCTAGTGAATATTTTGGTTGCTAAAAACGAATATAGCGCCCTCGGATTGCATATAAAAAGTTGAAACGAACATAAATGAATTCCAATGAAATTAATTAAGTTTGTGACAACATCAATCTGTAATCAATGTTTACTGTTGGTAATTTTATTTAGAAATCATGTGCTTTAGCAAACAAAATTAATTGAGCTACAATAAGCAATTAAAATATTTATTTGTATTTGTATCCAATAACATCTAAATCATTTCGAACTTAACAATATAATTGAATGTGATTGCATATAATTTTTGTTTTTTTTAATTAAAAATCACTTTTATATCAATCGAATCAATTAGTGGAATTAGATCTCTTAGACAACGTCCCGTACTATCTCAAGTCAATGGTGACGTTTTGTCCAATTCGTCGATGTTGTGTGTCCTTTCGTGTTGACACGATATACTCAATCTTACCCTCATTTACTGCTAAACTTATTTTTGCCGCTTTCCGTCTCTTACTAGCAAACGTGGTTATGACATCACGTTGAGTCCTACCAATGATGTCAATATCAGCGGCGTATGCTAGTAGTTGCACCGATTTTTGGAAAATTGTGCCCCTGGTGTTGGCTCGGAAGTTTTGCACAATCCTCTCAAGAATCAAATTGAAGAAGTCACATGAAAGCATCTCCTTGCCTAAATCCTTTTTTGGTATCGAATGTGTCGGTGAGGTCGTGAGCGACAATTTTCCATTGTCATCCTAGACAAGCGAATTAGATAAAGAGTTTCAAAGTAGACGGACGAAATTAATTAGTATTCATTCACAGAAGTTAAATTTTAACAAGCAAAAGCCAAAAATTCCGATTAAAAATAAAGGGTCCGCCAAATAACTTTTTTTGCTAAAAAAAAAAAACCTACTGAATATTTTCTCAAATTTCTTTTTTTATTTGAAAGTACCCTTCCGGTTAATAATGGAAAATAATTTCATTCAAATGGCTGCCTCGGCTGGCCATGCAGTAGCCTACACGATCGGTCCAATTTTTAAGCACATTATCGATTGTGTGCAGTTGTATTTCACCAATGGCTTCACGAATATTCTCCTTAAAGCGTCAATTATCTCTGGCTTGTCGGCGTAACACTTATCTTTTACGGCACCCCACAAATAAAAGTCTAACGGTGTCAAATCGCAGCTCCGAGGTGGCCAAACGACATCAGCTCTGCGGCTGATAATGCGATCTTCAAAAACAGGGCGCAAAACATCGAGTGTAGCTTCGGCTGTGTGGCACGTAGCGCCGTACTGTTGAAACCAAACGTTACCAATATCCTCCTCTTCAATTTTTGTGAACAAAAATTCGTTCAACATGGCCCGATAACGATCGCCATTGACTGTAACGGCAACTCATTGCTCATTTTCGAAGCAAAATGGCCCAATTATGCCTCTGGACCAAAATCCGCACCAAACAGTGGCTCGTTTTGGGTGTATCGGCTTTTCAATGTATGCGTGCGGGTCATGCCAAGGTCTTTGTGCAAAATTCGTCTCAATGATGTCTCCGATATGTTCAATTGTTGAGAACGACGGTGAATTGATGTTGATGGCTTTTCACGCTTTGTATTATCGATGAGGATGCCAGTTTCTTTCACTTTTTTCACAAGATAACGAACATACGGAGCTGACGGTGCTTATCTTCTTCCAAAATCCGTATGCTAAAAAAAGTATTCGTAATAGAAGTACCCCACCTTTAACATGAATAGATTGTTTAACATTTTTACGTGGAATGCCAATGGCCTTTGGTAAAAACTTGGAGAACTTGAATTATATATGCAGGTAAAAGATATAGACATCTGTTTAATATCCGAAACTCATGCAAAGAGTAATTCGAATTTGAAGATTAAAGGTTACTCGACTATCATGCTCTACATCCTTCGAATATGGCTAGAGGTGGAGCCTCACTATATATAAAAGAGTGTACCGAACATTCGATTGATCTTAAATAAGAAATCGAAACAATGCAAGTTAGCTCTATACAAGTCAAAAGCAGACAATCCTTTCTGAAGATATCGTCTCTTTACTGCCCACCACGATGCAAGGTTTAGAAAATTGACTTTGAAAACTTGCTTAATTCCCTTGGACACCGTTTTGTCATCGGAGGGGACTTTAATTCAAAACATACATTCTGGGGATCTAGATGCATATCACAGAAAGGTAGGATGCTGTATGATGTAGGTAGAAAGTACAATACCGAATTTCATTCTACGGGAAAACCAACTTACTGGCCAACTGATGTTAGATAATACCGGATTTGATCGATTTTTGCATTGTAAAAGGTCTGCCGTCCAATCAAATCAAAGTTGAAGAATGCCTTGATCTTTCCTCTGATCATTCTCCGGTCATTTTAGCAACGAGAGAGTCACTCATTATAAATGAAAAACCATCCAGATTAACAAACGGGAAAACCAACTAGGAAGGTTTCAAAAACGATATTGAAAATAATATTCGACCCCCCATTGGAACTCGAAGTCGCGGTTGACTCCTTTATCGATACCGCATCCAAAAAGCAGAACGGAATAATTAGGTTAGGTTAGGTTAGGTTAGAATGGCTGCTGGCGTTCGCCAGCACACTTAGACCACTTTGGTCCGTTGTGATACCACGTGGATCTTGTCCAATCTCCTTACTGTCCGTGGGAAAACCATTTTGAGCTTTTGATGAAGAGGAGGAGGCTTTTCACTTCCGTTTTTGCCAAATCACTGAGACTTTGAAAATAGTAAGCTCCGAGATGTATCTTCCTTTTGTTTGATAGGGCCGGGCAGTTGCAAAGGAGATGAAGTATTGTTTCCTCCTCCTCCTCATCCATGCAGCTCCAACAGAAGTCGTTAGAGAAGAGGCCTAGCCTTTCTGCGTACCTGCCTTTTAAACAGTGCCGGTGATGACACCTATGGTATCGCAAATATGCGGTCTATCGAGCGAAATCAGTCCCTTTGATCTTCTCAAATCTAGCTTTGGCCAAATTTATTTTGTTGTTTGACACGTCGTGCCAAGACTCCATCTGAGGTTTGATTTGCATGTTGCGCAAATAAGCTTTTGCATGTACAACTGGTAATTTGGTTCCATATCTGGCGAGTTCATCAGCCTTACAGTTCCCTGGAATGTCACTATGCCCAGGCACCCAGCATAGGTGAATGTTAAAATGCTTTGACATCTCCTGCAGAGATGATCGGCAATCTAGGGTTGTCTTTGTATTTGTTGCGACTGATTCCAGGGATTTGTCTGCCGCTTGGCTGTCCGAGAAAATGCTAATATCCTTGGCAGATATTACATTCTCTTTCAACTAGGATAAGGCTTCTTTGATCGCCATGAGTTCCGCCTGGAACACGCTGCAATGATCAGGAAGACGGAAAGATAGGCCGAGATTTAGCCTGTCGGAGAAGACACCAGAACCCACTCCGTCATTTGTTTTGGAACCATCGGTATTAAAGTGGATCGAGTCATTTAGCACAGGTTCGTTGCTCTCCCATGACGTTCTGTTTGGGATTGTGACCCGGAAACTCTTATCAAAGTTTAATCTGGTGAGGGTGTAATCGGTGTTTTCAGGAACATTTGTATATTCGTTTAGAATTTTTGAGTGGCCATATTTAATATTTGACCACTGTCGGATGGCTTTAAGACGTATAGCTGAGTTAGCTGCCATTTGTTTTCCGAAAATATCTAGGGGTAGTAGGTGAAAAAGAATGTCTAATGCCGTTGAGGGTGTCGTACGGAGTTCTCCACCAATGCACAGGCACGCAGTTCTCTGCACTTTGGCTAGTTTTTTGCTGTTTAATGCTATTTCTAGTGCTGTCCACCATACATACCACTAGGTAGAATGGAATAATACTCGTCAACAAAACAAAATAGTGAGCTATAGTAAAATTAAGTACCCCCAAGAAATACAAGATTTAGTAAGACAAAAAAGAAAAGCTCGTAGATGGCACCAAACTCGCGCCCCGCAAGATAAAATTTGCTATCAAATTCGAATAAAAATTTTAAAACCATGCAGTAGAAACATATCTGCAAAGCCTAACCGCTGGAAAGGAATCGAATTATTCGCTCTGGAAAGCAATTAGAGTCATTAAACAGCCAAAAACCGCTGTGACGTCAATAAGGGTAACTCAAGACGTTTGGGCAAAAAGCGATAAGGAAAAAGCTGAAGTTTTTGCCGCACATCTTGATGAAACATTTAATCCATTTGATGGTCCAGCACAAAATGAAAACATTAATATATTCGAGAGTACGAGCGATAATAATATAGTAAGATATATCCAAGTATTGCCTAGCTTAAACGGGAAATACAGAAACTAATAGTGCTTACACACCGAATCATAAACTGAGTTTTTGGAAAACAGTTTACGTAAACCATTGGATGCTTTCACACCGACTCTGACCAGGTTTCGTTTGACATTTCAATCAGCTGTGAATAGTGATACTAGCTGCAACATTTGTGTGTGAAAATATTGTAATTGAATAATAAAATGAATTCTAATAATGGGTGATCCATTACAGGTTCCCTACTTTTTTAAAGAAAAAAACACAGAAAATTCAAATTTAGTGGAGAATGTTTATTATCATTTGAAAGAACATTCTTTGGCATTTATTTTTTGAAGATTATGTCTATCAAATGTTGGCCGTTGCTACGTCGCAGATGGTCCATCCGTTGAGTCCAATTTTCGATCACTCGTTCGAGCATTTCGACTGGTAACTGGCGAATGACACGCATGATGTTTTCCTCCAAGGCCTGAATCGAAGCGGGTTTGTCGGCATAAGCTTTTGGCTTTACATATCCCCACAGGAAAAAGTCTAACGGTGTGATATCACACGATCTTGGTGGCCAATCGACCGGCCCAAAACGTGAAATTATGTGCTCACCGAAATGTTCTCTCAATAAGTCCATTGATTGATGCGATGTGTGGGAAGTGGCGCCGTCTTGCTGAAACCAAATGTCGCCAAGATCAGGAGCTTCAATTTCAGGCATCAAATAGTCGGTTATCATGGTCCGAGTTGCTGCGAACGGCGCCGAATCGACTCTCTACGGTCTTCGTGTACACTCTCAGCTACGGCCGCTATATTTTCTTCACAGCGTGCTGGACGTGGTCTATTCGGTCGAATATTATCCAATAATGAATGCTGGGTCTCAAAATGGGTGATGGTGTTGCGAATAGTACGCTCAGTAGGCCGATTATGTTGACCATAAGTTGAGCGAAGTGCACGAAACACATTCCTCACAGAACGTGAATTTTCATAATAAAGTTGAACAATTTGTAAACGTTGTTCACGCGTAAGTCTTTCCATTATGAAATGTCAAACAATACTAAACAAAAATAACATGACAGCATGACACGATTCACACGTGATCTGTCAAAAAGGCTATTGAAAAAAGTATCTCTACATGGATCAACCGATATAATCAAACTAATATTAGCATTTGAAGTTCAAAATGAAACAAATCTAAAGATTTTGACAACAGTTTTTGACTCTCGAGCCCGCCGCTTGATTTTTTTTTAATTTCATCTGGTGTGTAAATTTCTGAAAAAAAAAAAAACATTTGTTTTGACAGCGAGTTCATCAGCTATTTTGTGGGACGTGTGGAACACGTGTAGAATGTATGAAAAGGTGTGTTCTTTCCAACAACCTGCAACGAGATGGCGTCTGCGAAGTGGTTATGAGAAGGTTACGTCGTAACATACTAGGTTTTGAGAACTGACAATGTATGGGAAAACTCGGTTTTCGATGAAGGTTTCAGGTGTTTTGGCGAAAACTCAGTTTTCGGTTCGGTGTGAATGCACTATAAAGCCTATATAAGCTACGGGTTACAGGAGAACTTCCTAAAATGTTGCCACGGAAAGCATTAACTAAGCTTCTTTTTATTATATATGCGGCAATCAGATTAGAATACATACCAAGACAGTGGAAAGTCGCGGAAGTGATTATGACCATCAATTTGGATTTAGAAGTAAACATTCGAGGTGGACCAAGTACATCGAACTACAGATGTAATTGAGAAAGCTTTCGAAGAAAAGAAAATTTCATCAGCCGTATTTCTTGACGTGTTGGAAGCTTTTCACAAGGTGTGGCACAAAGGCCTTACTTATAAACTAAGTCAAGTTCTGCCGTGAACAATTATATAAAATCCTTGTGTCGTATCTTGAGCATAGACTCTTCCGTGTGGAAGACTTGGAAACGAATATTCAGAGTTCAAAGAAATAATGGCAGGTGTACTGCAAGGAAGCGTCCTTAAACCATTCCTGTACCTCCTCTTCACTCGTGATATCCCACAAACAAACGATACAATAGTTGGACTAAATCTTGGCAGATTGCACTTAATGAGAGCAAATCGATCCATATAGATTTTTCCTATAAACGGACAAACAATTTGCCTGGATTTCTATTTATGGTTCTATCTATCCCGTTCTATCCCGTTTGCAAATGAAGCGAAATATCTCGGTATGACACTCGATGCAAAATTTAAATGGAAGTCGCATGTGCAAAAGAAATGCGAAGAACTTAAGAATAAATACAGAGAACTGTACTGGTTGCTCGGAAAATATTCGAAGCTTAACCTTGATAAAAAGCTGCTATTATGCAAGCAAATGCTAAAACCGGTTTGGAAATATGGTATACAGCTACGGGGTTCTACCAGTGAAACGAATCTAAACATTTTACAAACCTTTGAAAACAAAATGTTAGGATCATTCGTCAATGCGCCGTGGTACCTAAGGTACGAAGATCTACGCAGAGATCTGGGTATTCCCGCGGTTAAAGATTTAGACTTCTTGGGTTTTTTCCAGGATCTGCAGAAGTGCGATGATTTGATCAGTTGTGATCAGTCCTGGCCAAAAACCACACTGATAAGGGCCGATCGGGTTGTTAGTAAATGGTTTCAGGGGTTCACTTATTACGGCAGATAGGATCTCGTAGGCGATGTTAAGTAGACATATGCATCTGTAGTTGGCGCAGTTCAGGGGTCCCCTTTTTGTGGATCGGGCAAACGATGCTGAGGTTCCACTCTTCAGTCACACTTTCATCCGACCACAGAGTTGGCTTATGAGTTGGTGAATGTTACTTACCAAATCATCTCCCCCGGCTTTATAAAGTTCAGCTTGAAGACAGTCATTTCCGGCAGCCTTGTTAAGCTTAAGTTTAGATATTGCTGCACTTAACTTAAGTCGGGTGGTTGGTAGTTTTCGTTTTCGTAGCCAATATTGAATGGTTTGATCTGCTTGACAGCGGGAGATTGTTCGTCATCGACGTTTAACAGTCTGCAGAACTGGTTCTTCCATAACATTAGCATCTAGCTACTATGTCTCCATCATAATCTATCCGTGTTCATCTCAACCGGATTTTGTTGGAGCCTTGTATCCCAGACTTTGACGTTTCACACTTACAAACATCTTTTCTGGAGTGGCACCTCTCTATGTCTCCGAGAGCGTGCTTTTCTTTCTCTTTTTCATCTTCTGAAAAGTCGGTGTTATAGAGCTCAATGGGATTTCTCGTTTTAACCTTAAGTCCCCATCTGGTCAGCTGCAGCAAAAACATCATTGGACCTGCTAGATATGATACAGAAATAAAAAAAACTTCGTATAGAGAAGTTCGTAGTCTCTATGGGACATCTTAGCTATGTCTCCTTCCTTACACACTGTAACCGCTATTGTAAAGAGAAATGCTCAAACAAAATAGTCAGATGCAATATTGCTGGACCTTTAATTTTACGACGATTTCAAACATCATATTGGGGCAGTTACTTAAGAGAATGATAAAAACAATGTCGTTGAAGGTGGGGTTTTGAAAGAAACCGTCCAGCTTTTCGAAACTAGATAAAGCAAGAACCAACTAGACCTGGCATTCAAATAATTGTCTAAATAAATGATGAGTCCGGTCTTCCAAAATGCCGCTAAATAAATTATATATGGATCCTCCCTTCCACACAAATGCTCTACATTTCGATATTTTCCTTCATAATTTTGTTGGGGTACATGTCACAATAAACGTGCCCCTTCGCCTAAATATGCCGCAATTCAACGTAAATCGGCCTACAATAGGTTAAATATTTTCCCATTTCCGCCGGTAAAATACTCCATTTTCTCGCCTAGGCCAACGCATATACACATGAAAGAATAAAATCACTTACGCTGAAGGACATTTAGGAAATGCATAGCATTATAGGTATACGTAGTATAAATATTTCAGTCATAAATCACCCGTGCGAACACATTTTTGCCGCAATCACAGAGAAAAGAAACCCACAAGGCGAAGAACGACCGGCAGCAAAATACACAAACCCACATACACATACAAACGAACAAAAAAATCGTTCCCCATACATATGTATAGGAAAGCCCTTCGCAATATGTCAGCCAGTCAGGAACTTTGAGTTGTACGTGATTGGCATTGTTACTGGAAAAGTAATTTATGTTTGACCCCAAAAACGTTCCGCCAAGCGGCAGCGTACTTGAACGCAATTATAATATTAGACATCACCAGCAAGCACGTCCTGGTTTTGTTTTTCTTCCGTCTGTTTTATTTGGACTTGTTGGAGGGGGTAGTCGGAAAATCGATGTCTAGAAGGTCATCATTAAAACGGCCTGCGTGTGTCATCGCAACTTGTCCGCATAGATGTTGCAATAGGAGAGAAGATAGGAAAGCCTATCTACCCGTCTTCATAATTAATGAAGATTAACCATTTTAATATGTAATGTTGGAGAGATCCTTGTGCACATGGTTTACTTAAAGAACTGGTACGATGGAATTGATATGATAATCGTTTATTGTCATTGACATGGATCTATCTGTGCCCTAACGCTTTTTATTAATATTATATGTATGTGTTTATTTGTTAAAGCATATTGTAGCTAAGTATTGCTCTAGGAAAGGTACTGCAATGTCCTGTACATTATTTACTTATTTATCGGTCTCTCAACTTGGGGAGAATTTACATGCACGCTCTATCTAGTTATTGAGACAAATACCTCTAGTATCTTGTAATCGCTTGGTTCTTAAATTAAACAAGGTTCAATCATTCCTGTTGTAACGAACCTGGGAAATGCATTTCATGTTACAATATTGTTTATGTGGTAATTTGAATCATATCCATGAACATGCTGGTAGCGTAACGAATACAATTATTGTCACCCCAATTTTTTAACCGAACTATTGGCAACTCATCCGGTGTTTAAGGATAATGATGCGATTACATGAGGACACAAGCGTTCTCACTCTAGCCTTTCACTATCAACTCCTACTCTCACCTCCACGCTGGTGGCTGGTTGGTGCCTATAGTACCTCGACTGGAGCTGGGGTATTAAACCCCTGTGGAAGGTCGTCGGTGGCAGTAAACGAGAGACTCACTAAGGCACTCACTCTCAGGCAGCAGCAGAGGAATTCCCCAGATGGAATCAACGGTGGCGCCTACAGCTCCAGTTTGATAGAACTGGTAGTGTTCAAATATGTCGAAGCAGCTCATATAGGGATTACATATGAGCTGCTTCGACATATTTGAACACCAGGTCTATAGGGATTTCCAATACTGAGCCAGGGTGTTAGAAAAGATATGGTGGCGGAGGAGCCCTCAATGGGTCAACGGCAGCGCTCATATCCCAAAATGGGCTACTGACATCGGTATTTTTCCGTCCCGCTGTCCTAGGGTCAAAACAAGGGCCTGGCCCTCCAGGTTGTGGGTTGTGCACCTGGAATGTGAGAACATTAAACAGGAGAGGTGCAGGCGAACAACTAGCGGAAGCCCTAAACTGCTACAAAGCAGACATTACTGCCATCCAGGAAATACGATGGGATGGGCCGGGCAAAAAGAGAATGAAAAACTGTGACATCTACTATGGACCGTGTTATAGTGAGCAGAAACAGCGACTATTGGGATGCATATTTGTTTTAAGTGCCAGACTTAGGCAAGAAGTCTTGTGTTTCCAAGACATATGCGAACGCATTGTAACAATCCGCATCAAGGCCAAATTCGCCAACATAAACTTTATATGCGCTCATGCTCATGCACGGCGGAAAAAGATGATATAACTAAGGATTTCTTCTACGAGCTCCTAGACAAAGCCTATGAGCGACTACCAAAGTACGATGTTAAAATCGTGCTGGGAGATTTTAACGCAAAGGTAGGAAGAGAAGACATCTTTAGCAGTACTGTCGGAAAATATAGCATACACGACAACACGTCTGGTAACGGACTTAGGCTGATTGACTTCGCTACGGAACGAAATGCCACTATAGCCAGCACACGGTTTCCTCACCTCGATATCCATAAGGGGACATGACGGTCTTCAGATCAACGAACAGTCAACCAAATTGATCACATTGCGATAGACAAGAGGCACGCATCCAGTATTTTGGACGTCCGAACATTCCGAGGGGCTAACATCGACTCGGACCACTACCTTGTTGTAGCCAAGGTAAGGAAGCGGATATCCATCACCCCACAAAAAACAGAAATACTGTGAAAAAATTCAATGTCGAAAGACTGCAATCGCCAGAGACCGACAAGACCTTCGCGCAACTCGCATCCCTTAACCTCTCGACTCAAAAACATACCACCAGCATCTAATGTCGAAGAACAATGGCAACGATGACAACAAGCCATTAGATCAGCCGCAACTGATGTGCTAGGTCTCTCGCGGCCACAAGCAAGAAACCCCTGGTTTGATGAGGAATGCCGACAGATGCTCGCAGCCAAAAATGAGGCCTACAAGGCTAAGCTGCAGGTGAAGACGAGAGCTGCCATTGAGCTCTATAGGCAAAGAAGAAGGGAAGAACATCGGCTTTCCAGCAAGAAGAAAAAAGAGCAAGAAAAACGCGCGATCGAGGATATAGAGAGGTGCCACTCCAGGAACGATGTTCGCAAGTTTTAACAAAGTGTAAAACGTCAAAGACAAGGACACAAGGCTCGAACAGAATCCTGTCGAGATGAACAAGGAAATATTGTAGTTGAGACACAGTCGATGCTGAGGATATGGAAGAACCACTTCTTCAGACTGTTAAACGGCGATGACGAACAAAATTCCGTTATCAGACAGAACGACCCATTTAATATTGGCAACGACAGCGAAAACTGCCAACTACCCGACATAAGTGAAGTGAGGATTGCAATATCTTAACTCAAGCTTAATAAGGCCACCGGAAATGACGGCCTTCCCGCTGAGCTCTATACGGCCGGCGGAGATGACTTGGTAAGTAACATCCACCAACTCATAAGCCAAATCTGGTCGGATGAAAGTACGCCTGAAGAATGGAACCTCAGCATCGTTTGCCCGATCCAAAAAAAAAGGAGACCCTCTGAACTGCGCCAACTACAGAGGCATAAGTCTACTCAAAATCGCCTACGAGATCCTATCTGTCGTAATATGTGAACGCCTGAAACCGTTTACCAACAACCTGATTGGCCCTTATCAGTGTGGTTTTAGGCCAGGAAAGTCCACAATCGATCAAATTTTCACACTTCGGCAGATCCTGGAAAAAACCCAAGAAGTCCAAATCGATACCCACCACCTATATATCGATTTCAAAGCCGCATACGACAGCATTTATAGAGACGAACTATACAGAGCCATGTCTAGTTTTGGCATACCGTCCAAACTCGTCCGTTTGTGTAGGATGACTATGGTGAATTCTTGCTGCGCTATCAGGGTCGGAAACGCCCTCACCGACACATTCGATACCAAAAAGGATTTAGGCATCGCGATGCGCTGTCATGTGACTTTTTCAATTTGATTCTTGAGAGGATTGTGCAAAACTCCCGAGCCAACACCAGAGGCACAATTTTTCAAAAATCGGTGCAACTACTAGCATACGCCGACGATATTGACATCATTGGTAGGAGTCAACGTCGCCACGTTTGCTAGTATAGAGAAGGAAGCGGCAAAAATGGGTTTAGTTGTTAGTGAGGGTAAGACTAAGTATATGCTGTCAACACGAAAGGACACACAACATCGACGAATTGGACAGAACGTCACCATTCACAGATATAACTTTAAGGTAGTACGGGACTTTGTCTACCTCGGCTCCGCTATTAACTCTGACAACAACATCTCGTCAGAAATCAAACGCAGAAATACTCTTGCCAATCGCTGTTTCTTCGGGCAAAGAAGGCAATTTAGTAGTAAAGCCCTCAATCGAACTACTAAGGTGATCCTATAAAAGATCCTGATCAACCCAGTCCTGCTCTACGGCGCTGAAGCATTGACAGTATCAAAAGCGGATGAAGAAATCCTTGGTAGATTCGAGAGAAAAATTCTTCCAAAAATATTCGGTCCCGTTTGCGTTGTCGGGCTATGGAGACGAAGATTCAACCACGAACTATACGAGCTGTACAGCGACATACACCTAGTCAAAAAACTCCGCATTGGACGTTTAAGATGGCTTGGACATGTAGAAAGAATGGACACCAACACTCCGGCTCGCAGAGTCTTCGATTCCCAGCCAGACGTCGGACGCAGTAGAGGGAGACCTCGCCTTAAGTGGAGCGCACAAGTGGAAACCGACCTCAACCAACTTGGAGTGCGCAAATGGAGGCAGTTAGCTAAGGACCGGGCTAATTGGAGAGGCATGTTGGTTGAGGCCCAGGTTCATCCCGGACTGTAGCGCCACTTAACAACAACAATTGTCGATATTTTGATATGTTTGGCGTCCTACGGTTTGATGTTGCAGTTGCAGAACAGCTAATTCAATTACGCAATTGGTTTCGCAGGGATGTTCATTTATTTGTTTTTATTTTTATTTAAAACTCGACACTACTCACACTACAGACTCGTAAAAAGTCACACAACAACTAACTATTCCTTTATCCTTTCCTTTATCCTACCTGACAACACATTCGCAATTTCGATGGCAAATAATGGCATAGCATACTTTTGACTAAACTATTTTGCCGTCTTAATTGTTACTTTTATAACATTCTTTCCATACAAAATTTGCAAAGGACATTCTATATAAAAACAAATTAATTGAGAATTTTTATTCCTAAAACTCTAATTTATACTTCGTACTGTTTGTTTGGTAACTTACATTCCCTGAATACTTAGCTATATCTGCATTGAATATTGTATTCGCAGAAGTGTGGATTTTTCTCTGGTAAAATCAGATTTGTTTGATCAAAGTATATTAAAAGTAACATCAAAGCATATTAAATGTTCAAACGAATGTTGATGAATTCAGACAGAACATAAAAAACACATCTCTTACATTTGACATACGTTACGTTATTATGTGCCACATCTGCATGGTGCCACATGTCAGTTCGTCTCATATTAAGGGAATAGTAAGGGAATGTCAACGGAATCTGGCGTATTTAATCGATGACTTTATTCATATTCATGTCTCAATATACTTAAAGCTACGACGACTCCGATTTTGGTGGTTACTTTTACAACGGACACGTGGCATTTCATTTAACATTCAGCAACGTCATATAGCTTCTTTTATACATTCTATAATTAATCTGACAATATCATCCTTTGGCCATTCAACAAAGTACTTGTCATTAACTTTCCCGGCATTCGAGAAGAAAAAGCTTAGTAGCTTTTACGGCAAACATAATTTCCTTGGGTACTTTACTAAATTTTGAGCATTACTAAGCACATTTCGTCTTTAACCTTCCTTGGGAAATTGTACAACATGAATTTGGCGAACGTATGGCATTACATGTGAGATACTTTCACCCACAAGCACGTAGGGAACTAAACATGGTTTCTCTAATTAAATTCCACGCGGAAATATCCACCCTAAACCGGCTGCTGCCGGCATCACACCGTTTGGTTGTAGTGGTTTGCCTTTAACCTCCCCCAGCCACCCTTAAACCATCTCCACCTGACCTTTAATAACATGTAAACATGGAATGTATCCTAATTGCAAATTGCGTTGGTACATCAAATAACCCTCATTTAAGAGCCCAGGATAACGCACATACACCTTTGCCAGCGCAGAAAGGTTTTCGCGCGTCTTCTTTAACAAATCCCGTCATCTGACATCGTCCTATGTCCTGTCGATACAATTTCACTATGTCTGTGCTAATACCTCAATTAGATATGAGTTGGTATGTAGGTATGTGTCAGAGTGGGAAGATTTTGTAATTTTAAATTCGGGTCGATCTTGTGCAATTGGGGGTGTGTTTAAACTGGAGGTAGATATAGAAAACTTAATTGAAGTACAAAAGGTTTAAATGTCTGCCGATATTACCAACCCAAGATTTGGCAATTTAGTAAGTGATTTCGACTTTTTAGGCAAACAAATTAGGGATTCATTGAGTAATTCCAACACTAACGTTATGATGTTACTTTAGCTGGGGATTTGGCTTTTTGTTGGTGTTGTCTTTCATTCAGATGGCTTAATTTAGATATTTTGCGATAAAGTGAGGTAAAAGAATCCATCTTTGTGTGTAAAATGGATGACAGCTTTATTTTATTGAGTAAAAAAGGATAAATGGATTATTTTGGTGATCAACAGAGGTCATGACAATCATCAAAAACGAGATAAAAGAAATACTCAGGACGTATTCGGTTGGCTTTCAGATCCAAAAATATGTTTTTGCTGTTGTCGCGGATTTTTTGTTTACTTACTTACTTAAGTGGCGCTACAGTCCGGGATGAACCTGGGCGTCAACCAACATGCCTCTCCAATGAGCCCGGTCCTTAGCTAACTGCCTCCAGTTGCGCACTCCAAGTTGGTTGAGGTCGGTTTCTACTTGTGCGCGCCACTTAAGGCGAGGTCTTACCCTACTGCGTTCGAAGTCTGGCTGGGAATCGAAGACTCTGCGAGCCGGAGTATTGGTGTCCATTCTTTCTACATGTCCTAGCCATCTTAAACGTCCAATGCGGAGTTTTTTGACTAGGGGTATGTTGCTGTACAGCTCGTATAGTTCGTGGTTGAATTTTCGTCTCCATAGCCCGTCAACGCAAACGGGACCGAAGATTTTTCGAAGAATTTTTCTCTCGAATCGACCAAGGATTTCTTCATCCGCTTTTCTAGTCTTACCCTCATTTACTACTAAACCCATTTTTGCCACTTCCTACTCTATACCAGCAAACGTGGCTATGACATCACGTTGAGTCCTACCAATGATGTCAATATCGTCGGCGTATGCTAGTAGTTGCACCGATTTTTGGAAAATTGTGCCTCTGGTGTTGGCTCGGTAGTTTTGCACAATCCTCTCAAGAATCAAATTGAAAAAATCACATGACAGCGCATCGCCTTGCCTTAATCCTTTTTTGGTATCGAATGTGTCAGTGAGGTCGTCATCCGACCCTGATGGTGCAGCGAGAATTCTTCATCGTCATCCTACACAAACGGACGAGTTTGGGCAGTATACCAAAACTAGACATGGCTCTGTATAATTTGTCTCCATAAATACGTCGTATGCGGCTTTGAAATCGATAAATAGGTGGTGGGTATCGATTTGGACTTCATGGGTTTTTTCCAGGATCTGCCGAAATGTGAAAATTTGATCGATTGTGGACTTTCCTGGCCTAAAACCACACTGATAAGGGCCGATCAGGTTGTTGGTAAACGGTTTCAGGCGTTCACATATTACGGCAGATAGGATCTTGTAAGCGATGTTGAGTAGACTTATGCCTCTGTGGTTGACGCAGTTCAGATGGTCTCATTTTTTGTGGATCGGGCAAACGATGCTGAGGTTCCATTCTTCAGGTATGCTTTCAACCGACCAGATTTGGCTTTTGAGATGGTGGATGTTGCTTACCAAGTCATCTCCGCCAGCTTTATAAAGCAAGTGGGAAGGCCGTCATTTCCAGCGGCCTTATTAAGCTTGAGTTTAGATATAGCTGTCCTCACTTCACTTAGGTCGGGTGGTTGCCAGTTTTCGCTGTCGTTGCCAATATTGAATGGTTCGTTCTGCCTGACAGCGGAATGTTGTTCGTCATCGCCGTTTAACAGTCTGCAGAAGTGGTTCTTCCATATCCTCAGCATCGACTGTGTCTCAACTACGATATTTCCCTGTTCATCTCGACAGGATTCTGTTCGAGCCTTGAATTCTTGGCTTTGACATTTAACACTTTGGTAAAACTTGCGAACATCGTTCCTGGAGTGGCACCTCTCTATATCCTCCATCGCGCGCTTTTCTTGCTCTTTTTTCTTCTTTCTGAAAAGCCGATGTTCTTCCCTTCTTCTTTTCCTATAGAGCTTAATGGCAGCTCTCGTCTTCACCTGCAGCTTAGCCTTGTAGGCCTCGGTCTTGGCTGCGAGCATCTGTCGGCATTCCTCATCAAACCAGGGGTTTCTTGCTGGTGGCCGCGAGAAACCTAGCACATCAGTTGCGGCTGATCTAATGGCTTGTTGGCATCGTTGCCATTGTTCTTCGACATTAGATGCTGGTGGTGTATTGTGAGTCGAGAGGTTAAGGGATTCGCGTTGCGTGAAGGTCTTGGCGGTCTCTGGCGATTGCAGTCTTTCGACATTAAATTTTTTCACAGTATTTCTGTTTTTTGTGGCGTGGTGGATATCCGCATCCTTACCTTGG
The DNA here is from genome assembly GCA_932526625.1 of Rhingia campestris. Classification (NCBI taxonomy): domain Eukaryota; kingdom Metazoa; phylum Arthropoda; class Insecta; order Diptera; family Syrphidae; genus Rhingia; species Rhingia campestris. The sequence goes on from OW052183.1 coordinate 142,704,680, forward strand.
CTACAACAAGGTAGTGGTCGATGTTAGCCCCTCGGAATGTTCGGACATCCAAAATACTGGATGCGTGCCTCTTGTCTATCGCAATGTGATCAAGTTGGTTGACTGTTCGTTGATCTGGAGACCGCCATGTCCCCTTGTGGATATCGAGGTGAGGAAACCGTGTGCTGCCTATTGTGGCATTTCGTTCCGTAGCGAAGTCAATTAGCCTAAGTCCGTTACCAGACGTGTTGTCGTGTAGGCTATATTTTCCGACAGTACTGCTAAAGATGTCTTCTCTTCCTACCTTTGCGTTAAAATCTCCCAGCACGATTTTAACATCGTACTTTGGTAGTCGCTCATATGTTTTGTCGAGGAGGCTCCTAGAAGCAATCCGTAGCTATATCATCTTTTTCCTCCGTCGGAGAATGAGCGCATATACGGCTTATGTTGGCGAATTTGGCCTTGATGCGCATTCTTACAATGCGTTCGATAATGTCCTGGAAACATAAGACTTCTTGCCTAAGTCTCGCACTTAAAACAAATCCGCATCCGAATAGTCGCTGTTTTTGCTCACTATAACACGGTCCATAGTAGATGTCACAGTTTTTCATCCTCTTTTTGCCCGGCCCATCCCATTGTATTTCCTGGATGGCAGTAATGTCTGCTTTGTAGCAGTTTAGGGCTTCCGCTAGTTGTTCGCCTCTCCGGACGGACAGACATACATGGCTTAATCGACACAGCTAGCGATTTTGAATCGATCCATATACTTTGAGGTATATCTATCGAAATTATTTCTCTATGTTACAAACTTAATGTCAAAACTAATGTACCCCTATGGGATATGGTAAAAAAAGGGGCGTGGCAGTGGGCTGATTTTTAAATTGTTTACACTAGTTCTGCTCCGTCAGAGGGTCAATATATATTTCAACACCCTAGATCAGAATTTAAGGCCCAATAGTTGGTGACACCCAGACGGACAGACGGGCAGACAGACATTGTATTGTATTTTAAGAACTAAACCTTATCAATAAATTGATCAATAAGTTTACGTTAGACATTTGCACATCTAATACTAAAACTTATCCAGCAGTATTTAATAGAACCCGAGACATTAGAAAATTAATATTGCAAGAAAAAAGTACAAATTTGTGACATTGAGACGCCCTTTGACCTAATTGAAACAACAAAACCTTAATTTTAACATCACAGCCAAAGAAGGCATTTGCTTCTTATCGAACAACATAAATTTGGTCAAAAGGCATTAAAAATGTGCCTGTAATGACGAAAAAACCAAATGGGACATAGGATTTTTGCCACGTCAATAAAATGTGTTCAAAAATATTATAATTTTGGCATATCCAACATCTTATTGTTTCTCAATCATTTTGACTTCTACCCGCAAGCATTTGCACTGAAACCCAAAGAATCCTTAACTTTATCGCTTCCTTAAGTTATGGATATCCTTTAAGTTATGAATATCCATTAGACATACTAAAATGATTCCTGCCACTAAATATCTCGGTTTTTCAATGTCTGCTTCCGAATTGTGGTTTTTGCGAAACTTAAATATTTATGGTCTTATGATGTTGTGGTAACTGCGGTTTGTTCAATATTGTGGTATTACCTAGGCTGGTTTTAGCTTTAAAAACATGTAAGACTTTTTATAGCAACACTTCATTTGTTGCTAGTGACTTCTGTGTGATATGAAGGTTTGATTAATTATTAAATTTAAGACATCGTGAAAGTCTTACAGGTTGGTGTTTATGCGTTCAGCTTAACTTCCATAATTATTAAAAAAAAATAGTATAAGAGACAACAGAATTATACGAAATGAAAACGTATTACGACTTACGGGGATGCACCAGGAACGTACGCACGCTGAACACAGGGCAGACATTACCGCGATACAGGAAATGCCTTGGACAGGTTTAGGAATACAAAAACGAAAAACAAGCGACACATAAATATTATAGCTGGCACCCAACGATGTGACGGGTGAATTTTTTAGAGTTAAGTTTTTCAGGTTGGCAGCACTGGTTAGTAATGGCGTCCAAACGTAATCTGTCAAAGACAAAAGTTTTCAGCATACTCTGCCATTTAATCTTTGAATGACTTACAAATGAGCAACGATTCCAAATTTGAAATTTATTATCAAAATTTGTGCTCTGAGAAAAATGTGCAAAAAAAATACAAATTTTTGGCGCAACAGGCTCGTTAGTACCCAGGGCCTAGCTTTCTCACAACCATTCATGTGTGCGTGTGTACATCTTGCACGATGGCGGGACCTCCTGTTTTATGCCGACTCCGAACGGCTAACTTGAGATAAGCTTTCTTGACAATTGATACTACTCGGATGATTTGTTAGTTCATCACGAGAGGAGGGCCAGTGAAAAATCATTTAGGTGTTGCTACGGCTGGGAATCGAACCCAGACCTTCTGCGCGGCAGTTCATCGCACTAACCATCGCGCCACTGAGAAAAATGTGCAGCTCCATGAAAATCCGCTGTTTTATTGAAAAATTGTGTTCAGCGATGAGGCTCATTTCTGGCTCAACGGATACGTTAATAAGCAAAACTGTCGCATCTGGAGTGATGAACAGCCACATGCCATACAAGAATTACCGATGCATCCCGAAAAAACGACCGTTTGGTCTGGCTTATGGGCTTGTGGCATCATCGGTCCATTTTTCTTCAAAGACCACCGTGGAAGAAACATTACCGTCAACGGCGAACGATATCGAGCCATGATACGCGACTTTTTTTAGCCCCAGTTGGCTGAGTTGAACTTGGTTGGCATCTGGTTTGATCAAGACGGTGCCACATGCCACACAGCTCGTGAAACAATGGAAATGTTAAAGGATGAATTTGGTGAGCAGCTAATCTCTCGAAATGACCCTGTGAGTTGGCCGCAGATATCATGCGATTTAACGCCTCTTGATTATTTCTTGTGGGGTTATGTTAAGTCGTTAGTCTATGTGAACAAACCGAACATAATTGAAGCCTGACAGGATAACATAACACGCGTAATTCGTGGAATACAGGCCAAAAAGCTCGAAAAAGTGACGCAAAATTGGACCTTCCGAATGGACCATTTGTAACAGAGCCGCGGAAAACATTTAAATGAAGTTGTCTCTAAAACCTAAATGGCAAAGGCCTATTTATCGATTGCAATACAAATTTTGAATATTTGTGCAAATTTAAGTGTTTTATTCGATTTTTAAAAAAACTACGCTTAAAAAATCACTCATTCATTGTGGTAAGCCGAATAAGGTCAAGAGTAATCGACTTTAAGCCGGTTAGTGATCACCTGGGTGTGAGCAATATTTTCCTGCATCAGCTTTGTTTATATACACAGTGGTCCTACCGATGAGACTGAAGACCCCATCTATTTACCTGCTTACTTAAGTGGAGTTACAATCAGGAATAAAACTGTTCCTCAACAAACATGCCTCTCTAATTAGCCCGGTCCTTAGCTAACTGTCTCCAGTTGCTCACTTCGTTGAGGTTAGTTTCTACGTGTGTCTCTTTAGGTGATATCCTCCTCTACTGCATGCGACTTCTAGTTCGAAATCGAAGACTCTGCGAGCCGGAGTATTGGTTTCCATTAGCTCTTCATGCCATAGTCATCTTATACGTCAAATGCAGAGTTCTTTGACTAGGATTATGTTGCTTTACAGCTCGTATGGGTTTGTCTCAACAGCGCGGTACCGCTGACGAGACCAAACACTTTTCGAATACTTTTTCTTTTAAAACGTTCAAGGATTTCTTCATACGCTTTCGATACGGTCCATGCTCCTGGGCCATAGAGCAGGACTGGGCTAATCAGGGTCGTGTATAACATTTCCTTAGTAGTTTGAGTGACGGCTTTACTACCAAGTTGGTTTCATAGCCCGAAAATTCAGCGTTTCGCTAGAGCAATTTTTTTTACTTTCCAAGTTTCTTTTGGTCATAATTCTAGGCCATTTTTTCTATTTGCTATTAGCCATTTTATTAACGGTACCTGGCATATAAAAATTACACATAACCTCAATTTTTTTTTACTATTTTTTACTATTTGGTCTAACGCCCAACTCGCTGTGAAAGAGAAAGTTGCGTACGACCCAGTCGTGCACCCAGAATAAATTAGAATTAAGTGGCGCTACAGTCCGGAATGAACCTGGGCCTCAACCAACATGCCTCTCCAATTAGCCCGGTCCTTAGCTAACTGCCTCCAGTTGCGCACTCCAAGTTGGTTGAGGTCGGTTTCCACTTGTGTGCGCCACATAAGGCGAGGTCTTCCTCTACTGCGTCCGACGTCTGGCTGGGAATCGAAGACTCTGCGAGCCGGAGTATTGGTGTCCATTCGTTCTACATGTCCTAGCCATCTTAAACGTCCAATGCGGAGTTTCTTGACCAGGGGCATGTCGCTGTACAGCTCGTATAGTTCTTGGTTGAATCTTCGTCTCCATAGCCAGTCAACGCAAACGGGACCGAAGATTTTTCGAAGAATTTTCCTCTCGAATCTACCAAGGATTTCTTCATCCGCTTTTGATACGGTCCATGCTTCAGCGCCGTAGGGCAGGACTGGGATGATCAGGGTCTTATATAGGATCTCCTTAGTAGTTCGAGTGAGGGCTTTACTACTAAATTGCCTTCTTAGCCCGAAGAAACAGCGGTTGGCAAGAGTAATTCTTCGTTTAATTTCTGACGACATGTTGTTGTCAGAGCTAATAGCGGAGCCGAGGTAGACAAAGTCCCGTACTACCTCAAAGTTATATCTGTCAATGGTGACGTTCTGTCCAATTCGTCGATGTTGTGAGTCCTTTCGTGATGACAGCATATACTAATCTTACCCTCATTTACTGCTAAACCCATTTTCGCCGCTTCCTTCTCTATACTAGCAAAGGTGGCTATGACATCACGTTGAGTCCTACCAATGATGTCAATATCGTCGGCGTATGCTAGTAGTTGCACGAATTGTTGCAAAATTGTGCCTCTGGTGTTGGCTCTGGAGTTTTGCACAATCCTCTCAAGAATCAAATTGAAAAAGTCACATGACAGTGCATCGCCTTGTCTAAATCCTTTTTTTAATATCGAATGTGTCGGTGAGGTCGTTTCCGACACTGATGGTGCAGCGAGAATTCTCCATCGTCATCCTACACAAACGGACGAGTTTGGGCGGTATACCAAAACTAGACATGGCTCTATACAGTTCGTCTCTATAAATGCTGTCATATGCGGCTTTGAAATCGATGAATAGGTGGTGGGTATCGATTTGGACTTCTTGAGTTTTTTCCAGGATCTGCCGAAGTGTGAAAATTTGATCGGTTGTGGACTTTCCTGGCCTAAAACCACACTGATAAGGGCCAATCAGGTTGTTGGTAAACGGTTTCAGGCGTTCACATATTACGGCAGATAGGATCTTGTAGGCGATGTTGAGGAGACTTATGCCTCTGTAGTTGGCGCAGTTCAGAGGGTCTCCTTTTTTGTGGATCGGGCAAACGATGCTGAGGTTCCATTCTTCAGGCATATTTTCATCCGACCAGATTTGGCTTATGAGTTGGTGGATGTTACTTACCAAGTCATCTCCGCACTCACCACTCGTTTATTTTCTGATTAGATGTTGTTGTCAGAGTTAATAGCAGGGCAGAGGTAGACAAAGTCCCGTACCTCCTCAGTGTTAAATCTGTAAATGGTGAGGTACTGTCCGAATTTGTCGAAGTTGTATGCTTTCGTATTGACACAATAAACTTAGTCTTACTCTCATTTACTGCTAAACCCATTTTCGCCGGTTCCTTATCTATACTAGCAAAGGTGGCTATGACATGACGATACGCCCGACCAATGATGTCAATATAGTGAAGTTTGAAGATTTGATCAGTTGGTAAACGGTTTCAGGCTATCGCATATAACAGAATATAGTTGGCGCAGTTCAGAGGTCTCATAATTTGTGGGCAAACGATGTTGATATTCCATTCCTCAGGCATACTTGCATCCGACCATATTTGGATTATGATTTGGTGGATGTTACCAAAGAGTATACAACTACAAGAGTGCGCATCTCATACAACGAAAATGTACTATGAGGGGTACCGATGTTGATACCACAGTGTGCACATTGCCATGCCAACGCAACTTCCCTTCTCACCTACCGCCCGCGTCCGAAACGTCGACAACATTTTTAGCTGTGATGCGTACTCTATAGTTATATAGGATTTATAAAGCTCGGCGGGAAGGCTGTCATTTCTGCCTGCCTTGTTAAGCCTGAGTTAAGATATTTCTATCCTTACTTCACTTAGGTCGAGAGGTTGGTAGCTTTCGTTATCATCGCCAATATTGAATAGTTCGTTCTGCCTGACAGCAGATGATTGTTCGTCATCGTGGTTTAACAGTCTGCAGAAGTAGTCCTTGAATATACTCAGTATCGACTGTGTCTCAACAACGATATTTCCTGCTCATCTCGACAGGATTCTGTTCGAGCCTTGTATCACTGGCTTTGACGTTAAACACGTTGGTACAAATTGCGAAAATCTGGCTGTAGTGGCACCTCTCTAAATCCTCAATTGCGAGCTGTTCTTGCTCTTTTCTCTTCTTTCTGAAAAGCTGTATTCGTCTCTTCTCCATTTCCGATAGAGGTCATTGGCAGCTCTCATCTTCACCTGCAGCTTTGCCTTATATGCCTCGTGTTTGGAAGTAAACATCTGTCGGCACTCTTCGTCAAACCAAAGATTTCTTGCTGACAGGCGCGAGAAACCTAGCACGTCGGTTGCAGTTGATCTTTGCTATTATTCTTCGATATTCGATGCTGGGGTTATGACATTAATATAGAGGTTAAGAGATACGTGTTCTGCTAGGGACCTGGCGGTCTCTTGCGACGATAGTCTTGCGGGATTATTTTTATACCCTATCCCATAGGGGGGTATATTAGTTTTGACATTAAGTTTGTAACAAAGAGAAATAATTTTGATACATATACCTCAAAGTATATGGATAGATTCAGAATCGCTAGCTGAGTCGATTAAGCCATGTCTGTCTGTCCGTCCGTCTGTGTGTCACCGATTTTTTGGGCCTTAAATTTTGAGCTTGAATGTTGAAATTTGGTATATAGACTCTCTGGCCGACGAAGCAGAACATGTGTAAAAAGTTTTGAAATCCGCCCACTACCACGCCCCCTTTTAGAAAAACGTAGTTTTAAGCCAAACCGTAAGGAATTTCAAAAAAGTGTCTGAGGAACATATTTAGACAATCCTAATATCTATATTTGGGGGCGTTTTTAGTAAAATACGTTTTTTGTCCAAATTTTAAAACTTTCGAAACAATTTTTGATGCAAATACTTCCGCAATGGTAATATAAACATTTTGTCCATAGATCATTTTCACCTACGCCCACATTTTGGGGCGTTTTCTTACAAAAACCATTTGTATACCCCATCCCAAGGCATTAGCAATAGAAATACGTTGTTTTTTGTCGAACCACAAAACCTCCTATATTTTGAGGATATTAATTTTAAGGATGGGATGGGATAGGGTATTCAACGATCCGCACAGCGGATTGTAGCCTCTCATATGTTTCTCACTGTATTTCTCATTTTTTGAGGCGTGGTGGATTTTCTCATTCTTATCTTGACGGTAACAGGGTTTTGGATTGCGTCAATATTACCCCTTGGATTGTTTGGACATCCAAAGTACTGGATGCGCGCCACTTGTCTATCGTACTGTGATCAATTTGATTGAACGTTCGTTGACCTGGAGACCGCAATGTCCACTTCTGGATATCAGGGTGAGGAAACCGTTTGCTGCCTATTGTAACATTTCCTTTAGCAACGAATTCAATTAGCCTATGTCCGTACCCAGACGTGTTGTCACTTAATTTTTCCGACAATACTATCAAAGTTATCCTCTTTTGCAGTTTTTTGTCAAAATCTCCCAGCACGGTTTTAACATTGTACTTTGGTAGTCGCTCATAAAGTTTTTTTATTAAAATCATCCAATCATATCGAATTGTTCAGTTTACAAAGATCTCATTATTATACAAAGTCCTACGGCTGGATATTATTATTTAATTGACAAGAATTTTGTTGGCATTTTTAACATAATTGTAAGTAAAATTGTAGCAACAACCCACCAAACTGCCAAAACGGCCTAAAGTGGTATACGGATGGTTCTAAAATGGACTCAGGGGTTGGAGCTGGCATACATGGACCAAATAGAAACATCTCAATACCTATGGGAAAAACCCTAGTGTATTCCAAGCTGAGCTACATGCCATAAAAGAATGCACAAACCTAATACACAACTCAGGTATTTAAGGCGCAAACATCCATATATTTACGGACAGTCAACCATCTATAAAAGCCCTTAGCTCACACATTATTGACTCCAAATCAGTACTACACTGCTTCAGTTCTTACCAAACACTCAGTTCCAGGAACAAAACCAGACTATAGTGGATCCCCGGACATAAGGGGATTGAAGGAAACGAAAAAGCTGATGAACTAGCCAGAAAAGGTTCGGAAACCCCCTTCATTGGACCTTCTGTGCAAACCCCAAATCAGCCATAAATCTGGTTATAAAAAATTGGGAACAAAACAAATGTTTTTCATACTGGGAAAACATCCCAGGCCAAAAGAGCTATTCAGCCCTTCAAAGCAGATGCCAATAAGATACTAAATCTTCGCAGGCACGATATCAAAAACTTAGTAGGCTACCTCACTGGTCATCACGGTATGCGATATCACCTAAATAAAATGCATCTAGTCGACTCACCGGAGTGCAGAGTGCAGACTATGTCTAGAAGAAGACAGGGTCTGGCCCCTTACGGTATGATCTTTCTTCAGGGAATTATTAAGTCCCGAAGAACTGAGAAAATCTTCGGCTGAAAGTATTATCAGCTACATTTGGAAAGTAGAAGCGCTACTAACCTAAAAACATCTGACGGCAAGCACAATAGATCTTTTAGGTCGATGTGCATCTTACTGCTTAGGCAAGGGAGAATTAAAAAAAAAATAAAGTAAAATTTTATATTTGTGAATATCGTTATCATAATTACAATGTAAAGAAAATATATAATAATTACATACCCACATTTTTAGAATAGGGGTATTTCTATATACCGCCACATCTACACCACGTAAAAAGTAAAAAGAAAGTTAAGTATTTTTCTTTCGGCGGAATTACATGTAACTTTTAAAGAACAACAATTAATTTTTCAAACAATTTTAAAAGTTTTTGATTATATAAAGAAAAGTGGAACAAAATAATAATTATTATTTTAATTTTTGAAATTTCATTGTTTTAATTGGATATGAAAGAACTTAGAAAATACTTTTTTTAATCTCTTTTGGATATTTTTGTAATATTCCTTTTTCCACCATACTTACGTTTCCTTTCACACCCGATTGTTGGCAGAACCTGTTGCATGAGTCCCTAATATTTTATAGTGTTTGGATAAATCACATTTGTATAAATATGTCGCACGCACCATTAAACTTGTGGCATACAGGGTTTTTTTTTTATCATAAATATGAATAAATATTAATTAAGCACGAACAAGTTGTTTTTTTTTTCTTTGCGATTAAGGGCTGAGGCATGGCCGGAAGGTTCAAGTTAAGAGGGATTGTAGTCATTAGAATAGGTAAATATCTAGATGATGAATTTGTTGTTGTCTTTTTTGTACGCACGCACGTATGCTTGTATATTCCATATATGTGTAGTCGCATGCTGTTAATGTTTAAATTTTGTGATCCGGATTGAGGTAAATGAAGCTGTTGAAATAATGAACAAAACGAGTGGTGGGTGCACGACTGGGTCGTATTATATATGTTTGTTCATTAGTAAAAGACGGTTTATTTAACTTACATTTATATTTTATTGAACAACTGGTGCTTGTTGTCTGGTCGATAGTCGGCAAGAGAAGAAGGAATGTCCATCATTCCACAATGAATATCGCCAGCAACATTGATCCAGTTCAATTCTGTTTACATTGATAGAGATGTGTGTATAATGAAAGATATTACATATATAACATTTCTCCCCTTTTAGATGGGGTTCATATTTCTTCGAGACTTACAAAAACTAAGCTTTATTTGCTAAGTAACTTCTGAGCTATCCTTGAAGAACTTCTAATTTTTTTATATATCATTTTATTATCTACGTTTATTTGATTCATTTCACTTTTAATTCTCTGATCTTTTGTTTGAAGAGAACCAGACGTGAATGTAATAGCTGGATGATATTTATCTTCTAAGCACGATTTTCTTAGTTCTGAATATTGAACTACACGTCTCGAATTGTTATACAATATTTGGTAAATACATGGACTTAATTTTTTAATTACGACTGCAGGAATCCATTTAGCTATTTCGTTATTAGAATTGCAATACATTATCTTCTCTCCTTTTGAAAATATTGGAATTTTAACATCTTTCTTATCTAGTTTTGTATTTGGAATTGCGAGAGATTTGTTCATAGTATTACTATTTGTATGATTTTGCGATTTTGTAATCGTACATAGACAAAATGACTGCCCATCGCTGAAAGCGAGCTGATGCAACCGCAGAAGTACTCTTGTAAGGGTTAAATATTTCGCGAAGTGGCTGATGGTCACTGATGGTTGGGTGTTGTAGAACGAGGGTAGACTCTGATTGGCGTTAACTTGGCAATGCCCAGTGTTGTAACTCTGACTACACATCAAATGTGCTTATTTTTACCTCCAAGTGGTAACCATCGGGTTACCATCCAACCGGATTTGACTTGCTAAACGATAAGTGCGAGTGTTGATAACACGACGAAAAACAGCAACACTATAAACACCCTGGTGAGAATGGCACGGATGAATACCCGGTCTGCTGTCCCAGGCGAACCTAGATGAGCTGCTCTGACATATTCGGACAACAGGTTGTCTAGGAATTTCAAGGGTTAGTCAGGCCCCTTGAACAGAGATGGTGGCGGATGAACCGAAAGGCCAACGGCAGCGCTCAATCCCGTAGTGGATACTGATGGCCCCGTGTCCTAGGGGGGCCAAGGTTGGGGGTTGTGATTTGGGCTAACTACCCACCCACAGAAAAAAAATTATTACGAAGCAACCAATAGCCTCGGAAAGGACTGATTTTATTGTTGACGACCCTGCTAAACGAAAAAAAGGACAACGACGTTCGTATCTGCACCTGGAATGTGAGAACATTAAACAGGAGAGGTGCAGGCGAACAACTAGCGGAAGCCCTAAACTGCTACAAAGCAGACATAACTGCCATCCAGGAAATACGATGGGATGGGCCGGGCAAAAAGAGGATGAAAAACTGTGACTGGCCGCATCAAGGCCAAATTCGCCAACATAAGCCTTATATGCGCTCACGCTCCGACGGAAGAAAAAGATGATATAACTAATGATTGCTTCTACGAACTCCTCGACAGAACCTATGAGCGACTACCGAAAAAAAAAATCGTGCTGGGAGATTTTAACGCAAAGGTAGGAAGAGAAGACATCTTTAGAAGTATTGTCGGAAAACATACCCTACACGACAACACGTCTGGTAACGGACTTAGGCTAATTGATTTCGCTACGGAACGAAATGCCACTATAGCCAGCACACGGTTTCCTCACCTCGATATCCATAAGGGCACATGGCGGTCTCCAGATCAACGAACGGTCAACCAAATTGATCACATTGCGATAGATAAGAGGCACGCATCCAGTATTTTGGATGTCCGAACATTCCGAGGAGCTAACATCGACTGGGATCACTACCTTGTAGCAGCCAAGGTAAGAATGCGGATATCCACCACGCCACAAGAACCCAGAAATACTCTAAAAAAAATTAATGTCGGAAGACTGCAATCGCAAGAGACCGCCAAGACCTTCGCACAACGCGTATCCCTTAACCTCTCGATTAACACCATACACCCAGCATCGAATGTCAAAGAGCAATGGCAACGATGCCAACAGGCCATTAGATCAGCCGCAACTGATGTGCTAGGTTTCTCGCGCCCACCAGCAAGAAACCCCTGGTTTGATGAGGAATGCCGACAGATGCTCGCAGCCAAGAACGAGGCCTACAAGGCTAAGCTGCAGATGAAGACGAGAGCTGCCATTGAGCTCTATAGGCACAGAAGAAGGGAAGAACATCTGCTTTTCAGAAAGAAGAAAAAAGAGCAAGAAAAGCGCGCGATCGAGGATATAGAGAGGTGCCACTCCAGGAACGATATTCGCAAGTTTTACCAAAGTGTAAAACGTCAAAGCCAAGGATACAAGGCTCGAACAGAATCCTGTCGAGATGAACAAGGAAATACCGAACAACATTCCGCTGTCAGGCAGAACGAACCATTCAATATTGGCAACGACAGCGAAAACTGCCAACCACCCGACCTGAGTGAAGTGAGGATAGCAATATCTAAACTCAAGCTTAATAAGGCTGCCGGAAATGACGGCCTTCCCGCTGAGCTCTATAAGGCCGGCGGAGATGACTTGGTAAGTAACATCCACCAACTCATAAGCCAAATCTAGTCGGATGAAAATATGCCTGAAGAATGGAACCTCAGCATCGTTTGCCCGATCCACAAAAAAGGAGACCCTCTGAACTGCGCCAACTACAGAGGCATAAGTCTCCTCAACATCGCCTACAAGATCCTATCTGCCGTAATATGTGAACGCCTGAAACCGTTTACCAACAACCTGATTGGCCTTAGTGTGGTTTTAGGCCAGGAAAGTCCACAACTGATCAAATTTTCACACTTCGGCAGATCCTGGAAAAAAACTCAAGAAGTCCAAATCGATACCCACCACCTATTCATCGATTCAAAGCCGCATATGACAGCATTTATAGAGACGAACTGTACAGAGCCATGTCTAGTTGTTTGGGTATACCGCCCAAACTCGTCCGCTTGTGTAGGATGACGATTCTCGCTGCTCCATCAGGGTCGGAAACGACCTCACCGACACATTCGATACCAAAAAAGGATTTAGGCAAGGCGATGCGCTGTCATGTGACTTCTTTAATCTGATTCTTGAGAGGATTGTGCAAAACTCCCGAGCCAACACCAGAGAACGTCACCATTGACAGATATAACTTTGTGGTAGTACGGGCCATTGTTGTGAGCTTAGGATGGGCCACAGGGGCATCTTCAGTGCAAGTGAGGTAGGCGCGGCACGCTCGCGGTTGCTCGGCTAAGCTCGTCGGACGGGGAAGTTCTTGCCATCCCACCATGCACCACCTGCTCAACAAACTTTTTATATCGTGCCTAAATCAAAAGAAAAGAAAGCAAGAGGAAAGAAAGCTACGTTAACTAGACCACGGACGGACTAAGGGACGAGAAATAGAAGAAAGAAAAAGGAAGAAAAGAGGAAAAGAAGAACTGCTCAATGACCTTGACCCCCTATGAAGGACAAAGCCTGGGAAAACCACGCGAAACTAAACCTAAGCTAAACTAGACCTAAAATAAACTTAAATCTGAAAATAAACCCTATATCTAAAAATAAAACTACGCTAAAATACCCTAATACGCTAAAAGATTTCCCAAAATTGATCCTCCATAGTAGGCTCGCTGGATAAAGATCTGAAATACGCCAGATGTTATGGCGAAAATTGGCCTGCCCACCCCTCGTGTCGAAACACGACCGTCGCTATCACCCTGACCGATACTACGGGTGATAGCCCCTTGAGGCACCTTCCAGTCACATCCTTTTATGTATAGTAGTCGTCAAGTCATGTCGTCGTCGTTTGTTAAAGTCGCGTTAAGTCATAGTCAACCTGTAAAGAGACGGCCTTCCCAGAAAATCACACACCAAAATTGAATTATATTAGCACATGGGCACCAGAGAACGTCACCATTGACAGATATAACTTTGTGGTAGTACGGGACTTTGTCTACCTCTGACAACAACATCTCGTCAGAAATTAAACGAAGAATTACTCTTGCCAACCGCTGTTTCTTCCGGCTAAGAAGGCAATTTAGTGGTAAAACCCTCACTCGAACTACTAAGGAGATCCTATATAAGACCCTGATCATGCCAGGCCTACTCTACGGCGCTGAAGCATGGACCGTATCAAAAGCGGATGAAGAAATCCTTGGTAGATTCGAGATGATAATTCTTCGAAAAATCTTCGGTCCCGTTTGCGTTGACGGGCTATGGAGACGAAGATTCAACCAAGAACTATACGAGCTGTACAGCGACATGCCCCTGGTCAAAAAACTCCGCATTGGACGTTTAAGATGGCTACGATATGTAGAATGAATGGACACCAATACTCCGGCTTGCAGAGTCGAAACCGACTTCAACCAACTTGGAGTGCGCAACTGGAGGCAGTTAGCTAAGGACTGGGCTAATTGGAGAGGCATGTTGGTTGAGGCCCAGGTTCATTCCGGACTGTAGCGCCACTTAAGTAAGTAAGTAAGGCTGATGGTCACTGTGAATTATAAATGATTTCACATAAATGTATTTGTGAAATTTCCGAACGGCAAAGATGATAGCCAACGCTTCCCTATGCAATTGGGAGTAATTTCGTTCTGCAGGACTTAGGGTACACGAGGCGAACAAAACAGGTCGCTTAACACCATTTACAAGGTGAGACATTATAGCTCCCAAACCATATGGAGATGCATCTGACGATATAACAATGCTTTTTTGCGGATAATATAATTCTAAGCTACAATTTTCCACCAACCACTGCCTTCTTTGCTGAAATGTGTTTTCACAATCAGATGACCACTTGAACTTAACATCCTTTTTTAAAAGGTAATATAGATTGTTTAAATTGTTTGACAAATTTGGAATAAATTTTCCATAGTAATTTAGCAGTCCGAGATAAGACTGTAGTTCAGTTAAATTTTGTGGACTAGGGGCATTGAATATGGCATTCAATTTTCGTTGACTGGGTCTTATCTGATTATAAGAAATGCGATGACCTAGATATTCCACCTCTTCCGCATAAAAAACACACTTGTTTAAGTTGACGTAACATGCAAGTTAGCTTCGCAATGATTCTTAGTATCTCCACCTATTATAGTATCATCGAGATACCCGAAAACACTCTTAATATTCTTCAAAACTAGGTCTATTACACTCTGGTTGACGGTGCCGCTGACATACCAAAGGGTAACCGGTTATTTTTACGATTCAGAAGAAACTTGTAATTGTTGATAGGCTTTAGCTAAATCGAGTACACAGAAAAATTTTGCGTTAGATAGTTGAGCAAAAAGATCCTCACATATCGGCAGAGGATAGTGTTCCATCAGCACAAATTTGTTTATGGTTCTCTCAAAATCAACACAAATTCGAATGGATCCATCTGTTTAAGGAACGACTACAATCGGACTGGCATTATCTGTGTACTTGACGGGTGATATGACTACTAATTTGCATAATCTTTCTAGCTCACTTTCGATTTTGGGACGCAATCGAAATGGTAAAGTATACGATTTGTCGGCGGTAAATCCCAAAACAGGTTTTGTTTAGTCATTTTTGAAAACGTTTGGATACCGGCACTTCATATCAGAGACTACTCCTTCCATTAACATTGACTTATCATCTAACTTTCTATCAACACTACACTTTCCCTCCCTATTGCAGTCATTGTCCTCTAACAAATTTGAAATTTTAATATGGCTAACTTGGTGGCTTGATAACTGTGACCCGGTTGATGTAACCCTGCTTCTCCAGTTTGGTATTAATTTATCTAGCCAAGGACGTCCCAATATTGGAATAAATTCTTTGATGCAATTTACTACGCATAGTTCCAGCATTATTCCTTATGACACTCCAACAAACGGCCACTTCACCAGCACTTTACACACTCCCATGCATTCTATAGGATGACCTGTCACTGCCTGCAAATCTAACGTGCAATTCTTAAGCGGTATATGTTTAAATAATTGATTATATAATACATAACTTATAATAGACTGACATGCTCCAGTATCCAATTCCATCTGCAGCCTGTTTTGCTGTATGCTGACTGTAACGATAGGCGACTATTGCTACTTATCATGTTTTTTGCTGATATATTGTTGATATCACTAGAGTTTCCGATGTCTTCTCGTATGGATCTTATATGACCTTTTTTCATACTTTGCCGGCAAAATTTAGCGAAATATCCTCGTTGATTGCATTGATAACACAAAATATCTTTTGCTGGAAACTTATACCGGTGCTGGCTGCCGCATTGTTGACACTTGACGTTTGACTGACTGTTTAACCTAACTGGGTGTGCGTTGCTGTGATGGCTGTTGACTACCAACTGGACTTGACTTTGATTGTTGTTGTTTGTAGTGAACTCTGTCTCCTTTGCCCTTGACAATGTTCACGTGGTGGGGTTTCATTATCAGCCGATCCTCTGCGATAAGTTCAAACTTTATGGCTTTTTCACATACACTATTAAAGTTTGCTTCATGGTCTTTTAATAGTTTCTCTTGAATTTGCGGATTATAGAGCCCGAACACAAATTTGTCTCTTAGAGCTTGGTCTAGAAACCGCTCAAACTGACAGTCTCTTGATAAGAGCTTCAGTGCGACAATATACTCTTTAATATTTTCTCCAGCTTTTTGGTTTCGCTCATAAAATTTAAACCTTTCAGCTATCGCAAATTTCTTAGGCGAATAGATTTTTTCCAACTCCTTCACTAATTCATCGTACGTTTTAGTATTGGGATTGACGGGGGCCAATACTGTTTTCAGCGTGTTGCGATTTTTTGCTTGTATTCAGCATTTTTTTTCCTTGTCTGTGTTGGACATTTAACATAGCATACCTTATTTATTTTTCCGATAATCCTCGTCGCCAGTATTATATATGTTTGTTTGTTAATAAAAGACGGTTTATTTAACTTACATATATATTTTATTGAACAACTGGTGCTTGTTGTCTGGTCGATAGTCCGAAAGAGAAGAAGGATGTCCATCATTCCACACTGAATATCACCAGCAACATTGATCCAGTTCAATTCTGTTTACATTGATAGAGATGTGTGTTTAATGAAAGATATTAATTCTAGTACAATGTGTATTACAAAATTATTTCCAGATACTTCAATTTAATATATAACAGGTCGTACGCAACTTTCTCTTTCACGGCGAGTTGGGAGTTAGATTAAATCATAAGCATTTTGATAATTGATGCTAAAAATGATATAAATAAAGTCGAAATGTGATTATATGAACGTTTAACCGATATTTGAAGGAATCGGTGTCTACGTGAATAATAATGATTTTCCGTTATTGGCCAAAACTGAAAATTCCGTTTAGTGATAGTTGGGCTAAAACGAAATATGCTGAATTGTTTTAAACTATAATAGTAGTATATATATTAAATTTCATTCAATTTGACATAGTAGTTTGCGAGAAATTATTAATTTTCTTTGTATGGCCTAAATGACAAAATCCGTTATATGGATTTTCTCGAAAAAAACTGGGTATGCAGTTTTGTTGGAACTAATATGCTTATAGTATATATAAAGTTTAATTAAAATCGTTAGAGACGTTTTTGAGAAAATTGAGGTTATGTGTAATTTTTATATGACAGTTACCGTTAATAACATGGCTTAACATGGCTAACAAAAAAAATGGCCTAGAATTATGACCAAAATAAACTAGGATACGAAATTTCAAGAAAATCGGTCAAGCCGTTCAGGCTGGTAATAACCAAGCGCCGTTTTTATTAAATCGAATAAATCTCTCAAATGTTTATTAAATATTGAAAATTTGTATTGTAATTGATAAATAGGCCGTTGCTATTTACGTATTAAAGACAACTTTAGGTAATTGTTGTCCGCGGCTCCGTTTAAATGGTCCATTCGGAAGGTCCAATTTCGCGCCAATTTTTCGAGCATTTCGGCCTGTATTCCATAAACCACACCAAACTATCGCTTGTATGACATGTGGCTGTTCATCACTCCAGATGGGACAGTTTTGCTTATTTACTTATCCGTTGAGCCAGAAAAGAGACTCATCGCTGAACACAATTTTTCGATAAAACAGCGGATTTTCATGGAGCTGTTCTAAGGCCCATTCACCAAAAATTAGACGCTCGGCTTAAATTCTTGCACAAGTTGAATTTTATAGGCTTTCAAATCCAAATCGACACGTACAATTTTTTATGTGGTTGAGTAACACATGCCCAATTGCTGAGAACGGCGACGAATTGACATTTCACGATCTTTATTAACATTAGACGCTACGAGAACGACTGCAAAGTGATCATTTTCATCATTAAACAATAAATCCTTTTGACTCATAATTAATGTTTAGACATGTAATTTTGTTGTCTATAGAGCATTATACCAACCTGACCATTAATCCCATCGAATGGTATCCTTTCAATTATTTTCTGTAGAACACATTTGTTCCTTCAACTTTTCATTAAAACTAAGTTTTTTATGCTGCCACTGTCTAGAACTTCATCAGCAGATTAGATAATTAGTACTATGGATGGGAAATAGAAATAAAAAAATAGAAAACATAATGTTAACAAAAACTAACCAACGTTCCGACAGGAGCAGAAGAACAGCAAAAGCGGTAAATCAACAGGATGTATACATATATCCTAAGAAACCCACAAACCGAATACCAACATTTCTTGTAGGAACATGACCATAATATACACAGACACACACCCTTCGAGGAAGGTAACTTTGTAAGAAGTGCAAATTCTTTTGAACTTTTTGTTCCACTATTGTTATCGAAATCTAAGGCGTGAACAACAATACTAGGAAACCCCACGTTCCACGATAGCTACACAGCCTACATATATTGACCAACCCAACCCAACTCTATGGCGCCTTCAAAGTTAAGTAGCACGAACCGCACGTTTCAGATTCTCTTGGTTTTTGCCTGCCATGTGGGCAAATGTACTCATCCGATTCCGGATAAAAATCAGGAAAAACTTTTTCGGCCCGATATTAATTGTTTTTCTTTTTTTTTTGCGTACTTTTGAGGTTATTTCTAATACGTGATGTAAACGATTGTTTTGTGCGGGCAACTTTGTGAATGGGATGAATTTTGATTTCTGTGTTGGCACTGTTTTGCGTAAGTTCACACATAAAACAGGACTACAAGCTGGTGAGGAACCGATGTGTGTATATGCTTCTGTGGAGATGTATCTGAAATGCAAGCTGAATTTTTGATGGTCTTTTTGGAAATAGGGTTTATTTTTGTATTGTGAGTGAGGAAACGCATATTTTCCTTGTACTACACTTGATGGATTTTTCCGAAGGCATCACAAAAACAAAGTGAAGTCCGAACGTGCTATGATTTTAATTAAATCTGTTGGTAGGGTACTTTTGTATTTTTTATTTCATCAATATATGTAGTGTAAGGAAGTATTGTTATAGCGTGTAAATTCAAAGTTGAACTTTTTTTAGCATGTTTTATGTTTTGAAATTAATTCGAATAGTATGTAGTTTTTAAAAAAATCTGGAGCCGACTGGAGCCCAAATAACTCGGTCGATTTGACTGAAAATGCAGGTATGTCTGTTGTTGGTGGGATTTTTGGAATTGGCCAAAAATTAAGGTACTTACTATATAATGGGATTTTTAAAGCGCAATTATCTCAGAAAGGCTTCTAAAAATTTTGATAGAAACCGATGGCAAAGTTACTAACTTACTTAAGTGGCGCTACAGTCCGGAATGAACCTGGGCCTCAACAAACATGCCTCTCCAATTAGCCCGGTCCTTAGCTAACTGCCTCCAGTTGCGCACTACAAGTTGGTTGAGGTCGGTTTCCACTTGTGCGCGCCACTTAAGGCGAGGTCTTCCTCTACTGCGTCCGACGTCTGGCTGGGAATCGAAGACTCTGCGAGCCGGAGTATTGGTGTCCATTCGTTCTACATGTCCTAGCCATCTTAGACGTCCAATGCGGAGTTTTTTGACCAGGGGCATGTCGCTGTACAGCTCGTATAGTTCTTGGTTGAATCTTCGTCTCCATAGCCCGTCAACGCAAACGGGACCGAAGATTTTTCGAAGAATTTTCCTCTCGAATCTACCAAGGATTTCTTCATCCGCTTTTGATACGGTCCATGCTTCAGCGCCGTAGAGCAGGACTGGGATGATCAGGGTCTTATATAGGGTCTCCATAGTAGTTCGAGTGAGGGCTTTACTACTAAATTGCCTTCTTAGCCCGAAGAAACAGCGGTTGGCAAGAGTAATTCTTCGTTTAATTTCTGACGAGATGTTGTTGTCAGAGTTAATAGCGGAGCCGAGGTAGACAAAGTCCCGTACTACCTCAAAGTTATATCTGTCAATGGTGACGTTCTGTCCAATTCGTCGATGTTGTGAGTCCTTTCGTGATGACAGCATATACTTAGTCTTACCCTCATTTACTGCTAAACCCATTTTCGCCGCTTCCTTCTCTATACTAGCAAACGTGGCTATGACATCACGTTGAGTCCTACCAATGATGTCAATATCGTCAGCGTATGCTAGTAGTTGCACCGACTTTTGGAAAATTGTGCCTCTGGTGTTGGCTTTGGAGTTTTGCACAATTCTCTCATGAATCAGATTAAAGAAGTCACATGACAGCGCATCGCCTTGCCTAAATCCTTTTTTGGTATCGAATGTGTCGGTGAGGCCGTTTCCGACCCTGATGGTGCAGCAAGAATTCTCCATCGTCATCCAACACAAACGGACGAGTTTGGACGGTATACCAAAACTAGACATGGCTCTGTATAGTTCGTCTCTATAAATGCTGTCGTATGCGGCTTTTAAATCGATAAATGGGTGGTGGGTATCGATTTGGACTTCTTGCGTTTTTTCCAGGATCTGTCGAAGTGTGAAAATTTGATCGGGACTTCCTGGCCTAAAACCACACTAAGGCCAATCAGGTTGTTGGTAAACGGTTTCAGGCGTTCACATATTACGGCAGATAGGATCTTGTAGGCGATGTTGAGGAGACTTATGCCTCTGTAGTTGGCGCAGTTCAGAGGGTCTCCTTTTTTGTGGATCGGGCAAACGATGCTGAGGTTCCATTCTTCAGGCATGCTTTCACCCAACCAGATTTGGCTTATGAGTTGGTGGATGTTGCTTAACAAGTCATCTCCACCAGCTTTATAAAGCTCCGCGGGAAGGCCGTCATTTCCGGCGGCCTTATTAAGCTTGAGTGTAGATATAGCTATCCTCACTTCACTTAGGTCGGGTGGTTGGCAGTTTTCGCTGTCGTTGCCAATATTAAATGGTTCGTTCTGCCTGACAGCGGAATGTTGTTCGTCATCTTCGTTTAACAGTCTGCTGAAGTGGTTCTTCCATATCTTCAGCATCCACTGTGTCTCAACTACGATATTTCCTTGTTCATCTCGACAGGATTCTGTTTGAACCTTGTATCCTTGGCTTTGACGTTTTACACTTTGGTAAAACTTGCGAACATGGTTCCTGGAGTGGCACCTCTCTATATCCCCGATCGCGCGCTTTTCTTTCTCTTTTTTCTTCTTTCTGAAAAGCCGATGTTCTTCCCTTCTTCTTTGCCTATAGAGCTCGATGGCAGCTCTCGTCTTCACCTGCAGCTTAGCCTTGTAGGCCTCGTTCTTGGCTGCGAGCATCTGTCGGCATTCCTCATCAAACCAGGGGTTTCTTGCTGGTGGCAGCTGCTTTGTAGCAGTTTAGGGCTTCCGCTAGTTGTTCGCCTGCACATATCCTGTTTAATGCTTTCACATTCCAGGTGCAGATACGAACGTCGTTGTCCTTTTTTCGTTTAGCAGGGCCGTCAACAATAATATCAGTCCTTGCCGAGGTATTGGTTGCTTCGTTACAATAGTTTTTTCCGTGGATGGGTAGTTAACCCAAAGCACAACCCCCAACCTGGAAGGCCAGGCCCTTGTTTTGATCCTAGGACAGCGGGCCGGAAAAAATACCGATGTCAGTAGCCCATTTTGGGATATGAGCGCTGCCGTTGACCCATTGAGGGCTCCTCCGCCACCATCTCTTTTCCAATACCCTGGCTCAGTATTGGAAATCCCTATGGACCTGGTGTTCAAATATGTCGAAGCAGCTCATATAAGGATTTCACTACCAGTTCGATCAAACTGGAGCTGTAGGCACCACCGTCGACTCCATCTAGGGAATTCCTCCGCTGCCGCCTGAGAGTGAGTGCCTTAGTGAGAGGACACTCCTCCCCTCTCTGTGATGTTGGTCACATCCACACCTTGTAATTTAGGCTCTAAGAACTGGTTTATCATGTCACGATAACGAACACCATTTTACTGCCTGAATAGCTGCATTTTTGAAAAAGATTGGTCCGATAATGCTGCACCAAACAGTCATGCATTGTGGATGCATTTATTTCTCACCAAATACTCGTGGGTTTTCCGAACCTCATACCCGACAATTTTGCCAATAAATGAAGCCATCAAAATGAAAATGATCTTCATCACTGATGATAATTTTGTTCGAAAAATAAGCATCCAATTCTTGTTATTCCAAAATCAACAAATTCAACAAACCCTCTTCGCGCTGCATGGCCAGAAGTCTTCAGTTCTTGAGTCAATTGAACTTTGTAAGTATAAAGTTTCAATTATTTCGTAAGAATTCACTGTGGAGAGCTTCTTGAAATGCCCAAATCTTGACTACTTTGCCGAATTGACATTCCTGGATTGTCAGCAATACTCTTGCTAACTGCTTTGATGTTTTCTATTGAACGACTTAACTAAGATCACTAACTGCTCCAGTGTCTCTGAATTTTTCAATTATTCTCTTCACAATTGATGGATTTAGATCACTATGACGCCCATATTTTGTACGCAAATTACGAACTGTAGCTACGAAACCTTCATTATTAAAAAAAAAAAAAAAATTGCCCAACAATGAAAATGCGTTCCGTATAGCGCTCCATTTTTACTTATGCCGAACTATCAGCTGTCACATTGTTACCTCTTTTTCCGTTGGCAACACAGCACTTTTAAATATTCCAAATAGGACACCACTATATGTTAAATTTAGTCCAAATCGTTAAAGCAGCTTTCGAGAAAATTAACGTTAAGTATGTGTAATTTCTATATGATTGGTACTGTCAATAAAAGGCTTAAAAATTGTCATTGCAAAGTTTGAAGGAAATTGGTCAAGCCGTTTATGCTAGAGAGGCCATTATGGATAGCCGGACCGACAGACGGAATTTCAAAACCCCATTTTTTGTGTTCTCCTATCATCGTAATACTAAAATCAATCAAATTATCGAGGTCGACAGTTTTCACGAAAACAATATCTTTCACCTTGTAAGAGAAAGTTAAAAAAGAAAGTCAATCACACCAGAAATTTTCTTCCTTCTTTTCTGATACACGTTATTCTGTTCGCTTTGTTTGTTGTTGTTTGCATTTAAAATCCTATTTCATTTTGGATTCTCTTGTGTATAAATAATTTCGAAAATAAATATCTTCCAATGTCATTAAAACGCTCAACATTTGTTCTTATTTAAAAATAACGACAATACCATTAAATTTAACTCATTCCATTGTCTAAAAAAACACAACGGACAACGTCCTTAGATCCTTAAAACAAGATTTATGCTCCCAGCATATGACGCAACATGATAAATGAACAAACGAAATGTCATCCTTGTTAGGGAATAATCATACATGTCCTATCAAAGGATCATAACCAAAATGTCCGTTGACTTCCTGCCCGGATTCACCTTGTCGCTTTTTTCCGGGTTGTCAATTTTTTTACCATTATCAGATACCCCCAAAGGAAGAGAATCAGTGGGACATTGTAATGGGTAGCAGTCATATATCAACGTAATGGAGAAAAGTCGTTTTTATAGGTTATCATTAATTTCCTGTGACGATGATATTCTTGGCAATCAACCGAACAGTTGAGGTAATAATGAACTCCTATATATATTCATTTATATGTATATATAGGATGGATGAGATGTGGAAGTGCTCTTCATTTTTGTAACTACCCTTCGTAGTTACCATGCACTTTATTATGCACGTTATGCGTATGTATGTGTATGTTATATATAAAATATTATATATATATATATTAAATATATTATATTATTGAAGTCTCTGTTAAGCAAGCAGTTCAAGAATAGTGTCAACGATTACTGGAAAAAATCAGACGGCAGGAACATGTTTCCAAAAATAAATAAAATGTTTAAACCACGAAACGTTGTCAAAATTCCTAAACTGGATATACCACTGTCTTCTCAGATGCTTCTATCCCAGTTAGGGATTAATATATCAGGTAATCCCATCATCAATAACCACTCTATTATAGATAGTGGAGCAGACAAGCTCAAAGTTATTGGCTCTCATTTTGAGGCGGTTCACGCCAGGGAACTTCCCAGCTCCAAATCGGTCGAAGTAAGAGATGAACTATGGAGACTTCACAATAGCGAGATCACAACTTTATTGACATTTTCTTAGTGGTTAAAAGCTGACGAATTGACGGATGAACAGACTTACAATTACTTCACGACCTTCGACGACTTGACTGACATATTTAGGAAACTAAACACTAAAAGGTCAAGTGGTTTGGATAACATCCCAAACATCGTGCTTAAGCATATACCAATTGATATCATACGGCAATACTGCGTTATCTTTAACAATCTGCTAAATAACTACTACTTCCCTAGTTGCTGGAAAATATAATCCAATAATTAAGAAAAAGACTTTAGGCCTATAAGTCTCCTGCCTTATATCGGGAAGATTTTTGAGGTAGTTATTAATAAATCTGTTTTCTTCGTTTGTAATGAAAAGGAGATTATACTGCGTAATCAATTTGGGTTCAAAAGAAATCACTCGGCAGTACATGCTATTACAAAATTGATTTCGGTTGTTAATTGGAACCTCAACGCCAAAAGATGTACAGCTGCCTGCCTAGTGGATATCGAAAAAGCCTTTGACACGGTTTGGATTGACGGGTTAACTTACAAACTTATTCGATATGAATTTCCATCTCATCTTACAAAGATGATAACATCCATGCTATACGGAAAGAAATTTGTTGTAACAGAAGCTATCAGGTTGAGAGAGACAAACTTTCGGTTGTTCAAGTTCAAACAAGCCAGAAACGACTGTACTGCCCATTTAAAGCGTGTCAAATTCCTCTATGACCAAAAGTTGAGGCAAAAAATTCTACAATGTCCCAGAGGTAGTAAAAATTTTTGGTCATTTGTTAAAAATATAAAAAATTCGGCATCATCATCAATTCCGACGCTCATTCACAAGGACATTCCAGCTGTCAGCTCTTTAGACAAAGCCAATCTGCTTGCTGCGCATTTCGCAGCCAATTCTACATTTTCAGATTGTGTTCAGTCTCCTCCTGTACTTGAGAACGTAGATCATTCTATGGGACAAATTCACTTTCGTACTCGTACAGTTGCAAGAGTTTTATTTGATCTTGACATACACAAATCCGCTGGTCCAGATGGTTTATCCCCCATCATTCTGAAGAGGTGTTCTTCAACGCTAGCAAAACCACTGCGTAAGCTTTTCTATCTATCCTACTCATCAGGACTCTTTCCGAGTAGATGGAAAACAGCATTTGTCCAGCCTGTACCAAAAAAAGGCGAATCTTCTTCTCTCGCCAACTACCGACCAATTACACTTACGTCCCTTCTTTCCAAGGTCATGGAAACGCTGATAAATCGTCAGCTTATGAAATATCTCGAAACACGAAAACTTCTCAATGACCGGCAATATGGTTTTCGCAGCAACAGGTCTACTGGTGATTTGATGACATATCTCACCGAAAAGTGGAACCAATCAATCCACCATGGTGGTGAAAGCAAGATTGTTGCGCTTGATATTTCAAAGGCATTTGACAGGGTTAGGCATCAGCTTTTGTCGAAAATGCGTGCATTTGGAATCGACGAAAAACTTCTTCTATGGATTAGACATTATCTTTCGAAACGTTCAATTCAAGTTGTTTTGGATGGTTTCAAGTCTGTAACTCACCAAATAAATGCTGGTGTCCCTCAAGGCTCAGTTTTTCTCCGACTCTCTTTCTCATTTTTATAAATGATCTCCTGTCTGCAACTTCTAATCCAATTCATTCCTTCGCTGATGACAGTACCCTCAGCTTCTCATATTCGTTTACAGGTCCTCGTCCCTCACCTTCAAACGTTGACTCTAAACGCCAAAATATGTTAAGCTCATTGAATTCCGACCTTGACAGCATTATCAAATGGGGTAAATCCAATAGAGTGGAATTCAATGCTTCCAAAACACAATGCTGTCTTCTGTCATTCAAGCGAAACCAAAATCTAGAGCCAATATCCATGAATGGCACTTACGTCGAAGAAACCGAAAAGCTTTCCATGCTAGGTATGTGTGTTAGTAACGACTTACGTTGGAACGACCACATATTCGAAGTCGCTAAAAACACAGCGAAATGTCTAGGTTTCCTAAATCGATGTAAGAAATATTTCACCTCCTCTGATCTGGCCACAATATATAAAGCGTTTATACGCCCAAAACTTGAATTCAACGCCCATGTCTGGTCAGGTGCACCAAAATCAACATTGCACCTACTAGATAGGATTCACACACGTGCGAAAAACTTATAGGAGACATAAGAATAGCGAACTCCTTAGTTTCGCTCGAACACCGTCGAAACATCTCCTGCCTTACCTTGTTTTATCGCTATTTTAACAACCAATGTTCAAATGAAATAGTCAGCTGCATTCCTCCTATTCAACAATTCAACCGCAATACTCGTTACGCAATGAATGCAAATCAGTTTACCCTCAAGCCTATCTTCGGACATACGCTGAAATACAGAGATTCGTACATAAACCAAACAACACGAATGTGGAATGCTCTACCAAACTCTGTTTTTCCTTTCCATTACAACTTACAGACATTTAAAACCAATGTGCATCGGTATCTCCTTTCTTCTTTTCCCTAATTTCTTTAATGCCCGCACTGTGTTAAAATATATAAAGGGTATTCATAACCCCTTGAGTGCGCGCAAATTATAAAAAAAAAAAAAGATAGAGAATACTCGACAGCTGAAGTTTTTAATGTCCATAATGGTCTACTTCAAGGCACAGTTCCTGCTCCACAGCTCTTCAATATCTACATTTCTGATATACTTAGGGAACTCGATAATTCATTAGCATTTACCGACGACGCTACACTGTATGCAAGCGGCTTAAAAATTGAAGACATTCAAATCCAACTTCAAAGCAAGTTTGATAGGTTTCAAGCCTTCTGCTCCGAATGGAAGCTTAAAATAAACTATACGAAATGTGAAACCATACTGTTCCGCACACCAATAAGACGCAACTGGAGAAATCTCAAAATAACGAGCTCAAATGGTCTTCGGATCGAGTCGAGGACCGTTGTAAAATATTTAGGTGTTCATTTGGACAAGTTTCTGTATTACAATGAGCACATAAATATTCAATTAGACAAGGCAATAGCGGCATTCATGTCGCTAAAAAGCCTGTTTTATTCCAACTATCTTAGATCCGATGTGAAGATCATTTATTACCAAGCATTCGTTCGTCCAATTCTGACTTATGCGAGTCCAGTGTGGTGGAACATTAACCCATCGTATATGGAAAACTTCGAGTGTTCGAGCGCAAATGCCTTAGAGCCTGCACAGATGTATAGGAGTGCACATTCCGATTATATGCATTACGTCTCAAACAAAAGACTTCTGGATGCTTCCGGTGTGTCCAGAATTGACAATGTCATTCTAGATCTTGTAAGGAATCACTTTGTTCGTTCGGCAAGTGTTAGCGAAAACGAATTAATCTCTGGATTATCCTATCCGAATCCTGGGTATTTCAGAAATGCCTTGGAAAGTGGATACATTCCGCCAGAAATATTTCTGTTTCTGGATGCATATGGCTACCTATCGGATTCAACGAACATTCTAATAATATACCATGCTGCAAGGAGAGCAACAGATAAAAGGATCCTTTATGAGCCTTTTGAGTCGGGGGACGGGAATTCTGATCAAATTAGATACTGCAATAGCATACCACAAAAGTAATACTAACAGGTTAAATAGAGACCGATACTGGTGGCTAGACTGGGCTGAAGCCGATACTTAGGTTAAGTAAACCTAGGCCCTGACATGTGATCTCTGATCTAACGATGACTTGTTAGTCGATGGAATAGAGATCACATGACAGGGCCTAGATAGGTTTATATAGGTTATGTTAGTCTTCTAGGTTTAAGTTTTATATAAAAAAAAGTTGCGACAGTCTTCTTATAGGTTTTGATTCACATTTTCCTATTTAAAAAAAAAAAAAAATATAGTACATAACAATAATACAAAAATTCACAAAAAATATAAAAATTGAATTAAACAAACAAATTATATTTATATCATGTAATGCGAACCATAATGGTCTTTTACTTTGGCAAAAGTTAAAAATGTCTAGTCTTTAAGTTTATTTAGGCTATTAATTAATATTAAAGAAATTGTGAATAAATAAACGTTAAAAAAAATAAAATATTATATAAATATTCATTACGAAAATATTTCAAAAATTAACTAATAGGAATATGGTGCGTCAAAAAGCGAATAATTATGAACGGAGACGTTTTGAACATTTTGTCCAAGAAAACTTTTAACATCAATACAGGCACTAGTGTATGGATTTCAATTGTATTCTTGGATATCTTTGTTGAGATCAGCTGAGCCTAAAAGAATAAGAAGACACGTATCAAACATCCTAGATGTATTGGGTGCGCCACCTTTTATGTTGGCATGTAATGTGAATATTATATAACTTAAAAAAAAACCGATGTAACTATATGAGGAATTTTGATTTAATTTGATCCTTTACAACTAATTTATACTTATTTTTGAATAGAACATCAATCGAGTGGTAGCGTTTTCGAACATTTAAACCACCACAGCGATGATTTCGGCACAAATGTTTGCCTTGAATAGTCTGAGACTTGTAGACGTACACCTCACAAAAAGAATTCCAGAGGGATCAAGTCTAGAGATAAGCAGATAAACCAATTAATGGTAACGGGTGATTTTTTAGCTGGTTTGGTTTTGGCAACACCGGTTTTGACAGCTGACGTGTGTTTAGTACCTTGTGTCACTGTCAAACAGCTTCAGTTTGGTTTGCAATTTAACCATGGATCGTCTTACAAATGAACAACGCTTGCAAATTATTGAATTTTACTATCAAAATTCGTGCTCGGTTCGAAATGTTCATCGCGCGCTGCTTCCATTTTATGATCGGCATTCTCGACCTTCTGAGCAGTCTATTCGGAAGATTGTGACCAAATTTCGCACCAAATTTACTTTGTTGGACATTAAACCACCAACACGTTTACGTACTGTGCGTAGTGAAGAAAATATTGCGGCCGTATCAGCTAGTGTGACAGAAGACCGCAAAATGTCGATTCGGCGCCGTTCCCAGCAGTTAGGCCTTTGTTACAGCACTACGTGGAAAATTTTGCGGAAGGATTTGGACGTAAAGCCTTTTAAGATACAGCTGGTGCAAGAACTAAAGCCAGCCGACCTACCACAACGCCGAATTTTTGGTGAATGGGCTCTTGGAAAGCTGGCCGAGGATCCGCTTTTTTATCGAAAAATTGTGTTCAGCGATGAGGCTCATTTTTGGTTGAATGGGTACGTAAATAAGCAAAATTGCCGCATTTGGAGTGAAGATCAGCCAGAAGCATTGCAACAGCTACCAATGCATCCCGAAAAAGCCACTGTTTGGTGCGGTTTATGGGCCGGCGGCATTATTGGGCCATATTTCTTCAAAGATGATGCGAATCGCAGCGTTACTGTCAATGGTGAACGCTACCGAGCGATGATAACAAACTTTTTTTTGCCCGAAATGGAAGTTATTGACTTGCATGATATGTGGTTTCAACAAGACGGTGCCACATGCCACACAGCACGCGAAACAATGGCGCAATTGCGAGGCGAGTTTGGTGAACAGTTAATTTCACGTTTCGGGCCGGTCAATTGGCCGCCTAGATCGTGCGATTTGACACCATTAGATTATTTTTTGTGGGGGTATGACAAGGCTAATGTCTATAGAGACAAGCCCGCTTCGATTGACGCACTGGAAGCCAACATCCATGCATTCATTCGTGAGATACCGGCCGATATGTGTGAAAGAGTATGCCAAAATTGGACTCAGCGGATGGGCTACCTGAGACGCAGTCGCGGTCAACATTTGCATGAAATTATCTTTAAACATTAAATTGCAAGATTCAAGCTATCGATTCAAATAAATATTTCATTCATTTTTTCGAATTTTTTGTGTTTTTTTTTTTAAAAAAGTTCTAAACCTCTTAAAAAATCACCCGTTACATAGGTTAGGGACATGGTTGTGAATTTTTTTTTTAAATTCTGACTCGCCTAAGCAGTAAGATTCACATCGACCTAAAAGATCTATTGTGCTTGCCGTCAGATTTTTTTTAACTTTCTCTTACAAAGAGAAAGATATTGTTTTCGTGAAAAATTTCGACCTCGAGATTTTGATTGATTCTAACATTACGATGATAGCGGAGGCTAAAAAAGTGGTTTTTGGAATTCCGTCCGTCGGTCCGTCGGTCCGTCGGTCCGTCTGTCCGTAATGGTCTCCCCAGCCTAAACGGCTTGACCGATCTTCTTCAAACTTCGTATCCAAGTTTGTTTTGGTCATAATTCTAGGCCATTTTTTTTGTTTGCTTTTAGCCATGTTAATAACGGTACCTGCCATATAAAAATTACACATAACCTCAATTTTCTCGAAAACGGCTCTAACGATTTTGATTAAACTTTATATATACTATAAGCATATTAGTTCCAACAAAACTGCATACCCAGTTTTTGCGAGAAAATCCATATAACGGATTTTGTCATTGAGGCCATATAAAGAAAATTGTTAATTTCTCGCAAACTGCTATGCCAAATTGAATGAAATTTTATATATATACTACTATTATAGTTTGCAACAATTCCACATAATTAGTTTTAGCCCAACTATCACTAAACGGAATTTTAAGTTTTGGCCAATAACGGAAAATCATTATTATTCACATAGATACCGATAACTTCAAATTTCGGAGTAAACGTTCGTATAATCACATTTCGACATTTTTTATATCATTTTTAGCATCAATAATCAAAATGCATACTTACTATTTGATCTAACACCCAACTCGCTGTGAAAGAGAAAGTTGCGTACGACCCAGTCGTGCACCCACCACTCGTTAGGTTAGTAGCGCTTCTACTTTCCTAATGTAGCTGATAATACTTTCTCATACCGTAAAGGGCCGGGCATTCACATATAATATGTTCGACTGTTTCGTCTTCTTCTAAACATAGTCTGCACTCCGGTGAGTCGACTAGATGCATTTTATTTAGGTGATATCGCAGACCGTGATGACCTGTTAGGTAGCCTACTAAGTTTTTGATATCGTGCCTGCGAAGATTTAGTATATCTTTGGCCTGGGATGTTTTTCCAGTATGAAAAACATTTGTTTTGTTCCCAGTTTTGTATAACCAGACTAATGGCTGATTTGGGGGTTATACAGAAGGATTCAGGTCCAATGAAGGGGGGTTTCCGAACCCTTTGTGCCTAGTTCATCAGCTTTTTCGTTACCTTCAATCTCCTTATGTCCGGGGACCCACCATAGTCTGGTTTTGTTCCTAGAACTGAGTGCTTGGAGGGAATTGAAGCAGGTATTGATTTGGAGTCAATAATGTGTGAGCTAAGGGCTTTTATAGCTGCTTGACTGTCCGTGAATATATGGATGTTTGCGCCTTTAATACCTGAGTTGTGTATTAGGTTTGTGCATTCTTTTATGGCATGTAGCTCAGCTTGGAATACACTAGGGTTTTTTCCCATAGGTATTGAGCTGTTTCTATTTGGTCCATATATGCCAGCTCCTACCCTTGAGTCCATTTTAGAACCATCCGTATGCCACTTTCGGCCGTTTTGGCAGTTTGGTGGGTTATTGCTACACCATGCTTCTCTGGTTGTGATTTCCGTTGAGAATCTTTTGTTGAAGCATAGTGTCTTTGGTAAGCGGTCTTTAACCGCACAGATCATGTCAAGTTCTGGAAGTTCGGATAAGTGTTCAATTGGTTTTAGGTGTTCGCTATAGTGTTTAACTCTTCCGCTTGTGTCAAACTGGCTGAGCTGCGAATTGCCACTTTTTTATATAAATGTGGAAGGGTGTTAGTCCTACTAAGGGTTCTATAGCCGCTGTGGAGAGATACCACAAAAAAGGAGACTCTCTAAACTGCGCCAACTACAGAGGCATAAGTCTCTTCAACATCGCCTACGAGATCCTATCTGCCGTAATATGTGAACGCCTGAAACCGTTTACCAACAACCTGATTGGCCCTTATCATTGTGGTTTTAGGCCAGGAAAGTTTTCACACTTCGGCAGATCCTGGAAAAAACTCAAGAAGTCCAAATCGATACCCACCACTTCTTCATCGATTTCAAAGCCGCATATGACAGCATTTATAGAGACGAACTGTACAGAGCCATGTCTAGTTTTGGTATGCCGCCCAAACTCGTCCGTTTGTGTAGGATGACGATAGAGAATTCTCGCTGCTCCATCAGGGTGGGAAACGACCTCACCGACACATTCGATACCAAAAAAGGATTTAGGCAAGGCGATGCGCTGTCATGTGACTTCTTTAATCTGATTCTTGAGAGGATTGTGCAGAACTCCAAAGCCAACACCAGAGGCACAATTTTCCACAAAAGTCGGTGCATCTACTAGCATACGCTGACGATATTGACATCATTGGTAGGACTCGTGATGTCATAGCCACGTTTGCTAGTATAGAGAAGGAAGCGGCGAAAATGGGTTTATGCTGTCATCACGAAATTACTCACAACATCGACGAATTGGACAGAACGTCACCATTGACAGATATAACTTTGAGGTAGTACGGGACTTTGTCTGCCTCGGCTCGGCTATTAACTCTGACAACAACATCTCGTCAGAAATTAAACGAAGAATTACTCTTGCCAACCGCTGTTTCTTCGGGCTAAGAAGGCAATTTAGTAGTAAAGCCCTCACTTTAACTACTAAGGAGATCCTATATAAGACCCTGATCATCCCAGTCCTGCTCTACGGCGCTGAAGCATGGACCGTATCAAAAGCGGACGAAGAAATCCTTGGTAGATTCGAGAGGAAAATTCTTCGAAAAATCTTCGGTCCCGTTTGCGTTGACGGGCTATGGAGACGAAGATTCAACCAAGAACTATACGAGCTGTACAGCGACATGCCCCTGGTCAAAAAACTCCGCATTGGACGTTTAAGATGGCTAGGACATGTAGAACGAATGGACACCAATACTCCGGCTCGCAGAGTCTTCGATTCCCAGCCAGACGTGTGACGCAGTAGAGGAAGACCTCGCCTTAAGTGGCGCGCACAAGGGGAAACCGACCTCAACCAACTTGGAGTGCGCAACTGGAGGCAGTAAGCTAAGGTCCGGGCTAATTGGAGAGGCATGTTGGTTGAGGCCCAGGTTCATTCCGGACTGTAGCGCCACTTAAGTAAGTAAGTAAGGTGGGGCGTTAGTCCTATTAAGGCTTTTATAGCCGCTGTGGGACAGGTACGCATAGCTCCGGTAATGCCCAGACAGGCAAGCCGTTGTACCTTGTTTAATTTATTTATAGTTGTTTTTTGGGTGACTTTGTTCCACCATACTGTTGAAGCGTATGTTATAATTGGCCTGACCATGATCGTGTAGATCCAGTGTGTGGTCTTTGGAGATATTCCCCAGGTTTTACCATACTTGTTTCGGCAAGTCCAGAAAGCTTTGGTTACTTTTTGAATTTTGTTCTTAATGTGGGAGTTCCAGCTTAGTTTTTTGTCGAGGATCACTCCAAGATATTTTACTTCGTTGCAATACTCAATGTATGTATCATTGATTGAAATTCGGGTAAGACTTAATTTTCTCCTTTTTGTAAAAGGGACGATGATAGCCTTGCTGGGGTTTATAGAAAGACTTTCTTTTCTACACCAGTCTATTACTATCTTAAGGGCGTTTTGCAAACGTGTTGTAATCTCGTTTGGTTCTTTACCCCTAATTATGATGACTAGGTCATCGGCGTATCCAATTATATTGAAGCCTGCATTACTAAGGTCTTGAAGTAGGTTATCGATAACCAGAGACCAGGGGTGAGAGTACTCCTCCCTGAGGGCAGCCTTTAACGGCAATTACTGATACTGACGTCAGTGCTGATGAAGCAGTTATTTTCCGTCTTTCAAGCATCGCTTTGATCCATTTGATGGTGGGGTTATCTATTCTTCTATGAGTCAAAGCATTTGATATGGAGTCATATCCAGTGTTGTCAAAAGTACCCTCAATGTCAAGGAAGGTACATAATGCTACTTCTTTGTTTTTATTGTGGATATTTAATCCAGTTTTAAACGGATTAAGTAATTACCATTACCATTGGATCGATTAAACGACACCTAATAGCATTCGTGTTTTAATACTTTCATAGATTGTGAAGATATTTAAATAGGTAGGTACATACATTCCTGTCAATTAGGTATAAATAACATTTTGATTAATTAGTAAGTACACTTGTGTTAGTTGCAATAGTGATATGTTCGAAATGAGTGCTTTCTAAGTAAGTGATACAAATTTATAAGGAATATCCTTGTCATGAACTTAATTCAATACAACGCAAACATAAGTAGATACATAGATGTCGACCTATAACGTATTATAAACATTGACACAAATATTTGGAACGTCCCCAGATAAAAGTGCACGCAGTAAGTATTGATTATTAATTTCGATATACATAGGTACACGTATCTATGTTATGGCATCTAGTATAATCCTGTATAAGCCCAGCTCTTCGTAGAATATGTATCGTTAACGTTAAAACTATTTGATACACACTTAGCTCTGATGTACAACTGGATCTAATGTAAACGTTAACTGTTGATTTAGGTTCTGTTTATCTATGCATTGACTTATGGATCCTTGAATTGTTGAAATTTATGCATACATGTAATTCAGTAATTAATAAATTATGACCTACTAACATACAATGTGCATGTATGTAGTGTTTGAGTGAAATGTTCAGCTTTGCACATTAGGGTGTTTCGCGATAAGACAAGTATTGGTTGACGGGCTTAGTGGTACAATGGTGCCAGACATGGGAGTAATGCATTCGCATTGAGATAAAATCAATGCTAATGAAAAAAAAATTCATTAGCATTGCAAATAATATTGCTAATGGAAAAAAAATTGCATTGGCATTGACATTTCTAATGCCAATGATAAGTAGTAATTGTGAATGAAAACTATTTTCATTGAGTAATAAGGCATTTTTTATTTATTTATATTTTTTTTTTGAAAAAAACGCATGCAACTACAGAAGAAACACAATGTTTGTTGAGATATTAATTGCCTGTGTGAACTTAGTGGAAAAAAATGGAATGTGCATGGTAGCAGAAACTGAAATCGTTGTTTCCAACTACAAACTCTTCATGGAACTAGGAAAAAATAATTCCATTTTTCAAACAGAGGTCTATGCAGGGTTGAGGTCAAATTGCAAAGTAACAAATAAATGGAGGACAGCACAAACGATGTTTTTGGGTCGCAGTGCTCTGTTGGCCTTACATATGTTTATGGTATATCATCCCAATATCTTAAAAAATTGTGTACTCCTCAACTCCTACTCTCACCTCCACGCTGGTGACTGGTGGGTGCCTAGCACCTCGACTAGAGATGGGGTATTAAACCCCTATGGAAGGTCTTTGGTGGCAATAAACGAGAGAGGGAGGAGGAGTGTCCTCTCACTAAGGCACTCACTCTCAGGCGGCAGCGGAGGAATTCCCTAGTTGGAGTCAACGGTGGCGCCTACAGCCCCAGTTTGATCGAACTGGTAGTGAAATCCCTATATGAGCTGCTTCGACATATTTAAACACCAGGTCTATAGGGATTTCCAATACTGATCCACTGTATTGGAAAAGAGTTGGTGGCGGAGGAGCCCTCAATGGGTCAACGGCAGCGCTCATACCCCAAAAATGGGCTACTGACATCGGTTTTTTTTTTCGGCCCGCTGTCCTAGGTTCAAAACAAGGGCCTGGCCTTCCAGGTTGGGGGTTGTGCTTTGGGTTAGCTACCCATCCACGGAAAAACGATTATGTTACAACCAATAGCCTCGGAAAGGACTGATATTAATGTTGACGACCATGCTAAACGAAAAAAGGACAACGACGTTCGTATCTGCACCTGGAATGTGAGAACATTAAACAGGAGAGGTGCAGGCGAACAATAGCGGAAGCCCTAAACTGCTACAAAGCAGACATTCCTGCCATCCATGAAATACGATGGGATGGGCCGTGCAAAAAGAGGATGAATAGCTGTGACATCTACTATGGACCGTGTTACAGTGAGCAGAAACAGCGACTATTCGTATGCGGATGTGTTATAAGTGCCAGAGTTAGGCAAGAAGTCTTATGTTTTCAAGACATTAGCGAAGGCATTGTAACAATCCG
The DNA here is from genome assembly GCA_932526625.1 of Rhingia campestris. Classification (NCBI taxonomy): domain Eukaryota; kingdom Metazoa; phylum Arthropoda; class Insecta; order Diptera; family Syrphidae; genus Rhingia; species Rhingia campestris. The sequence continues at coordinate 142,741,023 of OW052183.1, forward strand.
CATCAAGGCCAACATAAGCCTTATATGCGCTCATGCTCCGACGGAGGAAAAAGATGATATAACTAAGGATTACTTCTACGAGCTCCTCGACAAAACCTATGAGCGACTACCAAATTACGATGTTAAAATCGTACTGGGAGATTTCAACGCAAAGGTAGGAAGACAGGACATCTTTAGCAGTACTGTCGGAAAATATAGCCTACACGACAACACGCCTGGTAACGGACGTAGGCTAATTGACTTCGCTACGGAACGAAATTCCACTATAGCCAGCATACGGTTTCCTCACCTCGATATCCATAAGGGGACATGGCGGTCTCCAGATCAACGAAAAGTCAACCAAATTTATCACATTGCGATAGACAAGAGGCACGCATCCAGTATTTTGGATGTCCGAACATTCCGAGGGGCTAACATCGACTCGGACCACTACCTTGTTGTAGTTGTTGTAGCTAAAGTATGGATGCGGATATCCACCACACCACAAAAAACAGAAATACGGTGAAAAAAATTAATGTCGAAAGACTGCAATCGCCAGAGACCGCCAAGACCTTCGCGCAACTCGTATCCCTTAACCTCTCGACTCACAACACACCACCAGCAAAATCTGGTCGGATGAGCATGCCTGAAGAATGGAACCTCAGCATCGTTTGTCCGATCCACAAAAAAGGAGACCCTGTGAACTGCGCCAACTATAGAGGCATAATTCTACTCAATATCGCCTACAAGATCCTATCTGCCGTAATATGTGAACGCCTGAAACCGTTTACCAACAACCTGATCGGCCGTTATCAGTGTGGTTTTAGGTCAGGAAAGTCCACAATCGATCAAATTTTCACACTTCGGCAGATCCTGGAAAAAACCCAAGAAGTCCAAATCGATACCCACCACCTATTTATCGATTTCAAAGCCGCATACGACAGCATTTGTAGAGACGAACTATACAGAGCCATGTCTAGTTTTGGTATACCGCCCAAACTCGTCCGTTTGTGTAGGATGACGATGGAGAATTCTCGCTGCACCATCAGGGTCGGACACGACCTCACCGACACATTCGATACCAAAAAAGGATTTAGGCAAGGCGATGCGCTGTCATGTGACTTTTTCAATTCGATTCTTGAGATTGTGCAAAACTACCGAGCCAACACTAGAGGCACAATTTTCCAAAAATCGGTGCAACTACTAGCATACGACGACGATATTGACATCATTGGTAGGACTCAACGTGATGTCATAGCCACGTATGCTAGTATAGAGAAGGAAGCGGCAAAAATGGGTTTAGCCTTAAAAGAGGGTAAGACTAAGTATATGCTGTCAACACGAAAGGACACACAACATCAACGAATTGGACAGAACGTTACCATTGACAGATATAACTTTGAGGTAGTACGGGACTTTGTCTACCTCGGCTCCGCTATTAACTCTGACAACAACATCTCGTGAGAAATCAAACGAAGAATTACTCTTGCCAATCGCTGTTTCTTCGGGCTAAGAAGGCAATTTAGTAGTAAAAGCCCTCACTCGAACTACTAAGGAGATCCTATATAAGACCCTGACCATCCCAGTCCTGCTCTACGGCGCTGAAGCATGGACCGTATCAAAAGCGGATGAAGAAATCCTTGGTAGATTCGAGAGGAAAATTCTTCGAAAAATCTTCGGTCCCGTTTGCGTTGACGGGCTATGGAGACCAAGATTCAACCAAGAACTATACGAGCTGTACAGCGACATGCCCCTGGTCAAAAAACTCCGCATTGGACGTTTAAGATGGCTAGGACATGTAGAACGAATGTACACCAATACTCCGGCTCGCAGAGTCTTCGATTCCCAGCCAGACATCGGACGCAGTAGAGGAAGACCTCGCCTTAAGTGGCGCGCACAAGTGGAAACCGACCTCAACCAACATGGAGTGCGCAACTGGAGGCAGTTAGCTAAGGACCGGGCTAATTGGAGAGGCATGTTGGTTGAGGCCCAGGTTCAATCCGGACTGAAGCGCCACTTAAGTAAGTAAGTTATATTTTTGATCCCGTTATTCGCAAATTTGGACAGTTTGAACAGTTACATAAGAACAATAAGCTTGTTCAGTGATCTTTGCAAACACGATTCGCCACTTGGTAAAGCAGGGATTTTCTGCAATATGGTGAGCGTAAAATTTTTTGAATTCGTTTCCTCGTTCTCTCCACTATCAAAGTACAGCTAGTAATGTTCTATGTATCATGAAGAAAATTCATCATTATTATAAGTTGCGAAGTAAGCAAACCGTTGTTTTTAGTGAAAAAAATAATGAAAAAAATTTGTTCCACTCAATTCAAATGTTCCATCTCAATCTCTGAGGGATTCCTAGTTTAAGAACGCCTTATTCATCCCGAGGAAGTTAAAAAATATTTCTTTTGCATTGACCAAAAAAACATGCATAAATAATATCCATTTAAAAATGACTACTACTACCAGTACTACTATTACAGCATTTGCCTTAGAGCCCTTTTACAAATCGACTTTCATGGTAAACGGTCTTATCTATCCAAGTTCAACATTCGTTCCTGTCAGAAGTATGTATAAATGTAAGTCAATAGTTTCGTGATATTTTAAAACCCGCCTCAGCGGACATTACTGCAGTGAGTCGACAGCATTAACAGACGTCCAAACTTTTTGAATGTGTCTGTACATTTATATCTGCAGATACTTTGTTCAAAACCATTCCCATGATATCATGGGGAAACTCGTTCCGTAATAGCGTAAACTTTTGTTGACTTGTCTCCTTCCGGGTTGATCTTTGCGGAAAACGAGGAACTTTCTGACCGAGAATTGTGTGCACCAGCCGTGAGAAAGAGAACGGGGGATGCGAAGTTACAACAAGTCAGAAGTACATTTGTCATCGATAGGGGTTACAAATTATATATATTTACATTTATGAATATATCCTTGTTGACATGGATATAAGATAATTATTCTATGGCACCGAATGTGGAACATTTCAACCAAAAAACTGTGTAATTTCCGTTAGCAACAACAGACATAATAGTTATTAGTGGCGTTCAATCTTCAATCTTCTAACTGTGTTCGGGCTGAATTCTCCTTTCTTTTTTGTTTTCTTTGCTATTGTAAGAAATTTCCCAGCATGGGATATCTACACTAATGCCTTCTATCGTTTGTATTATGTTGTCTTTGGGGATTTTTAGATGAAAGGCATGGTAAAGACACAATGTAGATGGAGAGGAATGATTGATTATACATCCACAGTATGGAGTTGATTCCGCAACGGGTTTGGGTCATTAATCCTGGACAAGAAAGATTTTTTTCTTTTTTACTAGTTATACGTAAAATCAAGGTTGGAATAAGGATTTGGAACTTTCAATATAGCTACATTAAATATGGGAATGTGAACCCTATAGCCAGAAATAGGAATAAGGTTTTCTCCCTGCAAGCCATTTATGCCAGGACATTTTGAACATAATAGTAAAAGAATTAAGGTACTAGTTATACCGCATATTCCTTATGAGTATGTACGTTTCAACACATAATTTGAAACATAGAGAAATAATTTACATATGCCTATCGTAAAGTATATGGATTGACTTAGAATAGCTAACTGTCTGTCCATCCGTCCGTCTGTATGTCACTTGGGAATAAAAGCTAAAACTAGAATGATGAAAATTGCTGCTAAACGAACTGATTGAGTGCACAATTTTTTCGCTAGGAGGTGAGGAGCCTTAAAACGATACCAATGGTCCGTACCAATGGTTATGCCCGATTCATATAAGGGGTCCGCAAATAACTTTTTTTTTTTAAATTGCTATAAAAAAACTACTGAATATTTTCTCAAATTTCTTTTTTTATTTAAAAGTAGGTACAATCCTTCCGTATGTATTTCACCAATGGCCTCACGAATATTGTCTTATCTTTTACTTTTACTTTTACACAGCTTCGGCTGTGTGGCACGTAGCGCCGTCCTGTTGAAATCAAATGTTGCCAATATCCTCCTCTTCAATTTTTGTGAACAAAAATTCGTTCAAGATGCCCCGATAACGATCGCCATTGACTGTAACGGCCACTCCTTGCTCATTTACGAAGAAAAATGGCCCAATTATACTTCTGGACCAAAATCCGCACCAAACAGTGACTCGTTTTGGGTGTATCGGCTTTTCAATGTATGCGTGCGGATTTTCTGTGCCCCAAATGCGACAACTTTGCTTGTTTGCATACCCGCCAAGATCAAGATGAGCTTCATCTGAAAAGATGATTTTTTTTGCAAAATCGGCATCTTCTCTAAGTCGATCGCAGGCCCACTTAGCGAAGCGAAAACGCATTGGATGGTCAGTTGGCTTCAACTCCTGAACCAATTGGACTTTGTATGGCGTCATACCAAGGTCTTTATGCAAAATTCGTCTCAATGATGTCTCCGAAATGTTCAATTGCTGAGAACGACGGTGAATTGATGTTGATGGCGCTTCACGCGCACTTTCTGCCACAGCAGCAATATTCTTGGGTGTACGCACTGTTTTTAGCTTTTCACGCTTTGGTTTATCGATGAGGATGCCAGTTTCTTTCACTTTTTTCACAAGATGACGAACATACGGAGCTCACGGTGCTTCTGTTCTTCCAAAATCCGTACGCAATTTTCGCACACATTCTGCAACATTACCATGATTTTCAAAGTAATGTCGCAATATTTCCCAGCGTTGTTCAAGCGTATTCACAACCATATTTGTTCAGCGGAAGGATGAAACTAATTAACTGTCAAATCAGACATGAGCTAAGTGTTACCATTCACGAAATAAGCACTAGTTGAAAAAAAAAAGTTAAATCAAAAATTTTGATGCACAATCATTGGTAGTATTAATATGAACATATTAATATGTCTATAGACCATTTTAACCCACGCCAATTTTTTGGGGGCCACGCCAAGGCATATGCAATAGAAAAACGTTGTTATTTGTCGAACCATAAAATATTTTGATAAACTATCTGAATAATATATTGTAACAATGCACTTTCTATATTTCATCGCCATAAGGCCCACATTTTGGGGATACACATTTTGGGGATGGGATGGGATAGGGTATTAAACGATCCGCACAGCGGATTGTAGCCTTCTCATATGTTTTTTGTTTTTCTTAATTAAGTCAGCAATATTGCAGCATTCTATACAAACGGTAAAAAAAGTAAAGTTGGCAATAGTACGCAAAAAAAAAACGCTTTAATATGACTATTTCCAAGCCAACATACCAACATGCACAAGCCCGTACAATATAACATTACGACTATTGTCCCTCCGCCTTCGAGTAGTCATCCGCTGTGATACTTCTTCTCTCGTCAGGTGGTACATCTCAATACTATAAAATGTGGTGTGTAATAACGCAGACATTTATTTTTATTGAACATTTTATGGTATCTTTAAATTGGTCCTTAGTGCAGACCGTGCGATGTTTATCACTTGAACGTATTCAATAAGGAGCCATTACCTTCAGCAATCGACAAGTGAATGTGATGCAAAGAAAGGAGCGAAGCAACTGCAAGGACACCAACAACATGTAACAAAGAAGCTATTGTAGTCAATAGAAGGTGAAATCGCCGACGACAACGGCGAAGAAGATGAAGAAGGTCAACCAAGGATCTACATCGACTTCTCCACTGGGTAGAGCCATCGTATGGTCTATAGTCAGATGGTAAGGACGAAAGCATAAATTATGTATGCAATAAATTCTGTCACAACAAATTCATAGCCCAATGGAAAGCCATTCGTTGGACTTATTAAGTGTGTGTTTACCTGGAGGGTTGACAGGTTGATGTTGGCTTTTCTAATTTCCTGTTTGGTTGAGGGACCACTTCATATCTTCGACATTTTGTGGGTTAATGTTTAAGGAATATGGGCACTTAGTTGTGCAAAGGATAGTCACAGAACCGCTTAAACATATATTTTATGCTAACTATGCTAACGAGTAAGGTGATTTGGATTACATAAGAACTTAAACAAGTATTAAGCAGTTTTTGTTTTTGTTAGTTACTTTCTCATGTGAGGCTAACTTATAAAGAGAACTTATACCAGATGACTTATTTGTCTTTGAACTGCAACTGCGTGCAGATCTAGCCTAGGGATATCTGTAAATATCTTACATTTCTTCTCTTAGAAGTTTTCGCTGAACCAAGGATTACAGACTTTAAGTACAGAAAAGCGACCTAAAGGACGGTGTCGAATAAATTCAGTATCTATATCTTTAAAGGCCTCCTTTCATTAAAAATGTATTTAAGACCTGGTCGTACGTTCTTTGGTCTTACAGAGAAGATACAAATTTGTTGATGTAAAATGTCATTTAGCTCTTCAAATGTAGCTTTGTTTAGTTGCCCCTGGGTTCATGGGTTCATAAGAGTCCAAATGGAAAAGTAAGCTTAATCTGTGATCACACATGAAAAATGAGTATTATTGGATATCTTTGGGTAAAAATCGATTTTTTCATGGCCGAGCTTTAAAGAGTTAAATCTCGGAAATGGAAATCTGAGCTTAATAGATGATCACCCATGCAAAATGATCACCCTTGCAACTGTACGAGTACGAAAGTGAATTTGTCCCATGGAATGATTTACGTTCTCAAGTACAGGAGGAGACTGAACACAATCTGGCAATGTTGAATTGGCTGCGAAATGCGCAGCAAGCAGATTGGCTTTGTCTAAAGAGCTGACAGCTGGAATGCCATTGTGAATGAGCGTCGGAACTGATGATGAGGCCGAATTTTTTATATTTTTAACAAATGACCAGAAGTTTTTACTACCTCTGGGACATTTTTTGCCTCAACTTTTGGTCATAGAGGAATTTGACACGCTTTAAATGGGCATTACAGTCTTTTCTGGCTTGTTTGAACTTTATTCGGTTTTCCTCTGTTGGGTTGGTCTTGTAGAACCGAAAGTTTGTCTCTCTCAACCTGATAGCTTCTTTGCAGCTCAAGTCATACCACCCTTTTGCCTTTGGTCTGATACTGTTAATTCTGCGGGGAATAAAAGATCTGATACCAAGGACAATGATGTTTGATATCATATCAGCAGCAGCATCCACGTCACTATCGAGGAAACATAGTGACCAGTTAAAATTCCTAAAAAAAACTGTTTAATGCTTCCCAATTGGCTTTCTCGTATTGCCATACAGTTTTTTTTGGGAATTTGCTCTTTAACTGTGTGCTTGGAGTACGAGAAATTTGCTGATTTGATACAGTGGTCTGACGAACCTAGAGGCAATAATACATTGATGGTGTATTTATCAGGGTGAGAGGTAAGAAACAAGTCCAGGGTGTTGGCGGCTTGACTGTTAATATCCGGTATGCGTGTCGGCTCATTTAAAAGCTGGGTTAGGTTGTTTACCTCAGCAAAGATCTCAACATACCTTCCTTCGGGTGTTGTCTGCCCAGAATGTTGAAGCCACGTAGAATTGTGTACATTGAAATCGCCCGCAATGACGATTTCAGTGTGAGGATGCAGGGATACAATTCTGGAGATGGAGTCAGACAGTGCATCAAATTCATTAAAAGTTGAATGGCTATCAAGGTTTGGGCTTCTATAAATGAAACAGTAGTGGATTAATTGCCTACGGACATGGAATTTCAGCCATATAAAATTAAATTCCGGAGTGAAACATTGGCCGTATTGAGTTTGAGTATGGTAGGCTACGTTACTACGTATATAAATGGCGAGACCGCGGTGGCACCAAATTATATCCAGAAGGGTTAATTCTGATAGGTCAGAATTCACCCCCACCTGTGTTTCACTTAGTGCCAAAACAGCTGGTTTATATTTGGAAATGTGGACGTAAGCCGAAAAAAGATTAGACCTTAACCCACGAATGTTGCACACGTCCACTCTAAATATGTTACATATATCTTACAATTATGTTCGTTGATGAATTAGATGCTTAAGAGCTGCATGATAATCCAATATGCAGTGCTTAACTTGCTGCACTAAATAAACAATAATTTAATGATTATTATAATTTAATAAGATACAAACAGAATAATATACATACTTTTTCCACTTTAATTATTCATCTTCAAACTCCGATTGCAGTCCAAGTTCGCCGTCCGGAAAATGTGTG